>FR989937.1:4357717-5557717 GCA_905404155.3 Plebejus argus | reverse complement strand
AATAAGTAGGTAGAAAATAAAAACGCTAAAGCTCTTTAAAATTATATATGGGATCAAAAGTTACTAAAGTTAAGTTTATCCCCTAAGCCCTATTTTTAAATTAAAGTTTAAGTATATATCATTCTGATGATGAAACAAATTTTTGTCTCAATATTACAAATACTGATGTTGCAATTTGTTTTCTCAAGGGGTAAAGTTATAATATTATAATCACAAGAAGTGTATGACAAATGAATATTACGTTGCATGTGAAACTTGTGCTTAATCTAGTTCTATATATTTAATTTTAATCTAGAGAATATTTAATTAAGTTATGTTCACAGCGCACACGTGGATACGTCTTATTTATATAATTTGGTTTATAAAATACTAGAAAACTAACTGCCGCACTCAGGCCCGTATAAATAGTCAGTACTTAAGATGCGACCCGCTCTCAAGACGCGGTTCGGCTCTGTGATTGGTCCAAATTTTGACAGCCAACCAATCACAGAGCCTGAACCGTGTCTTGAGACCGAGATGCATCTTGAGTACTGACTATTTATACCGGCCTCAGAGTGGAACATTCATTACTTAAGGGTCTGTTTCACCATTTCCTGATAAGCTATTCATCACATTACTTGACAGATGAAGTATGGAGAATCTGTCAAAAAAGTTGTGAATAGCCTATTCGCCACTTCATCAGACAGTGGTGAAACAGGCCCTAAGTGTAATTAAATCAAAAATTTGTCATAAGCCCCATACATTATTATTTATTATCTGTCAAACTCTTCATTATATTGAAGGATGGCTTTGTCCACATTGTGCCTTTTTCTGTTCGTCAAGGGCATGCGTTATAGCGCAGTCAACAAAAAACGTGAGGCATGCCCGTGACGCGCGTTGAAATCGTAGCGCTTACTATGACACTTTTCAACGCGGGTGGATTTTGACGCATTGAATTATTGCATGCGCCAATATGAAAGTTGAATTTCAAAAGATGATGAAAATTGAAGATGAAAGTGCACAATGTGGACATAGCTAATCGCTACGAATAATAAAAACTATATTCGTAGACTAATCATAATTAAATGTCTCTGAGTACGGCGGTCAATGCTCTTAAATAATATCACAATACTTACCTACATAAAAAAGCAGCTTTTAAGAATTGTGAGTGACCTCGTCTCCATGGATCTAACTTATCCTACGGAGTACCTAGTGTACTCCGTACTCAAAATGGCTATCACGTCGACCGAACTTTCATGTGTCAGTGTTCATTATGTCAGTTTACAAGCACAAGTCAGTCAGTCAGCTAATCCGTCAGTAAGTAGAATCATATCCCTATTATGGCCGTTCCCTATATTCAATCTATCTCTAGTTTGACATACAACCGATCGCAGCTGACATAGAATTGACATAAAATATATGGAGCTAATGTCTAATGTGAGCTATTCCTATCTCAAGTAAGAGATAGATCAAATATTGGGAACGGCCGTTAGGAAATAGATAGTATCACATCACTCATCAGATACCCACTACACAAGCCATCTAAAATTACATTCTATTCTCAATCAATTATCAAAAAATTTCCCACAAAACATCAACATTCGTTATATAATAACTTATTTCTTCATCTTTACTGCTTCACATCATATCGATAACTTTAAAGAAGCATCGCTGTATGTAGGTGTTTATGCAATTAAATTAAATATCTTTAATATTATAATTATTTTCTCAAAGTCGGAAAAATGGCCTACTGAATATCGCCACTTAATAACTTTATTAGATAAACCGAAACCGATTGAGTAAGCGACAACAGAATGTCGCGCGGAGAAGCTGCGCTGGAAGCAGATGCCGCTGACTGGGCCGCTGCAGTTTTCGTCTCAGACGGGTCCAGCGGCCCAGCACAAAGCGGAGGAGAAGGCACGGACGGGTTTTAGTGGGTAGAGCTGCGGCCAACTTACCATCCTCTCGGCCGCAGCGAGTCCCACATACCCCGGTGGTCCTTCCCCAGTGCCGCCGGGCATGCTTAAGCGCATTTCCCGTCTTGAAATAAAAAAGATAAACCGATTAAGATTGTTTATGGATTAAATATCTTTGATATTATAATTATTTGCTCAAAGTCGGTCAAATGGCCCACTTAATTCAACTTTATTAGATCAAAAGATTATGTTATTTACGGCGTTGCTCTACTTTGCTCTTTCATTAGTTAAAATAATATGTGTTTCGAACTTTTATCAGTATTTGAAGAGTACCCGTCTTTCTGTTACCCCTTCACGCCCAAACCGTAAAATCGATTTTGCTAGGTATGGAGTATTTTGAGTCCCGGGAAAGGACATACGATTCTTCTTATCCCGAATAAAATTGTACGGTTCCCGCGCGTTAAAGAAATTTCTGCGCAACGGAGTTGCAAGCCTCATCTCGTTTGTTATACTATATACAAATTAAATTGTTATTCTGTTATAGTGTCGCCCTTTGAGTTTCCGCAACCACACCAGAAATTTTAATTAGGGCCTGTTTCACCACTTTCTGATAAGTACCGGATAGGCTATCCACCACTTAACTTGACAGATAGAGTATGGAGAATCTGTCATATAAGTTGTGGATAGCCTATCCAGCACTTTATCAGGAAGTGGTGAAACAGGCCCTCTATCTTAACTAAAAGCTAAAAATACCATAAGCAGAGATTGGATCAAAATTTGCATAACTGTCATATTACGTTAATGAAGTACGTGTATTATGATGATGTAACAACGTGCACCCGCAGTCCGTACATCTTTACCCTGATTCTACTTCAACCTTAATAGATCTTCGTTAAAGTTTCGTTGCAATTTGTTATATTATAACTACATACTTTAAGTTGCAAAATAATATTTAACCCAGTATTGGGTAATTGCTTATATTAAATGTCGTCTAAAATCAATAACATAATATTATTCTTGATTTTTATTTATACAAAATTTGCCGCTAATAGACACTCGCAACGTCAAAGTAGTTGAAGGTGCGTTAACTTTGGATATTGGTTGTAAAATATAAGCCAGTGCTTGATGCACATCGATATAATGCCAATTGACATAATAAATTCGTTGCTATGAGTATGTCAACTTTGCCATACTTTGCTGTTGATGATTCGGACTGCCTCGAAGCTGTATCGATGTTGGTATGAAATGGCGGAATCGGGTACGGACTACGGGTAACGCAACGGAGCTGAGGTGAAAAGGCCATCCGAATGTCTCGAGGGCCTTATTGTTCTTATCAAATTCCATAACTGACTAGTTATGTGGTATTTATGGTTTCGTCATTTTATTGTGTCCGCATTTTTATCTCAGGGATATGTAAATTGGTGATCTATGATTTTCGTAAACTAATAGAAGGTACAATTATTTTAAAATTAGATTCCTTAAGTATTTTTTTTTAATTTTGAAAATAATTACTTATTTTTAATACAATACTAATAACGAGCTGTATGGCTCTGTTCGTGGTGGTTATGCCAGTTGTCGCGGGCTCTAATCCCGCAAACGGGAGGTTAGTAAGAAAAAAACTAAGTATAAAAGTGTTCTATATACTCTATAAGTATTAATACTATAGTATGTCTATAGTATTATGTATCTTTCTCGTAACTCCTCTCTCTTCCCCAATGTCAATCCCAAAAACTGATCCTCTTACCATAATCTTTTTCTTCTCTTTAAATCTTACAATCAGCAGTCGGTACCAGCAGCAGTCGGTACCAGTCTTAAATATTAAAAGTATTTTGTCATAGAACTCAGCATTCTTATCTGGTACGGTCTTCAAAATAATGTAGATTGTGTACAGAAATAGTTGAGGTTTAGGAGAATTATGCATAAGGCACTTTAAAGAGTAAGAATTATTTAACACTTTTTTGTTCATTACAAATTATTATTATTTTTACCCTGGAAGTCGGTTTTAATTTTTTGTTAAAAATAATAATGTTACACCCTGTATATCATGATTTCATGATATTATGTATCATGATAATTCCATTGGACCTCCCTTTACGACTGTCTATCGTCGAATATGTCTTTTTTTAGTCGACGATTTATTTCTGGGTAAATACAATCCTTCTTCACCCATATTCTTCTAATTGATATATTATGTGCAAAGCTCTACCGAACATCTCAATACCGTTTACTGTAACTACCGCATCTTCATCGAGGCCACGGCGACCTTTAGTGTGCATTCCTCATAGGTGAGTGTTTCCTAAGCCAGACCCGGGACGACCCATTGCAATACCATGACTTATATCTACACTTTATATCTTTATCGCAAAAAGTTCAAGTTTGCGAAGTCGTGCTGGATGAGTAGATGATTAAAATGATATTTTATTTTTAAAAGCTTTTTAGGGTTCCGTACCAAAGGGTAAAAACGGGACCCTATTACTAAGACTTCGATGTATGTCCGTCTGTCTGTCTGTGTGTCTCCAGGCTGTAACTCAAGAACGGTAATAGCTAGAGAGTTGAAATTTTCACAGATTATGTAATTCCGTTGCCGCTATAACAACAAATACTAAAAACAAAATAAATTAAATAATTCAATTAAATAATTAATTTTAATCCCATACAACAAACGTGATTTTTCTAACATTTTTTGCTCGGTATCAATGATGACAACAGGTAGGTGTTCACAAAATGCTCAGCTGTGTTTATACTTTAATAATTAATAATAAAATTTAATTAAAATAAATAATTAAGGGGAGCTCCCATACAAAAAACACATTTTTTATTATTTTTGCTCTATATCGCGCGAGTCTGACTCGCACTGAGCCGATTATTTATAACGATTGTGATAAATTGTGTCATGCAAAAAATATATCGAACCGACCAAACCACTGGAAGGAACACAAACTTGAAGTAGATAAATCCAAATTTTTCGGCACTGAGGGAGCTAATTGTGAGATTACTAAGAACACTCTAGAATCTATAATAATAATAATAGCTCCCACACCGGTTTCGGTGACGGTGGCCGGTTTCATTGAAACCAGGCCAGCTACGCAGGAGTATTTTTATAGTGCCCAAGTGTGTGCGCAGTACACAAGAGCACTCTCTATTCCTTTACTCTCATAACCCAGTGGGACGGCAGACCGACACGACCGGCGAGAGATCAGGCGCAGGACCGACTTTTTACATGCCCATCCGACGCATGGATCATCTTACTTGTCAGACAATCAGGTGATCAGCCTGCATTGTCCTAACCAAACTTGGAAACATGTTATATGTTTCCAACGCGGGAATCGAACCCACGACCTCCGAGTCAAGAGCCGCGCTCTGTACCACTAGACCACGGAGGCGTTAGAATCGTCTAGAATCTATAGTCTAGACTCTAGACTCTAGACTATAGACTCTAGTTTTCAAACAAAAAAAAACTTGGTCAAAATTGGTGCACCCATTTAGATGCTACGATGTCACAGGCAGACATGGCAGACACTCTCAAGTAGAGGGACAGGTTAAACTTATAACAAACAAACACATAATTCGTTTGTCAGAATTTAAATATTATAATGTACTACATGACGACCGCAACTCCGCTGCGCTAAAATTCAATCATCATTATTGCGCGAAAACCGTAGGTACATTTTTCCGGGATAAAAAGTATCCTATGTCCTTTCCCGGGACTCAAAGTATTCGTATACCAAATTTCAGAAAAATCGGTTCAGCGGTTCGGGCGTGTAGAGATAACAGACAGACAGACAGTATAGATGCAAGGAGCCAAAAGTCTTAAAATATTTCAAAGTGCAAAGGTTAAAAAAGTAGTTACAATATAATGATGTAGGCATCTCATTCCCACTGTTTTACGACGAGCAACACAAAGATAAATCGTATTATTATAACTACCTAATTACGGCTTCGAATTTGTTTGTCTTCCCCAAGGCTTGTTGCAACAGAAACATTATATAATTTAAACGCAGGGTTAACCGTGAACTTAGCAAATAGAACCCGCGATTTAATGTCAGACTAGTTTAAGTTACCATCATTGCCTCATCTTCAATCTTTATTTTGGGTTTTTTTGTGAAAAATGTTCGCAGTTTTGGTAATTAAAATTAAATATTAATATAAGTTTGTTTGTTGTTCACCAAGCCTGCATGGTAAAAATAGCTCTTTACAATGTTAAAATTGTGTTAAATGTTCTATAAACAGAACAGGTTGTAAAAACAATCTGTAGTATTTTCATGAATAAATTCCTTTACTTCGCACAGAAAATACCTATATTTTAAAATAGCTTTTATTTAAATAAATGTTCCAAAGTCGAAAAAAAATAATAAATAATAAAAAATAGCTTTTTTATGCTTTTTTACTTCGTATAAAATCATGGAACCATAGAGAATTCATAGGTGTTGAGATAATAGCTAATTAATTCTCCAACGCGTTGTCTCTGGTGCAACAATGAGCAGTTAATTTGTTTATCTCTATGTATGATCTCTGGTAACAATGCACGTTGTTCTTACAACTTGCTTCTCCGCCGTATATTGAGTATTTCACCAACACTCTCTAAAATTGTCGATATGATAATAATATGACAATATCCGCAAATCCGTTGCACCAAAATTTCGTTTACCGCGCGGCAACCGTTCATTATTCCGGGATAAAACGTATCCTATAATATAACCTTTCCCGGGACTCAAGGTATCGGAGAACCTATAAGCAAATTCGGTTCAGTGATTTGGGCGTGAAGAGGTAACATACAGACAGACACACTTTCGCATTTATAATATTGTAATGGATCTCTCTGCTCATGTGCGACTGTGAACCAGAAGACAACACTAGTATGCGTTGCTGGAATTGTGACTGGAATAATTCGCAGTTGCAGATCCACCATTTAAATCAGCATAAAAATAGCTCTGCTTTCTCTTTTATTAACTCTATAATTAATAATAATAATTGGATGATTTCAAAAGAGAAACTTGCGTACATAAAGTATTTTGTATTAAAAAAAAAACATTATTTATGTAAACATTTTGCTGTTGCTAATAGAAAATATTGAAAAGGCACACAGAAGTTACAAAAACGTATTTCACGTGTGGGCTGCAAGCCAAACAAACATATAGAAGATTGTCTATGTGCGTAAATCCCACGTTTTTGCGGATGTTGATTATAAAGTAAATAGGTAATAGAGGTCAGCGTAGACGGGCTACAGGTACGGTACTACAAACAGTTGCGCTATGCTTTCCGGCGCTTTTTTATAATAATAATAAATCCGGGCTTTTTAATAATAATAATAAATTCTTTATTTTCACATGCAAAAAACATAAAAACACATAAAAAGACAAAAACAAAAGAAATAAGAAAAAAAAAACAAAAATGTGCAAAATGGTGGTCTTACTGCACTAAGCGGTTTCTTCTAGATGATGAATAGACCACTTGCCAACACCCAAGTTTGATTAGGACGACTCATCGAAGCTGTTTCATTACAATATTATACTGTTCTGTATAAATCATCAGCAATAAAGAAGTTTAATTTAACATAACACGAGATATAATGCATATTCACAATTTAAAGAGCGTCAGTGGCCTTGTGGGTATATCTTGGGTTTGCAATCGAGAGGATGCAGGTTCAGTCTCGTGCCGCGTCACGCGTGTACATATTATACAGAAGTCTGATGCTCTTAGGGCCAGACCACAATACTGCTTTGCGGCGTCGCATGGCCTCAGACCAAATAAAATAAAAAGTTTTTATTTGGTCTGAGCGCATGGCAAAAAACTTTATTGCTTTTCTAAGGTTGTTTTTGTGATGCGACGCCGCAAAGCAGTGTTGTGGCCTGGCCCTTACAGTGAAGGAATATCGTGAGGAAACCCGCACATGGATGGTCCCAGACGTATGGACCATTTCATTCTTCAGGACTAGACCACTGACCAACTATTATATGTTGCGAGAATGCCGAATGTGCTCGGGCAACCATACGGACATTTAAAAAAGCATGTCCCTGGCACTACAGTATTTGAAGAGTGGTCGCTTTGCTCGGAAAATACTGTATCAACCATCCACAATAGATGCATAGGCCCGCGTTTCACAATTTAACACCTTAAAGTCTTACGACACAGCTTAAAAAATACGAATTACAAATAATGCGAAGCGTGCAATAGATTATAGATATGAGGTCATATCTACTCATTAAATTTTCTAAATATACCAACAAGACTCCTAAAAGTTTACTTAGTATCGCATAGTAACGCTGTATAAAATAGACCTTGGTCTTTAGCCAAGACGTTTTCTTCAGCGCTTCTTTACAGAATCGCCGATCAATATGTATGGAAGTGACATAAACCATCGTTAATATGACGTTGACGTTCGATTCACCTAATGTTAATTCCATACATTTTGATCGGCGATTCTATAAAGGTGCGATAAAAAATGTCTTGGCTCTGAAAAAACCAATCGCGTCCCATCGACAGTGGGTGTCTCGTCTGCACCGACCCAAGCTTTATTGTCATGAATCACCTCCAGTCAATTAAGTTATTGTTAGCTGATTACCTAATCAATATAATCTACCCTTCATTATGAAGCCTGTAGCTTGGATCAAAGAATTCCCACTCAGATTCCTATCACGAGCGTAGGTCGACTTAACTTTGTCTATGTCCATAGAAATTTAATGATTTAATTGTTAACAGTCATAATGTTGAATTTTAATTACAAAGTTACCGGTTTGTATATTTTAAGGTTATTAAACAATAAGGGTGGGTTGCACCAACTTACTTTAACTATAACTTTAACAAAATGTCAAATGAACTGTCAAATCTCGGGTAAAGTCAATAATGGACGCCATATTTGGCGATAACCTTAACCGCGCAATTTCGCTCGTATAAATAAATTATTTTTTCCTGTCAATTTGTATGGATTTTTTATATCCTCATATATATTCATTTTTTATACCCTCAACCTCACTAACTTTAGCAACAGACATCTGTCAAATTCTGTGTTCATTGTTAAAGCTAAAGTTAACCTTAACTTTGACGACCTCTGTGGCTCAGTTGGTGGGCTGTTGAATTGAAGATTAAATATTCATTTAATTTTATTTTTAGTATTTGTTGTTATAGCGGCAACAGATATACATAATCTGTGAAAATATCAAATCTCAAGCTATTACCGTTCTTAAGTTACAGCCTGGAGACAGCAAAAAAGGCCAAAAAATCACGTTTGTTGTATGGGAGCCCCCCTTAAATATTCATTTTATTTTATTTTTAGTATTTGTTGTTATAGCGGCAACAGATATACATAATCTGTGAAAATATCAAATCTCTTGCTTTTACCGTTCTTGAGTTACAGCCTGGAGACAGACAGACAGACAGACAGACGGACAGACGGACAGACGGACAGACGGACAGACGGACAGACAACGAAGTCTTAGTAATAGGGTCCCGTTTTTACCCTTTGGGTACTGAACCCTAAAAAGCGTGTTTTTAGTTTTTTTTTTACTATTAATATTATTGTGTTCCGACTTCCGATCTACGCAAATAATAAAAAATTATAAATCTTTGGGTATATTATGTACAATGTACATAGTTAAAAATATATTTGATAATTTTGACATCTGGCATCTCAGTCTACATAATTCGTGTTTGCGTGATCGCGATGATGAGTCCGGACTCATCTCAGAGTCCTGGATCTCCGATTTGTGTCCACAAATCGTGTTGAGTTCGTTGGAATATTATTTAATAACAAATTAATAACAAAAGGCAGACTAGGCACGCCACAACTGCAAGCGTCGTCAACTGTCGGCGGCTGCCATCAACGCATCGACGGCTGCCGTCGACATGCAGCGACGGCACTGCAGTTATATCTGCCGTTGGCAAGTGCCGTTAGTCTGTAAGGACCTAAGCCTAGAGCCTCAGATGTTTCTTAGGCATTGACCATGATCCGAATGTCTTTCACGGTTGTTGGTCGCGCTCCATACCGCCCTATACACCGGACGTATTTGCAACTGTTGCTATACTACACTATTGTTGCATTCATTAGTGATGAAACAAACATATACAGATATTTTGACGTATTGTATGTATGTGATGGAAAGATAGGAATTGGTGATTGTTTATAAATAGAGCTTACAAAATCTTGTTTTTGGGAAATCGGCTAACGCCAGCGAAGTTAAAGCTAAGCCACAGAATATATAATAGTACTCCGTAGCTAAGCCTACCAAGGCCAGACAAAACTGTTCTGATTATAGAGCTCTTACAATTTTAGTCATTCTAGAAAACTAATAACTGTTTTAAAATGGTCATGTCATTAAATAATATAGTTATTAATTGGTAGAAAGTGTATGCAATATGGGCGATCACGGTTTTATTGTAAGGAGGCTAACTACTATTTCGATAATTAAATTGTATTGAGCAATATGGCATATTATGATATAGCATAGATTCTCAACAGGGGCCGCAACCAGCTTATTTGGCTGGCAATTAGTACGTACCGATTTTTTCGAAGTAAAGTAGGTATTTTAAGGGGATAGCAATTATTGGCATTAGCTTTATTGGTAAAGTGACAATTTTTTGGTTTTTAAATCTAAATCATATCTCATCAACGGTGGGCACAGCATAGGTTGTGCTTTGACTGCCGTGCACGGTGCCGCAGATTAAATTAAATTATTATTGAATACTAGATGATCCGGTAAACTTCTTATCACTTCCCACCTAATATAAACTTTTCCTGGACTTCCACGAATATTCCAAGACTAAAATTAGCCAAATCGATTCAGCCCTTCTAGAGTTTTAGCGAGACTAACACAATTGAAAATTCACTTTTATTTGTATTGAAGACAGAAGATAGCTGTTACACTGCGCACCATGGTGTTGAGTGTCGTTCAGTAGAACATTCAATCAATTTTTCATTGCGGCCCATGGTTAGTTAAGGTTGGGCATCACTGTTCAACGTGAAGGCATGGCACAGCGGGGTGTCAGTCGTTGTCGGCTTCTGACTGGTGATATGGTACATACAGCGGTTACTCTATGGGAACTAAGGCCCGTATAAATAGTCAGTACTCAAGATGCATCTCGGTCTCAAGACGCGGTTCGGCTCTGTGATTGGTCCAAATTTTGACAGCCAACCAATCACAGAGCCTGAACCGTGTCTCGAGACCGAGATGCATCTTGAGCACTGACTATTTATACCGGCCTAAGTACTTGTTAATTAAATTACTATTTTGTAATAAATAGATATAGTAAACTATATTTAAAATTTATAATACCACTAGCGCTATTGGGCTTAAAAAGATTAAAAACTCAATAGAACTATTAGACAATCTAATCTTTTCGTAGAAAAGTTTTCTTGATCGAAAGAAAAACTAGGTTTAATATTTTTGTTTATTAATATTTTGTTCAGTTAAACCGATTTTAAAATGTGCCTTTTAAATAGGTCAATCAAAATATACTTCCCTCTCTACTACTACTCTCTACTCTACTATTTTCTTCTAATTAATTTCTTTAGGACCCAGACTGTTAAATTCAGACCGCAATGCGACGCGTAGATGCATTATTTCTGTCAAATCCATACAAATTTAGAAATACGTCTACGCGTCGGGTTGCTGTCTGAATTGACCCTAGTAGTGTTTGTTACAATAATATAATTTTTTATTATTTTGTGTTTGCTATCTTAACTCATATTCAACGTGATTTATGACCACAAAGAATTCTTAGCTGAGTACTTATAGTAAATTAATGTAAGTAACTAATTAATATTTGCACGTACAATGCATATTATGTATGGGTGAAGTGAAAAATATACCAATTGTTAAAATTCAAGAAATATCAACTACCTATTATTATCACGTCTACGGTTTTTAATAACGCCCAAGCATTATAACGGTCCCAAATCGTTGAAGTAATAACATGTATTAATATGTAAGGACCTGTTTCACCACTTCCTGATAAGTGCCGGATATACTCCACCACTTAACTTCACAGATAGAGTATGGAGAATCTGTCAAAAAAGTTGTGGCTATCTCATATCTGGCACTTTTTCAGGATCAGGAAGTGGTGAAACAGGCCCTCACTGTAATAATATCGATAAATTAAGCTCTATATGGATATTTTGAAATTATGTAACTACAAGAAACAAAACTTTAGATCAATGAGTTATGAAAGCGAGCTTTATGCTCGAGTTGCAAATTGTACTGAACAAAAAGAAAAACAAAAAAAATAACAATGAACAACAGTTTATTCAAATAAAAAAGAACTTACACTAAAATACGTAACCTGATTTTCATTATGGAATACAATTTTGAAACCTTTCCTGGTTTTAATCTCGTAGTATCCATTACCGTGGCTGTGCAGCCTCTAGTCGTCTCTTGATAGAGTTCAGCCTTTAAGTCTTATACTAGAAGCCATCACGAAGATTATAATACTAAGTAGGAAGTCGACTACGGATGTTCTCAGTTGATACAGCTCATTGCTCTGTAGAAGCCGCTGTATGCTGTGGCATAGCAGTCGACGATGTTACCAGTCGTCTATGTCTCACACCAACAGTTGACGTTAGCGAAGCTACCGCAGTGACCTCCCTTGTATCCGCGACGCTTGCACTCGCCATTGCAGTTTGAAGTGTAGTCGACGCCACCCCAAACGCAGCTGCCGATGAGTTTGTCAGCAACCGCAGTGTTGCTCGGCGACGACACGATCACCAAGAACGAGACGCATACCAGAAGAAAAGCAGAGTAGCTGGACTTCACCATTTTTGTAGTTTTTTTAAAAGTAGATGAGCTCGATTCAAAGTACAGACTTCAAGTGTGCTCCGTATCCATGCTACCTTTATTTATACGAAACATGTTTTATGTTCGGAATGTTAATTAGAAAATAAGGAAAACCGTCAATAATATCGGCGGCCATTTTCCTCGTCCATGTTTACCGTAGGGGATTTACCGTAAAGTGGAGCGCAACTTTTGGATGCGACAACAAAAGACTTCATGAGTGCTTCGTCAAATTGCATTCGTTTATTGTCAAAAATGTATAGGATTTGACATAACGCATCGCTAATACCCGGTATTTGTGTTTTTTCGTCAGGAATTTATCTTGTCTCTATCGCTGATGATTAGTTGGAACCGATAGGTAGGTAGTAGTGTCTATTGTGCCGACAGTGAGTTGTTAAACTTCTGTCAAAATAACTCAGCTAAACTGGGCATAAAGGCCGTCACAGACTTAGCTATAATATATATTAATATATTTATAGCTAGACATATTAATATATATTTTCTATACAATTTTCGCGTGACCACACACTCAGCTATAATATATATTTCTGGTCTCAGTGTGTTTAGTACGGTATATTAATATATATTATAGCTAAATCTGTGACGGCCTTAAATGCCATTGCTTGGCATGCGTTATGTCAAATCCTATACATTTTTTATAGATACATATATTAATTGCTTCCGAAACTGGCGAATGCAATTTGACTGAGCACTCTGAGTCTCTGCTCCACTGATTCACTGACTGGTGACACAAATTGCAAATTTTAAAACAAATACATATTACAACAAAGCAAACTCCGAACAAAGAGATTTTGACATCGTTTCTTATTTTACTGAGTCTTAAGAGATAAAAAATCAGCATTAATTTTTATGATTTTAGACTAAAAAAATTAAAGTAGCAATATCAATACTGAATCATGTGAATTTAATAAATTTTATAAATTATAATTATAATTAATAAAACGGCCCTTTAGATGCGTCACATTATACATTTTATACTTCTTGATATAAAAATTAAAAATGTAAACAAGTATTTTAGAGGTCGACAGCTTGCCTGGGTAGTACCTACATAAATATTCTTATGATAATATCATAAACGTTTTATTTCCTAACCCAAAAAAGCAACGATAATGTTATTTGAATCCACAATATAATTTTAATAACTTGTATCTGTTGGTATATATAGACTGCATCATAATCGGTTCAATGGTTTTAGCATTTAGAGGTAACAGATAGATAGACACCCTGTCGTGTTTGAATTATAATGGATTTTGGTTAAGTATTTTCTTTTTGCTAAAAAAGGGCCATCCATATAGTATGTCACAACTAAAAGAAGGGGGGAGGGGGTTGACGAAGTGTGATAATTATGGTGTGACAAGGAGAGAGGAGGAATCCCTTTGTGACGTCACATTTAAATTGAATAGCGAAAATAATATTGCGGTGCTTTTTATTTTTAGATGTGGAAATGTGTGACGTCACAATAGGAACGGGGCGGGAGGTGTCACAAAATATGCGACCTGTGACAAGGCTGGGGGAGGGGCCGGGTCTAAAAATCTTGACAATCGTGTGGCGTAATTTATGGATGGTCCGTTATTGTCAATATCATCTGTACAGTGAGTCAGTGATACACACGGTCTACATATCTAATATTCTACATCGTTAGTTTAAGTAGGTACTTAAGTAACAATAATGTAATCACCGATGATTAGCTTTTAATTATAATAATATAACTATTGTAGGTAAGTATTCATTGTGTATAAAAGTGTGAAAAAGCTTTTTATTAAAAATATGGTTATCTGCTGCAGCTATCCTAAACTTGGGAGGACACGGGATGAAAGAGCAATAAGAGGAATATCTCACTCAAATGACGTTACGTTCTGCTGCCGTTGTGGTTGTGATAAGAAGCAACTTACTAAATATTCTATAAATCCATACTTCCATACTAATATAAATGCGAAAGTATGTCTGTCAGTCTGTACTCTGTTGTCTGTCTGTCAGTAAACACAAGAATGTGTTTTTTGCATGGGAGCGGGGGGCTCATAATATATCACATTACACAATCTGTGAAAATTTCAGAAGTCTAGCTATAGCCGTTCTTGAGATACAGCCTGGAGACAGACAGACAGACGGATAGACATCGAAGTCTCAGTAATAAAATCAAAACAAACATTTCATCTAAACTATAACCCTCTTACTAATAAAGAGTTACACAGCGTGTATAGAGGGTGCATAAGATTTTTTCTACTAATAATCATTTTTTGACATAAGGCCTGTATAACGATGCTGTCATTTCCATACAAATTTCTATGTATAGACCATGTATAGACTCTGTGTAACGTGTGTGTAACTTAAAACTTCCTGTATAACTATTCACACGTTGAACGCATGTTTAAGAAGTTTTTATTAGTAAGAGGGTAGGTCTAATAATAAATTTTAAAACTAAAAATATTTGGCTTTTTCGTTTACACGCGTTTGCAACAATATCATAATATTGATCTTCCAATTACCTTATCTGTTCTAATTCTAATGTTGACCGTGTCAAAAAACCCGAGTGCAAATCTATTTTTGGCACTAACAAGATAACCTCCTTAATATCACAATAATATTTACGTATTATCTATTAAGGCAAAGTACCATCGAGAGAATTGATTTCTTGGCAGTTGACGGACCTCCGCTATGTGGTCGGCTTATATTATCCATTCAATGTTAGGCGTAATCTGTCGGCTGGGTTTGAAGCGCGACCAAACTACGTAGACCTCCCATCTGCCTAGGAAACGACTTCTCTGATAGTACATCATATCACTACGGTTCAAGACGTGCCCTTTAGATTAAGGAAGTTGGGGAAAACCGATTAGATTTTCTTTAAGGAAACAATAAAATAACTTAGCTTCTTTACATTTTTGTTGTACACACTTTCCTGAAGTATGCCATATTTTTTTATTTATTTATTTAAGCAATACAATTTTAACTTATATCTATTTCATAATGTACCTACCTTAAACCTGCAAGGTTTGTCTGGTACACCTGGTATACGATTACCGTACTTCCTAAAAAAAGATTACTTTCTAACAACACTAAAAATTTATGCATTAACACAGAGTGTTTTTGTAATTAATCATTTTAAAAAAATTGTCTAGGTTTTTTTAGACAAGTGACAATCTATTCTATAAAATATTTAAAACTATTTAATATATTATATTACTTAAATATTTTATATCAGCTCGGTAGGTAATTAGAGAGTCGCTTGTCAGACGAAGACAAAACAATGTCCACTATAACTAATTAAATGCAGCTATTATTCAAAGTCTGTCTTTGTCAAAAAAGCAGTTCCTGTAAAGTTATTCGCTAGCCTATGCCAATAGGTACTTTTATTAGTCAACGCCTAGTTAACGCCTACATGGTCTAGACTCTAGTGATATAGAGCGCGGCTCCTGACTCGGAGGTCGTGGGTTCGATTCCCGCGTTGAAAACATGTTATTTCCAAGTTTGGTTAGAACAATGCAGGCTGATCACCTGATTGTCTGACAAGTAAGATGATCCATGCGTCGGATGTAAAAAGTCGATCCTGCGCCTGATCTCTCGCCGGTCGTGTCGGTCTGCCGTCCCACTGGGTAATGGGTTATGAGAGTAAAAGAATAGAGAGTGATCTTGTGTACTGCGCACACATTTGGGCACTATAAAATTACTCCTGCGTAGCTGGCCTGGTTTCAATGAAACCGGCCACCGTCACCGAAACCGGTGGAGGAGCTATTATTATTACTTTTACTAGTACTTAACAGATTATTACGTCTGTATAGAAAGTGTGAATAATTTTATTAGTTTCGGGTATGTAATATATTGTATGCATGGCTTATCTACCTTGTTGTGTCTAGGTCTACCTGTTATCATTATTCATTATGTAAATATTATGCTCTTAAACATGTGGACATAAAACTATTTTAATGTGCGATGCGCATATTGTAATCTTTGACTTTGCCGGTACTTGTGTGCAAATGTTCTTTCTATTGTTTAAGAGCGTTTACGTCGAACGCATAATGTCGAGTTTCATGTAATTCAGTGCAACTTTATTCACACAGAAGCAAGTGCGTCTGTGTGCGTGAGTTGGTTCATTATAGTCAAATCAAAAGATTTTGATCCGTGCGGAATGCGGATGCAATGTCGATGCGAGTCGGTTTATTATTATTGATTTACCACTACATTTTAGCATACTATTACTATTAATCCTAAATCCACTAATGCATTATGTTGAATGTTTTATGTTACTTTATAAAACATAAAATGAGTAATATGAAATTTTGGGCAAAGTTGTAATTTTATGTAGGTAGGTACAATAAGGTGATTGTCATAGTGAGACACAATTATTATCAAATGTTTATCATTGTATTAAAATAAAAAAATCGGATTTATATTATTTATTCAAGTGTAACCCTATTAATATTATGTACGCAAAAGCTTGTATGCATGGACATATTTTGTTACTCTTTCACGCAAAAACCACTGAATGGATTTTAATGGAACTTTACAACAATATAGCTTTAAATACATCAGAATAACACGCAACAATTTATAAACCACTGATCTCTACTATACAAGTACGCTGGATAGCTGATATCCTTTGAAATGACAGCTATTCCTTGTGCCTATTTGAAGCTGAATCAGCGCCCCCATTATTCGGGTAGAGAACTAAATCTGACGTAAAAATGACATTTGAAAGCCGCCATATTGGCGCTGATAGCAGTAATGAGAGTACTTGGAACTAATACTAGTGATGACAACTGTTGTTATTGGTTGTGGTTACGTCAAATTTAGTTCTCTACCCGAATAATGAGGGCGCTGATTCCGCTTCAAATGGGCACAAAAAGCAGGTGTGTATCAGCTATCCAGCGTACTTGTATAATAGAGATCAGTGTTATAAGCACATCGTGAAAATCCAAGATGGCCGCCGCCGTAGCCGGCCGGTAGTTGTAAGAAAAATTGCAGATTACACATATTTCTTATTACTACCTCAATATGGATATCAAATGAAAGGACTTGATTGGTAGAGAGGTAAAAAGCGGCCAAGTGCGAGTTGGACTCGCCCATGAAGGGTTCCGCAGTAGCAATAAGGTTTATTTTTATGAAATTAATAGGTGTTTGATTTATTTTTATATTTCAGTCGATTTTATGAATTTTATTAGATTAAGGTTTACCATTTATGACGCATAAACAAAAGCTACTGGCTAGATCTCGTTCAAACTAATTTTCGTTGGTAGTTTTTATAGTAATCTACATCATATATTTTTTTTAGAATTATCATGCCCCTACTTTAGAAATTAGAGGGGGGGGGGACACACATTTTACCAATTTGGAAGTCTCTCTCGCAAACTATGCAGGTTAGAAAAAAAAATGATATGAGAAACCTCAATATGATTTTTGGAGACTTATCCATAGATACCCCACACGCATAGGTTAGATGAAAAAAAATGTTTTTTGTTTCAGTTGTACTTATGGGGACCCCTAAAATTTTTAATAATTTTTCCATTTTTGCATCAAAATCTTAATGCGGCTCACAGACTACATCTACTTACCAAGTTTCAATAGTATAGCTCTAATAGTTTCGGAGAAAAGTGGCTGTGACATACGGACGGACAGACGGACAGACAGACAGACAGACACATAACGAATCTATAATGGTTCCGTTTTTTGCCATTTTGGCTATGGAACCCTAAAAAAATTATATTTTTTTTTTTTATTTCGCAACATAACTGAACGAAACGCAGGCAGAAATGAGTGTAACTGAAATGGTATAGAATAATTATTTAAAAATCAAAAGCACAACAGCTTTTCAATAGGTAAACTTTTTTATTTATGTTATCAGCTACATATTCCTTTTTTACTTTTCAATTTTACGCTCTAGCTAGGCATTCCACTATAAGCCCAATAAAGAATTCTGAAAAAAAAGGGAATTTATTTGATATATTTTATTATGATTTATGACGGCATAGCAAAGAAAAAACTGCCATTAAAATTTAAAATACGTTCAATTCAAGGTACCTTTTCTTAGTGTTGGTTTTCACATTCATCTAATATTCTTATTGTTTTTACCTTGGAAATCGGTTTAAATTTTTTGTTAAAAAAAATAATTTCACCCTTTTTAGTTTTTTAAATATTAAATAACATAAATGTCAGTTGCAGATAGATATAATTTAGGCATGAAACTAGCACCTATTAACTGTACTTAATTTCGGAAGTCGGAAGTCGGTCAAAAAAAAAATACTGCTATTCAAATACAATTCAAGGCATCTTTTCTTCGTGTTGGTTTTCACATTCATCTTTTTCCGTTGTTGTTTCTTCAGTTGATTTACTTTTATATTGCCTGAAATAAAAACACAAATAGAAAGCACACAAAACACGTTATTTCTAAGTAATTAAATGAAAAAATAAGTTGAAGTAAGGATAACAGTGATAATAGCAACCTTTTAGCCATTCTTGCCTTTTCCAAGCTTTCCAAATTTTCTACATTTTTGCGCTTTCTTTTTTTTCTTAAAAATATATTCGTTTTGTTTACCATTAGTTCTGTAATGTAATGTGTTTTAATAGTAAAATTATTTTCCGCCATAAAAATACATACATAAAATGTATTATATTACTTACTAACAAAATAAAATATTTACTTACCAAACAATCAAGATTTTTCGATCACGCTATAAATGTTCACTACTCTAGTATGCGCGACAAAGGTCAACAGAGTTCATGCGCAGCAGGGAGCGATACGTCCACCCTCCAGCAAGCCTCGCGGCGGTCTGATTTCAATTGCTTTGCGCGCAGCGATTTATAGTAAGTTTTAAAATATTTGTAGAAAAAAAATAACAAAGTATTTGTTGATATTTAAAAAGTATACATTTAATTAAAGTGTTCTTCTATCATATGAAGCTATTATTATATTGAAATAAGTAAGATAAATAGGTAAAAATAAGGTTTTAAATCCTTGATATTTCTCTTTCTTTGAATTTAAATTACTTATAGTTAAATACCTAAATTAAATATTTTTTCTGATAACTATTTGCTTAAGGATCTTGTCAATAGGTTATTATTTTTTTCTAATTAGATCTGTCGCTGGTTTCGTAAATTTGAGGCTTCGAAACTGATACTATAACGGAATTTAAGAAAACCTCTGTTATGGTATCGAGATTTAATGTACAAATACTCTACAAATCGTATTTTTTTCTCTGATAACTATATAGACAGTGAAATTTCCTATAAAAATAAGTTACCAACATTTTTATAAAGATAAGTGGTTAATGATTTTTTCAAGTTTGAAAAGTACAGTTTTAAGCCAAATTGAGCGTGAAAGGTGTAAACGCTCTTAAGAGCACGATGCAAATCTGCGATGGAGAATAAAATTAAGTCGACTGCTTGCGAAGAAAATAATATTATGATAAATTGATTATAATATTATAATACTTATTATGTATGGTATAATAAGCTTCTAGGGTGCGACTCTTGTGTGTCTTAGGAAAGTCAAGTTTTCCGAAAAAGCAGGGCCAAAAAAGTTGTTACGATTAAAACCAGTTATTATTAATAGAGATTAAGATTTTTCCCAGGCTTAGGATATTAACATAATACATTCTTCTTTTACTACAACACCTCCGACTTGATATAAAAAATAAAAATAGGTAGCTATTGCATACAAGTTACCCGTATAATGTTTGTAGTTTGTACAGTGTTTATATGGGTAGCTATGTTGAAATTTAAATAATAAGAGCCTCTTTATGATCAAAATATCTGCACGTGTAGGTCCTAATACGTTTAACATTTCAAATCCGTGCAAAATCCTAAAGGAATGTAGTTAAATAATCTTAAAAACGTGGCCAAGATACTAAGTTTTCTGCTTTATTGCCGAGACCATCGTAACTCCTAAGGCCTTATAAAATGTTATACACTCTTCCAAAACAATCAATCGTTTTATTGTATTTTTTATGATCAAAACAAAATGCTATGAAAACAAATAATAAGGATGAAGAGAGCTTTTTAGAGGATGGTGAGAGGCCAAAAGCGTGGACACCTTTGAAAGATAAATAAAAGCTCTGTATAATATTTCGTAGCTATTGTATTTACAACAAAACGCTATAAAAACAAATAAAGTATGAAGAGAGCTTTTTAGAGCAGGGTAAAAATCAAAAAGCTTGGACACCTTTGAAAGATAAATAAAAGCTCTGTATAATGTTTCGTGGCTTTACATTTTGATATTATAAAAAAACCCCTCTGGAAATATAACATTAGCATATTCTACGTAACCCGGGGAAAGCCGGGCAAAGTATCTTGTCAATCTAGTTTTACTAGAATTGTACTAGACAGGTATGGACATCGACCTAACAATGGACCAATAAATCTAACGAGCATTAGAGAAAATGTAAAATAATAAGGAAAATGTAACATTCATTCGAAGTCACGTTATCATTTGTTAAACTGGGTTTGCCCTGCTGTTATTAAAATCTTACTAGCTTTTACCGCGTCTTCTACTTATTCAAGCATTATTAAAGCTAACGTATCTTCTTTTAAATTATAGATAAGCATAATGAGATAATATATATCATGAAACTACAAAAAATTGAATGTGCAGTATAAAAAAAACAAAGTATAAAAGGAAATCCTATAGGCATTATAATTTATAATATGTAATCTCTAATTATAATAAATTTAGAATGCCAGTAAATGTGTATGTTTTGGGAAAATTATAGCAAATACGGTACTGCATTGTAAAGCAGTAATTAGTAATGTATTTATAAACTACATTTCCAACTGCAACGCTACTATCTACACTTCTACACTACTATAATTATAAAAAGGAAAGATTTGAGTGTTTGTTTGTCCTGAATAGGCTCCGAAACTACTGGACCGATTTGAAAAATTCTTTTACCATTGGAATCCTACACTATTTCTGCTGAACACAGGCTAAATTTTACTTTGGTAAAAATAGGGTTCCGTAAGATATTTGGGTTTTTCGGAGTAGATCTTACAAATATCTACAAAAAAATCCGCGACACACTATCTATGTCGAGTGAGGCACAATAACCATTTTTTTATTTAAAAATCTTGATTTTTTTTGGACTACATTTAAAGGCGTTTATTTTACTTATGCTATAAATCCTTATCAAAATTAATTATTTCATCACGAAGTACAGTTTCTGTACATAATATTTGGTCTGTGAATGATTAAAATTGGACGTTTGGTTTTGAAATTATGGCGAAATTAAAATATTACGATAGTGGGCGTCATCAAGGCGGGGTGGTTTTTTCTTTAACACGAAAACTACTGATCCGATTTGCATACGGTTTTCACAGGTATATTTGTCTTCTTCCAACTCAACATCTGGTGTATAACCCCCCCTCCCCCAACCCTCTCTAGGGACCAAAGAGGGGGTCTAATTTTCTATCCAACTTTTTTCTTTGGTGGACTTACTTCACATTATTAACTGTGTTTTCCAACTTAACATCAGCTGGTGTATAACATTTTCCCCCTCCCCTCTTAGGGGACAAAAGAGGGGGTAAGATGTGTATCAACTGATGAAGTAGAAATACTTTAAATGGCAAAACAACGTTTGCCGGGACAGCTAGTACTTAATAATTTCTGTAAACTAGTTTTATTTTGTATTCTATACCTAGGAATATCGTCGATTACTTACTTTGAGATAAGAATTTGATATTTTTTTTGTAATATAGCCAATCAAAAAAGAAATAATTTCGAACGTAAATACATAAGTTTGATCGGAATACTCAACTTAGCCACTTTTTATAAACAGACATACAGGACAGTTTCATAAAATTATATATGTATTGATTTACTTACTGTGACACATACGAGCTTCAAAGTATAAATACGAGGCGTAACAACGATCTTTACGCATTTAAGTCTTATTCTTAACTCGAACACTTCAACTTCTCTCAACTTTCTAACTACAAAAATGGTGAAGTCCAGCTACTCAGCTTTTCTTCTGGTGTGCGTCTCGTTCTTGGTGATCGTGTCGTCGCCCAGCAACACTGCGCTTGCTGACAAACTCATCGGCAGCTGCGTTTGGGGTGCTGTCAACTACACCTCCAACTGCAACGCCGAATGCAAGCGTCGAGGATACAAGGGAGGTCACTGCGGCAGCTTCGCTAACGTCAACTGTTGGTGCGAAACATAGAACCTGTAGCCGATCATCGACTGAGGAAAATGGCCGCTATGTAACATCCTGTAGAACCATGGCAGCAAAGTCATCATACATTCTGTAGAACCATGGCAGCAAAGTCATCATACATTCTGTAGAACCATGGCAGCAAAGTCATTAAACATCCTGTAGAACCATGGCAGCAAAGTTATTAAACATCCTGTAGGATCATGGCAGCAAAGTATTCAGCAAATTGACAGGAGATCATAGTACTTTCTTGTTAAACCTATAAATACAAGGAAGATGAACAACCTAAAACAAACAATCACAGAGGAGGCCCCAGTCGACTGTGAAGTGGTGATTTACCAAAACCATCGTTCATCATCATCATCGTTCAACGTACTACTAAAAGTAAAGTTCATATTGTTGTAAGTTTATAACATATAATTATATCAATCATTAATGTTTAACTAATATTTTTAATAAAGTAACTATTCCTAAGTAACTTTTATTTATTTGATTATCTAAAGTAGTATACTTATTCCTCGTAGAGAGTTTACTGTGAAAGTAGCAGCGCTGAAAGACCAACTTTTTTTTTCACTTTTGTAGCGAGTTTCCACTTTCCCCATACAAAAGTAAAAAAAAATTTGGTCTTTCAACGCTGCTACTTTTACAATTAACTCTTTACAAGAAACGTACGTACACACCCTAAAGTATTATAACTAAGTTTTGTTACACTAAGTATATAATTTTGTTGCACTATACATAGCATAAGCCTACATTTTTACTTTTCTTTATACTGACAATTTAATTGCTCAATAGCGATATTAATATTAAAACCTTATATATAAATTATTATGAAAACCCAAACAATAGTTTGATGATTCTTTCATCAAACTATTATTTGGGTTTTCATTATATATTTCATACACCTAACCCAAAGATTTGCTGTAGTGAATACAAAGATTTTGTGTTCATCACATATTATTACCTGCATTTATTTATTTATTTTTATTTACATAATATCTTTACAGAGAAAATATACAGGGTGTAATAAAACTAGACATGGGTAGAGTTCGCTGTGAAAGTATCAACGCTGAAAGAATAACTTTTTTTACTTTTGTATGGAAAAATTCATGACGCGCGGGCGCTTGCCCATACAGATTACAAAAAAAAATTGGAACATATACACACCCTAATGTATTATCACTTAGTTTTGTTACACCTTATATTATAATGATTATAATAAACAAGGAAATGTAAGGTGACGCCATGTTAAAGTAAAAAACCGTGTTGGATGTGTTTTAAATTGCTTGTTTTCTATGCGAGGCTGGCCCGGCCTCATAGAAAACAAGCAATGGAACAGCAAAAAATGGAAAGGGCGTAGCGACAAAATGGTTTTTGTCGCGTAATTTAAAAACCATAAATACATTTCATATAAGCTATGGACAAATTAAAGTGTATACTAGAACCAATTTATGTACAAATTTTGGAAGCTTATAATATCACTCTCCTCTGTTGGCAAAATAGGAATCCCTTTTTTTACAGAGGTATTTTTGATTGATTATTCTGTGTTATAAAAGTTGACCAATCGTGTTATGCTATGGGTAATTCAAAGACAAAGACATGATGAATACTGACAGTGAACTTTAATTTCTTAGCTTTAGTCATTGCTGAGAAAAATGGACATCGCTACAGCCAAATTATCAAGGCCTCACCTTAAGTTATTTTTGGTAAGTACGGAAATCATATACCAAGATGACTAAACATGAAATAATAGGTAAAGCAACACTGATAAACAGAATGAACAAAACAAAGTGATAATACTTTAGATTGTGTATGAGTATTGAGTAACCTGTAGGTATATTAAGTTGAATGTGAAAGTGCAGCGCTGAAAGAGTAACTTTTTAACTATAATACATAATATTATGTATTATAGTTAAAAAGTTACTCTTTCAAAAAAAAAATCCATGACGCTTGGGCAGATCGGTTCGTATGGTCCCAAAGTCCAAACAAATCACAAAAAAATATCCAATACTACCAACGAGATTTTTTAAGCCTTTTTTGCTCGGAATCAATAATGGCAACAGGCAGGCACTTGAAATAATTACTTAAAAATCTTCAATGACCTAATTGTTTTTATTGTAATAATAATAATAATATTAATAATAAAAAGGGGGGCTCCCAAACAAAATTACAATTTTTTGCCTATTTTTGCGCTATAACGGAACGCTATAAAATCGGAACCCTTCGTGCGCGAGTCCGACTCGCAATTTGCCGATTTTTAACAGTTATAGTTTATCTATGCTCTAACGCTTTTCATTGGCTAACGCAAAAAACTGCTATTCAACTAGGCCAGGATTCTCTAATTTTTGGCTCCACGAACCCTTGTTAGAATTTCCAGGTGACAGCGAACCCCTTACTAAGTAACGACTCTGTCGAGAACACCCTGCCCTCGAAAGGCGGCCCCCTAGGGGCTTACGCACCCCTTTGAGAAACCCTGAACTAAGCGGTTGAATAGATTCAGTGAAAAAAAACAGAAACCTGCAGGGATAATGTCTACATAATATTATTCTTAGCTGGCTTAGCTAGGTCTAGGACTTCCATATTTACCCAGCACTTATGTTACAACATGGGTGCGCTTATGTCGATTACCGAGACAATGGGTGTCGCGGACGAGTCCCACGGCGGGAAGGTCGTGGCTTTCAACACCAGAGTTTCATAACCACCACCACCAGTAACGAGCGCCGGTGTGAACGTGCATAAATATTTCACACACCCATTCTATTTGGTCGTTTGTAACGTTTAAATCGGAATTTTATCTGTACTCATATGCTTCGATGGCAACAATAATTATTAATGGACGTTCTAAAACGTCGTCACTCGTCACTCAAAAACACGAAAATACCCAAAACTTAAACTAAATTAAGATGGTATTTCTTGTAATTAACACATTATTTTAATATTACTAGCTGTCCCGGTGAACTTCGTGTCACCTTGAAACCTTCTCTGGACATCTACGAATATTTTAAGATTAAAGTCAGCCCAATCCGTTCAGCCGTTTTCGAGTTTTAGCGCGACTAACATATTTGAAAATCCATTTTCATTTATAAGACTAGATGACGCCTGCATCTCCGTTGCGCCAAAACTCGTTTATCGCACGGCAATCATACATTCCTCCGCGATAAAAGTATCCTATATCCTTTCCCGGGACTTCGAGTATCTACATACTTACTAAACAGCAAAATCAGTTCAGAGGTTTAGGCGTGATGAGGTAACAGACAGACACACTTTTGCATCACGCATGTATAATATTAAGTATGGATAGCAATGTATTCGAGCTGAAATTAAATTTCAGCCCTGGACTGCAGTGCAAAGTGGTGAAGGCTGGCTCTCTTTCAGAGAATAGTCCTTAAATGATAGGTTCAAATTTTTGGTTTCGGACTTCGTGTTGAACGGGTTAATCCAGTGATGATCTTTAAATGTAAGATGCAAGCCGAAAGGAATAGGAATCAGGAATTTCAAGCCGCTAGCATAACCAATCAAATGGGAGCCGTAAAATCATGAAAGCCGCGTTAATGATTTTTAATGACTTCCCAGATGTGCCGTATAGGCTATCAACCATTTAACTTGACAGATAGAGTATTGAGAATCTGTCAAATAAGTTGTGGATAGACTATCCGGCACTTTATCAGGAAGTGGTGAAACAGTCTAATGTTCGCGAAATTAACTATAGCAAATTAGCAATAGATTCATCACATTTTGGGGACTTTGACATCGCGACCTATCGCGACATAGATTGACATTTGTGTGTTCCCACCAGCCTGGCGCGGGCGGGGCGGCCCGGAGCCAAGGCCGGCAGATAACGAGCACTTTCACCGCGGTATATCACGAGCTTCCGCGATCGGCGCACATCGCGACCTCTGACCCTTCGGTCGACCCTTTTAGGTCGCGAAGAAATGTAAATACGTAAAAGAATGTCCTAGTCTACATATTATTATAATAACTCCCATACGGTTTCGGTGACGGTGACCGATTTCATTGAAACCAGGTCAGCTACGCAGGAGTAATTTTATAGTGCCCAAGTGTGTGCGCAGTACACAAGAGCACTCTCTATTCATCAGGCCAAAAACAGGGACAAGTGGAGAGCCCTATCCCGGAAAGCAAATTTTGGTGGTCACGTCCCTCAGCCTGCAGCCATGAGGATACGTCATACGACTAGCAAGAAGGACATATTAAGAGACTTATTGCTCTTAACACTTAAGGCTTCTTTGAGGCCCGTCAGACTCAAAACAGTTTTTTATACGAAACAAATGAAGATGCTTACACGCAAACAAATATTTTGTATTCATAGACTTATATATTACTAAGGACCGGGTCAATCGCGCGTTGCAATGATGCCGATTCGTAGGAGTCAAAACGGTCCGTTTGACTCCTACGTGACTTGTCGTCTGTGGTCCGCAGAACAAATCAGGTGGGTCATCGTATGCCTTACAGTGCCATAAAAATGCCTAATTGTGTAGTAAAAGGCTGCAAAAATTATATTAAAAAAGTTAAAAAAGCACATGGAGTATCTTATCATCGGTAAGTATCACAAACTGTTTGTTTATGTAAAGAAATAATTAATTTATAATTTTACTACCGATGTCCGCCATCATCCGCCATGGTTACTGTTTTACCGAGTAATGACGCAACCCCTACGTTCCACTTGGCGTTGAAAACGATCAAAACGCTAAAAATAGGAGGCATTTTCAGCGTTTTGATCGTTTTCAACGCCAGGTGGAACGCGGGGTTCGTCGGTAAAACAGCATTCGCCCGCGGCCGAATATTGTGTCGCACTACGTAGTTCAATCGATTTTTCATAGATGGCTCTCTATTTCCTTGTATGAAAAACCTATTAGCAAAATGTTCTCGTAGGCATATCCTGACATATAAATCGATGTTTGTATTGCGTTAGCAGCTGACGAGTTTCAAGTGAGCGCTCGCCCTGAGACTGGAGGGTCAAATGAAATCATTTAATTATTATTATCAAAGGTTTATGAGAAACACACTAAAACATCACTATTTTATAAACGAACGTAGTCTACAGTAACAAGTCTGCTAATTTTTTGTAATAGCGTCTAGAAGTCTAAAAGTTATTATTTTACTACTCTATAGGTCTGGGGTACCCAAAGAGTGTGTGTTCACAAAGGAAAGAGTCGCGCCGTGAGTCGATCCTCCATCATTATCCAAAAACTAACAACTATGGTCATTAAGTAATAATAATAAATGTGTATTTTATCTCTTTCTAATAGCTAGGTAGAGTACAGGGCGCCATGCCACCGTGACAAAGTATTGTGAATTAATATTTTGTGATGCACGTGTAAGTGCGCTGCAGGCTGAAAAAGATTGGGAACCCCTGATATAGATCATTTTATAAGTTCTTTAACTTTAGGAGCTTCAATAGGCTTTTTTAAAATGAAGAAAGAAGCCATGTCAGGTGTGAAGCAACTTTTAATTAATGATAGACTAATTAAAAAACTCCAGTACAAGTGTGAAACAATAGTTACCGTTTCCGATATAAGAACGATTATTCCGCCTCGCTAGTTTCCTACATATTATGTAATTAATTACTGTTACCCATTGAGAAGATTTAAACATATTTTTTTAGTAAGATTTCCAAACGAGCAGAGAAATGAATTGATTAAAATGAACGTAGGTACTGACAAAATGAATGAACTGATTAAAAGTTATTATAGGAAAAAATCCTATAATAACTTTAAATTTTATTACGTTTCGTAAGATGTTTACCTCAAGTAAATAAAATGAAGTGGTGGTGGTGGTGACTGACAAATGATATAATTATTAAATATTAAGACTAAATATTATTTACTAGAGACGTAACCAGTTCAGCTTTGCTGCAGGTTCTAGCAGCAGCTAGCAAGCATATCTAGCTGAATACGTAATAAAATAAGTAATTCTGGAATGCGACTCTTGAAGACTAGATGAAGGACATAATATTTTATATTATAGTCACGGTGAGTCATGAAGCTCTATGTTACGACTTTTCACTAGAAAGTGATAAATTTATGATTTGTTATTTATTTTAACATATACAAATAAATATTATAGAGTTTGCTCAATCACTTAAAAAATATTATGTAGGTGCCCTGAGTGTAGATCACGTGTTTTAATAATTGATTAATAAATTACTATTTGTAATAGATATATTTAATTTACGAGCTTCAAATACATACCTACTGCTATTATTGATAGAGCAATAATTATAGTGTGTAGATATTTCGTCAGATGCGACGCGGTAACGCGACCAGTTATTTATAACAATTTTTATATTTATATTCATAACTACAATTAATTAAAAATTAAATAGATATAATATTATGTATATAAAATTTGTGAGCTTTAAATACTCTATTATTGATAGAGCAATTATAGTGTATAGATATTTCGTCAGCTGATGCAACACGGTAACGCGACCTGTTATTTAAAACAATTTTTATAGTCTGGTTAACAAGTGTCATTTTCGTCAAAACCTGATCTCATGCACCGAAAATTATGATTTTGGTTTCATTCGTTCAAGTATTTATATTTAACACTACAATAATTAATAAAAAATTAATACATATTTGTAAATTTTTTGAATTTATCATAATTTTCGAACTGTTTTTGTTAATTTTTTTTGGATTTGATAGGAGTTGTACCTCAATTCTACAATTTTTTGCAAATATTTAATATTTGCAAAAAATTGTAGAATTATTATATTGGAGCTTCGTTCTTTCTTCAATCTATACACCTTTAAAAAAGGCTTCGATCGTATTTGCGAGTATGTGAAATAATTAGGAGCGGCAGGCAAAAGGTTGTTTTGGTCACGACGCGGACGGGAGCATCTTCAAAGTATCGTGCTGTAATAACTTGTTACCTTCTATAGATCTGAATAAAGATATACCTTCATAAATTATACTAAATCATTAACAAAAAGTTAATCATGAATTGAAAATAATTTCTGAGTACTTAATTTCTGAGTAAATAAAATTTTGCTTTATATCATAAAGTAAACTGTATGTCTCAAGTCTCATCATAAAGCATAGGTATTTAATTTGATGATGAGCATAAAGATGAAGAGAGAAAGGAGGATACTAAATTCATATTATAACATTTACACCCTGCTTCTGCGTTACGAGTTTAAACAATTTTGGTAGATACGGCTAATAAATAGCATAATATTATTATCTAAAAAAAACACAAATTTACCAAATTCCGACTTCATTACTCGTGACCATTAACCATTTTAATAACGTAGACGTGCTTAACCAAAAATACATAATACATAATACATAACCACTTTACATAATAAAGGTGTTTATCGCGTGGCATAAATGACGCGCAATATAATATTCCCACGTGAGCTCTGTTTTCCTCGTGACATCCGTGACTCCGGGACTTAACAAAGGGATAAAGAGTTATGTCGATGCTTAAACGTGATCTTCTGGCAGCCATCCGTCCGGATTTCCCTGGATTTGTCCTAGTCTAAAGGGCGTCCTGCGACCGTCCGGCCGGGTGACTCCGGACTCTTTCGTTGAGAGATCTAATCTTACTTTAGCATACACAGTTTCTTCTTTGATCAAGTACGATTCTAAGGGCTTGAGTTGATCAGATTTTTACAAATTCTTGTTGGAAAAGAAAGATATTGTAGCAAAAATTGTCAAGACGTAATCATAAAACTTTTTAAGATGTTTCCTAGGAAATGACCACATTTCGGCAAAATGTCCGGGACTTTTGTCGTGCCTGACCGGCGATGGTAATTTAGGTGATGGCAGCCCTAGCTGTGAATAGCAATTTATAATAAGTTCTAGTAGAGTTCGCCCGCAAATTCGTTTATGTTAACTTTATTTCCCACATTAGAAGGCGACCGCCCGGCGCCGGATAAAAAGGGGCGCTAAGGGCAAACAAAAGGGGAGAGTGGAGACTACATTTTCTGCACTACAGCTACTAGTAGACGTGTAAAACCGGCACTGTCTATGTTGAATTGGCATGATCATAATTATTCACAATGCATGAGACTGTGTTCTCGTGTCGTGCAGATTTCAGATTAGACAATATGCGAACTCGTGTTCCTTTCACGATAATCGAGACGAGATTGCTCATGGTTCACTTTTACTATTTGCGTTTTGTTCGCGTCTGTATTGTAATTTGTAGTTAGATTACACGAATTCGTCATAAATACGAAGCTCTCTGTCTGTCTGTCTATTTTATCTATCTGTATATGTCTGTAACCTGATCATTTTAAGCATGAAAAGGTGATAGTAGCCGCTGCTCTGAGGAACATTGCCTATACCTACGTCAGTTACGTACAAAAAATCCCACCACCAACCGCAACATCTTTCCTCCGTTGAAACAGAAAGGTATTGACCGACCGGACCATAAAAAATCTAAATGATGACAACCCATAATTTGTCTGGCTGATAGAATTTATGTGCGCTATACCGTACAATCAAGCACAATTCTCAGTCTTCCGTAACGGCTAAAGGCCTATTAGATTTCAAATAAACCCATTGTCGAACATTACATAAGTCACTAAAACCATTGTCTAATGCATTGGTTCCCAACCAGTGCACAGTGGTCCGCAGGAGCCATAATATAGTCCGCGAATGATTTTAAATGTAGCTTTGAGCAATATGAAGAAGATGCAGGCCCAGAAATCACAATATGAATTCTAAAATACTTACTAAACTTTTCTTTTAATGTTATTACTTATTCCCTATAGAGTTTTTACCCTTTAAGAATTAAGATAATAAAAACTCTATTACAGTTTATTTTTATTATGCCTTCATGATTGTTCATGATGCAGAAAAATATTAAAATTACATGACGCCCGCAACTCCGTTCCGCCGAAATCGTTTATCGCACGGGAACCGTACATTTTTCCGGGATGAAAAGCATCATATTATCTCATAGTATCTCCATGAAAAATTTCAGCAAAATCGGTTAAGTAGTTTTTACGCAAAGAGGTAACGGACAGACAGACACACTTTTCCATTTTTAATATTAGTATGGAAGTATGTAGGACCAAGATAAAGTTGGGAACCCTTGGTCTATAAATGGAAGACGGATCTGTGTCGAATCTGTAAGTGTACGAAGACGTATGAACTTTGGGCGAACTTTCACCTTATCGACACTCCTAATCGTCATTGTCTACACTTTACACTGCATTGTTAGATAAATGGCGGGTCTATTATCAAACATTATAATATATTATGTCTGCTTCGACCCACGGGCATAGCTTAAATTATTATCTGACAAGGAGACTGTAATTGTGGAGGTTGATTGTTGAAGTAAGCAAAATTGATCCCCTATTTTCACTACAAAATCTTAAGATTCTTCCTTTGTAACATTACTTTACATTTTCTTATCAGAGCCCCTAGCCAACACGTTTTCTTTATACTCTATAATAGAATCTTCGATCAACTCATGTCACATTGAGTCGAACGGCGACCTCATAATATATTATTGTCGAACGCTTTTCACACATAGAGCAGGTAATGTAAAGATGTATAATATTATAGCACGATACATCTCGATATATCTTTCTATAGAAATCGTCAGGAGACCACACACAACAGCTATAGAGTATATTTTTACATCTGCGTATCTTAAGATACAGAGCTATTTATATAAAAACCTACATTTATATTTTGATACATCTAAATACATCTTAATACATTTCCGTGTGTACAATACATCTCTTCTCTTCATAGGATGTTCAAAAAATTTCTGTGATTAATTTATGTATGATAGCCAGAGACACACATGACACAGTGTTACCACCTAAGCACAATACTTCACAGCAGACACTGCAGGAAGTCAGTTCCCCAGAGCCTAAATTTTCTATCAAATATCTTCAATCCACATCGTTCTGTTTTTGGCACATGTAACGATTACACGCATCAAAATCACAATTCGAATCATCTTCTGATGAATCATCTAGTATATCTAACAGCAAGTAACTCGAAGGGTCCATAGTATTACGATAAGATATACATATAATATAATATAAATAAGAACAGCCTTTATAACACCTTAGCAGCTGAAAAGTGCGTCAAGCGGGGCGAATACCATTGAAATTTAGGGAAAGATACATTACCTGTTGTATGTGTGATACAATAAGGTAATTTAAAGCTATACATCCCGGAATGTATATATGTCGCAGTCATCTAGTTCAATCTGCGGTTCGATTGAATGACTAGCGCATTCATTGAATGACTCCATTCAATTGAATGACTCGGCCGAACGTTGATTGAACAATCGTCACTCAACGTTCAACTAGTTAGCGATTTTTAACATAGCCCTTTAAAGAGAGCGGATATGAAATTAGTCAAGTAATTGAATGTATTTATTTTTCACGGAATAGGAAATGTATAAGAACAGTATATTCTTAGGTAATTAATAGCAATGTATTTATTACTTCGTCTGTCAATACGAATGGATTTGGTTAGGTTAGATGGCAAGGCGAGAGCGTAGCGCAGCGAAGCTCCCGCCTTAGCCATCGTGGTTATTTTTTTGTAAACCACCCAGAAGTAGCCGTCGCGTCATAATTGAAGTCAGTTTCTAGATTAACCTATTATTACGTCACCAACAAATACTTTAAAAAAATCATAGCATTCCATTTAACGACTTCACTATGATGACGTTTAGTCAAGACGTTAAACGTTACAGTCAGCGTCTTGCCTAGTTGTCCTTCAGTCATTCAATAGAACGATGTCATTCAATGAATACGCTAGTCATTCAATCGAATCACAGATTGAACCAGATGACTGCGACATATACATTACTTGCTCTGTGTGTGACACCCTTTATATTAATTCCGTACATGTTTAACCACCGATTCTATAAAAAAACGATAAAGAAAACGTGTTGGCTATGCTCTATAGTTGCTACGACAGATGGCAGAACAACCAAACATATTGCATATTACATAGACTGTCATAAATCATAATAACTTCCTTTGACTCTACCGTATTTTTATCAATAGGAATAAATTAAATAAAATGGAACAGATTACAGAAGTATTAGAATTTATAATACCAAGAAAAAACTGTTTAAGTACTTACTTAATGTTTAATTAATCACTCCGAAATATTTAATCTCAAATCCGCAGCTTTATACAAAACAGACAATACAATGCTCAACACAAAAGTGCTATACAAAAGCTTAAAAGGTTTGCAGATAAAAAAGAACAATGCAATACAATGGGTATCAAAAATACGTATTTTAAAACAAACACGGATCGGTTGGGAACAATAGAATTGGTATTCCGCTGTGGTCCACCTTCCTGGTTTGTCGAGACACGTTCTATTCAGTCTTATTTAACCAATTACTACAGGTTATGTGGTATCAGCTGGTATACAATATACTGTATACAGGGTGTAACAAAACTAAGTGACAATACTTTAGGGTGTTAAAAGAGTTCACTGAGAATTAAGAGGGAACGCGGGTACAGTAAAATTTGAACGAAGAAACTATTGCCATCACGCTTCGACCCTGCGCTGGCACGTGTATTGTGGATAGAGACAGATACAGTAAATCGAGGTTACGTATTCCTCTGATTCCTCCTTCAAAATAGAGCCTAATTTTTTTTAATATCTTCAGAAAGGATGAGTCTATGCCTCTACGTTTTTATTTCACCTAAAAGATCTTTCAAATTCGTTTTATGGTCGGTTGATTGGCGGGGTACGGAACATTCATTTTTTGCGATTTTTGAAAGGTCATATTTTTTTATATATTAGTAAATTTAAAAAAAAATCGAACGTAGAGGCATAGCTTTCACGGATCCCAATAAGGTACAAAAAAATCATTTGTCTAGACGCATTATCCAGGAGGAAATTGAGGAATACGTTTGTATGGAAAAAAAGTGTTAGCGTATGCTCTTAATAGCAGCGCTGAAAGACCAAAATTTTTTTCACTTTTGTATCCAGGGCAAGCGCCCCAGCGTCACGAGTTTCTCAATACAAACGTGAAAAATAATTTTTGGGCTTTCAGAGCTATATATTTAATGTACCAACCAACCAACCCAAATAACCTACAGAATAAAATCGGCCAAGTGCAATTATTATTAATTATTAAGAGCGTTTACACCTTTCACGCTCAATTTGGCTTAAAACTGTACTTTTCAAACTTGAAAAAATCATCAACCACTTATCTTTATAAAAATGTTGGTAACTTATTTTTATAGGAAATTTCACTGTCTAAATAGTTATCAGAGAAAAAAATACGATTTATAGAGTATTTGTACATTAAATCTCGATACCATAACAGAGGTTTTCTTAAATTCCGTTATAGTATCAGTTTCGAAGCCTCAAATTTACGAAACCAGCGACAGATCTGATTAGAAAAAAATAATAACCTATTGACAAGATCCTTAAGCAAATAGTTATCAGAAAAAAATATTTCATTTAGGTATTTAACTATAAGTAATTTAAATTCAAAGAATGAGAAATATCAAGGATTTAAAACCTTATTTTTACCTATTTATCTTATCTATTTCAATATAATAATAGCTTCATATGATAGAAGAACACTTTATTTAAAAGTATGCTTTTTAAATATCAACAAATACTTTGTTATTTTTTTTCTACAAATATTTTAAAACTACTATAAATCGTTGCGCGCAAAGCAATTGAAATCAGACCGCCGTGAGGCTTGCTGGAGGGTGGACGTATCGCTCCCTGCTGCGCATGAACTCTGTTGACCTTTGTCGCGCATACTAGAGTAGTGAACATTTATAGCGTGATCGAAAAATCTTGATTGTTTGGTAAGTAAATATTTTATTTTGTTAGTAAGTAATATAATACATTTTATGTATGTATTTTTATGGCGGAAAATAATTTTACTATTAAAACACATTACATTACAGAACTAATGGGAAACAAAACGAATATATTTTTAAGAAAGAAAAGAAAGCGCAAAGATGTAGAAAATTTGGAAAGCTTGGAAAAGGCAAGAGAGGCTAAAAGGTTGCTATTATCACTGTTATTCTTATTTCAACTTATTTTTTTTAATTAATTACTTACAAATAACGTGTTATGTGTGCTTTAAAACCAACACTAAGAAAAGGTACCTTGAATTGAACGTATTTTAAATTTTAATGGCAGTTTTTTCTTTACTATGCCGTCATAAATCATAATAAAATATATCAAATAAATTCCCTTTTTTTTCAGAATCCTATATTGGGCTTATAGTGGAATGCCTAGAGCGTAAAAATCATGCAAGTCATTCAGTTACACTCATTTCTGCCTGCATTTCTTTCAGTTCAGTTATGTTGCAAAATAATAAAATATATTATCATTTTTTTAGGGTTCCGTAGCCAAAATGGCAAAAAACGGAACCATTATAGATTCGTCATTTGTCTGTCTGTCTGTTTGTCCGTCTGTCCGTCCGTGTGTCACAGCCACTTTTCTCCGAAACTATTAGAGCTATACTATTGAAACTTGGTAAGTAGATGTATTCTGTGAGCCGCATTAAAATTTTGATGCAAAAATGGAAAAATTATAAAAAATTTTAGGGGTCCCCATAGGTACAACTGAAACAAAAAAAAATTTTTTCATCTAACCTATGCGTGTAGGGTATCTATAGATAAGTCTCCAAAAATCATATTGAGGTTTCTCATATCATTTTTTTCTAACCTGCATAGTTTGCGAGAGAGACTCTTCCAAATTGGTAAAATGTGTGTCCCCCCCCCCCTCTAATTTCTAAAGTAGGGGCATGATAATTCTAAAAAAAATATATGATGTAGATTACTATAAAAACTACCAACGAAAATTGGTTTGAACGAGATCTAGCCAGTAGTTTTTGTTTATACGTCATAAATGGTAAACCTTAATCTAATAAATTTCATAAAATCGGCTGAAATATAAAAATAAATCAAACACCTATTAATTTCATAAAAATAAACCTTATTGCTGCTGCGGAACCCTTCATGGGCGAGTCCAACTCGCACTTGGCCGCTTTTTACCTCTCTACCAATCAAGTCCTTTCATTTGATATCCATATTGAGGTAGTTATAAGAAATATGTGTAATCTACAATTTTTCTTACAACTACCGGCCGGCTACGGCAGCGGCCATCTTGGATTTTCACGATGTGTTTATAACACTGATCTCTATTATACAAGTACGCTGGATAGCTGATACACACCTGCTTTTTGTGCCTATTTGAAGCGGAATCAGCGCCCCCATTATTCGGGTAGAGAACTAAATTTGACGTAACCACAACCAATAACAACAGTTGTCATCTCTAGTATTAGTTCCAAGTACTCTCATTACTGCTATCAGCGCCAATATGGCGGCTTGCAAACGTCATTTTTACGTCAGATTTAGTTCTCTACCCGAATAATGGGGGCCCTGATTCAGCTTCAAATAGGCACAAGAAATAGCTGTCATTTCAAAGGATATCAGCTATCCAGCGTACTTGTATAGTTATAGAGATCAGTGGTTTATAAATTGTTGCGTGTTATTCTGATGTATTTAAAGCTATATTGTTGTAAAGTTCCATTAAAATCCATTCAGTGGTTTTTGCGTGAAAGAGTTACAAAATATATCCATGCAAACAAGCTTTTGCGTACATAATATTAATAAGGTTACACTTGAATAAATAATATAAATCCGATTTTTTTATTTTAATACAATGATAAACATTTGATAATAATAATTGTGTCTCACTATGACAATCACCTTATTGCACCTACTTAAAATTACAACTTTGCCCAAAATTTCATATCACTCATTTTATGTTTTATAAAGTAACATAAAACATTCAACATAATGCATTAGTGGATTTAGGATTAGTAGTAATAGTATGCTAAAATGTAATGGTAAATCAATAATAATAAACCGACTCGCATCGACATTGCATCCGCATTCCGCACGGATCAAAATCTTTTGATTTGACTATAATGAACCAACTCACGCACACAGACGCACTTGCTTCTGTGTGAATAAAGTTGCACTGAATTACATGAAACTCGACATTATGCGTTCGACGTAAACGCTCTTAAAAGTACAGATATATTTAAGGCCTTTGTGAAAATTTCAAGTGCCTACCTGTTGCCATTATTGATATCGAGCAAAAAAGGCCGAAAATCACGTTTGTTGTTTGACCACCCCCCTTAAATATTAATATTATTTTGTTTTTAGTGTTTGTTGTTATAGCGGCAACAGAACATAATCTGTGAAAATTTCAGAAGTCCAGCTATAGCGGTTCTTGAGATACAGCCAGGCGACAGACAGACAGACAGATGGACAGACAACGAAGTCTTAGTAATAGGGTCCCGTTTTTACCCTTTGGGTACGGAACCCTAATAAAGAAGGTAATTATTAACCTACAGGCCACAGGCCAACCTAATCGTTTAGTAGCTATTATTTTATAATGTGAGGGGCAGCATTCAAAATTACGGTACAAGGTCTAGAAAACTAATTGTTGTTCTCATAGGTTTGAGGTCGGATGCGCCACTGACCTCGGAGAATACTGGTATGTTAATAAAATATTAGTAAGTATTAAGTATGTACATAGATTGAGCGGATTTGAGCGAACCGATGTACTAATTAGATGTAGGTACTATCAGATAAATAGACGTGTAGGGTAACTAAAAGCCGAGCTTTGTGAGGAGCGAGGGCTCGCGTCGTTTTTCTGCGTGGTAATAATCTTTAAATATATATTTTTTTTATATTTTAATAAACCTTGACCGACCGATGATAACACATCTTCATATTTATAAATAAAAACTACTATGTTAAAGCACAAAATATCAATAGGCGTGATAGTTTTTCCGTAAAGTGTACCACAAAATGTTTAGGTTGTGGGATATACTTACTGATAATTATTATATTTATTTGGAGAAATAATTTCGCAATAAGCACAATCAAATTCATCCACGCGCCCGAAATCATCCATAAAGATCTGTAAATTGTGTGTAAACGTAATTCTACCGTCAAAACGCCTCGCGATCAAACCATAGTTAGGATAATCTGCTGATGAGTGTATTTACGTTAAACGCGCAAGGACGACCGATCCTCGCATCCTTTCACAAGATCCTCGGATATTTGCGTAATACTCCCAGTAATTTACTCAAATAGTTGCTATTGATACTTTGAGTGGGATTGCGAAACAATAAGCACTACTTTAGGATGTTCAATAAAATATATTTAGTAAGTACTAGCAGAAGACTTTTATTTATAGGTCTCATATTTTGATAATTCTAATCTTTTTAACACAAATATGGCACCAACACAAATAGGCCGGCAAGGCACCTGCAGCTCTTCTGGTGTTGCGAATGCTCATGGGTGACGGTAGTTGCTTTCCATCAGGTGACCCGTTTTCTCGTTTTCCCCCTTATTTTATTAAAAAAAATGATATTAAAAGCTGCCATGTTTTCTCTCAGTATGGTAGCAGCGGAATGGTCCGATTCCGAATCATAACGTATCTCAGAGAAATAGTAGAGTTTTAAGCTCTACAATTTATATTTTGGTAAGCTAACCAGAGATCAGCTAATATCAAGTTAAAATTATTATTCTTCGGCTGGTTCTTTTATGTTTTTCGGTCTTTTTCAATACCATTCCTTTTTCTTCGCGATAATAAAATATTAAAATACTTAATTAGGTATATTCTGAATTTATAGACTTCAATATTATTATGTTTACCATCAGCTTTGCACTAGATATATTTAACTTAGTACAAAATAAAGTACAAAATAAACAGACCGGAATTTTAGACGACTAGTCTCCAAGCTTAATCTATACCTAGGCATACTGTCAGATGACTATAGTCACTCAGTTGAACGTCCGGTTCGAGTTGGCATTTAAAATTAACGGTCAACACTTGGCATTAATTACTCTCATTACCAATACACTACTTGTTAGTATAGGGATCTCAGATCCTCATTCCTCAATCGATAAGATGTGTACATCTTATTATGAACTATAATAGAAATATTATTTGGCAGGATTATATCAAGCCCAGCTGCCCCTTGATCGTATATAATATATATTCTAGTCGTAATTATACAGGGTGTGACAAAACTAAGTGATAATACCTTAGGATGTGTATGGGACTATAGAGTTCGCTGTGAAAGTAACAGCACTGAAAAGAGTAACTTTTTTTACCTCTGTATGGAAAAATTCATAATGCGCGGGCGGTTGCCAAATGCCAATACAAATTACATAACTGTATTTAAAAAAAAAAACCGACTTCAAAATTGTACGTAATTGAGAATGAAAATTGAAAACTTCCTATCTCCAAAACCACTGAACCGATTTTGATGAAACTTGCACTATTCCCTAAGTTGAACAATACCTAGTACAATAAAAAAAGAATCACTCAAATCGGACTTGTAGTCCCGGAGATATGCGTGAACAAACATAAAAACATACATACATACACTTTTGAAATTTGGTACATTTGTTCAGAAGCTGTTATAGATTAACATATGCAAAGACTGGGCAGTTCTGGAAATATTACCTACATACATACGCGTCGAATTGATAACCTCCTTTTTTTGAAGTCGGTTAAAAAACAAATTTGCTCTTTCAGCGCTGCTACTTTCACAGTGAACTCTACTGCGTGAAATTTCAATGGTTCTTTTCCCGCAGTAAAATGATTCTATCTTAGTAGTACAATTATAGATTTGTGAAGTTTTTTTTGTTCAAATCATTAAAAAAAATCGGCCAAGTCCATAGTAACTCGCGCCTATCGGTATAAAGTTTCTATAGTACGTCATACAAAATATTTTGTATTTTCAAAAAATAACTTGCATGATTCGATAGTACTACCATAGGTAAATCGTCCTGCTGCGGGAAAACAACCACTAAAATTTCACGTTGTATATGTATAAGGGACACGTACACACCCTAAACTCTAAAGTATTATGACGTATTATATGACGACCTCTGTGGCTCAGTGGATAGCACGTTGGTAGCATTAGCCGGAGGTCGCGGGTTCGAATCCCGCCGACGGAACAAAAGTTTTCAAAGTTCCTGGGTCATGGATGTGTATTAAATATATTTCCGTTGTCTGGTACCTGTAACATCCCGACTAGATAACGTAGATTCGCTATCTGCCTATAAATAAATCTTCTAATGTTACCTAATGTAGGTGGCAGATCATGGTATAATTTAATTTAGCTATAGGTGGACTAGTTAGTAGATACCTACCCTGTAATCACATATAACGTCTTATAAGTCATAAATTTATAATTCGAGCACATGCGATGATGCCAAATTATATTTAAAAGTTGTGTGCAGGGCCCGTTCTAGCTATTTAGGGATGGATATAAGCGCTTGCGATAGGCCTGCAGACCCCAAAGGCCAAATCATCGTAGAATTTTAGTTCCCACGCCGTACCTACTTGACAGAAGTTAGAATGTTAGAACACATCAATTTTCATTCTTCCTGGTCATGAGTCATGACTCAGTTTTTTAAAACAAACTAGGACACACCTTGAACTTTAAACAATAAAAAACATGGAATACCTTCGGCAACCCTTCACTCGCGAACGGATGAGACAATCTAAAACGTGTTTGTGCCGATGCACCTTTAAGGACCTACGTGTCACGCATTCCTGCTATAAAATTAAGTACCTGTCCTCGATATAGTCTTATTAATTGGTAGGTAAACATCCTTTATGTGAGTACTTGACCTGATAAGTTACTTTGTAATTCAAAATTTTATACCCGCAAATCTATACCTAACAAGCATAAAAAAGAGGAAAGGCTATATCCTCTACTGATTTTGATGAAATTGAACCCAAATATAGAATGGCCCACAGGCCACATGGATTAAATACGCTACTTTAGACTGCCTTGCATGTGCAGTTCCCGTAGGATTTCATCTTACCCTTAGCCCTTAGGTACGTAGCAGGCAACGTCGCGTTCTTATAAAATAATAATCAAGATTAATTAGTATACTTAGTTACTTACGTCTTACAAAAAAAATTTTGCTCTCTGCTCTTTTACAGTGATCTCTTTATAAGGGACACATAAGTACACACCTTAAAGTATTATCACGTCTTGTTCTGTTAGGTACATACACCTTGTATAATATATGTAGGTACACTATGTCGAAGGGATATGTTACCTAACACCTACTTAAGAAATTAATTAAATCATTATTTCACATAACCGCTCATAAAATATTTAACTCTGCAATCTATAGGAAGGCTGTGTACATAAAAATCTGGGTCTCCTTATTTAGACCTTTGACACACGGTAAAGATTCGTAGAAAATTACTGATATCCTCTGACTCGTTAGGTGTTGCACGAAATGCCTTGCCTTAAAAATATGGCATTTGCTCGTCTGGCGAAAACTAAAGGCTTAGTTAGGTATCACAAATAATATAGGAAGATAATATGCAATTGCACAGGGTCTCTACATTTGCTTGCTATCCGGCCTGACGGTCCGTATCAATCATAATTCGGTCTTGGCATGCCTCGACAAAATTTTCACGTTTAGACACAAACATAGATCATGATCTATGTATTGTGCGTTTAGACCCGTGGTCGCATGCGGCCCGTACCTATACCTATTTGTGCGGCCCGCGATAAAGTACATTCAAAATTCAATGGTCAACTATACTACACAATGATTAAAATTACGCCATATTTAACAATAAAATGGCCAGTTATCGTTATTTTTAGTTAAAAAATGTCATAATAGCCTAATCCAATTGTTTTATGGTGTGGTACAACTCGGTACTCGGTAGAGTCAGGCCCTACCGAGTAGAGTGGCGACTGGCGAGATAATGTTCTCTACCATTAAAATTTGCCGAGAGTACCTACTGTCTCGCCACTCTACTCGGTAGGTGTAAAAAAATATTAGTGTGAAACCGCTCTTGGAGCGCCCTTCACATACCTACTCTGTAGCCCGGTGCTGGCACTCACATTGTCATATTATGTGGCCCTTGGCCAGTAAAGTGTGGCGACCGCTGGTTTAGACCATCATCTTGATCTATGTCTGTGCGTTTAGACCATATTATGGTGACCTGGCTAAAGTGATATGGCGGAAGGGTATTGAGGCAACTTCCTAGCTTTGTGGTCGGGTGGTTGGGAACCGGGCCGACACTTGCAACACCATTGTAAACAGTTCGCACGTACATACCCAATTGGTACTATTTACTTAAAATATACTTTAATTTCAATACCTAGGCAATTATGCCTATATACTTTCAAGGTACTTTAACTAGGTTTTCTAAATTTAAATCTGATGTACGTATTGCGTAATATCTATTTTTATACTTTGAAACTTATAATATCGTAGCGCTTTCGCTCTACGTCCAATCCGATCCCGCAAAAATACGACCCGAAATAGACGTACCTATACCTATTTCTATGATAGTTTAAGCACTTAATCCGCGCCTACCTCACTGCACATCTCTCCTCATATTTGATCAGTAATGCCAAAAAATACTCCAACCTACTGACTCTCAAGTGAAAGTTTAAAAGTAATAAAATAATTTTGTATTAAATTGTTTATTTTGCCTCCTATATTTCCACTAGTAGGTAATTCTTGCTCATGCGGAAAATAAAGGCGCTTGTGTACTATGATTACAATAATATACAATTACTAAAGGAACAGGTAAAATTGAATATTATCAAGGCACATTAAATAAAAAACTATAAAGTTTTAAAATTTTATTTACAATATATTAATATTCTCTGTATTTTATTATCGTGTTTATTTAACATCGTAGGCACTGTACAGTTTAAACTTTAAAGCATCACACAGTAATCTATAGACCCCACAGAACACCCAACAATGATCGGACATAGAAACATTACTTTTTAATAAAAAAATTGGGACACCCCATACGATGCCCTACGGTTGAAATATACAGGATCAACTTTAAAAAGGGCCGAGAAATCTGAAAGAATGGGATATACAGAATGTAACAAAACTAAGGTGATAATACTTTAGAGTTTAGAGCGTGTATAATATGTGTTACTTAAATGCGTTCACCGTGTAAGAAGCAGTGCTAAAATAGCATATTACATAGGTAAATTCCTGATGACGCTTGCCCCACACAAATCACAAAAAACTTTGCTCTTTCAGCGCTGCTACTTTCACAGTGAACTCTATAATATAATATAAGGAACACATACACACCCTAAACTCTAAGGGCCTTATCACACTGGCGATTAGCGAGCGATTTGAAAATTGAAAGCGACGCGATTGCGCAGCGCGCACGCCGCGATGACGTCGCGATTGCGCGACGTGCACGCAGCGTGCCTTCCGCGTTTTGTACACTCAGTAGCAAAATGGATTCTGACGAGGAAATACTACTGCTCAAACACTATCTACAATGTCACATCTCTAGACGAGTGTACAAAATGGCGTCCACGCGACGCCGCGACGACGCTGCGCTGTCGCGACGTGCACGTCGCGTAACCGCGGCGTGCGCGCTGCGCAATCACGTCGCTTTCAAATCGCTCGCTAATCGCCAGTGTGATAAGGCCCTAAAGTGTTATCACTAAATTTTGTTACATACTATAGAAAAAAGGTTGAAAGAAGTTGTGAGCTCAATTTAGACACAAATATATGCACATTTAGTTTTTCAGTTAATCAATTGCCTTAAAAAAAGGCATCCCTTATTAACAACATTATCCAATTGTCTAATATAAAGTCTCTTTTTTTTTAAAATCAAGGTTCAAGTTTTGACTAAGGTAATTGATTTACTTATTTAAGTCAAATATATAATAAGCAGTTTAAATTTTTATCAAAATCGAGCTCGCAACTCCCTTCAGATTTCACTTACCACGTCATTTTAACAATTCACCCTGTTTAATTTTAGTAATCTACCTATAATACGCTACAATAATCCCTACCTATTTATATATTGAAACTTGAAGTACTATATCAACTTGCGCCAGGCTGGATTAAAGTTAACCCTTGGTTAAATATTAAACTTTCTTTCTTTTGTCTCTCGTACTTATAGAAGAAAAAACGTGATATTGTAACAAAGGGTTAAAACTAAGCTCAGCTTGGCACAAGTGGGCCAAAACTCTCAATTATTATAAAAAATAATTTTCAAGGAACTGCTTTGCATTTCGCCTCTGAGATCAACTGGGCTAAAATTTTCTCGAACTACATCTACTTAACCTAGTAATTTTTAAATAAACCAATCAATATTTTACTCAAATAATAATTCTCTGACTATAACATATTTGGGAAGCAGCTACTCACGTCTTCAAATCGTAATTCAAACACTCTTATAAGTACCTCGTAACGTACTCTACTTTGAAAATATAAAATATTATCTTACAAATTCATACTTTAAAATTTTATAAATGGGTCGAATAAAAGAATACTTTTGTACATTTTTTCCTACTTATGCTATGTATAATAAAGAGACATGCGCAAAAGAGTATAATATTATGCTATAAGTGCTACAATAATAGTATAATATTATGCTATAAGAAGTAGATATTATTTTTACTTTTCATTTTTCATATTGTAAGCACTATACTCCATTACAATTAATTTAAATCTAAACGTAAACAAAAAAATAGACTCGAAAAAATAGTGACCGCCGCGCTCAATTATTATTAAACTCCCAAAGATGCATTAACTCCCATCTGATGTTTAAGAATCCGGGCATAAAACAATCAATACATACTATTAGATATTTTAATTCATAGGCAGCCTTACGTAATTTTTCCGCGTTATGTCAAAAGTAACCGACAGATCACGGCTAATATTAAATTGACGGAACCCGACCAAATTACGTAGGACTTCCATTTGCCTATGAATCAAATTCTTCAATGGTGCAATAGATGTGAGGTCTATTAGATTATCACGATTTACAAATAATTAATCGCAGAGAAAGAGGTTAAAATATTAAGTTTCATTCGCTTGTACTTTGTTAACATATACACGAAAATCTCTACTAAGTTATTTATACATTATTATTAAAAAGAACACTATAAGGTATAAGTTTTCATTCCTTTTATGACTGGCAAATATCTCATGAATTCTCGAATTTAATAATGAATTCCAAATTACTAGACGTTCGTTATACTTAATAAGGGAAAAATTGTATCGAAACTATCAAAATTTTGGTTATTTATCAAAACCAAAATGTCTGTAAAATTCATAAATTTAATATACCTAGGTATATTAACTTTATGATAAAATTAGACAAAAACGATCGGCGACATATTTAAAAAATATATTTAGGGCCTGTTTCACCACTTTCTGATAAGTGCCGAATAGGCTATCCACCAATTAACTTGACAGAACAAGTATGGAGAATCTGTCAAAAAAGTTGTGAATAACCCATTCGGAACATTATCAGAAAGTGATGAAACAGGTCCTTAGACTATTAATTTTTCTACGTAACGTTCTTCAAATATAAAACATTGGAATTATAACGGAAAATTACTAGCGACGCGAATCGCGATTTTTTAAAATAAGTAAGTACATTAAAATTGAACTCCCACAAAAACATACCGAAAATTTTACATAATGTAATGTCATCTAAAAATAAATGTTAATACTAATTTAGATTTAAAATAAGATTTGCCCTAATATGGAAATTAGCGGAATGAAGCGCGCGTCACGTCGCCGTTAACTCGTGATAAAGTGTAGTTATTAAGTGTATAATATAATTTATATGTATGTTAGTCATTAAGGTATATAATATTGTATGGGCCTATGTAGCTCGATATAAATAAATAAATTAAAAAATGTATAATGTATATAGTATAACATTGCACATGATTAATATGTTATAATTATATTTAAAATTATAACTTGAATCAACAGTAAAAACCTCTAAATCATTAGTATAGAAGGCATGTTTTTTTACTTTTCCAAAGCAACAGAGAAATTTACCAGTCATACTTACCGTGATACATTACAGAAGATTTCTGCAGTTTCTCAAACCACATTCTACAAACCACAAAACATTTAGCAGTCTGTCGCATATTTTACAGCAGTTTTGAAAATGTCATACAAGATGCTTGCAATTTCCTTTATTAACAAGAATTTGTCATAAGTTATAAGAAATTCAGCTATTGACCTATCGCTCTGTCTCACTTCCACCCATGCGAAATAGCGATGTTAACGAAAGAGACAGGTAGCAATTGCCGATAGGTCAATGGCGGAGTTTTCACGTGTTCGTTTGAGTTCTCATAATTTATTCGTATTATAATGAGTAATGACGACATGCAATCAAGAGATATTTCAGGTCGCTACCATTTTATTGCTATAATACGAACAAATTGCAACACATCGGCTCAATTATGAATAAAATTCCATGGTAGCACAACAGACTGTCAAAAGATCTATAAATTGGCTACTCTTAAGTCAGGGGTGGCCAAAAAAATATTAAGTAACTGAGATACAAAATAACTTAACCACAAATAAAAAGATGTAGAAAAAATACATTTGACTGATTGATTTTATAAAACCTGACCAGTAAGCAAGGATGGAGCTTGATGTTACACACAAGGCTAACTTGTGATTAGTTAAAATTTAAATTATAAGTGTACCACAAAATTTTAACCTTTTTCAGCAATTTAGATTTTTATATAGCTGGTCAGTGTAAAGGTACAAGTTGGCAGCGGGCGACATGAAGCAACCGCAAACGACGTGTCGTCGCGACACTATTGGTTTCTATGTATTTCTATGAAATGCCCTCCGCAGCTAGCGACGCGAAGTTAGCGACACTTATACATAGAAATACATAGAAACAGTAGTGTCGCGACGACACGTCGTCTGCTGCAACTTCATGTAGCCCCTACCATTGATAATAATCCGTAGTATATTGTATATTCAGTAGTCATGTGAGGCGGCAAGGCAGGCGGCCGCAGGACGAATGCCATCTTCGTTTACACTGGTTGGACTCCGCGTCCGATATCTCGGCGGTAGACATAGTTCGGGAGCAGTCGCCCATTTCTGTAGATAAATAAAAATATATTGTTTTTTTTTTGTAAGCAGGCCCCTATACGATCGGTTTTATTGTGCAATATGAAATATCACACACAATATTTACTGAACAACTTATTTGACAATAAAATTGAAAGGCGGGCGCGTTCAATATTAACTCTAGACAGTCAATAACATTGCACAATACGTGATATTGACAATAAAATTTATGTCTAGGGGCACGTTAAGCAAGGCGACATTACGATGCGTCATGACTCATGCGACACGTCGCAGCGTCTACGTTGTTGTGTTTTACATATTTTGCTCCCTTACTAATAACGAGGTTTACACTGAGTGATGTTAGACTACATTATACTTAAAAAGTTTTTTATCCTTGTCTGTTAAGCTATTTTTCTAACCTATTAGAAAAGGGCAGAACACCATATAACCAGAGAAAACAGAAATAACGAGTAGGCCGACTCAGAAGAGATCTCGTTTAAGCGTCTCCATACAGACGCGGGCAGCGGTGGCGGTGGCGGCGGCGGTCAGTTGTTTGTACTGCCACCGCCAGCGCGTGTGTCTGTGTCGTTCCTAGAACTCTCAAGTCATCCAACTGACCGCCACCGCCACCGCCACCGCCACCGCCACCGCTGCCCGCGTCTGTCTGGGAGACGCTTTATACGTTTGACATAGTATGTCATATCGGTCGGCGCGCGCCGCGCCGTACTAATGCGTTACTCAGCATTGTGAAACATGTTGAAAGTGACAGTCGCACCCAACTCGCGTATGCACTATGTATATTCGCCCGTTTGTTTGAAGTCGAGGTACTCCTTAGTTCTGTCTTATACTCTGGGTAAATGTACTGCTGTAATAGGTATATATTATGTAGTGTGAATCTTCTTGTTAGTAAGGGCGCATTTTACTTAAATTAGCATTTTACTTCATCGGGGTATTCAAGCTTTATTTGAAGCAAAATATTTTAGTATATTATTGCAATATCTTGCAACTCGTTTAAAGCAAATTAAGTTTTAAAAATTAGGCATAAAATATTGTAAAAGTTACTCGGCATATTAACTTAATTTTATTTTGTTATTCAACCGTGTGAGCGTGTAGCCAAGTTGCCAGTTTCGATATTATGAAAAATGCCTTCAATTTCACATAAATTATTGTAAAGGTGAAACATCTCTAGGTAAGAGGTTACTCTGAATTAAGCGTTCATACTGTCTCTCTTGTATGGACTTATTATTTTATTAATTTTTTACTTAAAACATCTATGCGAGTAAGTTTGGGATTTCACACGTATAGAGCGACAACGCTTTGAATGAACGTGGGCGGGGCGCTGCCGGTAAAGGAGAACTGTCAAAAACATGTCAAAAATGGGCAGCGTTAGTTCCTTTTTTCGCCATGTTCATTTAAAGCCTTGTCGAGCTCTATACCAAGGACTTGACATGATCAAATCCTAAACATTTTTGTTTTTTTACTCTGTCAACGTAATTATATCTAGTTCATGTTGGCTAAACACTCTTATGCTCGTTAGTAACATTATCACACGTAATCTCACACTACGAACCAACAAATGCAAGGATGGACTTGACCTGGATTGCATAAATTGTTGAAATCTGTAATAGCCACATGTACACCACATTATCACTGTTCTAAAATTAACTTCACAAGTACCATGCGCACATACTGATATATACAAACTATAACATCTAGCACAATATCTTACGGTGGGCATACGCGATCCTTCCTATCGTCCAATCGGCATGACGCTACCGATTGGATCAGAGTCATGACAATCCACTCCCACTCCCACGGTCAGTTCTATAACTGATCCAATCGGTAATGTCATGCCGATTGGACGATAGGAAGGATCGTGTATGGCCAGCATTCAAATTTTATTTATAATTAATCGCAGAAGTAATGTGTGCATTACGCTCTAGAGTTAAGGTTGAATTTGTTATGTTAATTTTTGGTAAGTCGCTTCGACGCGCTTCGACTCTGCGCTAGTATAAATTGCCCGTAAAGGTGGCTTTCGGATCTTTAGCCTATGTCATAAGGTGGCATTTTATTAATATTTTTGTTGGTCGCGGTCGCTCACGGCAAAGATCCGAAAGCCACCTAATAAGGGTCAATTCAGACCGCAACGCGACGCGTAGATGCATTTCTAAATTTGTATGGATTTGCGTGACGTCTCACGCAATTGAAATCTGTCAATTCAGTACAAATTTAGAAATGCATCTACGCGTCGCGTTGCGGTCTGAATTGACCGTTAGAGATTACGACGCACAGAACGCTGCTGTTGCGTGCCTGTGACGTATCTGTTATGTTATATGTAGCGGGTTCGTTGCCCGTCCCGCGCAAAGCCACCGCTAGTATGGTAGGCCTCGTTGTACATTGAGGGAGTATAATATTTTAGTAATTTAATTTTTTCTATTAAATTCATTACTGCTAATTTTCATGGCATAGCATGCTACATTATATTGCTATGCTATTTGCTAAAATCGCGGCTTCGTGCACACTCGGTTTGCATCGCACCGCTCGCGTCGAGTATTATTTCGCATCGAGTGAAATATAGAGGACCGTACAGTAGCAGTGCAATAGCAGCGCGGACGTGATTTTTCACGATCGCAGACTATATTTTTTAGCGATTAATTTAATTTTAGCTAATGGACATTTATAATTATGATTGCTAATGATATTTTCACTAACACTATAGTCATTACTCAGGAAAATAATTTAAGATTGCACCAGCGGTCATTGATCTGTCTAGCCTAGGAGCTATGTGAACATACTTACACTGCATTCTGAAAATTGAATTCTTGTAAAGAAACAGACTATTATAGTTTCATCGGAGAACGTCTTGGTAACTCTTCGACCTTCGTATGATAGTCACCACAGAAATAAATCAAGATAGAACGGCGATACGCGTGCGTTGCTAAGGAATCGCGCTTGTCAATTTTTGCTTTGCTTTTAGTTAGAACAAATAACTTACCGGTGGAAAGAAATACCTTATTTTGACCGATTCACTTTCATACTTCTGTTTTTACAATTAGACACTGCACAATGAGGCATTTTTGCACAACCGCTCCAGTGTAATCAACTCGAGACGTGCGCGCTGACTGAATAAACGTTCAACGAATTTTGCCCACTTGTGCAAGTTTTAAACACGCGTACTCCACCCGCATAGCCGTTCTATCTTGATTTATTTCTGTGATAGTCACCAACTATTTATGAGTTTGAAGTGATATAATTGATACTCTGTTCACATCGTGTATGCAAAATACGACGTTGCCCTTAGACTAGAAATATCTGTCACTTCATTGTCAGTCACGGTTTGTATAGAAAACGACGAAATATGAAAAGTTTTTTTAACAGGGAGTCAATAATGACCGCTATACAGACAGAATTCCGCGATTCGAGAATAGTATAAAGGCCGTCACAGACTTAGCTATAATATATATTAATATGTTTATAGCCAGGCATATTACTATATATTTTCTATACAATTTTCGCGTGTTATATATTTCTATTTCTGGTCTCAGTGTGTTTAGTACGGTATATTAATATATATTATAGCTAAGTCTGTGACGGCCTTAAGTATTGATAGCAAAAACAACACTGACCGTTCCTCAGCTCCCGCTCGGTGAAGTAGTCGTGTGGGTCCTGGTAGTGTCGCTCCACTAGGTACGGTATGACGGTGGTGGTGTGAGTGTCGTCGGAGCGGCGCGACCGCGGCGCCACCAGCCGCTCGCCCGCCGGCAGCGCGGGGACGGCTAGCACCCACCTGGGGATAGCCACAGATATAATATGTAGATAGAATTACGATTGATCAGATTGACCTCGAGCTGCATCAGATATACATACATAATCTGTGAAAATTTCAGAAGTCTAGCTATAGGCTATAGCGATTTTTGAGATACAGCCTGGAGACAGATAGATGGACAGACCGACGGATGGACAGACGGACAGACATCAGTCTTAGTAATAGGGTCCCGTTTTTACCCTTTGGGTACGGAACCCTAAAAATGTATTAAGCAGGCATAAGGAGCTTGCCAATGATATTATGAACTTTCTGTTTTAAAAATGGCTTCATAACAAAAATAAGTGATTACGTGTTCCTTGTAGAGAGTTCACTGTGAAAATAGCAGCACTGAAAGACCAAAATTTTTTTTCACTTTTGTATGGGGAAACTCGTGAGGCTTGAGCTCTTGCCCATACAAAAGTGAAAAAAAATCGTCTTTCAGCACTGCTACTTTCACAGTGAACTCTCTACAAGAAACACATACACACTACACACCCTAAAGTATTATCACTTATTTTTGTTACACACTATAATATACAACGTGAAATTTTAGTGGTTGTTTTCCCGCAGCAGAACGATTTACCTATAGTAGTACTATCGAACCATGCATGTTATTTTTTGAAAATACAAAATATTTTTTTTGACTTAATATGGGAACTTTATGCCGATAGGCGCGAGTTACTATGGACCCGGCCGAATTTTTTTTTTATTTGAACAAAAAAAAACTTTACAAATCTATTGTACTACTAAGATAAAATCATTTTACTGCGGGAAAACAACCATTAAAATTTCACACTGTATAACATATTTTTAAAGATTACAATTCTCTGTTTTCTAGTACGGCAAACATTTTTACTGGGCCTAAACCAAGTTTATATAGGTATCAAGCCATAATATTTGAAATGAATATTTATATACTTCAACTGAAACGATTTTATTTGCATTCTAAAATGTTGAAGGTTATTCAGTAGAGACTGGAGGGCAAAGATGCGTTCTTTGTGGAAACGCGATTTCAGGTATAAGAGTTATCTTTTGTCACTTCGCATCTTAAATTGCTGGGATTTTTTGTTATTCTGCTCAAAACAAGCGAATTATGAAACGTGATTGGGACAGGGAAAAACAATTCAGGCGCACTTGTTTTATGTAGTGTTTCATTCAGTATCCGCGGTCCACCCATCTATACATATAAAATTACAAGTCCTGACTGACTGACTGATTCATCATCGCAGAGCAAAAACTGTTAAAGTTACAGCCACGAAATTTGGTGAGCAGGGTTGTTTTAATTAGTAGACACCCACTAAGAAAGGAATTTTGGAAATTTTAACCAGAAGGGGGTGAAATAGGGGTTGAAAGTTTGTATGAAAGTCCGTCATTTCTGAAGTTAGAAACATGAAACTTTATTTTTGGGTTACTGAATAAAAATAAATAAACACGTATTTAAGCGTTTTTGGAAATTCTACCCCCAAGGGGGTGAAATTGGGATTGAAAGTTTAAATGAAAGTCCGTCATTTCTTAAGTTAGAAACATGAAACTTTATTTTTGGGTTACTGAATAAAAATGAATGAACACGTGTTAAAGCGTTTTTGGAAATTCTACCCCCACGGGGGTGAAATTGGGTTTGAAAGTTTGAATGAAAGTCCGTCATTTCTGAAGTTAGAAACATGAAACTTTATTTTTGGGCTAAATAAAAATGAATACGTATTTAGGCGTTTTTGGAAATTCTACCCCGAAGGGGGAGAAATTGGGGTTGACAGTTTGTATGAAACTTTCTCAATTTTAAACCGATCGGGCTGAGACTGTGTATGCATAAAGATACTATGACGTAGGCATCCCCTCAGAAAGGAATCTAATAAATTCTACCCCTAAGGGGATGAAATAGGGGATGAAAGTTTTTAGAAATTTTCTTAGACTTTCGACTGATTGAACTCAAATTATTAAAGATTTGAGCTTCTATGATGAAGGCGTTCGCTTAAATAGGATTTGGGTTACTGAATAAAATCGTAGGAAAGTCAATTCTGTACATTGAATGTTTTTGAAAAATAATATTTGGGACGTGATCTAACTATGCTAACGCGGACGAAGTCGCGGGCAACAGCTAGTAAAATATAAAATAGTAAAATCAACAGACTTTTGGATTCACATCTGCTTAAGTATCTTTGCTCGCGTTAAGAAGTAAATATTATTAATTTGATATCAAACACTCAGCCCGATCGGTTTAATAGGCACTGACAGTTTCATACAAACTTTCATCCTCTATTTTATCCCCTTGGGGGATTGATCAAAATCTTTTCTTAGCGGATGCTTACGTCATAACATCCACCTGCATGCCAAATTTCAGTCCGGTTCGTCCTGTAGTTTGGGCTGTGCGTTGATAGGTTAGTCAGTCACCTTTTAATTATATAATACGCAATAATACGCAACAATGTATCCTTGTGGAATCTGTGAATGTGTATATACACTCCCCCACAGGACAGGCTTCGCCTAGCGTGGGGGCTAGAAATGTTAAGTTGCTGTTAACTGTTGCTTATGGAAATAAATTATTTATTTATTTATTTATTTATTAATTATATAATAATATAATATTATGTATTTAAGATGTACTCACGGATGTCCTCTAATCTCGTGCACTGTGGGCCGGAGCGCGGGGTCTCGCTTCAGCATCTGCGTGAGGAGGGACTGGAGGGGAGGGCCGAGTGAGGGCGGCGGGGGGGCGGGCTCCCCCCTCCCTATCGCCTCCAACAGCCGGTACACGTTGTCCCCCTCGAACGGGTACCGCCCCGTCGTCATGTTGTACCTGGAATTAGGTAAAAAAACTGTGTAGTAAACTAAACTAGTAAATGATATAACATGACAAAAAGAAGGTTGACTAGAATAATTTCAGAGCAAGATCATAGTTATTTGTATAGTCAAATTAATTCCATAGTAACACAGATTTAAATATTCAAGTAAAACAATAAAAACGCATAATAAAATTTATTTTATGATTTTTTAAATAATCATAAGATAGAAACGTCATATTATTACTTTTCTTACAAAATCTTTGTTTTAAGTTTCTTCAACTGTATTCAGTAAATCTGAATAAGTATGTTACGTAAACTGATTGTTATTCTTTTGTCGAATATACAAAAGAAATTGAAAACTGAAAATAGGTCAAATGTTCTCCGAGCATATTGTTGTTGGCAGCGGTATAGATACATCAGGACTATGAGTCATTGCCAATAATATACTACATTTACATTTTAAATATGTGTTTACTCATTCAATTACCTAGAAGTTATCATGATCAGCCATTGTTGGCTTGATATATTTCCTGGATTTTTTTTAACCACAGAATTGTAAGTCCGATGGGGTAAAGCTTGACCGCTGTAAAGTCGACCCTCGTAGCACACTCGTAGCATACATTTAGTATGCTACGAGTATGCTACGAGGGTCGACTTTACAGCGGTCAAGCTATAGCGAATAGAGGTTACAGAGAATAGTATTGCTATTATCTGTATCATTTTATAAACGGGCTTTGGCCCACCACACATTCTCACCACTGTATCTTCTGTGTCGCCAGGATCGACAGTGGTATCCAACCATGAAAACCCTTTCATATGATGTAGGGAGCTCGATGGACATGCTAAAGCTGTCTTGGAAGCCACAACCATCTTTTTAGTAAAAGATGGCCCCGTGCGAGTTTCTTACACCGGTTCTTTTCGCCGGGTTAGTTAACGAACCGGTGGTAGACACCTTAGTATTGACGTTCGGAAAATTTTTGTATAAAAATTACTCTGAATAAAAACTTTTTGATTTGATTTGACAACGAAATTAATCAGAAGAAGGTAGTATAGCAATACATGTTGATTTGGTTTTAGATTTATTGTGCAGCAGGAATCACTTCACAGATGAATAGTTTGCTTGTAACATAATAATTAAAATTCTCACAGCCACATATTTCATATTTGTAGCATTTGAGAAACTACATTAATTATAGACCGCCAAGGCTTTATATGAATGTGGATGCGGGTGTTGCTGGTAAAGAAGAACTGTCAAAAAAGGCGTTTTTGTATGGTGGCAGTGTTAGTTCCTTTTTTCGCCACATTCATTTAAAGCCTTGTCAAGCTCTATCTGAGAATTATGACAGCATCCATACATGAATCATTTGTTAACTAATATTATTAATAAGTAAATTTTTTCCTGCTCACCCTACAGTACTCTCTGATAATATAAAGACACAGTCATATTGTACAAACAAACAAGACTTACAATGTGACTCCACTGCTCCATATGTCAACTTTCACACCAGAAAATTTTTCAGCTCCATTTGCTATTTCTGGTGGTTGAAAAGCCGGAGAGCCCTGTCCAATGTAGCATGTATCTTCCGGAGAAAACATGTCCAAGGCCTGAAATATGTAACGTCATGAATATTGCCACTCAATAATATTATGCTATTACACTTTTCCTTCATGCAAACCATTGCAAACACTGATTATTATGTTATTATTTTTATAATTATAGCCTTTATTTCAGAATTACATATTTTGTATGTTTATAAATTCTATTTGTTAGTTATCTAAGTTTGTCAATTTCTGAATGCCATTTGGCCAGATTATTATGTAGAAAATATTAAATATATCCATACTTCCATACTAATATTATAAATGCGAAAGTATGTTTGTATGTTACCTCTTCATGCTCAAACCGCTGAATTGATTTTGCTAAAATTTGGCATGAAGACACTGAGTCCCGGGAAAGGACAAAGGTTAATTTTTATCCCGGAAAAATGTAGGATTCCTTCGCAATAAACGAATTTTGGCGCAACAGAGTTGAAGGCATCACCTAGTCGATAAATCAGTTTGACTAGATTAACACATTGTAAAAAATGCAGAAATCTATTTCCTAAAAGCTTAGAATTATTTAAATTGACCTTGAATTAATCTAACTCTTATTGAAATAAATTTAGCTTACTTCAGCGACTCCAAAGTCTGTGATCTTCAAAGTCTGGTCCAGGGTGAGAAGTAGATTACCAGGCTTGATGTCTTTATGCACAACACCCTGTCCATGCAAATATTCTAAGCCGTCCAACAGCTGTGTGAAGTAATTGTGCGCTTGGCGCTGAGGAAACTTTTTACCAGGACTAGACTCGAGCATATCCTAAAATCAAAATTGGGAATCATTAGTAATTAGCTCCTACCATTGCATGGTATGTAGCCAAAATAGACAGAAGTAACCACAAAAACAGTAGATGATATTATGATCTCAGGTGTACACAAAAGAATATACTAGGACTGTATAGCCTATATACAATGAAATAAATAATTAAAAAAATAAGTAGATAGAATTCCAATTATTCTTTTCCAGTTTTTAGTGCATATAAATAATAAAGTTAATTAATTAAAAAATCAAAAAACCCGACTGCACAAAATTTTAACTAAAAAGACCGAAACAAGACCTAATTCTGCCGGAAGCTTCAAGCCATGTTTAAATTGATACGACCATTGCTTACGAGATTCATGTCAAGATGAATAGAAGGCTACATTGAAAGATATAGAAAAAAATGGACTACAAAATGCAGTCGGAGGCATATTTTATGATTTTATTAAAAGGTTTAAATTGGTGCGACATGCCTCCGACTGCATTTTGTAGTCCATTTTTTTCTATATCTTTCAATGTAGCCTTCTATTCATCTTGACATGAATCTCGTAAGCAATGGTCGTATCAATTTAAACATGGCTTGAAGCTTCCGGCAGAATTAGGTCTTGTTTCGGTCTTTTTAGTTAAAATTTTGTGCAGTCGGGTTTTTTGATTTTTTAATTAATTAACTTTATTTATGTCTTTTTAGTTAAGAAAGATTACGTAACCGGATTAATTCTTTAAATGAGTTTATGTCATATCGTTGCATCTGGATCCTTTTTTTTTTTTTTTTTTTTTTTTTTTTTTTTTTTTTTTCCGGAGGGGGAAATGCATTACGCATACCACCCAGGCGCAGGGGGCGACCCGAGCGGTGATGTGGGACTCCCGTAGCTGATGAGACCACGGTATACCCACTAAAACCCCCCCCCATCTTCCGCCACGCCGCCTTTTGACGGGGCCACGGGAACGATACACACATCCGCGACCCCGCCAGCGGTCCGAAGACTCCACGATGGGCGCACGACACGTGCACCCTCCTCCTCGGCCCCCACCAGGGCTGTAGCAGACGCCCCCCGAGTCTGCTACTTGGAGGCCATGTGGCAGATCAGGTCTGTGGCTCTGCCACCGACCACACCTCGGCCGCAGAGGATAGGGCAAGCGGCGCACCGCAATACCTACTTGCCTCTTCCTCTGCGGCCCCACCAATGCCGTTCAAACGGAACGGCCAGCTCGCAGGGGGGGTAGGGAAAGCGGCAACCTACCACAATGCCTCTCCCCCCCGCGATCCGTCCTCGGCCGCAGAGGATAGGGCAAGCGGCGCACCGTAATACCTACTTGCCTCTTCCTCTGCGGCCCCACCTCGGTGCGCATCCGCAGCGGACTCCTCCAGTCCGCTGGGAGCGCCCTCCTCGGGCCAGGCGGCGACACCGGCCGGCCCTGGTTGCCTCTTCGCTTCACCGCGGTTGTCCAAGCCGCGGTTACTGAGCCCCACCGCCACGACAAGGCGAGCAACCTTCGGGGGGTTGCATCTGGATCCTATGCTAACTTCATTCTATCTTTCATTTTATCAAGGCGTATTTTACGTGAAATAGGAGATTCTGTCTTCTCTTTCGCAGCCTAAAGCCTAAAGATAATTAATGATAATAGAGAAGTATTTTTACGAGTTACGAATTAAAGTTTCAAGTTTCAACTTAAGTACAACTAATGTTTCGAACTGTTTCGAACGAAATGGTAAATTTATTTATTTCTTCTTTAATCTTTAATTATTTATAATATATTTTATTTATATACACTATTATATTTCAATTTTACATTTTTCATTGACAGTAATTTAGCACGGACAATTACTCGGCTGTTGTATCAAAAAACGTAAAGACTTTATACAAACGTGTACAGACAAGCGATAGCGCGATCTAAAGAAAGCACAGCGAAATCTATTGACGGAAGTTGGAACTAAATGTCGCTTTAAATACAAATCTATACATAATATAAATGCGAAAGTATATCTGTCTGTCTGTCAGTCTGTCTGTCTGTGTCTGTCTGTCTGTCTCGCTTTCACGCCAAAACTACTGAACCGATTGTTATGTAATTCTGTACACAGATAGTCTAAAGCCTGAGAAAGGACATAGGCTACTTTTTAACTGGAAAAAGGAGTTGTAAGGGGGTAAAATGCGTAGGTAAATTTGTTCAAATTAAGTTGGAGCTGTGTGTCTTCTACATCGCACCATCGCTTACCTAAACGTGTTTCTATAAGAGGTGGTAAGGATGGAGGAATCTTTTCCGATTAATTTGAAGAAATGTTTGAAATCTTAAGAAGTCAATGTTCGACTTCGAACTCTTCGAAGTTCGACCCCGCTCCCCAATTATTAACCCCCTACGCAAAAATAATAAGTAAGAAGAGTTTTGTGTCTGTCTGTCTGTCTGTAAACATTGAAGTTTGAAGTAAGCGTACCGCGGAAGCACCTCTGTCGTGCAAATTTTGCAATTTGCAGTAATGTAGCCAATGTTCTTATTTTTATAGATTGTATATTTTATCCATGCAGGCGGGTTTTTACCTGCACAGCTGATTGTCTAGGTAGACAATCAGCATGGACGGAGGTCCGTCCATGCTTCCTCCCGCACGCGCACCCCCGCCTTGGTGACGCCCACCATCGTAATATTTTAATTTCGCCATAATTTCAAAACCAAACATCCAATTTTAATCATTCAAAGACCAAATATTATCTACATAAACTGTACTTAGTAATGGAATAATTTATTTTGATAAGGATTAAAAGAATGAATAAATCAAACACGTTTAAATATAGTCCAAAAAAATTCAAGATTTTTAAATAAAATAATGGTTATTGTGCCTCACTCGACATAGATAGGTATAGTGTGTCGCGGACTTTTTTGTAGATATTTACAAGTTCTATAATTACTTAGAACATAATATTATGGTTCTATATTTTATAGTTTAGGCAGCGTACGTAAAATAAGTAACTTTTCTGGTTGATTTTTTACACCTTGCGTCCGAAGAACCCAAATATTTTACGGAACCCTATTTTTCTCCAAAATAAAATTCAGCCTATGTTCAGCAAAAATAATTTAGAATTCCAATGGTGAAAGAATTTTTCAAATCGGTCCAGTAGTTTCCGAGCCAAACAAACAAAAAATCAAATCTTTCCTCTTTGCACTATTAGTGTAGATTTATCGTTCGATTTAATAATAAAACTGCAAGTTATATACATATTTAGAATCAGTGTTTAAAATCCTTTATTTTGATACCCCACTCGATATGCTTGGTAAATTGTTATTTTTTTTTACCTCACAATATGGCGTCAAACGTCCACCATTTTGGTTTTTTCTTCATGTCACCTATCTAAGAACACTTGGGCCATTAAGACAAATCTAATGATACCTCAAATATGAAAATCCGCTTAGCGGTTCTGAAGATACGAGGTAATAAAGAATATTACAAACATACAAGATACGCGCCAAACACATAACCCTCCTGGCAGTCGGGTAAAAAGAATGTGGAAAACTATAGCTTACAGAATTGATGTGACACAATGTGGCAATAGAATTTTAATTTCCATTATTATCAAGAGTATATTGTTACCATGCCGATTGTCTTTTTAACCAGCTTCCAAAAAGAAGGAGGTTATATATGTTTGTCTGTTTATTTTATTTTTTTGTGAAAACTACATACCTGGAGTACACCAACACAGAACTCCATAACAAGATACATTTTCTGTTTTTCATCATTATACATTACATCGACTAGTTCTATCACATTTCTATGTCTAAGTATCCGTAGCAGTTGTATTTCTCTCTGGACATTTTGTTCGCCGTTTGGTATTCTCCTGAGCTTTCTCTTCTTTAAAATTTTAACGGCCCTCCTGGATAACGTCTCGGAGTCCAGCATTTCCTTGACTTTTCCATACGAGCCCTCCCCTAACACGTCGCCCATAACGTATTTTCCTATTAGCTTACATTTTTTCTTTTTACTACGATAAATTATATCTGCACTATCGACTCTATAAAAAATATCATTTGTTTGGTCTAAATTAAGATCTAATTCGTCTATCTGGTCGTCGTCTAACCAGGTGACGGAGTGCCTCTCTGGGCTACCCTCCAACAGAAAGTTCTCTTCGCTCTCTTGGGGAGCCATGATATCGGCGACCTCGTATTCGACATTTTCAGCATCGGGAAGACTTTCACTGCTACTAATTTTTCTACACATTCTTGGATCCATTATCTATGAAGTAACACATTTGGGAAATTGTTTATGCATCTATTTTCACCGTTACAAGTCGTCGTCCGGAACAATACGATCCGTGAAACTTAGAAAACTTACAAATTGATCTAACTGAACATATTTCCTTATAATCTTTTAGCCAAAAATCCAATTTGATTACAAAAACCAAAATATGTAAATAAATCCTGCTGAGTGCTGCCAGCTGCTGAGCTGCCTGTAATTTGTAGATTAAAAATATATTTTTTTCTTTCAGTTTTTTTTTTTAATTTTTGGCACTGAAACCAGCGCGCGGCGGTGTACTTTGCCAATTGCCATAGATAGACAAAAGTAAGGTTCTTTCGTGGTTCTTTCCGTCATGACTCATGGAATATCCGAATTAATATATTATTACGGCCCGGCCGCATCTGCGTCTATCGTCCAAAGCTTCGTGCTAAGAGACGATACTATTGGATGATACACGCAGATCGTCCAATGGTATCGGTTTTAGCGCGAAGCACCACGCATATTATATTACGCGGCCGCGGCATTATAATATGTCGCAGTCATCTAGATAAATTTGCGATTCGATTGAATGACTAGCGCATTCATTGAATTACACCATTCAATTGAATGCCTCGGCCGAACGTCGATTGAACGATCGTCACTCAACGTCCGACTAGTTAGCGATTTGTAACATAGCCCTTTGAAGATAGCGGACATGAAATCAGTCAGGTAATTGAACGTATGTCACTTTTTTTCCACTGCGGCGCTCGTAGTCACCAAAATAATTCTTAGGTAATTCCCAAAGAAGCTCCCGCCTTAGCCATCGTGGTTATTTTTTTGTAAGCCACCCAGAAGTAGCCGTCGCCTCATATTAATTGAAGTTTCTAGATTAACCTATTATTACGCCATCAACAAAATATACTTTTAAAAAAATCATAGCATTCTATTATAACGACTTCACTATGATGACGCTTAGTCAAGACGTTAAACGTTACAGTCAACGTCTTGACTAGTTGTCCTTCAGTCATTCAATAAAACGGTGTCATTCAATGAATACGCTAGTCATTCAATCGAATCACAGATTGAACCGGATGACTGCGACATGTTTACAACCAGCTGTTGCCCGCAACTTCGTCCGCGTTAGCATAATATAATAACGGAGATGGATAATTTTCTCCTTTAAGGTCCCTTACTCAAAGGGTAAAAACGAGACCCGCAGCCAAGTAGGCACATATTAATCAAATGACACTCGAAAATTGTATGTTTAGTTTAGGTTACAATCTTTAATAATTTCAGTTCAATCAGTCGAAAGTCTAAGAAAATTTCTTAAAAACTTTCATCCCCTATTTCATCCCCTTAGGGATGGAATTTATTAAATTCCTTTCTGAGGCGATGCCTACATCATATAGTATCTATGCATACACAGTCTCAGCCCGATCAGTTTAAATTTGACAAAAGTTTCATACAAAATTTCATCCCCTATTTTACCCCCTGAGGGGTGGAATTTTTAAATTCCTTTTTAGGAGATGCCTACGTCATAGTAGCTTTAAATGCGTGCAAAGTCTCAGACCGATCGGTTTGAATTTGACAAAGGAATTGTGTGGAAGTGGAATTTGAATTCAAAAATTTACTGTCCAAATTTATGTTTTTTATCAAATCAACCAATTGTTATGACATCTGACAGCTGATGGCGTCTGTCAAATGTCACTTGTGTTTTGGCAGCTATTCTTCGTCTTCTTTTTTCATTTTTTTTTTTATGTCACTATTTGCCACAGTGATGTGTCTAGTATTTGAAACTTCATAGCTGTCTTGTCTGTCTTGACCATAGACTTATAATATACTGACGTAAAGACCACCTGACAACCCGAAAATGCGTGACGATTTTCGATCTGTCAATGTGTGCGTGTGCTAGTGATGTATCTTTTACTATCGATAGTATAGTCCGTTCCACAGTGTATTTTTTGTCCAAAAAATTGGCCATGCCTTTTTTTTGGAAATCTTGAACAGAAATGTTATGTAAGTAATTTATTAGTATTTACATGTGTTAATTTCTTATTATGAACAATAAAAAAACACTTTTAATTTTTTTTCAATAAAATTAAAAACTGCCATAACTTTTTAAATATTTACTTAATTGTCTTCTTGATTATTCTGATCGACAATAATAAAAAAAACACACAATTTAACCTGATTTACATATTTCTTAAATAAGTGTTTAAAGATTTACTTACGATTTATGTTTTTTTTTTCTTTAATTTATTATGAACGTATTTCTAATTATTTGGATTTTACAGAATTGCTACTTAAATGTACAAGAATTCGTGTAAAAAAATTTAGATCCAAATAATAAAGGGCACCGAAGTTAAAGGCTTCTAAAGTTTTCTTGGTAACTATGGTTTTAGGGTTGTCAATATTTCTGTACCAACATTTTTTACTCATTTGAACTTTGTTTTTTTTTGAGCATATAAAAACCTACTTCAAATATTATTAAACTATGTGAACGATGCGGTGACAACCCTATCCAAAATTATATAAAATTGAATAACTCCGATGCCCCGCCTCATTTGGATCCCATTTTTTTTGGGTTATAAGTATCAATAAAAAGAATATTTCAGTCTTAGTTTCAAATCCAAATATGAAAAGACATGACGTTAAAAAAATTAAAACATAAATTTATAAAGTCAGTCATAAATACGTTATCTTGAACAAATAAAGCCTGGATGTTTTTCGCTATCGTAGGGCTTTTAAGACACTATTTAGACCAATTAATAAATTCTTAAAGGAATATCAAACTTTTGAGCTATAACTGTTTCTATGTTTTTTTCTGGAAATCATAGAAATTTTTTTCAAGTACTAATTTGCATTCTTCTATAGGAATTGGGCAGTCAGGTACTCTCGTCCTGCATTTATAATCACAAATCCTATAAAATTAAGTAATAAAAATGGCATGGCCAATTTTTTGGACAAAAAATACACTGTGCGTTCGAGTTAGTTTACCTGAGTTTCTATGAGATATAAATAATATACAACTTTGGCAGATTTTCTATTTCAAATTAGGTACCATATATTTTATTTGGCAGAAAAAAAGGTGACGATTGAAAAGTATCTAAGACACACATTGTCGTTTGGGGTGATTTTTCAATCGTCGGATATGTTATGACATGAGGTTCTTATAAGGGTAAATAATATACACATTATAAAGTTACTTATTTATTACTCAGGTAAAAGCTATCTGAAAAATCAGCCCTTACATTATTAGAAATGCAAATATAATGTTGAAAGTAAACAACACACTTAGTATTTTATTTATTCTTAAATTAAATACATATCATAATACTCTTACACACCTATTACATTTTTAGATTGGTTTTATGTTATTGTTAAATACTGATAAGTATATCGATAAATTTGATTCAAGCACTAGCGTATATGTAAAAAATTTTTATGAAAAATTTTTCTTCAAAAATTGTGTAATTTAAGAACAATAGTACCTTTAGTTACGCAAAATATGAAAGTAAAAGGGAGGATTGATATTATTTTATTTGAAATACAGAACTAAAGACAGAATATAGCAAAAATAAACACATCGTAGCAATTAGGACATGAAGATTAATTACCTGTGAAATGTATATTTTTCAGGATTATTCCTATGATTTACACTGCAATCACTCACAGAACAAGTTATCATTGCTATATATAATAGTAGTTGTTAAAAATAACAAACGATTTAAACAATAAATTTCAAATACTGAAAGGGCACTAAAACGCGTGTCGACTTGTGACGACCTGTCAAATAAAAGTGGTTACAGTTCACATTAAACTGCCTCTCTCTTTTCATCTTGTTATAATTCCATAAAGGATTTTCTTCTCTCTCGCACTCTTTGTTCGTCTATGCATTCTAGGTTTATGGTCTTGACTATTAGAAATAGGTAATTATGTACGTTTAATTTGAGTACCTAGTGAGTTCTTAGCAAGCTTGATTGTAATTTATTAGTTTAGTTATTTTTGCCACATATTCATAATCTTTTATTAGTTATTTTATTATTGTTTAATTTTATTTATTTTTATTATATTTTATTAATATAATATACTATTTAATTATATAATATAGTTAAAAAGGGTTTAATATGGATGACCTCAATAGCAGCTTTTTCTCGTGCTCATCGTCGTCCAGTTTTTTAAGTGCAAACAGTTCTTCACACTCATTACCTCTTACTTTAAATGACCAACTTTCTGAGATCTTTAGCAATTACAAAGTTAACCTTAACATAGCACACATTAATGCCCAGAGCATCCCGAGTCATTATCCGGATCTCCTTGCGTCCTTTAGTGCTATTAATCTTGATGCAATCTTAATATCTGAGTCTTTCCTTAAGCCCTCTCTCCCATCCATCCAATATTCCATTCCTGGATTTATCCTCATTCGCAACGACAGAACTGGCAAAGGTGGTGGTGGTGTTGCCATATATCTCCGCGCTGATATTGAATATAATATATTGCATATGTCTCCTTCTGCTTATTCAGAGCAAGCGGAATATCTGGCCATCGAAATTATCACTCATCATACCAAATTGCTCCTGATCGTTTTGTACAGCCCTAATTCTGGTATCGACTATTTTGAATCTCTCGATAACCTGCTCACTAGTTTTCGTTTAAATTACCAACATGTCGTAATTATGGGAGATTTTAACACCTGTCTCCTTAAAGATAACTATCGCTCACGTAAGCTACACTCGCTTTTAACTTCCTATAACCTTCATGTCCTTCCTTCTAATCCCACCCATAACTTTCCTAATTGTACGCCCTCTCTACTAGATCTCATTATCGTATCATCTCCTAATAACGTGGCTACAAATGGACAGCTCGTTGCCCCTTTTTCCTACCATGACCTTGTTTTCTTGTCTTATAAAATTAGACCCCCTAAACGTAAACCCGAGACTTTACTTTTGCGAAGCTTCAATTATATTGATAAACAAGCGCTTGAGCTAGATGCTGAAAAAATAGATTGGACATCTGTACTTAACAGCTCGACCTTGGATGATAAAATTGATAATTTTAATAATCTTATATTGGAGCTTTATGACCGACATGCCCCTATGAGGAGAGTAAAAGTAAAGCACAATCCGGCACCGTGGCTCACGGATTCTATCAAGGAACTGATGGCAGCACGTGACAAGGCAAAAAGGAAGTTTAAACTTTGCCCTAACGAAGTGAACCATTCCAAGTTTAAGCTGTTGCGTAATCGCTGTAATCACGCATGTCGCGATGGCAAACGGCGTTACTTTTACTCCTCGTTACAGAACCGCAATACGGCAGATACTTGGAAATTTCTTAGGTCAGTAGGTATTGGCAAAACTCCCGTTTCTGACTCTAATAATTACGATCTAAATGCCCTTAATAAACATTTTTCTCAACCTCCAATACTTTTAAACAATACCTTAAAACTGAATACCTTAAAATCTATATCCAACTTACCCATCACTTCTCCGGTTTTTACTTTTACTCCCTGTACAGAATCGAAAGTGAGACTTGCAGTTCTATCAATTACTTCAGAGGCTACTGGTTGTGACAGGATATCCTCCAAGATGATTAAATTGATTCTCCCCTCCTTACTTCCCATTTTGACTCACATTTTTAATTTCTCGTTGTCCTCCGGCTGTTTCCCTCGGGATTGGAAAAAAGCGAATGTCCTTCCTCTACCAAAAGTCCCTAATCCTACTTCCCTATCTTCTTTTCGTCCCATTTCCATACTCCCTTTCCTATCTAAAGTTTTGGAGAACATCGTTCACCAGCAGCTCTCTTCGTTCCTATTAAAAAATAATCACATAAGCTCACTGCAGTCAGGTTTTCGTTCTGGACATAGCACCGTTTCTGCCCTATTAAATATCACGGATGACATTCGGTGGGCCATGGAAAACAAATCACTTACAGCTCTTATCCTTTTAGACTTTAGTAGTGCTTTTAATTCGATCGACTTTGATATTCTTCTATGTATGTTACGGTCTTTAAATTTGTCCCCTTCCGTCTTGTCCTGGTTTAACTCTTATCTTCGGGGCCGGTTACAGCGAGTGATGATCAATAATGATTACTCTGATTGGGCTGATCTCGACGCAGGTGTCCCACAAGGTGGTGTACTTTCCCCTATTCTTTTCTCTATCTTTATTAACTTTATTGTCCAAATATTAGTGTCTAAATATCATCTCTATGCAGATGATTTGCAAGTATACCAGCATTTTACTATACCCAATGCAGCTTCTGCCATAGCTCTCTTAAATGATGACCTTAAACGTATTTGTGATTGGGCGCAGTCTTTCGGTTTACTTGTCAATCCCTCTAAAACTAAAGCGCTGTTAATAGGCAGTAAACGGATGCTAGCTCTACTTGACAAAAGTACTCTTCCCCCCATTATGTTAAACGGCACTACAATACCTTTCTCCAATACTGCTAAAAACCTGGGAGTTATTTTTGACGAGCATCTGTCGTGGAATGCCAATGTTAGCAATGTTAGTCGCAAAGTATACCACACCTTGCATTCCCTCAAACTGCTCCAAAAGTTTCTTCCTATTCCTACCAAAATTTTATTAGCGCAGACCCTAATCCAACCTATCATCGACTATGCGGACGTTTGCTATTTGGATGCAAGCGAAGAGATACTGAACAAATTAGAACGGTTGCAAAATATGTCCATACGTTTTATTTTTGGCCTAAGAAAATACGATCACGTGTCCGAATACAGAAAGCAGCTACGGTGGCTCCCTATTCGCTTCCGCAGAAATTACCGAATCCTCTGTTTCCTTTTCAATGTTTTATTCAGTCCTACTACCCCGTCCTATTTGAAAGAGCGCTTCTCCTTTCCCAACTTGCAAAATTTATCCTGTAGATCCTTTAGACGCACCCTTTTAGATATCCCTCCTCATCGTACTGGCTTTTCTGCATATTCTTTCACTGTTTATGCTGCCAAGCTTTGGAACTCCTTGCCAAGTCATATACGTGATTGCAAAACACTCGCACTATTTAAAAAAAGACTGTATGAGCACTATTTACGCCTATCCTGACCACGTTACCTATTTCAACAAGCCCTAACATATTTATATATAGTATATAAACCTATATGTATATAGTATTTTATGTATTTTATTATTTGTGTTTTTATATTATAAAGTATGTATATATTATTGATAAATTTGTTATACTATGTTTATTATGTTCTACATTTTATTGTTACATACTAAATTGTCGTGTGCACTAATATTATTGTTACCTCTTTCTTAATGTTTCCTGTAATAGGTCTACTGGAAGAGATTCCAATTTGGAATAAGTAGTACCTTTGTACTGAAATGTCTCTTTAGTTTTAAGTTTCTCTATGTAAACTGGTTGTGTGTACATAAATTATTAAATAAATAAATAATAAAGTTTCATACAAACTGTCAACCTCAATTTCTCCCCCTTGGGGGTAGAATTTCCAAAAACGCTTAAATACACATAAATTTAATTTTAATTAGTAACCCAATAATAAAGTTTTATGTTTCTAACTTAAGAAATGACGGACTTTCATTCACACTTTCAACCCCAATTTCACCCCCTTGGGGGTAGAATTTCCAAAAAGGCTTAAACACGTATTTATTCATTTTTAATCAATAGCCCAAAAACAAAGTTTCATGTTTCTAACTCAAGAAATGACGGTCTTTCATTCAAACTTTCAACCCCAATTTCACCCCCTTGGGGGTAGAATTTCCAAAAACGCTTAAATACGTATTTATTTATTTTTATTCAGTAGTTCAAAAATAAAGTTTATGTTTCTAAATTAAGAAATGACGGACTTTCATACAATCTTTCAACCCCTATTTCACCCCCTTCGGGTTAAAATTTCCAAAATTCCTTCCTTAGGTGGGTGTCTACTTAATAAAACAACCCTGCTCACCAAATTTTGTGGCTTTAACAGTTTTTGCTCTGCGATGATGAATCAGTCAGTCAGTCAGTCAGTCAGTCAGTCAGTCAGTCAATCAGTCAATCAGGACTTGTAATTTTATATGTATAGATAGAATATTGTTTTCCCGCCATTTCATGACACTGGCCATGGTTTTATGATATTATAAGTCTATGGTTTTTTAAGTGCCGTATTACGAAAAAAAATCGCAGTCACCAATTTTGAACTCGTTTGATATTTTTTTTTCTTATTAAGGCACTTCGGCTTTAACCATGGCCAGTGTCGAGTATATAATATTATGGCGGGAAAACAATATTTTATAATACAGTTTTCAGGTGGTTTTCAGCATCGTTTTTCTATATTGTCAGGTCTAAAGTCTAGTCAAAGCACAGTCAAAGTCTAAGTAAAAGTCATTACAGTCAGAAAGTCAAGTCGGTCGATTCAGTAAAGTGGTAGACGCTTTACTGAAACTTTTGATGGAGTTTTGGAGGGAACACAAAATAGCACGTTTCTGGATAATGCATCACTTTCCCACACGTCTTGTGCACGATAACGAATAGCTAATGGTTAATATTCTACCAATATTACACATTAAAAACCCAATCTAACACAATTTTAGGAAAATAATACAAAATCACAATTCACAACATCACTCTTTCACATTCCCGACAAAACTCCTCATCGTTTGATATTATGTTGTTATTTTTTTGTATTTTTTTATTTTACAAACGTCAATCAGCAACTATTGTCTATAATTATGCCGCGGCCGCATAATATGCGTGGTGCTTCCACTGGGTGCTTCGCGCTAAAACCGATACTATTGGACGATCTGTGTGTATCGTCCAATAGTATCGTCTCATTACACGAAGCTTCGGACGATAGACGCAGGTGCGGCCGAGCCGTTACTATTATAGGTCTACCAGAATCTGATGGCAAAAAGTGCGAAAGTAAATAATTGACTCTAGCAATACTGGGAATAATAGGAATAAAATATTTTGACCTTTTTTAGGGTTCCGTAGTTAACAAGGAACCCTTATAGTTTCGGTCTGTCCGTCCGTCTGTCTGTCTGTCTGTCCGTCCGCGGTTTTGCTCAGAGAAAAGCTGTAATTTGGCATGAATACACATAAATTAATAATGCCAACAAAATGGTACTTACATAAAATATTTCAAAAATATTTTTTTATGGTACCTCCCCTATAACACATCAAGCGGGGTTGATTTTTTTTTTCGCGCCCACCCTATCGTGTGGGGTGTCGTTGGATAGGTTTTTAAGAAATATTATGAGTATTTATAGATCATTTTCCGATTTAGGGATCCATTTGTGAAATATTAAGTTTTAAAGTGGAAAAAATCGTTAGAGTCCAGTGTCCTCCCCTTCTACCAGCTAAACGGTTGCTTTTGGAAATGTGAAAAAATTCACGGGAGTAGGAAATATGCTGAATTTAAAAGGAAAACTATCACAGCTAAGAATACTTCATAAGTTATTGAGTAATAGTCGATTAACTAAAAAAAATGTATTCGGCGAAGTACCTATAAAGGAACTTTTCGTTCAAATTCCTTTGAAAGTAACTGAGATGATGTTGTTAGTAGTGTAAAACATCTTATAAATGTACATTCATTGACCATAAAAAAAATTCAAAATCTAGCGGTACTACGGAACCCTACATTGCGCGTGGCCCGACACGCACTTGGCCGGTTTTTATCCTTTAGCGGCTGACTCTGTGTGTGAAACATGCAATTTAAAGTCTTTTACGTTAGGCCCACTTGCGCAGATCTGAGTTAAAGTTAAGAACGCTATTACAAATATCAGCGATTTTCCGGTACCCTATTATAGAATTAGGAGTCAAACTGCGAGGATATTTTGGTTTCAAATGAAAGATAATATATTCATTATTCATCTCTACGACTGTACCATAAAAATTCTATAGCCGCATACAAAATTTTCACATAAAATACGTTTTAACCATCACAATAATCGCAAAATATGAAAAAAATGGGGTCTGATTAGGTACCTTAATATCTAAATACACTGAACTGAGGAAAATAAATATACAAAAATTTGTTGCTTATTTAGTCCTCTATAAAGTCCGCTAAAAATTTTATATAAAAATAAACAACTTTTCCAGTTATAAGAAAAATAAGAAAATTTCTCAAATTTTCTCATACATTTTCGCCATATCAAGAACGCGGCGAGCATCGTAACCGCCGCTGTACAAGGCGCGCTATTTTGAATCTTATTTTAATGTCGTTAACGTCGATATTCGTACTGACAGACATCCGACCTGCTAATTCTCCGGTTGGAGCATTCCTCAGATCTGCGCAAGTGGGCCATATAGTGTCATAATATTATTATTTTTATCCTTCTTCCGTATTACGTATACCTACCAATCTTCTCTTCTTATGAATTTTAGATTAACAGCTCATTATTCTAACGTCGAATCTTACATTAACAATTTACATTGTTAACATGTCAAGTTGGATTAGCGGCTGGCGCCTAGCAGCTAACCAGCAGGCTGAGCATGGCCGTAGCATAGCAGTAGAAATGCGAAAGAATGGAAACGCTGACAGTTTTTGCGGAGAAACTTACAGATTTCCTTTGTTAATCATCACTTTGTCTACCAATTGTCTACTTTACCGTAAGAACAAACCTTTCTATGGTGGCCATACGGCCTGCTGACGCAACAACCTCACACAAGGTTTTGTGACTTGTGAGTGAGGGCACAGAATATATAATAGTACTCGTGAGGGTGAGAATGAGAGACAGTTATGCCAAGAGTTTACAGCTCACAGGGAATGACTATAAAATCTTGAAATTACAAAAATATATTAAACACTTGACGTTAGTTAAAGTTTACAACCTTGAGAGTGGCAACCCTAGTTTCCATCACATCTTATGTCCTTTTCCTTCCTTTACCTCCTATATAGCTATCTATCTCGCTCGCACGATCCCCACCAGGTAGGTGGTTGAGCTGCAATGACAGCTACGACCTGTTCCTCATTGGCGTCAAGTTTCCCATCACGAGCGGTTCACTTCTGATAACTCATAGTCTTTATCAAAGTGCTACCGCAGGATATCGGTAAGTCCTTTATATTTTTATTACAGCTCTGAAACATACGAAAATATCCTTAATCTAACGGTTTTTGCCGTTCTATTTAGCCAGTATGTGCTATGAAATTTCTTAAATATCGAAAAGGATATTAATTCTTTGTTTCAGAGAATATTTCTTATTTTGTGTCCTTTTTTTTTAGGCTTTGAAATGCATTATGCTAAATGTACAAAGTGAATTTACTAGTTCGTGGTAGTTTATTACTTTATTTTCGAAACATTTGTGGATACCCACATATTGTGATTTAATTTTTCGGACAACGCCCTTGTCTTTGAAGTTTTTTCAATAGATATTCTAATTTTAGATTTTTACGACTACCCACATTTTTTAATATTTCGTAATAATTAAGCCTAATATTCACTTTGTTCTGACGTTCATTCTTTCTTATTTCTTTTAGTTATAATGGATGAGACTATCGCGAATGATAGCCAACCTGTAGCCGGGCCATCTGGTACACAAAAAACGAAGAAAAGACGTAGGGAATCCGTTACAAGTCGCTCTTCGTCTAGTGATAGTAGTAGCTCTAGTTCCTCAGATTCGGATTTCCGACGTAAAAAGAAACGGTCGCACCGTAATTCTTTAAAAAAAGGGGGGGGCAAATCTATTCGCAAACATGATTTGTTACAAAAAGTAGCTAATGAGGTAGCCGATCTCCGCAGACATATTTATGAAGGCGAACCTTGCGTAAATCAAAAAGAATTAAATAATACTAATTTTTATACGAACCCTAATTCCGGTGATTTCAATTTGAATGATGAAGATAAAATTTCTTTATTAAATATTAATGATTATGATATTTTAAATGATTGTGATATTTGCGATAGTAATGTTGATAACTCAAATAATAATGTAAGTTCTGCTAATAATGATTTTAATTTTGAATTACAAGTTAGATTAAAAGAGCCAGCAATTCCTAGGGCTCCAGAAAATTACCTTAAAATGTTACAAAATTTTCAACATTTCGATAAGAATGAGTGGTTCGATGTCAGATATGCTGATGTGCAGAAACTTTATAATCACTTCCCGGGCTTCACCCAGTTAGAAGTAAATGACGAAGTCAAAGCATATGACGCTCAGCGTCATCTTGCATATAATGACAAATGTTTCGGTGCTCTTTCATTCTGTATTTTAAAGCAAAAAGAATTGTTGCAAGACAGTCTAAATAAACTCATCTCCTGGGCGCGAGATTGTAATAATGCGGTAAACGCTGACGACTTACATTCTAAAGTAGTCGAGTTATTTAATCAAGGCGATTATAATAAAGTAACTTCGGACATGTTGCAGTTAGTTTGTGGGCACCGAGCTGAAACCATTCAAATGCGTCGAGACGTAATTTTAAAAAATGTGCGGGATCCGTTACTGAAATCGACATTACGTAAAATACCGCCCTCTAACGAACACATTTTTAATACGGGGCAACTGACTTCAGCTTTAGAAAAAGCAGGTGGGGTGAGAAAAGTTTTTCTCCCACTCACAAAAAATATTTCAAGACATGCCTCGCAGGCATCTAACAAAAATCAGTTTCGCCCCCCGCAGGGGTTCGATAGCATTAATCAAAGAGCACACCAACAGAGTGTAGCTCAAAGACAGCCCCCGCAGGGCTTGTCGTTTAACCAACCCTCGCAGGGTTATTTTTATAACCAACCCTCGCAGGGTTATTTTTATAACAGACCCTCGCAGGGTTCTTTTGGCACTACTAGAGCTGGCAATAATAATACACGTGGTTCCTTTCGCCCCCGTGGTAACTCGCAACAAAATAAAAATAACCGGCAAGAATCGGCGACAGGAAATAAGCGACGTGGTCCACAAGACCCTCAATCAGGGAATAGCAGACGACGATTCTGACTACTTCGAGGCGGGCCAACTAATACACTTTGTACAACGGTGGAAGCTTCTAGGAGCTCCTCGCACGTTACTCAAGGTAATCAGAGGGTACCGCATACCTTTTCAAACCAGGCCTCCTCTTTTACTCCCCAAAAATCATGGACCCTTAGCGACTCCAGTGTCAGAGGCCATGTCCGAGAGCATATTTCAAATGATTCGACAAGGTGTGCTAGAGGAAGTACCTCATTCTCCGAGTTATATCTCAACTATGTTCTTAGTCCCCAAAGGCGACGATACCAATCGACCGATATTCAATTTAAAAAATCTGAATTATCATGTCGCAAAGCAGCCCTTCAAACTTGTAAACGTTGCTCGTGTACAAAAGTTTCTCCAACCAAACGACTGGCTATGCAAAATAGACCTTTCACAAGCGTACTTCCACGTGCCAATCGCACCCAGTCACAGACGATTTCTTCGGCTGATATATCGAGGGAAATTATTGCAAATGACATGTCTACCGTTCGGTCTCAGTACAGCCCCAAAGATATTCGCAGCTCTCTCAAATTGGATAGCCCAGACACTAAGGGACGAAGGTATTCGAGTCCTAGTTTACTTGGACGATTATCTATTGGCACATCAAAACCACGAAATACTACACACTCACGTCCAAATTGCTTTGAAGCGCCTAAAGTATCTAGGGTGGCAGATAAACTATCAAAAGTCAGTAATAAAGCCTCAAAAGAATTTGGTATTTCTCGGTATCCTTTGGGACCCGTGGTTCAACAAAAAAATGTTACCCGAAGAGAAAACACTGCAACTACAATCACGCTTAAGGGAAGTTCTGCGAGAACAGACAATTACGCCCAAAATCCTTCAGAGCGTAGTAGGCAGTTTAAACTTTGCGAGCTTCACAGTTCCTTACGGCAGGTTACACTTCCGAGAAACCCTAACATACCTCAACAAAGTTCTAAAAGAGGGAATAGATTTCGTGACATTGCCAAAAGAGTCACAAAAGGAATTGATTTGGTGGTTGGAAAATTGTCACCGCGAATCAATGATTCATGTTCCACCCCCAGAACACTTTTTAACGACAGACGCATCAGACGTCGCGTGGGGAGCTCAGCTGGACGGTCACAGTGTGTCAGGTCAGTGGACAGATCGGGAGAAAAATTTACATTGCAATCAAAAAGAGATGATTGCAATTCTCAGAGTTCTACAGACTTTTTGTCCACAACTGAGCCACTCCACAATTCTTGTACAATGCGACAACAAGACCGTGGTAGCGTTTCTTCGACGAGAAGGGGGAACCAAATCAGCCTCCTTGATGGAACTGACAAAGCTTATATTTTGTCTCCTGGAGAGGCACAGCATTCACGTAGAAGCTCGTCATATCCCGGGCAAATACAACTGCCACGCCGACCATCTTTCTCGTCATCTTGCTCCACCCGAATGGCACCTACTTCCCCAGGGCACAGAGAAGGTGTTCCAGAAATTCGGAGTTCCCCTGATAGACCTGTTCGCGTCGGAACGGGCGAAGGTGGTCATGAATTATGTATCCCTAGACCAGAAGGACCACCTGGCTATGTTTCACGATGCCTTTTCCCAGGTGTGGAATTTTCCCATAGCATGGATATTCCCACCGCCGTATCTTGTTCCGAAAGTCCTAGAACATCTGAACCGTGCGCGAGGAATTTACCTCCTAGTAGTTCCTCGTTGGGAACGAGCGTTCTGGAGACCAGACCTGAAGGCGCGAGCAGTAGCACCGCCCTTCACCATAAAGAATCTTCCACAAGTTCTAATAGACACAGCAACAGGCCTACCACCTCCCAAAGTGCAGGAGATGGTAATAGAAGTGTGGAAATGTGGGGGTGGGCTCAGAGCCTAAGAGACTGGAATGAGGACCAGATTCAACTGCTCCAAGCCTCTTGGCGGCCTTCGACAAGGAAAACGTATACGGCGGCTTGGAAGAGATGGTTAAAATGGTCAGAACAGCAGGGTAAATCCGTTAGCACCATCAGGACAAATTCTTGCTCGTTACTTGGCAGATTTATATATTGTTGATGGGCTTGCTTATAACACAATTAATGTTCATAAATCCGTGGTAGCCACTTTAACCAACCCTAGCAATATAAGCAGTTTGAGCTCGCATTCACTAGTGTGTCATGTATTAAAAGCTATAGCTCTACAAAAACCAATAACTCAAAGGAAAGTTATTTGGGATATTGACATTTTAACTACATACTTACGCAATAGTACTGTAGACGAAACTAGTGTATTTGCTGTTTCTCGACAAACTGCAACATTATTACTTCTATGCTCGGGTCGCAGGGTCCATGATTTAACTTTATTAGCCACCGATTCAGAGCATTACTCAGAGGAAAATGATTCCCTTATTTTATGGCCGATTTTCGGTTCTAAAACAGACACTGTTACATACAGACAGTCTGGATGGAGACTTCACTCCAATATTGAGAGTAAAAATCTTGATCCGGTTTTTTGGGTAAAGCTATGTAAAACTCTGTTGCAGGAGAGACGACAGCAATCAGGAATTCCAAATCTATTTTTAAATATCAGAGGCCCACCAAAAGCAGCCTCTCGCACACTCATAGCAGGTTGGGTGAAATCTCTATTAATAGAAGCTGGTGTGATAGCAACCCCAGGAAGTCTGAGATCTGCTGTTGCCTCAAAAAGGTGGGAAAATAACTGCCCACTAGATGACATTCTTTCTGGAGGAAATTGGAGGTCAAAAGCAACCTTCACTCGATTTTACTGCAAGGAAGTTATGTCCAGAGTTAGTAATGGGAATGTAATAAGTTTGTTTAACTCTGTTTAAATTTATCACATAGTGAGTTTTTATTAAGTAAATTTTTATTTGTTATTAAGATTTCTTTTGGATGATTATTCTTCTATGAAGGCAACTGCATTAATTAATTGCAATAGCAATTCCTTATTTTTTATGTTATTATTGTACATAGTCTAAAACCATGCTATTTAGAGCAATATTAAAAGTTATCTGTTGTGCAAGGTTTAAAAACCTATTAAGATTTTCCGTTACCTCCTTGTTAATGAGAATGAATTGTTATTTTCTGTTATAGTAGTCTAGCACTTATCAATATAATATAATATCTGTTGTATTTTTATAACAACTTTTTATTAAACTTCTTCCTTTTATCATAGCAGCTTCTTAAGTTTTTGTAGCCTAATACAATCACATTGGCGTCTAATTTTTGATTTAATATACCCACCAGGCGATAACAAACAGGTCTCAAGGTTGTAAACTTTAACTAACGTCAAGTGTTTAATAGAAGTGTTTTACCTGAAATAAAACACATATTAAATACTTACCTTAGTTAAAGTTTACAAATTTAATTTCTGCCTGGCGGTTCCTTTCGACTTAATGAGGAACAGGTCGTAGCTGTCATTGCAGCTCAACCACCTACCTGGTGGGGATCGTGCGAGCGAGATAGATAGCTATATAGGAGGTAAAGGAAGGAAAAGGACATAAGATGTGATGGAAACTAGGGTTGCCACTCTCAAGGTTGTAAACTTTAACTAAGGTAAGTATTTAATATGTGTTTTATTTCAGGTAAAACACTTCTATTAATTTATTCATAACAATAATTTTAACTTTTACTTCTTGTACTTCTGGTTCATTTCTTTCTTCAACAACGCCAAGCGAGTGAGACACGCGTCTCTCCAGGCTCGTCTTTCGGGCAGTCTATCAATAGGAACCATCTTGTTCAGTTGCTCGCAGATGCTCGGTGCGCTGGGGCACTTGGTCATCTGAGGATTCGCTCCCATGGTCTCACTCACGCTGTAAATCGTGTTTCCGTATCTGAAATAGAAGAACATGGTTTAACCCCATATATTATATTATACAGGGTGTAACAAAACTAAGTGATAAAACTTCAGGGTGTGTACGTGTTCGGTGTTACTCGGCTCGTAGCGAGTTCACTGTGATAGCAGTGATGAAAGACCAATTTTTTCACTTTTGTATAGGGAAATTCGTGACGCTCGCGCTGGGCGCGCTAGCCAAAAGTGAGAAAATTGGTCTTTCAGCGCTGCTACTTTCACATTGAGCTCTCTATAAGGAACACGTCATACACACCCTAAAGTTTTATCACTTAGTTTTGTTTCACCCGTAGATGTAGACAGACAAAGGTAGAAGTGAAAATGAAATGAAACAACATATTAGGCACTAGATGACGTCCGTTGCGCCAAAACTCGTTTATCGCGCGGTAACCGTATATTTTCCCGGGACAAAAGGTATCCTATGTCCTTTCCCGGGACTCAAAGTATCTCCATGCCAAATTTCAGCAAAATCGGTTCAGCAGTTTAGGCGTGAAGAGGTAACAGACAGACAGACACACTTTCGCATTTATATTATTAGTATGGAAGTATGGATTAGGCAGGCATCCGTTTAGACCGCGCGATAGATAGAGGGAAGAAGATTACAAAATACATTATCTCCTACTCTCCCCCCGTCTTAAGAATTTGATTCATCAGATCAGGTCGCCAATACATTTTTCCCATCCCAAAAAGTGCACAACGCCGAGTGCACAACGCCGCATAGAAGCTTTTACTTCTATAATAGTGCTCACTGCTCAGTACATTTACCTACCTTTCAATGTAACTCTCCATGCCCTCAGCGTTCAGATGCGCCGTCTCCAACGAGCCCAAGAAGGCGTATCTCATGCCCAGACCCTCCGAGATCACCTTGTCTACATCTTGGACGTCCACAATCTTGTCGCGGACCAGGCGCCACACCTCGTTCAGTATTGCGTACCTGTACATGGAAATGTACCACAATTTATGATCTTGTTGATAAAATTCAGAAAAACTTGCATTTAAAACGTACCAGCAGGCTTAGCATGGTCAAAAACGATTTCTTTCTTCTGTCCGTCATTTTGTCACTAAAATCTGTCAGTATGTCCATGCTTTCCCGTTTCTAATGTTGTTATGCTAAGCCTGCTGATCGAAAAGAAAGGAGTGCGCGATAAAAGAGACAAATTATTAAACCAGATAGGTATCGCACGGCAAAAATGGAAGAGGAAACTACAGTATTCAAGTTTTTAGATTGTTATGATGGACTTACCTGAAAACGCTATTGATATAATATTATTATCTACATCAGTGATCAGACGGGTGGTTATTGGTAAACATTATCATTGGTAGGTTTTATACGTTATTACGTCATATTAGTATAGTATAGTAGGTACCTATTAAGAAGTAAAATAAATAGTAGTAAGTAGTACTAATTGGTATCTAAATATGAAAGTGCACAATAGTGCACATGCGCCTATCGCCCCTCTACGTTACGACGAGCCATCTTCAAGTTATGGGCGGCCTACTATGAGGGTTTTGTCATGTTTTGTGGTGCTATGTAGCCGCTATGTTTAAGCATTCGAGCACTTACTGAATACGATTCAAAACAAATCCATCAATTTCCTTCGACAGTGATACTGGCTCCTGTCCGATCTCCAGCATAATCTCTCGGGTCTTCTTCGCCACTTCCGGCTTCGTCCACGGTGCTGGTACGATCTCGACTAGGGGAACGTAGTAGGGAGGATTAACAGGGTGAGATACGATCACCTGAAAAATGTATTTTACTTAAATTATTATCTGTTAATAAAAGTAATAATGTGTAGAAGAGCCTAGAAAAAAGTGCAGTGATTCCCATTAAAAAGAACTTAATGGATTATACTTTTTTAGCTTGAGCACAAAATATAGAGCAGTAAAAACATGCTAACGTCGTTCACATCATAGTCCATACCTACACCTGTCTTTAGGCTACGATTCCACTTTCCAGCGGAGCTGAGCTAAGCTGCGTTCAGCGTTGCGGAGGAATGTGTTCCACAAGAACCAATAGAATCGTTGCGCTGAACGTGGTCAGGCAAATGATTAATGAAGCGTTTTTATTAGTTCTTAAAAACACATTCCTCGCAACGCAGATTAGCTCAGCTACGGTGGAAACACAGCCTTATAAGTTCTTTGCAACAAAAGCTATACCTAGTACCTGGGACTTGTGTTTCATGTCTTCGGAGAACAGTGAGGGTAAAGTCGTGCTAGTGGAACTGGACAGGATGGTCACGTCGTCGACGACGGCGTCCAAGTTCTTGAACACCTTCTTCTTCAGCTCCAAGCTCTCCGGTACACATTCCTGTACGAAGATGGCTCCTCGCACCGCGTCAGCTAGATCTGATGATCCTGGAAAAGCATGCTTTGGATCAAGAGCCTGCAACGGCGAAACCTTCCTCAGTTTAGGAAAGCTGAAAGCTTACCTGATGTGTCCTTTACAGAGGTAAGAACGACCAGCAACTATGAAGTTTCGGTCGCGGTTACTTTGGGAGGTATCAAGTTCTGAAGGTCTACCTGACCTTCGAGAAAGAATTAAACTAAAAAAGTCGAGGGATTTCGTCTTCCAGTGCCGGACAGTTGCTTCCCACTGCTAGAGCTAGACACATTCAAACTTCAAAGTCTTATACGTTATGAAAGTTGAAGGGTGGAAAGCAACTGTCAAAAATGTCCGGCACTGGAAGACGAGATTCCTCCACTCACCGCAAAGAATATAAGCTATGAAATTCCTTCAGAACTGGATACATACCTCCTAAAGGAACCGCGACTGAAACTCCATAGTTGCTGGTCGTTCTTACCTCTGTAAAGGCCACAAACAGGTTCAGCTTTCCTAAGCTGAGGAAGGCTTATCCGTCACAGGCCTCTATGAGACTCTACTATGATTATGAGGCATCAAAATGCAAAAACGCTGCAGGTCAAAAATGCTTGAACTATTGGACATGTGTGCGTGCAATGTGCATCAACGGCGCTGCTAAGCCAAAACCGTGTGGTTTATGAAAATTCGTTTGTACGTTGTAAGTAGCTTTACTGAAGTACTGATCATCAGGAGATTTCAAGAGAATTTGTTATTTTTGTTTTCTTATTTCATTAAATTAAACTTACCCTTGATACATTTATATTGTTCATCAGCTGATAATGTGCCTCTTAACAGACCATCTTTCTCCAAGGTCTTAAGCTGGGTCTTGATATCGTCCAGGGCATCGGAGACTTGCTTCGGTATGATATCGAATATCGTCACCTGATAGCCCACAGAAGCAAACAGCATGGCCCATGATCTTCCTATCAGGCCACTGCAAAATTTTCACTTTTTATTAGTAACTTTAAATGTTATTTTTGACACCAAAGCAAAGTAGTAAAATTAATTTACCAAATTTCAGAAAAATTGGTTCAGTGGTTTAGGTGTGAAGAGGTAACAGACAGACACCTTCGCATTTGTGATCTAGTGTGGTACTTAGAAGTACTTAATAGTTAATTTTTGTAATTTTTTTAAATTATTTAAGTACTCAGTTTATTTGTAAAATTGTAACTTGCGTTAACCCAAATACCAACACCAATATTGTTTTGATATCGAAAGCATCTGAATAACAAGTTTACGAGTACCGTTTGTTTTAAGATAATGATATGTATCAGCCGCTATCAAATGTAAATTAACCTTTAGTTAGCATAATGATAGAATATCACAATTAACGTTATCACAGCTAGTTTTGTAAACAAAACTTGTTTTAGAAGAAAATATGATAAGTAAAAATACTTGTGATATGGTAGCAGGCAGGGGATTTATTATATTAATGTTGGTTTATGATAAGTATAAATAATCGGCCAAGTGCGAGTCGGACTCGCGCACAATGGGTTCCGTACCGTTATAGTAGAGCAAAAATAGGCCAAAAATTGTGTTTTTGTATGGGAGCCCCCCTTAATTTTTTATTTTATTTTAATATTATTCTTAAACAGAAGCAGATAATATAATATAATTATTAAAGCCTTTGTGAAAAGATCAAGTGCCTACCTGATGCCATTATTATATCGAGGCCAAAAAAGTCCAAAAAAATCACGTTTGTTGTATGGGAGCCCCCTTTAAATATTAATTTTATTTTTAAGGGAAGGGGATAGGGGAGGGTAGGAAAGGGAATAGGGTAAGGGATTGGGCCTCCGCGGTAAACTCACTCACTCGGCGAAAAACAGCGCTTGCTTTTCTGTGAGGACGTGGTATTTCTCCGGTCGAGCCGGCCCATTCGTGCCGGAGCATGGCTCTCCCACGTCAAAACCGGGGGTTCCGGTTTCCGTACCCTTTGGGTATGGAACCCTATAATAACAATTTAAATAAACGTGGAACGGAACGTTTCAAAAATCTTAGTGACGTCACTGTTTTAGGCAGTAGGTACTTGGTTGTAAAAGTAAATGTAAAAAAATCGAACTAAACTACATAATTATAGCGATTTCTTCGAGTGTCGTACCTACACTTAGAAGTGTAGCATAAAACTTGAATGCAGTATCACGTCGTTCTCTAAGTTGAGTAGACGTTTGGAGGACACGCTTCAGTTGTTTTTTTACTGCATGCTTTTTGTACTGTAAAAAATAGATTGTCTATACTTAGTGAAAATAATTTCAGTTGGCACCAGTGGTCACTGACCTTTTTAGTCTAGGAGCTAAGTGAAAAATGTTCACACTGTATTTCGTTAACTTAGGATAAAAATTGAACTTTTATAAAGACACGGAGTATTATAGATTCATCGGAAAACTTCTTGGTAAGAAGGTGAAGGTCTTAGAATGATAATTTCCGACTGCATTATGTAGTTCACTTTCTTCTTCTACATTTTTCTATGTAGCCTTCTATTTATCTTGGCATGAAACTCGTAAGCAAGAGTCGTATCAATTAAAACATGGATTATAGACGGCTCCGGCAGAATTAGGTCTTGTTTCGGACTTTTTAATTAAAATTGTTTTGCAGTCGGGTTTTTTTATTTTTTAATTAATTTATTTGATTATTAACACCAGCTGTTAATGCAATCCATATTAATATTATAAATGCGAAAGTGTGTCTGTCTGTCTGTCTGTTACCTCTACACGCCCAAACCGCTGAACCGATTTGGCTGAAATTTGGTATGGATATACTAGTAGTTAATAATATCTAAATGACGCCTGCAACTCCGTTGAGCCAAAATTCGTTTATCGCGCGGGAACCGCAGATTTTTTTCTGATAAAAAGTATCCTACGTCCTTTCCCGAGACTTAAGTATCTCCATACCAATATTTCAGCAAAATCAGTTCAGCGGCTTGGGTGTGAAATGGTAACAGACAAGCAGATAGACAGACAGACTCACATATTATTACTTAGTAATGTTAGTTTTGACTAACAAATATTATTTTAAAAGCTTTTATTCATTTAAAGTGAGTTCATTATAGGTCTTTCTCAATGTACTGGGATTTGACCTAGTTGCACAGTTGCGGCGGTTGACCGAGAATGTAATATTACGATTTACGTAACAACAGCACCGGCGAAGTTAGTATGAGCCGGCCACACATCGGAGATCGTTTCGATCTATCGCAAATGTACTTAAACAACTGATTGAAAGTCGATCGGGGTTTATCTATACTAATAATGTAAATGCCAAAGAGTGTAGCTGTTTGTCTGTCACCTCTTCACGCCCAAACCGCTGAACCGATTTTGCTGAAATATGGTAATTGGTATGGTCTATCTATGGAGATACTTTAAGTCCCAGGGAAGGATATATTATGTATAAGTACGATAATATTTTTTATCCCGGAAAAATGTACGGTTCCCGTGCGTGGTGCGATAAACAAACTATAATATTTCTCCGTTTATCTTTATTCAAAACAAAAATTAGCACAGTATTACTTGGTGTTACCGAAGACTTTAAAAAAATGCATCCACAAAGAAACTCCTCATTTTTAGGGTTCTGTAGCCAAAATGGCAAATAACGGAACCCTTATAGGTAGATTCGTCATGTCTGTCTGTCCGTCTGTCTGTCTGTCTGTCTGTCTGTCTGTCTGTCTGTCCGTCCGTATGTCACAGCCACTTTTCTCCGAAACTATTAGAGCTATACTATTGAAACTTGGTAAGTAGATGACGTAGTCTGTGAACCGCATTAAGATTTTGATGCAAAAATGGAAAAATTATTAAAAATTTTAGGGGTCTCCATAGGTACAACTGAAACAAAAAAAATTTTTTTCATCTAACCTATGCGTGTGGGGTGTATAAGTGTCCAAAAATCATATTGAGGTTTCTCATATCATTTTTTTCTAACCTGAATAGTTTGCGAGAGAGACTGATCTTCTAAAGTGGTAAAATGTGTGTCCCCCCCTCTAATTTCTAAAGTAGGATCATGATAATTCTAAAAAAAATATATGATGTAGTTTACTATAAAAACTACCAACGAAAATTGGTTTGAACGAGATCCAGCCAGCAGTTTTTTTATACGTCATAAATGGTAAACCTTAATCTAAATTTCATTAAATCGACTGAAATATAAAAATAAATCAAAAACCTTTTAATTTCATAAAAATAAACCTTATTGCTGCTGCGGAACCCTTCATGGGCGAGTCCAACTCGCACTTGGCCGCTTTTATTTGGAAGTAGGTTAAAAACTAACAATTCAGGCTTTCCCGTTTAAAATATTAGTGAACATGGTAAATGAGTACTTACTTATTATGTTATCGCCACTACCTAAGTAGCTACTAGTTATTAGGGTTTCGTAGGTACCCAAAGGGTAAAAACTAAAAACGGGACCCTATTACTAAGACTTCGATGTCTGTCCGTCTGTCCGTCTGTCTGTCTCCAGGCTGTAACTCAAGAACCGTTATAGCTAGACTTCTGAAATTTTCACAGATTGTGTATATCTGTTGCCGCTATATCAACAAATACTAAAAACAAAATAAATTAAATATTTAAGGGGGGCTCCCATACAACAAACGTGATTTTTTTGCTATTTTTTGCTCGATATCAATAACGGCAACTCATAGGAACTTGAAATGTTCACAGAATACTCAGTAATATTTGTACTTTAATAATTAATAATAAAATTTAAGTAAATTAAATAATTAAAGTGGGCTCCCACACAAAAAACACAATTTTTAACTTATTTTTGTTCTGTAGTGGTACGGAACCCTTCGTGCGCGAGTCCAACTCGCACTTGGGCGATTTTATCTACTAATTATATCACAAGTAGGTACTTGTTATTAAATAATGTAGCATTCATAAGTAAGATTAAGCTACCAGGAAATATTATAATATCGTGGAAACCTATTAATAATAATTATACTTATTCCCCCTTACTAATAAACGCTGTATAAGCTTTGAATAGTTATACAGTGTTTTGTCTTCTTCTTTCCAATTAAAAATGTCACTTGTGTGACAGGAACAAAACACTGTATAACTATTCAAAGCTTATACAACGTTTATTAGTAAGGGCAAATGTCTTTTACCACTTTGTTCTTACAATAATTGAATTCATTTAAACATTTGTGTACATTAACCATAATTAACCCTTAAAAAAATTATGTATTGAGTTGTGAATGCAGTCATGTTCTTTAGATCATTTAGAACAGCGTTTCCCAAAGTGGGCGATAACGACCCCTTGTGGGCGCTGAAGGTCTAAAGGGGGGCGGTGTGGGACCCAGAAAAAAATGGGGCCGTTTTGTAGAGGCTTGGCCTCTACAAAACGGCCCCATTTTTTTCTGGGAGTTGGGAGTGATTTATTTCATCTGCGTGCATTTTAAATTGAAACAAGGGGGGTGCTTTCTTAGAAATGCATAATAGCGATCAATAAATCTATTGGAATTTGGATATGAGGTATGTAAGGTAAGGTATCAGGTTAATAATAATTACTTAATTACTAACAGATAACTTAAAAAAGTAATAATAATAATTTACTTATTGTTTTGTAATGTATTGTCGAAAATAATATTATCGGAATGTTTGACGGTTTACCCACATTGTAAAACGAGTCCTTATACCAGTTTAAATTTTTATGATAAACTTACTAATTTTGCATTTAAAAATTGCATCTAACATACTTACATTTTTTTTAATCGACTTCAAGATCAATATTATTTCTTTTGATATCGAGCAAAAAAGGCCAAAAAATCACGTTTATTGTACGGGAGCCCCCCTTAAATATTAATTTTACTTGTTTTCATTATAAATAATTGTTGTTATAGCATAGCGGCAGCGGCAACAAATATAGACAATCAAAGAAAATTTCAGAAGTCTGGCTATATCGGTTCTTGAGATACAGCCTGGAGACCGACAGACGGACAGACAACGAAGTCTTAGTAATAGGGTCCCGTTTTTACCCTTTGTGTACGGAACCCTAAAAAGCTACAAAAGACGCAATAAAGTTTAATAACGATACGATTTTAAACACGTCATATTTTAAAGTTACTTAGTTAAAGCTTTTAGTTAACAATTAGATTATTTAAATGATTTGAAACGGAGTAGGTATATTTGACTTCAATACTTTATTCTTGAATGCGGTCTAGCTCACTACTCAATAGCTATTAAATAACATAATATTAATCTAGATTCTTAAATCTATCTACGTTCAACACAAATCAGAGATAATATACCTACATAATAATATATTATAGTCTGTAATATTTACCTGCCGACGATTCCAACTTTTTCTGACTTTGGTTTGGACATTTTTGATACGATATTCACGCTCAGCGTCCCAGCGGCGAATGCCGGCGACCTAAAGTATTGAGTGTATTGTTCGACGTGCCTAGCTCGCTGCTACAGAATTTACGTACTGTTGTACCATCGAGGAAATTGATTCCGAGGCAGTTGACCGACCAACGTCATTTGGTCGGATCGTGTCAACTTAATGTTAAGGGCCAACCCATACGTACCACAACCACCCGACAACCACAACCACACCACGTGGTCGGTCATAATATATTTCTTATAGTAAATGAACTGGACCATTCACACGTACCACATTTTGCAGTCGTTGTCGACCACTTGTGTGATACTGAGTACTGCTCAGTATCACACAAGTGGTCGACAACGATAACGATTTACAATATCGCAACCACGGCCGACCACATCGCAAACGCTGAACACATCGCAACCACATCGCAACCACAACGTTGCGTCGTTGCAAAGACTCTTCCCACCTCCGTTTCATTGTCTTTCGTACGTAACCACTAACCACATCGCAACCACATCGCAACCACTGGCGACAACGCAACCACGTCGGCATTTTGTCGGTACCACAACGCAACTACAAAAAGCTGCAGCGACACCATTCACACGTAACCACTGCTCGACGACATTTTGTCGTTGCGATGTCGTGTGGTTGTGGTACGTGTGGGTTTACCCTAATTCATAATAATTATTGTGATAGACTGTCGGCTGGGCTTGACGTAAGGGTTAATTCAGACCGCAACGCGACGCGTAATCTATGCATTTCTAAAATATATGTATGGATTTGACGGATTTGCAAGACGTCTCACGCAATTGAAGTCTGTCAATTCAGTGCTTTAGAAATGCTGAATGCATCTACGCGTCGCGTTGCGGTCTGATTTGACCCTAACGCGACCAAACTACGTAGGCCTAGGAATAAACTTCTCTGACAGTACACCGTACATTGTCACTTATGAAAGTGAGAGAAAACGTTGGATGAAGGTTTGATTATATTTTATAAGTAAAATAATATCATGCAGATAAAGATATCTTTTGTTAAAAAATAGGTCATTTTTTTCTAATCTAACTGTATAAAGTTGTAACAAAACTAATTAGTAAATAATACGTTAGGGTTTGTATGAGTCCCCCGACCCCTGTATAATATATGTTCACTTTGAATGTAGCAGGCAGCAGCCCGGGAAGAGTATTTTTTTTTTTAATTTTGTATGGGGAAACTCATGACGCTGGGGCGCTTGCCCATAAAAACCACAAAAAAAATGCTCTTTCAGCGCTGATACTTTCACAGTGAACTCTATATCCCACCAAAAACATAAATGTAAAAAGGAAGAGCCAAGTTCAATACAAACATTATGGTTGTCTATGGACTTCGCCGTAAAAAGAATGGAGATCTAAATGAGTGCCAAGTTCTATGGAAAATTGAAATATGTATTTATAGGAACCAAATAACATTATGAACAAACAATAAAGTATATTTCTTTGCTTTATTGAATATCTATAACAATTGCTGTTATTTAAATAATGTAAGATCTTAAAGTAGATTAGATTTAACTTGGCCAGTTTTCATTACATCAGTCATTTCATAAAGTTACTGAACATTTTAATTCTGATAAAAATTTAATTTTGTTAGTCTCGCTAAAGCTGAAGAACGGCAGAATCGATTTATTCTTGAAATATTCGTGGAAATCCAGGGTAATTTTTCACAGAGAAAAAAATTTAAACTTTATTTTATTTAAATGACTTCAAAAAAGGAGGTTATCAATTTGACCCGTACCCCTAATAAAGTTAAACAAACAATTCTGGAAATATTACATACCCATGTATATTATGTAATATTTTCACAACTGCCCAGCTTTCGTATGTTAAGTTAGTCAGCGTCGAAGTTCATCATTCATGTAGTAAAGAATAGATATAATTTTTGATTGTTGAATTTTAGTTCAAGGTTTTATTTTCAATTCCGTGTCAGCAAATTTAATATTTTACCCATCTACATATTACTTACATTATATTGAATTGACTTTTCCGTACCTATATTATTTGCAAGAATTTCTATCCCTTTAATTATTGCTCAATTTTAGTAAGTAGTAGCTTTGTTAAAATGTATCGTTTTTATTACTTACTTACCTAAATAATATTGCATGGTTTACTTATCCATGTTATTATGTAAATATTACACAAGTACTCTTGTTTTTAAAGGTTATCTTTGTTTTATGTCAGACATGTAGATACTTTTAATCATTTCGAATTATAATAATTATTAGTATCATTATACAGAAATGATGATTTTAAAGTTCAAACTTCCTTTTTTAAGGTTCCGTGCCCAAGGGGTAAAAACGGGACCCCATTACTATAAGACTTCTATGTCTGTCTGTCCGTCTGTCTGTCTCTAGGCTCAAGAACCGACGGTATATCTAGACTTCCGAAATTTTCACAGACTGCGTGTATTTCTATGGCCGCTTTGTCAACAAAATATACCAAAAACAAAATAGAAATTGGCCTTTTTGCTCGATCAAAAACGGCAAGAGATAGGCACTTGAAATATTCATAAAATACTCAATTGTACTTTAATAATTTATAATAAAATTTAAATAAAATTAATAATTAAGGGGGGCTCTCATACAAAAAACTCAATTTTTTGCCTATTTTTGCTATATAAAATGGTACGGAACCCGTCGTGCACGTGTGCAACTCGCACTTGGCCGATTTTTCTCATTTTAGGCTAGGTAGTCTGCGTGTGAACTAAGGGACCTATATGAGTTTTCCAAAAATAACACGGCTAATAATTGTAGCTAAACAAACAAAATTTTAACAAATTGTTGCATTATCATTACTGAAAGTTTCGAATTAATTAAGACTACTGGAGGATAGGCAAAAATCATGCCTAGGATTCTGTTACATACATACAGCCCAATCTAATAAAAGCGTGTTAAAAAAAACAGAGATGATGCATGTTGCACACTTCTTATCAGTACTTATTATTGTTATCAGCAGAATTTACTACCTCGTATGATGTATCTTTTGATGCAGGAGTCAGGACATGCATTGCACGTGTTTCCAACTTTCCATAATAGTTACATATTACATTTTAAATCTTATTGACTGTTGGAGATTAGCTTTCATATTATTAATCCCCAGATCAACAGTCAATATAGAACGTGTTGATAGAGCTATTGTTATAATCTTGTTATCTGCTTTGTACACAGAATTGAAATGAATTAAACTTATTAGTTTTACCACAGAACAATCAAATAAATCAGCTAAGTAGTAGGTAGAGGTACTATCTTGGAGCCAGTGTCTGTCGAGTTGTCGACTGCAGAGCAGGGTCGGATTTATAATATTTTTTATGTGTATGGACCACCTTAATTTTGCCGCGCCTATGTTATATGTACGAACTCTGCTCTATTCTCGGACGCCGCCCGGGGCCTCGCAATGGGTACGGCCGCCACTGAAAGGCTATCTTAGAAATTCTCGTTGTTGTTGATCGAGTAAATCATAAACATAGTCGAACTGTTCGCTCTTCGCTGGTAAATTCATAGTCACTAAAATTGTCTAATGAGAGCTTTTATTTAAAGTATGTACTCCTTTATAGATTTAAAATCATTCTATAATATTTATTCAGTGTCTGAAATATAAAAATAGACATTGTATTAAATGTACGTAGTAGTACCATTATGACGCTAGGATATAAATCTATTTTTGTACTCTCGTTTAAAAATACTAAATCTATTTTTTTCTAGGCTATACCTTTTTGCGTTGGGGAAATGCAAAACGCAAAAAAAGACGGGTTGCACTCCGGGAGTGCCGGCAGAAGTAAAAACTTGATTATTAAAACGTTGTCCATTTTTACTACTCTCCAACCGTCTTAGGGTTTTTCGATCAGCACACGTGACCTGACGCGAGTTTCACAGTTTTTACCCATCCCACAAAAGTTTTCACTTCAAAAATTCTAGGCTATAGTTGCGGTAGGTTCTATCGTACCCGCAACTCTGCCTTTAAATGCGATGAGTGGAGCACCATGGGGTTTTAGTGGGTAGACTACGCAGGACTCAGGAGTCCCACATACCCCGGCCGATATCCCCAATTTGCCGGGGATGCGGAAAAAAAAGATATACCTGCGTAGAACACAGTCAAAACATAAGACATCTTCATAACTTATAACATGAAAGTTTATTCAAGACTCAACAATGCAATGTTATTCCTTCAAGGGGGTAATTTATTTTAGTTCAGTAAAGACACATAACAAGTTGAAGAAATGTGATAAACATCTATATTTATCACATTTCTTAAATATAAATAATACAGAATCTAGAAACGAGCATTAGTCCAATACCGACGAGGCAGAAAACTTCAAATATAAAGTTTCAACATTTTACATATTATTATGTGCCTCGTTATTTTGATTATAGTACTAGTACCTAGTAGTATTATTTTGATTATAGTAATATTTTCACTATCGTAATTCGTAGCTTGGAGTATTTATTCGCATGTCGTCCCAGCGATCACGTCCTTTGCTTTAACGCTCATGATCCTGAAGTTGATCACATCAGGGTCCAGGGTCATATAGAAGAAACGCGGCAGTTTGTCCGTTAGAACCCACAGAGTTCCCTCGCTGTCGAGCTGCAAAAAAATATTAGCAATAGAAAAATAGAGCTACAGCCTAGCTAACCAGTACCTAGGTTCATAGACATAGAAAAGACGTTCGGGAGAAAAAAACACTAAGCTAGGATATTCCGACGGAATATTCCAAAGGTTTACAGCGTAAACTTTCAGGCATTGATTGAAGATTTTGTGAAAAATGGTGGTATTAAGTAAATCTTGACGATGTAAAGTCCACCAATTGACGGTCTAATGAGCTATAATTATATTATATAAACAGTTGCGGCGTTTCACGCTAGGCGACCACCCCGGGCGCCGGATAAAAATGAGCGCCGAAGGCAGACATTTTTTAACCGACTTCCAAAAACGAGGAGGTTATACGTTCGTCTGTGGATATTTTTTTTTTTTTATGTATGTTCAACGATTACTCCGCCGTTTATGAACCGATTTTCAAAATTTTTCTTTTGTTATAATAGGTTTCACTCCAATTTGGTCCCATTTTGACAAAAGTGGTGATCTGATGATGGGATCCATGAGTAATCGAGGGAACTCCTCAAAATTCAAATGGAAACATATGTTTTTTTTGGTTTCATATGAAGTATTCCAGGCATATGTTACCAAAAAGTAAGATTTTGCACCAGGATTTACTATGGTTCGAAGGTGGTGAACAGAACTCCTTACTCCTTATAGATACATGTTTGGGGGTTTCGGCGTTGTCTTAAGAACTGAAAGCATATACTACTATGCAAATTTAATTAATCATCATCATCATCACCACCATTCCACCATACATCCGTGAGTAATCGAGGGAACTCCTCCAAATTTATACGGAAACTTATAATGATTTCGATTTTATGAGAAGTATCCTAAGCATATGCTACCAAAAAGCAATGTTTAGAAAAGTGGTGACCTGATGATGGGATCCATGAGTAATCGAGGGAACTCCTCAAAATTCAAATGGAAACCTATGTTTTTTTGGTTTCATATGAAGTATTCCAGGCATATGTTACCAAAACTAAAAAGTAAGATTTTGCACCAGGATATACCATGGTTCGAAGTTGGTGAACAGAACTCCTTACTCCTTATAGATACATGTTTGGGGGTTTCGGCGTTGTCTTAAGAACTGAAAGCATATACTACTATGCAAATTTAATTTATCATCATCATCATCACCACCATTCCAACATACATCCGTGAGTAATTGAGGGAACTCCTCCAAATTTATATGGATTTCGATTTTATGAGAAGTATCCTAAGCATGTGCTACCAAAAAGCAAGTATGGGGGTTTCGGAGTTGGTTTAAGAACTGAAAGCATATTATGCTACCATGCAAGTTACATTCATCGTCATCATCATCACTACTACCGGTCACCACACCATGAATTATCTAATTATGACCCTGTTATTGTTAGTACTATTAATCGTCTTTAATAACAAAGCCCGAATTTGTCGAACGATTTAAAAATTATAATGTTATTTCAATGTAAATGACTCGACCTTGGTGTTTAGGTTACCAAGTTAGCAATTTGATTATAAGATCTATGAGGTTAGTTATTCTTAAAATTTATAAGGACGATTTTAGTTATATTATTTGAGCATCCATACTAATATTATAAATGCGAAAGTGTGTCTGTCTGTCTGTCTATCAGTCTGTCTGTTTGTTACCTCTTCACGCTCGAACCGCTGAACTGATTTTGCTGAAATTTGGCATGGAGATACTTTGAATCCCGAGAAAGGACATAGGATAGTTTTTACCCCGGAAAAAGTTAAAGTTTCCGCGCGATAAACGAATTTTGGCGCAACGAAGTTGCGGGGGTCATCTAGCAATGTTGAGTTGTTTTCATGAGTGTAATGATAGAAAGAAAGTCACTGAAAACTTTAGAGCCTTTAAAGACAGGCGTATGAACATTAATTTTATCATTGCTTGATTAACGCCAAGCAATAAGCATATACATACATTAGGTACACAGTGGTATATGCTTAGAGTTGCATAAGCAATTCTGAAGTAGTGACATCAGACAATGAGTTCTCATAATATAATGAAAGTGTATCCTGGATCCAAAGTCACTAAGCATAACACATTAGTCTGTGCAGAAAACCAGCTTATAAATCACTTAAAAGAGTGAAATTATTATTTTTAACAAAAAATTAAAACCGACTTCCAGGGTAAAAACAATAATAATTTGTAATGAACAAAAAAGTGTTAAATAATTCTTACTCTTTAAAGTGCCTTATGCATAATTCTCCTAAACCTCAACTATTTCTGTACACAATCTACATTATTTTGAAGTCGGTACCAGTCTTAAATATTAAAAATATTTTGTCATAGAACTCAGCATTCTTATCTGGTACCGTCTTCAAAGTAATGTAGATTGTGTACAGAAATAGTTGAGGTTTAGGAGAATTATGCATAAGGCACTTTAAAGAGTAAGAATTATTTAACACTTTTTTGTTCATTACAAATTATTATTGTTTTTACCCTGGAAGTCGGTTTTAATTTTTTGTTAAAAATAATAATTATCTCTACCAGCACTTTGAGCGCCGAAGAAATCTCGCCCAGGGTGCTGGTGGTGCTAAGACCGGCACTGGATATAAAATTATAATAATATTATGGGCAACTTACTTTCAAGTCCGCTGTGAATTCAAACAATGTAGGATCGTTCAAAACAAGAGGATTGTTCTCAATAGTGTAGGGTTTCTTTGAGTTCCAGCATCCTACGCCATCGCGACATACCTGAAAATTGAAAAAAAAACTAGATCAAAATCGGTCCACCCGTTTGGATGCTACGATGCCACAGACAGACACGTCAAACTTATAGCACCCCTCTTTTTTGTCTGGGGTATAAAATAATCGGCCAAGTACGAGTCGGACTCGCGCACGAAGGGTTCCGTACCGTTATAGAGCAAAAATAGGCCAAAAATTGTGTTTTTTGTATGGGAGCCCCCCTTAATTTTTTATTTTATTTAAATTATATTATTATTAATTATTAAAGTAGGTACAATTATATTTAAGGCCTTCGTGAAAGTTTCAAGTGTCTACCTCTTATTATTATTGATTACGAGCAAAAAAGGCCAAAAAAAATCACGTTTGTTGTATGGGAGCCCCCCTTAAATATTAATTTTATTTTTATTTTAGTACTAGCTGTCCCGGCAAACGTTGTTTTGCCATTTAATGTATTTCTACTTCATCAGTTGATACAAAATCTTCCCCCTCTTTTGTCCCCTAAGAGGGGGGGGGGAATTTTATCAACAGATGTTAAGTTGGAAAACACAGTTAATAATATGAAGTAAGTCCAAGAAAAAAGTTTGATACAAAATCTGACCCCCTCTTTGGTCCCTGTAGAGGGGTGGGAGGGGGGATTTTTATACATCAGATGTTGAGTTAGAAGAAGACAAATATATCTGCGAAAACCGTATGCAAATCGGATCAGTAGTTTTCGTGTTAAGGTGACGCCATGTTGAAGTAAAAAACCGTGTTGGATGTGTTTGAGATTGCTTGTTTTCTATGCGAGGCTGGCCCGGCCTCTCATAGAAAACAAGCAATGGAACAGCAAAAAATAGAAAGGGCGTAGCGACAAAATGGTTTTTGTCGCGTAATTTAAAAACCATAAATACATTTCATATAAGCTATGGACAAATTAAAGTGTATACTAGAACCAATTTATGTACAAATTTTGGAAGCTTATATCACTCTCCTCTGTTGGCAAAATAGGAATCCCTTTTTTTACAGAGGTCTTTTTGATTGAATATTCTGTGTTATAAAAGTTGACCAATCGTGTTATGCTATGGGTAATTCAAAGACAAAGACATGATGAATACCTGACAGTGAACTTTAATTTCTTAGCTTTAGGCATTGCTGAGAAAAATGGACATCGCTACAGCCAAATTATCAAGGCGTCACCTTAAGGAAAAAAGTTTGATACAAAATCTGACCCCTCTTTCGTCCCCTTAGGGCTTAGAGGGGTGGGGGGAAAAATTTTTATACACCAGATGTTAAGTTGGAAGAAGACAAATATATCTCCGAAAACCGCATTTAAATCGGATCAGTAGTTTTCGTGTGATAGTGGAACAAACATACAGACAGACAGACAGACAGACAAAAAAACTAACCACATTTTTGGCTTTTATAGCGATCTAGTGACACCCCCCGCTTATTATTTTTTGAATATCTTTAATGTACAGAATTCACATTTCTACAGTTTTATTATATGTATAGATTTGTTGTTATAGCGGCACCGGAAATACACAATCTGTGAAATTTTCAGAACTCTAGCTATAGCGGTTCTTGAGCAGCCTGGAGACAGGCAGACGGACAGACAGACGGACAGACAGACATCGAAGTCTCATGAATAGGGTGCCGTTTATACCCTTTGGGTACGGAACCCTAAAAAGAGCATTTCAGTAACATTCTGTTTTATGATACAGGCGAATGTTCTAATTTCTTTTTGTACTTCATTTGCTTTGTTTGTGTTAATTTTTAAGCTATTGCCTAGCTTTTATATCGGGCCGAATATGCCGACCGAATCACGAAATTCCGTAACGAAAAAAAACCCAACACCCACTCAGATCGGCACAGCGGTGCGACGTTGACAGACTTCAGCACTGTGTTTGTGTGCGTGCGACTAGATGCGATTAATATACATAAGTTGATGAACAATGCTGTGCAATAGCCTTATACTGCGGCAGTCTCAGAGTGCATGTATTTTTTTACTTACCTGCGTATAATATATGACTTCAGTTTCCGGATCGTAGTAACTCGATGTCGCCTGTGTCATCGGCCCGCGGTCTCCTAAGTACTGCAATAACGTATTTGAAATTAATTACCACGTACAATCCACCATCGGGGAAATTGATTCGAAGGCCTACTTTGGACCTAGGTAGGTATATTTTGGTCGGGTTATGGTAAGTCATGATTCAGGAATCATGATCTAGGCTTATAAATCCCGATCAACTTATATACATACGCCATCAGCCATCTTTCTTGATGGTAGGTACTTAGAGAAGGTCGTATTGGAAAGTAAGAAGTTTATACCTTGAATTCGTAAAACAGTTCACGCTTATATTCTGGTTTCCAATTCCTTAGTACTTTAGTGGATACTGAAAACTCCTTTGTGCTCGAAAACGCATGGAAATACATTGTTCGATATCTGAAAGATTAGAAACAAAATATTAAGGACTCATTTTAACGAATAGCTACTTTGTCTTTGTTGCTCAATACTCTCAGTAGGTTCAAAGTTAGCAAAACGTAACTTCCAGTTACACTTCTTCACTTATCCATACTAAGTAATATTATAATTAATGCGAAAGTGTCCATCACCTCTACACGTCCCGGTAAAGGACATAGGGTACTTTTTGTCCCGGAAAAGTACGGCTCCCACGCGATAAACGAATTTTGGCGCAACGGAGTTGAGGGCGTCATATCGGCTATAATCTAGGTTCGAGGTGACTGTGCCCATAACTAAAGCGATTTTTTCAGTTTGTAAAATTTTTAAGAAGCCGACGCAGTAGCGGCGTTAGGGGGAGGCGACGCTGGGCGACCGCAAGGGACGCCGGATAAAGAGGGGCGCCGAACGTAGCACTACCAGCAGGACGCCGAAGAAATCTCGCCCAGGGCGCTGGTAGTGCTAAAACCGGCCCTCAGCCGATGGTTCTTACTTCTTACTTAGTAATTTACTCACCCATCTGGCTGGGGTTCAGATAAAGCCATTCCAAGTACACCATCGGTCCATTGGAAGTCAATACCAGAGACGTTGAAGATGCCAGCGAGTGGTTCCAAGTGGAAGTAGAGGTGCTCCACCCGCCAGGATGCGTCTTGCTTCAAGCTATACACCACTATGCCGGGTCTAGATATATCAGCTGCATAAGCATAGGCGTCATCGCAGTTATCCTTGTCTACTTCAACAACCTGAAAAGTGAGGAAAAGTTAAGCTTGGGGATTTGTGAATGCCAAACAAATCGTTTTTGGAGTTCATTTACTACCCGGATGAAAATCTGTGGTACACTCACTGCTCCATAATGAAGTAATCAAAATATGAAATCAGATAATTTGGACAAGTTATAAAAGTAGATTTAAGAGTCAGCGATTGTAAAGTGTCTACTCTACTAATGTCTACTCTTGCACTTACATGCTTTGTGCTCTGATTTGCCGCATTATGTACAGTTTATTTGTGAAGTGATACTAAAAATTAAGTTATAAGTTCAACTGCTGTACATTAATCACTTACTATATTCCCAAAGAAGGAGTTTTCTTTGTAGGCGTTTCCCGTTTTTGTGAAGAAGTGTCTGTGTATTAGCTGGTCTGTATTCAGATCGAAAATAGCTATAGACGGGTTTGTGATTTGATGTCTTGCGCCTGAAAAAAATGAAGAATAGCTCGTTTTACTTACATAGCACTTACAGATTAGAATTTAGAATGTCTAGTCTTGAACAGAATGATTACCCTGTTTCTTATAAAACGATTCACACTCAGAATGTATCTGTTGAGATCATTTTATAACGTAATAGACCAAAACAAAACATTAACCCTCTGTACTCTTTCACATATACATTTTGTATGTTTATTAGAAACTGGAATGATTAATGGAATAATTGGAGTCTTAACTCTCTGAATAAAATAATTGAAGACGTGTGTGGAAGAATCGAATAAGTAACATTTCGTAACATACGGACAATAACACATTTTTTCCCTAATTATCTCAATAAAACTTGTATCTTATCTACTGCTAATGTATCTGGCTACACATACAATCCATAGTTTTTCTATTTCAAATAACTTTTCCAGCCATAAATCCTCCATTTAAGCAAAAAAACGGGAAGTTTTTTCATGTTACTTACCTTATTCTTCCACTCACGTCTTGAATTATTAAGGTGCTCCCTCACCGGAAGCATTCGTTTGTAATGTAACGTTACAGAGTCGAGCATTACATTCTGTCATCTGTGGTATTAGATTAGTGAGGGAGGAGAACCGAGCATTACAATGCGCACCTTGTAATGATACAATGTGTAACATCTTGATACAACTTGTAACATCAATGCTACGTGACAGTGAAGTCAACTTACTATGGAATGCTCAAAGTCGAATCTATAATATTACATTACACATGAATGCTCGTGGTGAGGTGCTCCCTCACCACGAGCATTCATGTCTACCTCACCACCTTTAACACGAATAACACTATAAAATATAGATAGGAGATAATTTATTCTACTCACCAAACACATCAGCTATCCCACCATCTTGGACCCAAAGTCTGTCGCAAACATCCACGAAGACTCTGAACACGGAGATTATAGATCTGTTCGACGGCAGCTCCTCAGCAGTATCTGGTACCAGATTGTCCGCCATACTGGGGTACGGCTTCAAAGGCTGATCTGACGGTCCATCTAGGTCTACGTAGTTCAAAGCAGAAGCAACGCCTTTCCTCCATCTTGGCATAGACACAAATACTTTGTTCTTCCACCTAGCGACTCCCAGAGGTACGTTATTAGTTTGTATAAACTGGCCATCTTTTATGGCATTTTCTCGCTGTTCGGGAGAGTCCCAAACGAAGTCTACCTGCTTCCAGGCGAAGTTAGTGTTGAGAGTTACTGCTGTAGCGGTAGCCGCTATTGACAGAGCTATGGTAATGCTGAGTGTATTCATTTTCTGAAAGAATAGTTCAAAAATTATGTCGTCTTTAAGAGGTATTAAGGTACCCTAACGGAGTAATTTATTACTTACTAGATGTTGCCCGCAACTCCGTCGCGCCAAAAACTCGTTTATCGCGCGGGAACCGTACATTTTCCTGGGACAAAAAGTATCCTATGTCCTTTCCTGGGACTCAAAGTATCTCCATACCAAATTTCAACAAAATCGGTTCAGAAGTTTGGGCGTTAACAGGCAGACACACTTTCTCATTTATAATATTATTATTAGTATGGAAGTATCTATTACTTAACTTCAATTTAATAAAGATTGTGGCATAATATATCTTTTTCTGTTAAACTTCATTAAATTATTATAATAAGTATAATAGTTATTGGCCGTACTCATTGTATTCTTCTATAATAATGAACGTTGTAAAATTGATGGGTGTTGTTATCCCAAATAAATAAAAAAAATTAAATGTCTTTGACCGTAGATGTAGTTGGAAAGGTGTTGAACCTTTTTATGACTGAACGAAGTACTGTGGTACCTTATTAAGGTACCACAGTACTTCGTTCAGTCATAAAAAGGGGACATGGTAGACGGTAGTGTCCCCGCCGAGACGAGCCAAGGGCACTACCTACCTTTTCTCGAAGTGTTTTCTGGGGACATGGTAGTGTCTAATATAAAGCCAAGCTTCTGAATCTACGCGGCCTAACTCTATCGAGCCTAACTCCAACAAATTCTACATAACAATAAGTATTTATGGCTTGGCTGTTTCGTTACTTACTTCAGATCAGAAGTTAAATATTTGCCTCACATCCACGACGGTAGCGAAACAGCCAAGCTATTCATACTTACTGATATGTAGAATTTGTTGGAGTTAGGGTCGATACTAGATAGAGTTATGCCGCGTAGATTCAGAAGCTTGGCTCTACATTAGATCTGATGTCTTTTTCACAAGGCAAACCTTTTGTGGTCGTCGAGGTAACATATTTATGTATGAAATGTTTTTGGTGGGATAGTATACTTCTTGGAATTTTCCATAGTGTTTCCAATAACAATAATAATTATTGTGCAATATGTTGTCGTCCTTAGATATGACATAAGGAAAACTCCTTTTCTGGCACATACATAAATAACGTAACCTTATACTTTCGTTCCCAATAAATATTAAATACAATACATGAAGTATTGTATTTAATATTTATTGGCAAAAGCCATTATTTAAATAAAGATTAAAAAAAATACAATACTTACATAATAATATAGCATTTAAACCGACAAAAACATTATTATCTATAACTGAATTCAAATATTATCTCGTTCCTGACCACTTCGTAGTATCAGCTATAGTCAAGTACTGTGATACTTCTCACTTATCTGTGCTCACTAGCGACTCGCCCCGGCTACGGAGTACTATTATATATTCTGTGCCCCGGCTCTGAATAAGTAGTTATCGTAATAATTTACGTAAGAAAGTGTGTTTATCTGTCTCTCTGTCTGTTACAACTTCACGCTTAAACCGCTGAATGAATTTTAATGAAATGTTGTAGGACACCTTAAGTCCTGATAAAGGACATAAAATGATTTTGTAACGGAAAAATATACGATTCACAATCAAATTAATTTCAGCGCATTTCAGGACTCGCGCACGGATGGTTCCGTACCGTTACAGAGCAAAAATAGGTCAATAATTAGGGGTTTTGTATGGGATATATTTTAATGGTCGGATCGTGTCAACTTAATGTTAAGGGCCAACCCATACGTACCACAACCACCCGACAACCACAACCACACCACGTGGTCGGTCATATATTTCTTATTGTAAATGAACTGGACCATTCACACGTACCACATTTTGCAGTCGTTGTCGACCACTTGTGTGATACTGAGTACTGCTCAGTATCACACAAGTGGTCGACAACGATAACGATTTACAATATCGCAACCACGGCCGACCACATCGCAAACGCTGAACACATCGCAACCACATCGCAACCACAACGTTGCGTCGTTGCAAAGACTCTTCCCACCTCCGTTTCATTGTCTTTCGTACGTAACCACTAACCACATCGCAACCACATCGCAACCACTGGCGACAACGCAACCACGTCGGCATTTTGTCGGTACCACAACGCAACTACAAAAAGCTGCAGCGACACCATTCACACGTAACCACTGCTCGACGACATTTTGTCGTTGCGATGTCGTGTGGTTGTGGTACGTGTGGGTTTACCCTAATTCATAATAATTATTGTGATAGACTGTCGGCTGGGCTTGACGTAAGGGTTAATTCAGACCGCAACGCGACGCGTAATCTATGCATTTCTAAAATATATGTATGGATTTGACGGATTTGCAAGACGTCTCACGCAATTGAAGTCTGTCAATTCAGTGCTTTAGAAATGCTGAATGCATCTACGCGTCGCGTTGCGGTCTGATTTGACCCTAACGCGACCAAATTACGTAGGCCTATTAATAAACTTCTCTGACAGTACACCGTACATTGTCACTTATGAAAGTGAGAGAAAACGTTGGATGAAGGTTTGATTATCTACACTACTATTATAAAGAGGAAAGATTTGTTTGTTTGTTTGTTTGTTTGTTTGAGTCGAATAGGCTCCGAAACTACTGAACCGATTTGAAAAATTCTTTTGCTATTGGAATCTTACATTATTTCTGCTGAACATAGGCTACATTTTATTTTGGAAAAAAGTAGGGTTCCGTAAGATATTTGAGTTTTTCGGACGCAAGGTGTAAAAAATCAGCTAGAAAAGTTACTTATTTTGCGTACGCTGCCTAAACTATTAAAAGATAGAACCATAAAATGTTCTAAGTAATTGTAGATCTTATATATATCTACAAAAAAGTCCGCGACACACTATACCTATCTATGTCGAGTGAGGCACAATAACCATTTATTTTTTTAAAAATCCTGAATTTTTTTGGACTACATTAAAACGGATATATTTTACTCACGCTATTAATCCTTATCAAAATAAATTATTTTATCACTAAGTACAGTTTATGTAGATAATATTTGGTCTTTGAATGATTAAAATTGGACGTTTGGTTTTGAAATTATGGCGAAATTAAAATATTACGATAGTGGGCGTCACCAAAGCGCGTGCGGGGAAGACAATATTCTGTTGTAGAAATGAAAATTCTGTACTTAGAAGATATGAAATGACACCCGAAATTACACCTTTGTCACTACATCGCTATAGAAGCCAAAAATGTGGTTAGTTTTTGTCTGTCTGTCTATCACTCTTTCTGTCTGTCTGTATGTTTGTTCCAGCATCGCACGAAAAATACTTATCCGATTTGAATGTGGTTTTCGCAGATATATTTATCTTCTTCCAACTTAACATATTATGGTGTATAAAAATTTTTCCCCCCACCCCTCTAAGGGGACAAAAGAGGGGGTCAGATTTTGTATCAAACTTTTTTCTTTAACACGAAAACTACTGATCCGATTTGCATACGGTTTTCACAGATTTGCATACGGTTTTCACAGATATATTATATTATTTGTCTTCTTCCAACTCAACATCTGGTGTATAAAAATCCTCCCCCCCCCCTCCCCTCTCAACCCTCTCTGGGGACCAAAGAGGGGTCAGATTTTGTATACAATTTTTTCTTTAGTGGACTTACTTCATATTAGGTATTAACTGTGTTTTTCAACTTAACATCTGGTGTATGACCTTCCCCCCTCCACACTCTCTTAGGGGACAAAAGAGGGGGTAAAACATGTATCAACTGATGATGTAGAAAATATACTTTAAATGGCAAAACAACGTTTGCCGGGACAGCTAGTATTTTATAAGTAAAATAATATCATGTAGATAAAGATATCTTTTGTTAAAAAATAGGACATTTTTTTCTAATCTAACTGTATAAAGTTGTAACAAAACTAATTAGTAAATAATACGTTAGGGTTTGTATGAGTCCCCCGACCCCTGTATAATATATGTTCACTTTGAATGTAGCAGGCAGCAGCCCGGGAAGAGTATTTTTTTTAAATTTTGTATGGGGAAACTCATGACGCTGGGGCGCTTGCCCATAAAAACCACAAAAAATAATGCTCTTTCAGCGCTGATACTTTCACAGTGAACTTTATATCCCACCAAAAACATAAATGTAAAAAGGAAGAGCCAAGTTCAATACAAACATTATGGTTGTCTATGGACTTCGCCGTAAAAAGAATGGAGATCTAAATGAGTGCCAAGTTCTATGGAAAATTTAAATATGTATTTATAGGAACCAAATAACATTATGAACAAACAATAAAGTATATTTCTTTGCTTTATTGAATATCTATAACAATTGCTGTTATTTAAATAATGTGAGATCTTAAAGTAGATTAGATTTAACTTGGCCAGTTTTCATTACATCAGTCATTTCATAAAGTTATTGAACATTTTAATTCTGATAAAAACTGGTCAATTGAACTTGGCTCTTCCTTTTTACATTTATGTTTTTGGTGGGATATCACTACTTTCTGTAAAGAAGAGAAACTTAAATATTCGACTATAGTCGCTCACAACACTAAGAGGCTGTTTCACCACTTCCTAATTAGTGTCGGATATGCTATCCACAACTTATATGACAGATACTCTATACTCCATATGATCTGACAGATACTCCATACTTCATCTATCAGATAAGTTGTGGATAGCCTATCCAAAACCTATCAGGAAGTGGAAAAGCAGGCCTTAAGGCTTGTTGAGTATCAGTCGAATTAAAGTTTAAACAAAAAAAATTCAAACGAATGGAATATGCAGCTGCCATCATGAGGCATTGGAATAATACGATGTAACACATGATTTTGAACTTTAAATTACCCCCTGCCTCATCTGTTTTCACAGGTGAGGTACTTGCTATATACGAGGCAATCTCATTTATTGAGTCACATAGGCTAGACAAATCCATTATCCTTTCGGACTCCAGAAGCGCTCTGGAGGGTATCATGGCCAATCAATTTGGTAGTAGGAAGAGATTTCCATTAATCTTGAAAATCAGGCAGCTACTCCATAAATGCAAGATTCAAAATATTCAAATAGTTTTAGCATGGATACCTGGTCACAGCGGTATTATTGGCAACGAAAATGCAGATGCTTATGCCAAACAAGCTGTTACAACGGGTGGACTTAACCATTACTAACTATATTGCCAGGACCTGATTCCCAGTGCTAAAAAACACCTATACATTCAGTGGAACAGTGAGTGGATCAGATCTGGCAATATTAAAGGCAAACATTACTTTGACATACAAAGTAGCGTTCCAGTGAGGCCTTGGTTCTTTAGGTTCACTCGAAGTAGTAAAGCAGTATGTTCTACCGTTTGTCGAGTTAGGATTGGACATTGCTGCTCACCAGTATTCCTAGCTAAGATTAGGGTTAAGGACAGCTCTCTGTGTGAATGTGGCCTTGACGAGGGTACCCTAGATCATATTTTTTTCTGCTGCCCTAGAAATTATCCCTCTCTTTATGACCTTCTCCCTAACAACATCCCCCGCCCTATAAATTTCAAATCAATCCTTTGTTATGTAAATAGTCCACTTATCGAAATTTTATGTACATATATCCGTTCTAACAACATAAAACTGTGATGTTTTACTAATCCTATATGTTTGTGTTTGTTTTAGATTATTCAACAGATAATCTCTACTAAATTAGATTCCGCGTTGTACCTTGTTGTTTCACCAGACCTACAATATTGAGCAAAGTCAACACAGCCACTCTGACATTGGCAACTCACTGAGGCCGCCATAATTAATGAAGAAGAAGAAGTGTATTTACAACTATTAACTCTACAGTACAACTTATTGTGCCAAAGTTAAGTAGCTGTTAAAATAAAGTAATATTGACAAATACAGAGTACAGACAGATGCCAATCGCAACTCTATTGCCCCTAATTCGTCCATCGCAAAATTTTTAATTTTGTTAGTCTAGTAGCTGAAGAACGGCAGAACCGATTTATTCTTGAAATATTCGTGGAAATCCAGGGTAATTTTTCACAGAGAAAAAAATTTAAACTTTATTTTATTTAAATGACTTCAAAAAAGGAGGTTATCAATTTGACCCGTACCCCTAATAAAGTTAAACAAACAGTTCTGGAAATATTACATACCCATGTATATATGTAATATTTTCACAAGCCCAGCTTTCGTATGTTAGGTAAGTTAGTCAGCGTCGAAGTTCATCATTCATGTAGTAAAGAATAGATATAATTTTTGATTGTTGAATTTTAGTTCAAGGTTTTATTTTCAATTCCTTTTATATGTGTCAGCAAATCTAATATTTTACCCATCTACATATTACAAGTACATTATATTGAATTGACTTTTCCGTACCTATATTATTTGCAAGAATTTCTATCCCTTTAATTATTGCTCAATTTTAGTAAGTAGTAGCTTTGTTAAAATGTATCGTTTTTATTACTTACTTACCTAAATAATATTGCATGGTTTACTTATCCATGTTATTATGTAAATATTACACAAGTACTCTTGTTTTTAAAGGTTATCTTTGTTTTATGTCAGACATGTAGATACTTTTAATCATTTCGAATTATAATAATTACTAGTATCATTATACAGAAGTAAAGATGATTTTAAAGTTCAAACTTCCTTTTTTAAGGTTCCGTGCCCAAGGGGTAAAAACGGGACCCCATTACTATAAGACTTCTATGTCTGTCTGTCCGTCTGTCTGTCTCTAGGCTCAAGAACCGACGGTATATCTAGACTTCCGAAATTTTCACAGACTGCGTGTAATTCTATGGCCGCTTTGTCAACAAAATATACTAAAAACAAAATAGAAATTGGCCTTTTTGCTGGATCAAAAACGGCAAGAGATAGGCACTTGAAATATTCACAAAATACTCAATTGTACTTTAATAATTTATAATAAAATTTAAATAAATAATTAAGGGAGGCTCTCATACAAAAAACTCAATTTTTTTGCCTATTTTTGCTATATAAAATGGTACGGAACCCGTCGTGCACGTGTGCAACTCGCACTTGGCCGATTTTTCTCATTTTAGGCTAGGTAGTCTGCGTGTGAACTGAGGGACCTATATGAGTTTTCTAAAAATAACACGGTTAATAATTATTGTAGCTAAAAAAACAAAATTTTAACAAATTGTTGCATTATCATTACTCAAAGTTTCGAATTAATTAAGACTACTGGAGGATAGGCAAAAATCATGCCTAGGATTCTGTTACATACATACAGCCCAATCTAATAAAAACGTGTTAAAAACAGAGATGATGCATGTTGCACACTTCTTATCAGTACTTATTATTGTTATCAGCAGAATTTACTACCTCGTATGATGTATCTTTTGATGCAGGAGTCAGGACATGCATTGCACGTGTTTCCAACTTTCCATAATAATTACATATTACATTTTAAATCTTATTGACTGTTGGAGATTAGCTTTCATATTATAAATGATCAAACGAACTTACCAAGTGAAGTTCGATCATTATTATATGAGTCGCTTCATTCAAAGATATATTAACCAAGTAGTCCTTTGTCTATCTGCTAGGCAATCGCGTTTTTTAAAGACGTTTGTAGGTAGTTGAAAAAATAACTTTCCATCCCGGCCACTCGCTCCTGGACGCGCCTCATTATGTTTAGAGAGAGGTAATGCAAAAAATCTTTCTTTCTTTCTTTGGGTACTGCAGCAAACATAGTTTCTTGCAGACTGGGTGGGAGGGAGATTATATCTTTGAATGAAGCGACTCATATAATAATGATCGAACTTCACTTGGTAAGTTCGTTTGATCATTTATTATATTTCTTCGCTTCATTCTTCGATATATTAACCAAGTAGATTTTCAGAGTAACGAAAGAAAGATTTTTTACAAAATACTTAGAATTTATATATACAGTTTATATTATACATTATGAATAGTAATCATTATATTCGAGAATTTTTTTTTTTTTTTTTAACATTATGCCCTTAAATAATAATAATAGTCGAAACAAAACTTAAGAGACCTCTATGGTTTTGTGATTCAAATGATAACGTACTGGGATCATGGTGATTAAGATTATATAACTGATTCAGCGAAACTTTGTTCGTCGATAAAATTATGGCTTAGGAAAATAGCGAAAGGATTGGAGTCACTAGTTCTGCCTGTCGACTGTCGTCTTACTAATAGGTCCAGTATCAATCCCCGTGTCGGCGCTCGACGTGTCGACGCCGCGCCGCTCTCGCACAGCACCTGCTTTATCCAGCGGCTATTACCGAATGGGAGGTGGCTGTTCTGTGCAGAGCGTTAAACCCGTACTGTAGCATTATCCTATTTAGTATAATCTTGAATAACCATCGCAGGGCGTAATAACTTAAATATTATAACTTCTTCTTCTTTTTTTTTTTTTATAAAAGAGTTACATAATTTAAGAACATCCGATTACGCTCAGGAGTTTGTCTTTGTAATATAAATTTCGAATAATTTAAAAGTTAAAACCGTATTTTTTATTTTGCCGAGTTTTATTATTTGGCAGAAAGTTTTAAGTCAATGATCAGTATTCAGTAGGTACAGAGTGCAAGAAAAAAACAAATAATTTATAAGTGGATCCTGGGTACTACACTAGGTACTCAGGTATGGGCTAGGAATTAGAATGTTTACCGGAAAGCTTCTTTCAAAAGACACTTTAAACATTCATCTAAGCCAATGTCACCATCCAATAATATCAACATTGTTCATAAACAATGACAGTGCACAGTGACATGGCTGTAGAAGATATCGTTTTACAGCCATTGTCAAATTGTTTGGCAAGGTTCTGATAAAGCAGACGAAGATCTCTGTAATAAGTCTATTAACTAATGAGATTGAAGAGAGTATTTACCTAAAATCTAAGTCGAGTCTAGCATTTTAGAATAAATTTTAAGGCGTCTACTGTTATAACTCATAACTGTGTCCGGCCCTGTGGTCGTCGACTCGTCGATAGTGTGATTATTGCATATTACAAATTACAATTACAATATGATTGAAATTAGAGAATATTGTGTTCTCGGTCCAGCAGGATAAATATTTATACTTACACTTATATTATTCAAGATTAAGTGTCATTATGTTATCGTATTTATCATTGCATTTATTTAGCATTAATAATTTTAATCGCTGAAAACCAGTTGCATTCCGCGACGGGGGTCAGAAATCAGGTGTCAGAACACCTATCAGTTGAGGTAGCTCACGAATAGTACACTGATTTAACTGTTCTATATTATTTCGTTTTTAATAGGCTTATATTATTATTATATAATATATCTAATATGTAGGTACATAAAATTCTCGTATCACGGTGTGCGTAGTTGAACTCGTCTGAAACGGCTCGACCGATTTTCGTGAATCTTAGCGAGCATATCGGCTAGGGTTGAGAATCGGACAACGTCTAATTATTTTTATATTGATGAGTGTATTTTTGAATAAATAATAGTAAAATGTTACAACTCGAGACTGACGGCGACCATTGTTTGTACGATGGGATAGCAATCATAGACGTCATGGTGACATACTTACTAAGTCACTTCAATAAAATAACATGGGCAAAATACTTTATATGGTAAAACAACATTTGCCGAGACATCTAGTTATGTTATAATAATATGTATTGTAAGCGTTAAGACTTAAATATTTACATATTTGTTGTGGATTTAATACACCCATGGCACTATTAACAATAAAACTTAAACAAAAAAGGGGCGCCTGAGGCTGCGCCTAGAACACTGGTATTGCGAAAGCGTGGTAAGGCTAGTAGTGATAAAGCCTTCTACGCCTGATCTGGTTTCCTTCTTTATATTTTTTGTGAGAATAAATGTAAGCGCACTGCGCATCTGATAGTCTGTACGTCAAGACTTGAGGCTTTAAATCTTTCAATCGAATAGTGAGTTAATAGGAACCAACAAGTAGCTGGCTTTTAAATCTATTTTTGACAGATATCCACTTTTGGATATTGCCTTGTAAGCCATACGGTAATTTTCCAAATTAACATGTAAAATAATTATTTAGAAATAAACTTACGAAGTGGATTCAAATTGAAAATAATTTTTAAAAAATTGTATTTAAAATATAATACAATATTTAATAGTTTGAAGAAGGGAAAATCTTTGAAATAAGGTAATCTTCGGTGGAGTTACACGAAGATATAGTTTTAAATTCTAATAATAATTTATTGATGTCATGATGTATAATACATTAAGCCAGTGGCCCCCAACCTGTTGTTGTTTTTGGAACGAAGTTCCCTATTTATTTATTTTTTAAGCGGGCCACAAACTTGTTTTGGTCTTGGTGTCGTGGGCCGCAACAAACATTTTTAGGTTTAAAAATAACGTTCAAAATCAACGATTTACTAGTGAACAAAAATAATTTACGAGTTACGACTTTCACGATTACTGCTGGTGGGCGTGAATTTCAAAATGCTTTAACATCACGCGGGCCACAAATAAAGTTCCGGTGGGCCGCAGGTTGGGAATAATAATTATAATAGTAACATCTATAAAATATGTATAAAAATGACTGTTAGCTGCACTACGGCTGCGGTGTTGAGCATTTGTTCGTCTCAACGTTCTTCGAACTCGAAGGGGGTTGATTGTAGCGTTACAATACTAGTGGCGCCAGCCGACGGTTACCACAGTCCACATCTCTCCCCCCCCCCTCCTTGACGGGTAACGGGAAGGGTTTGTCAGAGCCCGAAAAGTACCCGATTGATGATGGAATGTACTAATTTGTCTCTGAGAACAAATACTGGAATTATCCAGCGAAACCATAATAATCTCGGTCTGATATAACAAGGCTTATAATCTTGTCTTGTCTGATAGTATATTATCTGATAAGTCTGATAATAATTAATATCGAGATAAGTTAGATACTGGCGATAACTGATAGGTCTTATAATTTCGAGACATTGTCAGGTGAAATCTATAATGATAATAATCGATCGAAATAGAATCGAGCTGCAACACTTATTAGCAGGAATGTTTTATAAGCAATAGCTTATCTTAATCGTCTTTGTGATCCTTTAAAATCATAATCTGGCGAACCCAACAAGGGTTCACCTAACGTCAGTAGAAGCTCTGGATCTATCCGGATCTGGTCCGGTGCCGGTGGGTCAGAATCGACCGTTGGCACCTGGTTTAGGAGTGGGAAAACTTCTGGTTTATTCGTAACCTGATCGACCCGTATATCGGTCACTTCAAATTATATTTCCCCGATAGTCTGGTCTTAGTGACCTAAAAAAATTATTGGGGTAGTTATATTGTTCGTTATAATCGACTTATTTGTCATATAAATTAATATTATGTTACAAAAAATATTGAGGGTAGTAACTATCACGTTACGAAGATATTAAATAAGTTTCGTTATACACTCGCGGTGTATCCCGAATCCCAACATTGGTGCAAAATTTATTTAATAATAATAGTTACATACCGTCAGACATAATAAATTATAATCGTAGTTCTATATTTAGAACAAAAGGTGTGCGGGACGCGCATTGGTTGTTAACTGATAAGATTCGCAGTCAATGTAGTTATTAGCTCGAAATATTTTTGTATAAAATGGTAAAGATAATATTATAATAATTATGTAGTTCTATTTATAGAACAAAGAGCGCGGGGGAACGCGCGGTAGTTGCTCATTTTTATTTTTAAACATTGTCGGAGACTCCCAGTTAATCCATACTTTATGTTGATTTAAAGAATAAGAATATATTTTAAATTTAACTAGTAATTAACTCGCAGTTAATCATCTCAAACCAGCCAACATATATTATAGTTCTATTTTTAGATATAACATCGTCAGAGACTCGCAGTCAATTCCGATGCATAAGAATTGCGTTTAGAGACTCGCAGTCAATCCACACATTATGGCGGTTTATAAAATAACTCGCAGTTGATTCAGACAAACCGGCCAATATATAGCTATTTTTATAGAAAAGCTGAAAAAAAAAACATCGTCAGAGACTCGCAGTCAATTCCGATGCATATAAATTGTGTTTAGAGACTCGCAGTCAATCCACACATTATGGCAGTTTATAAAATAACTTAATATAATTAAGTACTTGCAGTAATTAACTTGCACTTATTTCCCCCAATCGGACAAACGTATAGTTCTATTTATAGAATAGGTAAAACATCGTCAGAGACTCGCAGTCAATTCCGATGCATATAGATATAGATTGTGTAAAAGGACTCGCGGTCCAAACACACTGTACTTATTGACTCACAGTCGCAGTACATGCCGGTTAATTAAATAATTGCAGATGTTTCCCCCAATCCGGCAAACATATAGTTCTATAATAATTATTATATTTATGGAACAGATGAAGCATACATAATATTATAGATTGTGTATAAAGACTCTCAGTCCAAACACATTGTACGTTTATTGACTCGCGATCGCAGTACATGCCGGTTAGTATTGAATATAATTGGCTCGTCTTGGCCTCGGTAGTGCCTACCGTTTATTTAAGTATTTAATAGTACTTACATGTATTTTCTTGTTACACGATAAAATAACACTGATTTTAATTACAACACTGACTCAATCATCTTAAAAAAATAACCAATTTTCGTCTGAGCGCTGCGCTTTGGCATGGTTACTTAGTATACGTGCACGCGTTGCCTCGCGTTAACAAAGAATGGGGCGCGTCCAGGAGCGAGTGGCCGGGATGGAAAGTTATTTTTTCAACTACCTACAAACGTCTTTAAAAAACGCGATTGCCTAGCAGATAGACAAAGGACTACTTGGTTAATATATCGAAGAATGAAGCGAAGAAATATAATTAATCCCCAGATCAACAGTCAATATAGAACGTGTTGATAGAGCTATTGTTATAATCTTGTTATCTGCTTTGTACACAGAATTGAAATGAATTAAACTTATTAGTTTTACCACAGAACAATCAAATAAATCAGCTAGGTAGTAGGTAGAGGTACTATCTTGGAGCCAGTGTCTGTCGAGTTGTCGACTGCAGAGCAGGGTCGGATTTATAATATTTTTTATGAGTATGGACCACCTTAATTTTGCCGCGCCTATGTTATATGTACGAACTCTGCTCTATTCTCGGACGCCGCCCGGGGCCTCGCAATGGGTACGGCCGCCACTGAAAGGCTATCTTGTTGTTGTTGATGGAGTAAATCATAAACATAGTCGAACTGTTCGCACTTGGCAGGTAAATTCATAGTCACTAAAATTGTCTAATGAGAGCTTTTATTTAAAGTATGTACTCCTTTATAGATTTAAAATCGTTCTATAATATTTATTCAGTGTCTGAAATATAAAAATAGACATTGTATTAAAGGTTCGTAGTAGTACCATTATGACGCTAGGATATAAATCTATTTTTGTACTCTCGTTTAAAAATACTAAATCTATTTCTTTCTAGGCTATACCATGGACCAATCATACAGCTATACCTTTTTGCGTTGGGGAAATGCAAAACGCAAAAAAAAGACGGGTTGCACTCCGGGAGTGCCGGCAGAAGTAAAAACTTGATTATTAACGTTGTCCATTTTTACTACTCTCCAATCGTCTTACGGTTTTTCGATCAGCACACGTGACCTGACGCGAGTTTCACAGTTTTTACCCATCCCACAAAAGTTTTCACTTCAAAAATTCTAGGCTATAGTTGCGGTAGGTTCTATCGTACCCGCAACTCTGCCTTAAAATGCGATGAGTGGAGCACCATGGGGTTTTAGTGGGTAGACTACGCAGGAGTCCAACATACCCCGACCGATATCCCCAATCTGCCGGGGATGCGGAAAAAAAGATATACCTGCGTAGAACACAGTCAAAACATAAGACATCATAATTCATAACTTATAACATGAAAGTTTATTCAAGACTCAACAATGCAATGTTATTTCTTCAAGGGGGTAATTTATTTTAGTTCACTAAAGACACATAACAAGTTGAAGAAATGTGATAAACATCTATATTTATCACATTTCTTAAATATAAATAATACAGAATCTAGAAACGAGCATTAGTCCAATACCGACGAGGCAGAAAACTTCAAATGTAAAGTTTCAACATTTTATATATTATCATGTGCCTCGTTATTTTGATCATAGTACTAGTACCTAGTAGTATTATTTTGATTATAGTAATATTTTCACTATCGTAATTAGTAGCTTGGAGTATTTATTCGCATGTCGTCCCAGCGATCACGTCCTTTGCTTTAACGCTCATGATCCTGAAGTTGATCACATCAGGGTCCAGGGTCATATAGAAGAAACGCGGCAGTTTGTCCGTTAGAACCCACAGAGTTCCCTCGCTGTCGAGCTGCAAAAAAATATTAGCAATAGAAAAATAGAGCTACAGCCTAGCTAACCAGTACCTAGTTTCATAGACATAGAAAAGACGTTCGGGAGAAAAAAAACACTAAGCTAGGATATTCCGACGGAATATTCCAAAGGTTTACAGCGTAAACTTTCAGGCATTGATTGAAGATTTTGTGAAAAATGGTGGTATTAATTAAATCTTGACGATGTAGAGTCCACCAATTGACGGTCTAATAAGCTTTAATTATATTATACTAGATGTCCCGTGCGGCTTCGCCCGCGTAAATTAGGAATTTTACGAAAACCGTACATTTTTCCGCAAAAAATAGTTATGAAAAAAGCGGCCAAGTGCGAGTTGGACTCGCCCATGAAGGGTTCCGCAGCAGCAATAAGGTTTATTTTTATGAAATTAAAAGGTTTTTGATTTATTTTTATATTTCAGTCGATTTAATGAAATTTAGATTAAGGTTTACCATTTATGACGTATAAAAAAAACTACTGGCTAGATCTCGTTCAAACCAATTTTCGTTGGTAGTTTTTATAGTAATCTACGTCATATATTTTTTTTAGAATTATCATGCCCCTACTTTAGAAATTAGACACACATTTTATCACTTTGGAAGAGTCTCTCTCGCAAACTATTCAGGTTAGAAAAAAATGATATGAGAAACCTCAATATGATTTTTGGAGACCTATCCATAGATACCCCACACGCATAGGTTAGATGAAAAAAAATTTTTTTTGTTTCAGTTGTACCTATGGGGACCCCTAAAATTTTTAATAATTTTTCCATTTTTGCATCAAAATCTTAATGCGGTTCACACATCATCTAGTTACCAAGTTTCAATAGTATAGCTCTAATAGTTTCGGAGAAAAGTGGCTGTGACATACGGACGGACAGACAGACAGACAGACAGACAGACAGACAGACATGACGAATCTATAAGGGTTCCTTTTTTGCCATTTTGGCTACGGAACCCTAATAACGAGCTCTATTTATATATGTGGCGTTTCACGCTAGGCGAGCAACCCGGGCGCCGGACAAAAATGATCGCCGAAGGCAGACATTTTTAGGGTTCCGTAGCCAAAATGGCAAAAAAGGAACCCTTATAGATTCGTCATGTCTGTCTGTCTGTCTGTCTGTCTGTCTGTCTGTCTGTCTGTCTGTCTGTCTGTCTGTCTGTCTGTCTGTCTGTCTGTCTGTCTGTCTGTCTGTCTGTCTGTCTGTCTGTCTGTCTGTCTGTCTGTCTGTCTGTCTGTCTGTCTGTCTGTCTGTCTGTCTGTCTGTCTGTCTGTCTGTCTGTCTGTCTGTCTGTCTGTCTGTCTGTCTGTCTGTCTGTCTGTCTGTCTGTCTGTCTGTCTGTCTGTCTGTCTGTCTGTCTGTCTGTCTGTCTGTCTGTCTGTCTGTCTGTCTGTCTGTCTGTCTGTCTGTCTGTCTGTCTGTCTGTCTGTCTGTCTGTCTGTCTGTCTGTCTGTCTGTCTGTCTGTCTGTCTGTCTGTCTGTCTGTCTGTCTGTCTGTCTGTCTGTCTGTCTGTCTGTCTGTCTGTCTGTCTGTCTGTCTGTCTGTCTGTCTGTCTGTCTGTCTGTCTGTCTGTCTGTCTGTCTGTCTGTCTGTCTGTCTGTCTGTCTGTCTGTCTGTCTGTCTGTCTGTCTGTCTGTCTGTCTGTCTGTCTGTCTGTCTGTCTGTCTGTCTGTCTGTCTGTCTGTCTGTCTGTCTGTCTGTCTGTCTGTCTGTCTGTCTGTCTGTCTGTCTGTCTGTCTGTCTGTCTGTCTGTCTGTCTGTCTGTCTGTCTGTCTGTCTGTCTGTCTGTCTGTCTGTCTGTCTGTCTGTCTGTCTGTCTGTCTGTCTGTCTGTCTGTCTGTCTGTCTGTCTGTCTGTCTGTCTGTCTGTCTGTCTGTCTGTCTGTCTGTCTGTCTGTCTGTCTGTCTGTCTGTCTGTCTGTCTGTCTGTCTGTCTGTCTGTCTGTCTGTCTGTCTGTCTGTCTGTCTGTCTGTCTGTCTGTCTGTCTGTCTGTCTGTCTGTCTGTCTGTCTGTCTGTCTGTCTGTCTGTCTGTCTGTCTGTCTGTCTGTCTGTCTGTCTGTCTGTCTGTCTGTCTGTCTGTCTGTCTGTCTGTCTGTCTGTCTGTCTGTCTGTCTGTCTGTCTGTCTGTCTGTCTGTCTGTCTGTCTGTCTGTCTGTCTGTCTGTCTGTCTGTCTGTCTGTCTGTCTGTCTGTCTGTCTGTCTGTCTGTCTGTCTGTCTGTCTGTCTGTCTGTCTGTCTGTCTGTCTGTCTGTCTGTCTGTCTGTCTGTCTGTCTGTCTGTCTGTCTGTCTGTCTGTCTGTCTGTCTGTCTGTCTGTCTGTCTGTCTGTCTGTCTGTCTGTCTGTCTGTCTGTCTGTCTGTCTGTCTGTCTGTCTGTCTGTCTGTCTGTCTGTCTGTCTGTCTGTCTGTCTGTCTGTCTGTCTGTCTGTCTGTCTGTCTGTCTGTCTGTCTGTCTGTCTGTCTGTCTGTCTGTCTGTCTGTCTGTCTGTCTGTCTGTCTGTCTGTCTGTCTGTCTGTCTGTCTGTCTGTCTGTCTGTCTGTCTGTCTGTCTGTCTGTCTGTCTGTCTGTCTGTCTGTCTGTCTGTCTGTCTGTCTGTCTGTCTGTCTGTCTGTCTGTCTGTCTGTCTGTCTGTCTGTCTGTCTGTCTGTCTGTCTGTCTGTCTGTCTGTCTGTCTGTCTGTCTGTCTGTCTGTCTGTCTGTCTGTCTGTCTGTCTGTCTGTCTGTCCGTCCGTCCGTATGTCACAGCCACTTTTCTCCGAAACTATTAGAGCTATACTATTGAAACTTGGTAAGCAGATGTAGTCTGTAAACCGCATTAAGATTTTGATGCAAAAATGGAAAAAATATTAAAAATTTTAGGGGTCCCCATAGGTACAACTGAAACAAAATTTTTTTTTTTTTCATCTAATCTATGCGTGTGGGGTATCTATGGATAGGTCTCCAAAAATCATATTGAGGTTTCTCATATCATTTTTTTCTAACCTGAATAGTTTGCGAGAGAGACTCTTCCAAAGTGGAAAAATGTGTGTCCCCCCCCCTCTAATTTCTAAAGTAGAGGCATGATAATTCTAAAAAAAATATATGATGTAGATTACTATAAAAACTACCAACGAAAATTGGTTTGAACGAGATCTAGCCAGTAGTTTTTTTTATACGTCATAAATAGTAAAGTACAACTGAAACAAAAAAAATTTTTTTTCATCTAACCTATGCGTGTGGGGTATCTATGGATAGGTCTCCAAAAATCATATTGAGGTTTCTCATATCATTTTTTTCTAACCTGAATAGTTTGCGAGAGAGACTCTTCCAAAGTGGAAAAATGTGTGTCCCCCCCCCTCTAATTTCTAAAGTAGAGGCATGATAATTCTAAAAAAAATATGTGATGTAGATTACTATAAAAACTACCAACGAAAATTGATTTGAACGAGATCTAGCTAGTAGTTTTATTTTATACGTCATAAATAGTAAAGTTCAACTGAAACAAAAAATTTTTTTTTCATCTAACCTATGCGTGTGGGGTATCTATGGATAGGTCTCCAAAAATCATATTGAGGTTTCTCATATCATTTTTTTCTAACCTGAATAGTTTGCGAGAGAGACTCTTCCATAGTGGAAAAATGTGTGTGTCCCCCCCCCCCTCTAATTTCTAAAGTAGAGGCATGATAATTCTAAAAAAAATATATGATGTAGACTACTATAAAAACTACCAACGAAAATTGGTTTGAACGAGATCTAGCCAGTAGTTTTTTTTATACGTCATAAATAGTAAACCTTAATCTAAATTTCATTAAATCGACTGAAATATAAAAATAAATCAAAAATATTATAATTTCATAAAAATGAACCTTATTGCTGCTGCGGAACCCTCCATGGGCGAGTACAACTCGCACTTGGCCGCTTTTTTAACTCTACCAGCACTTTGGGCGCCAAGCGCCCAGGGTGCTGGTGGTGCTATAACCGGCACTGGATATAAAATTATAATAATATTATGGTCAACTGACTTTCAAGTCCGCTGTGAATTCAAACAATGTAGGATCGTTCAAAACAAGAGGATTGTTCTCAATAGTGTAAGGTTTCTTTGAGTTCCAGCATCCTACGCCATCGCGACACACCTGAAAATTGAAAAAAAAAAAGGTCAAAATCGGTCCACCCGTTTGGATGCTACGATGCCACAGACAGACAGACACGTCAAACTTATAACACCCCTCTTTTTTGTCTGGGGTATAAAATAATCGGCCAAGTACGAGTCGGACTCGCGCACGAAGGGTTCCGTACCGTTATAGAGCAAAAATAGGCCAAAAATTGTGTTTTTTGTATGGGAGCCCCCCTTAATTTTTTATTTTATTTAAATAATATTATTATTAATTATCAAAGTACAATTATATTTAAGGCTTTCGTGAAAGTTTCAAGTGTCTACCTCTTATTATTATTGATTACTAGCTGTCCCGGCAAATGTTGTTTTGCCATTTAAAGTATATTTTGAACTACATCATCAGTTGATGCATATTTTACCCCCTCTTTTGTCCCCTAAGAGTGGCGGGGGGGGGGGGGATGTTATACACCAGATGTTAAGTTGGAAAACACAGTTAATACCTAATATGAAGTAAGTCCACTATAGAAAAAATTTGCATACAAAATCTGACCCCTCTTTGGTCCCCAGAGAGGGTTGAGGGGGGAGAGGGGGGAGGATTTTTATACACCAGATGTTGAGTTGGAAGAAGACAAATATATCTGTGAAAACCGAATGCAAATCGGATCCGTAGTTTTCGTGATAAAGAAAAAAGTTTGATACAAAATCTGACCCCCTCTTTCGTCCCCTTAGAGGGGTGGGGGGAAAAAATTTTATACAAAAGATGTTAAGTTGGAAGAAGATAAATATATCTGCGAAAATCACATTAAAATCGGATCAGTATTTTTCGTGTGATGCTGGAACAAACATACAGACAGACAGAAAGAATGACAGACAGACAGACAGACAAAAAACTAACCACATTTTTGGCTTCTATAGCGATGTAGTGACAGAGGTGTAATTTCGGGTGTCATTTCATGTCTTTTATGTACAGAATTTTCATTTCAACAACAGATTGTCTTCCTCCCGCACGCGCTTTGGTGACGCCTACTATCGTAATATTTTAATTTCGGCATAATTTCAAAACCAAACATCCAATTTTAATCATTCAAAGACCAAATATTATCTACATAAACTGTACTTAGTGATAAAATAATTTATTTTGATAAGGATTAATAGCGTGAGTAAAATATATGCGTTTAAATGTAGTCCAAAAAAAATTCAGGATTTTTAAACAAAAAATGGTTATTGCGCCTCACTCGACATAGATAGGTGGTCTTTTTTGTAGATATTTATAAGATCTACAATTAGTTAGAACATTTTATGGTTCTATCTTTTATAGTTTTGGCAGCGTACGCAAAGTAAGTAACTTTTCTTGTTGATTTTTTACACCTTGCGTCTGAAAAACCCAAATATCTTACGAAACCCTACATTTTTCCAAACAAAATGTAGCCTATATTCAGCAGAAATAATGTAGGATTCCAATAGCAAAAGAATTTTTCAAATCGGTTCAGTAGTTTCGGAGCCTATTCGTCCCAAACAAACAAACAAAAAATCAAATCTTTCCTCTTTATAATAGTAGTGTAGACGAGCAAAAAAGGCCAAAAAAATCACGTTTGTTGTATGGGAGCCCCCCTTAAATATTAATTTTATCTTTATTTTAGTACTTGTTGATAACAACAGCGGCACCGGAAATACACAATCTGTGAAAATTTCAGAACTCTAGCTATAGCGATTCTTGAGCAGCCTGGAGACAGCAGACATCGAAGTCTCATGAATAGGGTCCCGTTTTTACCCTTTGGGTACGGAACCCTAAAAAGAGTACTTCAGTAACATTCTGTTTTATGATACAGGCGAATGTTCTAATTTCTTTTTGTACTTCATTTGCTTTGTTTGTGTTAATTTTTAAGCTATTGCATAGCTTTTATATCGGGCCGAATATGCGGCGACCGAATCAAGAAATTCCGTAATGAAAAAAACCTAACACCCACTCAGATCGGCACAGCAGTGCGACGTTGACAGACTTCAGCACTGTGTTTGTGTGCGTGCGACTAGATGCGATTTATATACATATAAGTTGATGAACAATGCTGTGTGCCTTATAGTGCCTTATACCGCGGCAGTCCCAGAGTGCATGTATTTTTTTTTTACTTAAGTACCTGCGTATAATATATGACTTCAGTTTCCGGATCGTAGTAACTTGATGTCGCCTGTGTCATCGGTCCGCGGTCTCCTAAGTACTGCAATAACGTATTTGAAATTAATTACCACGTACAATCCACCATCGGGGAAATTGATTCGAAGGCCTACTTCGGAAGTAGGTAGGTATATTTTGGTCGGGTTATGGTAAGTCATGATTCAGGAATTATGATCTAGGCTTATAAATCCCGATCAACTTATATACATACGCCATCAGCCATCTTTCTTGATGATAGGTACTTAGAGAAGGTCGTATTGGAAAGTAAGAAGTTTATACCTTGAATTCGTAAAACAGTTCACGATTATATTCTGGTTTCCAATTCCTTAGTACTTTAGTGGATACTGAAAACTCCTTTGTGCTCGAAAACGCATGGAAATACATTGTTCGATATCTGAAAGATTAGAAACAAAATATTAAGGACTCATTTTAACGAATAGCTACTTTGTCTTTGTTGCTCAATACTCTCAGTAGGTTCAAAGTTAGCAAAACGTAACTTCCAGTTACACTTCTTCACTTATCCATACTTAGGCCCACCTGCGCCAATCTGGGTTAAAGTTAACTCTGAGTTAAACATATATCATATCTGTCACTCACCAATTCAGTGATAGAGATGACATGATCTTTAACTCAGAGTTAACTTTAACCCAGATTGGCGCAAGTGGGCCTAAGTAATATTATAATTAATGCGAAAGTGTCCATCACCTCTACACGTCCAAAGAAACCGTTTTTGCTGAAATTTAGATACTTTGAGTCCCGGGAAAGGACATAGGATACTTTTTGTCCCGGAAAAATGTACGGTTCCCGCGCGGTAAACGAATTTTAGCGCAACGGAGTTGAGGGCGTCATATCGGCTATAATCTAGGTTCGAGGTGACTGTGCCCATAACTAAAGCGATTTCTTCAGTTTGTAAAATTTTTAAGAAGCCGACGCAGTAACGGCGTTAGGGGGAGGCGACGCTGGGCGACCGCAAAGGGCGCCGGATAAAAAGGGGCGCCGAACGTAGCACTACCAGCAGGACGCCGAAGAAATCTCGCCCAGGGCGCTGGTAGTGCTAAAAGCCGGCCCTCAGCCGATAGTTCTTACTTCTTACTTAGTAATTTACTCACCCATCTGGCTGGGGTTCAGATAAAGCCATTCCAAGTACACCGTCGGTCCATTGGAAGTCAATACCAGAGACGTTGAAGATGCCAGCGAGTGGTTCAAAGTGGAAGTAGAGGTGCTCCACCCGCCAGGATGCGTCTTGCTTCAAGCTATACACCACTATGCCGGGTCTCGATGTATCAGCTGCATAAGCATAGGCGTCATCGCAGTTATCCTTGTCTACTTCTACAACCTGAAAAGTGAAGAAAAGTTAAGCTTGGGGATTTGTGAATGCCAAACAAATCGTTTTTGGAGTTCATTTACTACCCGGATGAAAATCTGTGGTACACTCACTGCTCCATAATGAAGTAATCAAAATATGAAATCAGATAATTTGGACAAGTTATAAAAGTAGATTTAAGAGTCAGCGATTGTAAAGTGTCTACTCTACTAATGTCTACTCTTGCACTTACATGCTTTGTGCTCCGATTTGCCGCATTATGTACAGTTTATTTGTGAAGTGATATTAAAAATTAAGTTATAAGTTCAACTGCTGTACATTAATCACTTACTATATTCCCAAAGAAGGAGTTTTCTTTATAGGCGTTTCCCGTTTTTGTGAAGAAGTGTCTGTGTATTAGCTGGTCTGTATTCAGATCGAAAATAGCTATAGACGGGTTTGTGATTTGATGTCTTGCGCCTGAAAAAAATGAAGAATAGCTCGTTTTACTTACATAGCACTTACAGATTAGAATTTAGAATGTCTAGTCTTGAACAGAATGATTACCCTGTTTCTTATAAAACGATTCACACCAGAATGTATCTGTTGAGATCATTTTATAACGTAATAGACCAAAACAAAACATTAACCCTCTGTACTCTTTCACATATACATTTTGTATGTTTATTAGAAACTGGAATGATTAATTGAATAATTGGAGTCTTAACTCTCTGAATAAAATAATTGAAGACGTGTGTGGAAGAATCGAATAAGTAACATTTCGTAACATACGGACAATAACACATTTTTTCCCTAATTATCTCAATAAAACTTGTAACTTATCTACTGCTAATGTATCTGGCTACACATACAATCCTTAGTTTTTCTATTTCAAATAACTTTTCCAGCCATAAATCCTCCATTTAAGCAAAAAAACGGGAAGTTTTTTCATGTTACTTACCTTATTCTTCCACTCACGTCTTGAATTATTAAGGTGCTCCCTCACCGGAAGTATTCGTTTGTAATGTAACGTTACAGAGTCGAGCATTACATTCTGTCATCTGTGGTATTAGAATAGTGAGGGAGGAGAACCGAGCATTACAATGCGCACCTTGTAATGATACAATGTGTAACATCTTGATACAACTTGTAACATCAATGCTACGTGACAGTGAAGTCAACTTGCTATGGAATGCTCAAAGTCGAATCTATAATATTACATTACACATGAATGCTCGTGGTGAGGGAGCACCTTTAACACGAATAACACTATAAAATATAGATAGGAGATAATTTATTCTACTCACCAAACATATCAGCTATCCCGCCATCTTGGACCCAAAGTCTGTCGCAAACATCCACGAAGACTCTGAACACGGAGATTATAGATCTGTTCGACGGCAGCTCCTCAGCAGTATCTGGTACCAGATTGTCCGCCATACTGGGATACGGCTTCAAAGGCTGATCTGACGGTCCATCTAGGTCTACGTAGTTCAAAGCAGAAGCAACGCCTTTCCCCCATCTTGGCATAGACACAAATACTTTGTTCTTCCACCTAGCGACTCCCAGAGGTACGTTATTAGTTTGTATAAACTGGCCATCTTTTATGGCATTTTCTCGCTGTTCGGGAGAGTCCCAAACGAAGTCTACCTGTTTCCAGGCGAAGTTAGTATTGAGAGTTACTGCTGTAGCGGTAGCCGCTATTGACAGAGCTATGGTAATGCTGAGTGTATTCATTTTCTGAAAGAATAGTTCAAAAATTATGTCGTCTTTAAGAGGTATTAAGGTACCCTAACGGAGTAATTTATTACTTACGGGCAACAGTCCGCAACTCCGTCGCGCCAAAAACTCGTTTATCGCGCGGGAACCGTACATTTTCCTGGGACAAAAAGTATCCTATGTCCTTTCCTGGGACTCAAAGTATCTCCATACCAAATTTCAACAAAATCGGTTCAGAAGTTTGGGCGTTAACAGGCAGACACACTTTCTCATTTATAATATTATTAGTATGGAAGTATCTATTACTTAACTTCAATTTAATAAAGATTGTGGCATAATATATCTTTTTCTGTTAAACTTCATTAAATAATTATAATTAGTATAATAGTTATTGGCCGTACTCATTGTATTCATCTATAATAATGAACATTGTAAAATTGATGGGTGTTGTTATCCCAAATAAATAAAAAAAATTAAATGTCTTTGACCGTAGATGTAGTTGGAAAGGTGTTGAACCTTTTTATGACTGAACGAAGTACTTAGTACTTAAAAAGGGGACATGGTAGTGTCCCCGCCGAGACGAGCCAAGGGCACTACCTACCTTTTCTCGAAGTGTTTTCTGGGGACATGGTAGTGTCTAATATAAAGCCAAGCTTCTGAATCTACGCGGCCTAGCTCTATCGAGCCTAACTCCAACAAATTCTACATAACAGTAAGTATATATGGCTTGGCTGTTTCGTTACTTACTTCAGATCAGAAGTTAAATATTTGCCTCACATCCACGACGGTAGCGAAACAGCCAAGCTATTCATACTTACTGATATGTAGAATTTGTTGGAGTTAGGGTCGATACTAGATAGAGTTATGCCGCGTAGATTCAGAAGCTTGGCTCTACATTAGATCTGATGTCTTTTTCACAAGGCAAACCTTTTGTGGTCGTCGAGGTAACATATTTATATATGAAATGTTTTTGGTGGGATAGTATACTTCTTGGAATTTTCCATAGTGTTTCCAATAACAATAATAATTATTGTGCAATATGTTGTCGTCCTTAGGTATGACATAAGGAAAACTCCTTTTCTGGCACATACACAAATAACGTAACCTTATACTTTCGTTCCCAATAAAATATTAAATACAATACTTACATAATAATATAGCATTTAAACCGACAAAAACATTATTATCTATAACTGAATTCAAATATTATCTCGTTCCTGACCACTTCGTAGTATCAGCTATAGTCAAGTACTGTGATACTTCTCACTTATCTGTGCTCACTAGCGACTCGCCCCGGCTACGGAGTACTATTATATATTCTGTGCCCCGGCTCTGAATAAGTAGTTATCGTAATAATTTACGTAAGAAAGTGTGTTTATCTGTCTCTCTGTCTGTTACAACTTCACGCTTAAACCGCTGAATGAATTTTAATGAAATATTGTAGGACACCTGTCCTGATAAAGGACATAAAATAATTTTGTAACGGAAAAATATACGATTCACAATCAAATTAATTTCAGCGCATTTCAGGACTCGCGCACGGATGGTTCCGTACCGTTACAGAGCAAAAATAGGTCAATAATTAGGGGTTTTGTATGGGATATATTTTAATAATAAAATTAAATATTATTTCATCTTCATTTTCTTATTAATTATTTATTGTTTAGGTACCTAATAAATAACTGAGGTTTTTTTGAAAAAAAATTCAAAAGTAGAGACAGAAAACGATCTCTTAGTAATAGAATAGGGTCCGGTTTTTACCAAGTAGTCATTTAGTCAAGTCGTCATTTAATAACTTTAACTATAATTTATCGCCAAATAACGTGACCAACGTCGCCTGCAACTAGATGACGCCCGCAACTCCGTTGCGCCAAAACTTGTTTATCGCGTGGAAACAATACATTTTTTACATACGTTGACTGTGACGTTTAAACTTTAACGTCTTGACTAAAAATCATAATATACTTAGTGAAGTCGTTAATTGGGATGCTATAATTTTTAGGGTTCCGTACCCAAAGGGTAAAAACGGGACCCTATTCATGAGACTTCGATGTCTGTCTGTCCGTCTGTCTGTCTCCAGGCTGTATCTCAAGAACCGCTATAGCTAGAGTTCTGAAATTTTCACATATTGTGTATTTACGGTGCCGCTATAACAACAAATACTAAAATAAAAATAAAATTAATATTTACCCGTACAACAAACGTGATTTTTTTGGCCTTTTTTGCTCGTAATCAATAATGATAAGAGGTAGACACTTGAAACTTTCACAAAAGCCTTAAATATAATTGTACTTTAATAAATAATAATAATATTTAATTCATCAAGCCCCAAGCGGTCGCATGCAACCGCGATAACAATAGATAAGTTGTTTTTTTCACGATCGACGGGACACGAATAAAATAAAAAATTAAGGGGGGCTCCCATACAAAAAACACAATTTTTGGCCTATTTTTGCTCTATAACGGTACGGAACCCTTCGTGTGCGAGTCCGACTCGCACTTGGCCGATTTATTTTGAGTAGCCGTTGACGAGGTAGTTATGGGTAAATCCACGCTGTCATATTTTTTCATTACAAATAAAGCACTTTAAACTTTAAAGTCAATTCAATCGACAAAATATCTTCGTATCTTCAGAACCTCGTATCTTCAGAACCGCTAAGCGGATTTTCATATTTGAGGTATTGTTAGATTCGTCTTAATGGCCCAAGTATTCTTAAATAGGTGACATGAAGAAAAAACCAAAATGGTGGACGTTTGACGCCATATTGTGAGTTAAAAAAAAATAAAAATTTACCAAGCATATCGAGTGGGGTATCAAAATAAAGGATTTTAAACACTGATTCTAAGTATGTATATAACTTGCAGTTTTATTATTAAATCGAACGATAAATCTACACTAGTAGGGCAAAGAGGAAAGATTTGATTTTTTGTTTGTTTGGCTCGGAAACTACTGGACCGATTTGAAAAATTCTTTCACCATTGGAATTCTACATTATTTTTGCTGAACATAGGCTGAATTTTATTTTGGAGAAAAATAGGGTTCCGTAAAATATTTGGGTTCTTCGGACGCAAGGTGTAAAAAATCAACCAGAAAAGTTACTTATTTTACGTACGCTGCCTAAACTATAAAATATAGAACCATAATATGTTCTAAGTAATTATAGAACTTGTAAATATCTACAAAAAAGTCTTCGACACACTATACCTATCTATGTCGAGTGAGGCACAATAACCATTATTTTATTTAAAAATCTTGAATTTTTTTGGACTATATTTAAACGTGTTTAATTTACTCATTCTTTTAATCCTTATCAAAATAAATTATTCCATTACTAAGTACAGTTTATGTAGATAATATTTGGTCTTTGAATGATTAAAATTGGATGTTTGGTTTTGAAATTATGGCGAAATTAAAATATTACGATGGTGGGCGTCACCAAGGCGGGGGTGCGCGTGCGGGAGGAAGCATGGACGGACCTCCGTCCATGCTGATTGTCTACCTAGACAAACAGCTGTGCAGGTAAAAACCCGCCTGCATGGATAAAATATACAATCTATAAAAATAAGAACATTGGCTACATTACTGCAAATTGCAAAATTTGCACGACAGAGGTGCTTCCGCGGTACGCTTACTTCAAACTTCAATGTTTACAGACAGACAGACAGACACAAAACTCTTCTTACTTATTATTTTTGCGTAGGGGGTTAATAATTGGGGAGTGGGGTCGAACTTCGAAGAGTTCGAAGTCGAACATTGTTTCTTCAAATTAATCGGAAAAGATTCCTCCATCCTTACCACCTCTTATAGAAACACGTTTAGATAAGCGATGGTGCGATGTAGAAGACACACGGCTCCAACTTAATTTGAACAAATTTACCTACGCATTTTACCCCCTTACAACTCCTTTTTCCAGTTAAAAAGTAGCCTATGTCCTTTCTCAGGCTTTAGACTATCTGTGTACAGAATTACATAACAATCGGTTCAGTAGTTTTGGCGTGATAGCGAGACAGACAGACAGACACAGACAGACAGACACAGACAGACAGACACAGACAGACAGACTGACAGACAGACAGATATACTTTCGCATTTATATTATGACGTATAGATTTGTATTTAAAGCGACATTTAGGTCCAACTTCCGTCAATAGATTTCGCTGTGCTTTCTTTAGATCGCGCTATCGCTTGTCTGTACACGTTTGTATATAGTCTTTACGTTTTTTGATGTAACAACTGAGTAATTGTCCGTGCTAAATAACTGTTTATAAAAAATGTAAAATTGAAATATTATAATAGTGTATAAAAATAAAATATATTATAAATTATTTAAAATTATTTATAATTTATATTATATAATATATATATATATATATATTTTTTTTAAATTAGAGATTAAAGAAGAAATATATAAATTTACCATTTCGTTCGAAACATTAGATGTAAGTTGAAACTTGAAACTTTAATTCGTAACTCGTAAAAATACTTCTCTATTATCATTTATCTTTATCTTTATAGACCTGCGGGACTAGCTTGTTTTGAGGTGTTAAGTTTCAAAAATTCTAAAGTTTCTGAATTTTTGTACATGGATGGAGTCATGTCTTATTAGGTTATTTTTAAATTTTGTGTCATTTCTGTTAATAGGTTTTTGAGAAAATCAAAATTTTGTAGTCGATTTTTTAAAATTTGTATAAAACTAGCTAGCAAAAACTTAACTCAAATATAACAATAGCATCATAATATCTAGATTAGTCTTCGGATTGTGGGTACCTTTTTTTTTTCCCGGAGGGGGAAATGCATTACGCATACCACCCAGGCGCAGGGGGCGACCCGAGCGGTGATGTGGGACTCCCGTAGCTGATGAGACCACGGTATACCCACTAAAACCCCCCCATCTTCCGCCACGCCGCCTTTTGACGGGGCCACGGGAACGATACACACATCCGCGACCCCGCCAGCGGTCCGAAGACTCCACGATGGGCGCACAACACGTGCGCCCTCCTCCTTGGCCCCCACCAGGGCTGTAGCAGACGCCCCCCGAGTCTGCTACTTGGAGGCCATGTGGCAGATCAGGTCTGTGGCTCTGCCACCGATCACACCTCGGCCGCAGAGGATAGGGCAAGCGGCGCACCGCAATACCTACTTGCCTCTTCCTCTGCGGCCCCACCAATGCCGTTCAAACGGAACGGCCAGCTCGCAGGTGGGGTAGGGAAAGCGGCAACCTACCACAATGCCTCTCCCCCCCGCGATCCGTCCTAGGCCGCAGAGGATAGGGCAAGCGGCGCACCGTAGCACAAGCGGACTCCTCCAGTCCGCTGGGAGCGCCCTCCTCGGGCCAGGCGGCGACACCGGCCGGCCCTGGTTGCCTCTTCGCTTCACCGCGGTTGTCCAAGCCGCGGTTACTAGAGCCCCACCGCCACGACAAGGCGAGCAACCATCGGGGGGGGGGGGATTGTGGGTACCTAATTTGAACCATTTTAGCCCTTTGCAACCCGAAATATTGCCAGTTATTTAAAACACTATCTAAAAAAATATTAGAGTTTCTGAAATCACAATAATTGGGATCGGTCTATTAAATAAAGCCATAGAATAAATTTGTGTCAGATTCATCCACGATTTTTCGAGATTTTAATCATTTTTATTTTTGCAAGCTCAAAACAATACGAAAAAGATATTTTTAATTAAAGGCGTTTACATATTCAACATCCTAAAGAAGTAAGAAATATATATTTTCATTTTGAGTCCTTTTCACCAATTGCTTATAAAAATTAGAGACAAAAATATGAACAGTATGAAAGAACAGGACGAGTGTGAAACAGATTCTGAGTAAACTCTGTTCATTGTCCTACCGTTTTTAGGGTTCCGTACCCAGAGGGTAAAACGGGACCCATTACTGGGACTTCGATGTCTGTCCGTCTGTATGTCTGTCTTCAGGCTGTCTGAGATACAGCCTTTAGACAGACATACAGATCCGCTATGGATAAACTTCAGATTTTTTAAAATTGTGTATTATCTATTTCGCAAAAGCAAAATAAGTAATAATGTTTTTCCGCGCGCTACGCTGATAGTGATACTGATAGTTTTCACCCGCACACTTCACACCCCGGCCTCCGCACTCGCCCAACGCATTCAAAAATGTCAAAATTTTTCAATTTTGTAATAAAGGCCGTCACAGACATAGCTATAATATATATTAATATACCGTACTAAACACACTGAGACCAGAAATATATATTATAGCTGAGTGTGTGGTCACGCGAAAATTGTATAGAAAATATATATCCCACAAAAAACATTTTCATGTAAAAATGTTGCCAAGATGAGAACATAATATTATTATAGTTCGTGGTGTCAAAAAGTAGTGAAAAAAGTTACGAGGGTGCAAAAATACGACGAAACGTTTCGAGAAAAGGTAGGTAGTGCCCGTGCGCGCTTCGCTTGGCTCATCTTGGCGGGGGCACTCCCGTGCCCCCAGATTAATATGCCTAGCTATAAACCTATTAATATATATTATAGCTAAGTCTGTGACGGCCTTTACTCTCGTAATCCTCGTCAGAGTCACAATAGACATAACTACCAGTAGTTCGACTGCAAAGAAACGGACAGGTTTCAATATCTGTCAAATTCGTCGGATTTCACTAAAATTATGAACGTAATGTACCTCGCGATGGCTGATATAATTTATTTTTAAATATTTAAAATAAAGATTTCAAAATTGGATTCTGACAAAGATCGCATGTGCCAAAACACAAACAAAAATACGACCAAAGAGGAACACGCCCAGCGAATATGTCCTAGTTTTAAATTCATAGGTAACAAGTTAACAACCCTAGCGACGAAAATCGTCGCTAGCAGAGCTAGGGTTGATCTACGAATTTAAAACTATAACATATTCGCTGGACGTGTTCCGCTTTGGTCGTATTGTTGTTTATGTTTTGGCACATGCGATTAAAATTGTCAGGTGAAACCTGACGAATTTAACAGATATTGAAACCTGTCCGTCTCTTTGCAGTCGAACTACTGGTAGTTATGTCTATTGTGGTCGGTGGTACGAGTTCGAGTATAGAGTTCGTTCCCAGGGTTGTTACCTACAAATTAAATAATATTACCTACTACAAAGAATATTATGATATTATTAAGTATGACGGCGCTGCCGAAATAGTTTTACTTTAAATATGATTTTTTGGTAGATTAATATTGTAATTGGTAATTTCCAAACGAAATAGAGTTATTGCTCTGACGTAACGCTAAAAGGTTCTTAATTTTTTCCTAATTTCCCAAAAATAAATGAATCATGGATACTAAGTAAATTACGCGGCTAGGCAAGTAGGCATACTATGCGGCCGGTGCAGAGGCGTGCGCTACCAAAGAAACACCACACAACACGCCACACAACTACCCCTCCCGCTCGCGGTGTCCATGCGTTGGGTAAATAATTATTTAACTTTAAGCTACATTTACTCAGTGATCAATTGATATTATATTTTTATATTATTTTTTTCCAACTAATATAATAGCCAAATATCACGTCCTCAAGTATTGAACATATCTCACCAGTCACGCAGTTACATATCTCTGTATCTCCTATAAATTAGTAGTCAATTTTATTCATTAACCTATTTATTGTTTGTACATATTTTGTTATATTAATTTACAGAGTAAGACTTAAAATCACTATCAGACAATATTATGAGAATCGGACTAAATTAATTATTTGTAGGAAAAATCCGCTGTTGATAATTTTATAAAGTTCATTCTATACGTTTACATCAAGTGGTTCTTAAATGAAAATAATAATATCATGTTGCTTGAAGAAACATAGAGGAACATTTAGTAGACCAATTAATTTAAACATAACATAACAAGCAATTTAATATTTCCCTCCGACCGACAAGCCTACGCCATTCATCAAAGAATTGTCTAACCAAAACTTCATTCAACAACCAAAACGGAGCTAATATAATAATATAATAATATAATATATATTAATTTTGGCTTTTGTTATTTTTAATACAAAATGGTAGCTTATAAGACAACAGTGCATTAATCTCAAGCAAAATCTCCCCGTTTAAATATACAAGTATAGATGTCGCAGTCATCAGCTGCAGGCGGGAGCTTCGCTGCGCTACGCTCCCGCCTTGCCATCTAACCTAAATCCAATAGTATTGGACAGACGAAGTAATAAATACATTGCTATTAATTACCTAAGAATTATATACTGTTCTTATACATTTCCTATTCCGTTAAAAATAAATACATTCAATTACCTGACTAATTTCATATCCGCTCTCTTCAAAGGGCTATGTTAAAAATCGCTAACTAGTTGAACGTTGAGTGACGATTGTTCAATCAACGTTCGGCCGAGTCATTCAATTGAACGGAGTCATTCAATGAATGCACTAGTCATTCAATCGAACCGCAGATTGAACTAGATGACTGCGACATAGACATGACGTTATCTTTTGCACTTTAACTGACTCAGTCAGATAATCTTTAGAATACCTTGTTAATCTGAACTGTAACTGGTTTATCCAAATTAAAGGTAACTTAAATACATTATTAGTTTAGTTTTCGCAGGGTGTTCCCTTGATGAGATCCTTTGTTTTGATGCTGTAGATCATGTAGTTGAGCTCGTTGGAGTCCAGGGAACGGTACACGAAACGAGGCAGCTTGTCCGTCAACAGCCAAAGCGTGCCTTCGTCATCGACCTGCGGGCATTTACATTCATATTAAGTTTGTAATATTAATTAACATTTAACACTAGATGACGCCCGCAACTCTGTTGCGCTAAAATTCGTTTATCGCGCGGGAACCGAACTTACATTTTTCGGGATAAAAAGTATCCTATGTATTTTCCCGGGACTCTCTCCATGCCAAAATTCAGTAAAGTCGGTTCTGCGGTTCGGGCGTGAAGAGGTAACAGACAGACAGACTGACCTGACGGGCGGACGGATAGGCCTGGATCCAATAGTCTCGGCACGTAATATTATTCCGCCTTTTGTACTCTCATCTTTTTTGTGTTTTTTTATATTTCATTCATTTTTTTCATTTCATTCGTTTAATTCATATTTCATTTCATATTTTATTTCATTCATTTCATTCCTTATGAAAACTCACTTTCAAGTCGTTAGGGAACTCGTAGAGTTCGGCGTCGCTAAACAGCAGAGGGTTGTTTTCCGGCGTGTACGGCTTGTTGGAGTTCCAGCACCCGATGCCGTCGCGGTTCACCTGCAAATTGGTTAATGGTCAATAAGAAAATTTATTTGTAAAAACATGGTATTGAGAATAAGATGGTACCATCAGAGAAGTTGATTCCTAGGCAGTTGACCCACCTACTTCGTTTGATCGGCTTATGTCAATTCAATGTTAGACTGTGATCGGTCGTATGGGTATTGGGTTTGACTATAAGGGCACACAAAGCTGCGAATTCGCATCACATCGAAATGTCATTTTTAGTATGAGTTTTGTCTCAGATTTTTGCGATGCGAATTCGCTGTTTTGTGTGGAGCCCATAACGCGACCAAATTACTTAGATCCGCCATCTGCCTAGGAATCAACTTCTTTGATAGTACAATGTAAAAATAGCATTCATGTTTTGTCGGATACATCTCGACGTGCAAATGTGTATATCAATGCATTTTATCTACAATCAAATTGTTTGCAACTAGATGTTACTACTCGTAATATACTCGTAGAAGCAGTAAAAACTATACATTTCACTTCATCATCATCTGTGATATTTTAGAAAAAAAATGTAGTTTTCTTGCCTATCATATGTGTGTGTGTGATGTGTCTGTGTGTGTCATGCATTATGCAACTATCTTCAGAATGAAGCCCAGGCTGTACCTACACAATTTCTATGGTCTTGTTTGGTATTTTGTTGTGCTTTACTTTAAATCTATACTGCAGACTTTATTTGTTCAAAATACACGTAACTTTGGGCTATTTTCTATTGAATATAGCTAAACTAGCTAAATGTGAGGGCTCGCGTCGTCACACCTTGACTGACTGATGATAACACAATATCTACATTACAAAAAGCCTTTACTGACTGATGATAGCACATCAGCTACATATAAGTAAAAATTACTATGTGGTACACTTTACGGAAATTCACCTCTTGATTTGTGCTTTAACATACCTATGTATGTTAAAGCACAAATCAAGAGGTGAATTTCCGTAAAGTGTACCACAAAATGCACAGGTTGTGGGATATATTAGGGCTCGCTTCGCTCGCCCTTATAACTGCAACTAGAAAAAATATCCCCAGCCGAACATATTACATATAACCTCCTCCTTTTTGGAAGTCGGTTAAAAAGCGTTCAATAATAATTATACATTTAATTAAAATTATTTAAAACTTTACCTGTGTGTAGAAGAGTACATTTGTAGTGACATCATAGAAGCTGGCCGAAGCCTGGGTGCCCTCTCCTCGGTCGCCCAACAGCTGTAAAACAAGAGCATTGCTATTATAAAATAAAAGGCACCGATAGTAACTGTCGAGATGGTACTATCAGAGAAGTTGATTCCTAGGCAGATGGCAGACCTAAGTAATTTGGTCGCGTAACGCGTTAAGTCAAACCCATTCGACCGATCACAGCTAACACTGAATTGGAATTGACATAAACCGACCAACTGACGTAGGTCCGTCAACTGCTTAGCAATCAATTTCTTTGATGGTACTACTACTATTAGAGAAATTGATTTATCGGTAGATGGTGGACATTTAAAATTTGGTCGGGTTATATATGTGAAGTCAATGTCAGTCATGATTTGTGATCGGCAGTCGGCTGGACTTGACATAACCCAACCAAATCACGTAGGTCCGCCATCTGCCTAGGAATCAATGTCTCTGAGAGTACCCACTTCAATGATTATAATATTATCGTCGTAGAATGAAATTTATTTGAATGGCAAAATAGTGCAGTGGTCATGAAAGTCGTAAAAATTGTTCTACTTTTTAATCGTCAATAATCTTGGAGAAAATTATTATTTTGGTTGCGGCCCGCGACACCAGGTTTGTGGTCCGTACAAAAAGGTTGAGTACCACTGTTCTAGACTCCAGACGTACCTAGGCACTTTTTATGGAAATCAATATTTTTAAATGTAATATTAATAGTATAATGTAAAATATCTTTTATACAGGGTGTATCAAAACTAAGTATATATTATACTATAGTATATATAACTACGGTGTATATTATGTCTCTTACTTTTTAACCGACTTCAAAAAAAGGAGGTTATCAATTCGACGCGTATGTATGTAATATTTCCAGAACTGCCCAGTTTTTGTATATGTTAATCTATATCAGCATCTGAACAAATGTGCCAAATTTCAAAAGTGTATGTATGTATGTATGTATGTATGTATGTATGTTTTTATGTTTGTTCACGCATATCTTCGGAACTACTGGTCCGATTTGAGTGATTCTTTTTTTGTTGTACTAGGTATTGTTCAGCTTAGGGAATGCTGCAAGTTTCATCAAAATCGGTTCAGTAGTTTTGGAGATAGGACGTTTTAACTCTCAATTACGTACAACTTTGAAGTCGGTTTTATCTTTTTAAAATACAGTTTTCTTTTTTTACTTTTGTATGGGAAAATGCATGACGCTAGGGCGCTTGCCCATACAAAGCACAAAAAAATTGCTCTAGGTCTAGGCTGTCAGCGCTGCTACTTTCACAGTGAACTTATATCATTTACAGATACCCACCTTAAAGTATTATCACTTAATTTTGTTACACCCTGTATATTATACCTACGTTATTATAATCAATATTACTTTGATGATTGATTGCCTATATTGTAGTTTCTATGGAAAAACCCAGACATATTCCTGACCGCAAACAACTTTTTACAACTATTATTATAGTAGACCGGTAGTCGTGAGATGATGTCGAAAATTCATACACGTGTACAAGATATAAAATGAACCTCAGTTCTGATATTATATACTGTGTTAACTTAAAAATAAAGTAAGTATTGATCTCCCTCTGGCTCAGCTGGGAATTATAAGTATTTTTTTTTTAATTTTAGGGAAGCCCAACGCACATATTATATCTTTTTTATACGAGATTTAACAAAACTAAGTGATAATACTTTAGAGTGTGTAGGTATGTGCTCCTTGTAGAGAGTTCACTGTGAAAGTAGCAGCGCTGAAAGACCAATTTTTTTCACTTTTGTATGGGCAAGCGACCCAGCATCACGAGTTTCCTCATACAAAAGTAAAAAAAATGTCTTTTAGCGCTGCTGTTTTCACTGTGAACTCTCTAAAGTCTAAGAGGAACACGTACACACCCTTTTTTACACGGGGAAATGCTTTACGCATCCCCGGCGGATTGGGGGACATCGGTCGGTAATTTGTATATTGTACGGATATTCCAACGCACTTTACTTTTCGGTCGGACAATCATCGTGCAGTGCACAAAAATGAAGTTAATGCTTAGCCTTTGCTCTTATTGCTCAATATCAAACCTTGAAGTCATGGAACGCCTCGTTCTTGTCAATGTGTGTGTAATTGCGGAGCAGCTCTGTCGATACGCAGAACTCCTTCGTACTGGCGAATGCGTGGAAAAACATCGTGCGGAATCTAAAAAAAAAAGAAATCCGATTAATAATAAATAATACTAATAAACTTTATTTTCTTTATAACACATACATAGTTAAGAACAAAAATGAAAATCGCCTAGTAGGCTGATTAGCCTGTATCAGGCAACGCTCTTCCATTATTATACAAGCAATTAGTTACTACAATATCCATACTTCCATATACTAATATTATAAATGCGAAAGTGTGTCTGTCTGTCTGTCTATCACCTCTTCATGCCCAAACTGTTGAACTGGTTTTGCTGGAACTTTTTATCCCGTAAAATGCATGGTTCCCGCGCGATAATCGAATTTTGGCGCAACGGAGTTGCGGGCGTCATCTAGTGCTAGATATCCTTTTTTATATTCAGATTCTATATAGAATTATATATAGAGTCTGAATATAGAACATACTTCTTTTTTGGAGGTCGGTTAAATTGTTTTACAGTTTTATCCTTATAATTTTTCATTACTCAGGAAATTTATTTTCCTATTGAATTCGCTTTGCTGGCTCTTACCTCTATAATCTATTTGATGTACTTAATTATTATATCTTATCATATGGGTCTATTAAAGGTCAATTCAGACCGTGCGACGCGTAGACGCATTTTTAATTTTGTGCTGAATTGACAGATTTGCATGTCGTCTCACGCAATTGAAATCTGTCAAATCAGTACAAATTTAGAAATGCATCTACGCGTCGCACTACGGTCTGAATTGACCCGAGGGCACATTAAAAGTAACTTTGGCATTTATAATATTTCTATGAATGACTTAAAACAAGAATAGAAACGATTTTATAAAATCATACGGTTACATAGTGTTGACTTAAATCCTTAATGAATAATTAATTATTGTATTGCGAAACGAGACACTTCAAGATAATGGAACAATTAAGTATGAACACGTAATTAACGTCACTAGAATTGCATATAATCTAGAATTTAGATGTAAACTTATTAAATCTTGTTAGGTTGATGTTAAATTGAATACTTATAAATAAGTAACATTTTAATTTTTAGTCTCTTGTTAATGTAACTTTGTTACTTTGTTTGAAATCTCATCAATGGAGTTACAACCTAGATCTTTACAGAACATATTATTGATATTAACCCGTCGATATTGGAAAAACGAGACACAATAGCTTTTCTTTTGTTATCGCAGTTGCATGCGACCGCTTGGGGCTTGATGAATTAATATTATGTATTTTACAAGTAATTTATGATCTCACTGCATATTTTCTTATAACCTCCTCTTGAAAGGAGCGAGGATGAAAGCTACAGATTGTATAATATTATGATATTTTTACGATAACAAAATTTCGCAACACTTATTTACTTTACTCGTATCAATATTCAATGAAAGTGCGTATTTATATTCGCGGCGTGACCAAGGTCTCCACTCACCCGCTCTCGCGAGGCTCGGACAGCGCTAGCCCGAACACGCCGACTGTCCAGTGGAATTTTATACCGGTGACATTGAAGGAATGGTGAAGTAATGGTAGAACACGCGCTAGGAGTGGTCTTGCTTGCTGGAGTCTTGATATTCCTTGGGCACTGTCGGTGCAGTTTGAGTACCACCGAGTTGTAGTGCGTAGGCTTCGGCTACTACCATCTTTTCGAGCGCAGTGAGTATTACATATACTTGGTGGGAGCTCACAATCCCGGAATACGAAGCGGCATGTCGGGGCAAAAAAAGAATTCGTCCTGTTCTACTTACCCATTTTCACGAGGCTCGGACAGCGCTAGCCCGAACACACCGTCTGTCCAGTGGAACTCGATACCGGTAACATTGAAGGAGCCAGCAAGAGGCTCGAAGTGGAAGTAGTGGTGGGAGACCCGCCAGGAGTCGTCCTGCTTGAGGCTGTATACGACTACGCCGTAGCCTCCCAGATCGGGGATGTAAGCGAATGCGTTCTCGCATGTCGTGTTGTCTACGTCTACTATCTGAAAACAATATAAAGAACTTATGTAATGTGTACGTAGAAAAAAAAGTACATGGCAAAATGTACTTTATCTCTAAAGCCCTGACTTATGGATGCGCAAGATATAAAGAAAACTCCGCGGGGGTTTTAATTTCATTATAAAATTTAGATAAAATTTTAACGTCATAATAATAATTATTATATTTACTTTTCTCAATAGAAAATAAAAAAATCCTGCCTGCCTAAAAATCCCCAAGAATCACCCATTTCAAAATTTCAACACTGCATGGAGTAAAAGACTTCAACGCAAGCGAAGCCTCGGCATTTTTTGTAATTTAAAAATAATTATTAATTATTGTACTCTTGTCCATTTTATCTCCATATTTTGCATAATAATGTTATGTATTGTTATTTCAAAAACAATTATTCTGTGTTTAGGTCACATTTTGTGAAAATAGTTTAGGGACCTGATTAAAATTATTGAGTAGTATTATTGTAATTTTAGAGCCTGTTTCACCACTCCCTGATAAGTGCCGGATAGGCTATTCACCACTTAATTACTTGACATATTGTATAGAAAATCTGTCAGAAAAGTTGTGGATAGCCTATCCGACACTTCATCAGGAAGTGGTGAAACAGGCCCTTAGTATATTATTATGTGGGTATTGAAATTTTGTATTATAATCATTTTATATTATATACTTACGATGTTGGCGAAGAATGAATCTTCTTTCATATCGGTGACTTTGAAGTAGTATCGGTGCAGTAGCTTGTCGGTGTTCAAGTCGAAAATTACAATGGACGGACCTGTTATCTGGTTCGGAGATCCTGAAAACAGAAACACATAAGAGCGACATTGATAAGAAAAAAAAATCTTTAAATTGCACGACTTTACATAGAACGACCAAGCCATGTCTTAAAAGCAAGCAAACTGCATTATACCCAGTCTTACACTTAGGTACAACCTGCAAATATCGAATCAATGACACCACTCAAGTTTATTCAAACTTACTTCTAAAAAAAATATTCAAAAATATTTTAGGCTTCGAAAAGATTACCCTTTTTCTAGCACAGTAAAGGTAAACTTTTGCTAAATTCCTACAGTCTTATTTTATGAATTTAGAAACACGACATCCGTATTCGTCACATAAACACTGGGAAAGCACTATATCCATATTATGTTTCAATCTCATTATCCGAAACCAAGATAAGCGGAGAGATTTACGTGCCGAAGCGAGATAGGTATATCTTACCTAATATATCAGCCAGGCCCGAGTCCATCACCCACAGTCTATCGCACGCGTCCACGAATACTCTGAACACGGATACGATGGAGCTGTTCGAGGGGATCTCCTTAGCTGTATCCTCCACATAGTTGTCCTTCAGGCTCGGGTAAGGCTTCAGAGGCTGGTCTTTAGCTCCGTCTATATCCACGTAGTTGAGAGACGAGACCACTCCACTCTTCCATCGGGGGACCGTCACGAAGACTTTGTTCCTCCACCTAGCGAGACCTAGAGGAAGGTTATGCTCGGGTAAAAAGTGGCGGCTCTTGATAGCGCTTTCTCTCTGTGTAGGGCTGTCCCAAACGTAGTCCACCTCGTTCCAACCGAACCTCAGGTCCGGAGTTACAGCCCTGCAGCTCAACACGCCCGTTAGCACCACAATAACGCTAATAATTGCCCTCATTTTTTTCCTGAAACAAAAGGTAAAATCGTATCAATGCCTAGATATATTAAAAGTAGCACTTGTAATTTCGCTCCCACGCTTTTTTTTTAAAGCGAGCGATCTCGACACAAATTGTTGAATAAAAACTGACATTGTACTGCACGATTATATAACGATACATTGTTAGTGTTGCAAAACATGTGGATGAAACTTACACAAAGGTGCCAGAAAAATAATTAATTGTTCTGCGAAGAACAATTATTTTAGTCATAATATATAATAATATGATTACTACACAGTAACACTTTCGATATTAATTCATTACTATTGTTGAGAAAACTATAGCCGTGCCTCCATATTCTCGTTGCGGTAGGTTCTATCGTACCCGCAACTCTGCCTTATGCGATGAGTGGAGCACCATGGGGTTTTAGTGGGTAGACTACGCAGGAGTCCCACATACCCCGGCCGATATCCCCAATCTGCCGGGGATGCGTAAAGCATTACCCCGTGTTAAAAAAAGCTTCCACATTCTTAATCAAGCTTAGATGAATGAATGAACTTAAAATATATTAACTGATCTGTGTATTATATTATTAGTAACATAAGCTGTCATGTAACAATGCTTCATTAAACCTAATAATTAGTTCTATCAATCAATTACTTAATTTAAAGAAACAGAAAACAATACTGTATTCGTATAAAGGCCGCCAGCTAGGTCACCTAATGATTAGGAGCGAGATATTTTTATCTCACTTCATGTTATGTATGAACTATGAAGGTTCTATGAGAACTGTGGTGTTACACAACTGGGGTAAAACAGCATAATGGTGGTAGATTGATAGCTGATTATCTACCACGTAAGCCTTATTGTTTATTGATGTGTACAGTGTATATGTGTTAGGGTCAGTTCACACTGAAATGAGAAAAGGCGCAACTTGATTGAATTGTCAAGAAGAGTCCCGTATTTTGGCATGTTCACTTTGTATCATATCATATAGGGCATTGTCAAGTCGTTTCGTCACGTTTTGGAGTGTCGCTTAGCCTAATTAATGAGTAAAAGTTAATCGTGGATAAATATCATGTTATTCATCATTTCGTTCTTTGTATGAAAGAAAGAGAAGGCATGATATTTTGAGAAACGGTTAGCCCGGACTTGTGGAAATGGACGAAACCATGTAACGGCCGGGCTCTACATATTAATACATACGCGGTCATTCAAGGTTAGCCACACTCTAATCTAGAACTCTGAATATGCACAAACTTACAACTTTACGGTACAACATTATGTAATGAAACGTTTGATATCTAGATATTACGGTTACCTTTTTGATTGAAATAAATAAAACTTAAAAGTGAAATGTTCTTTATCCTAATATTAATGCGTTTAGACCTCTAGTTTCTAATCTAGAGTTTATTTTAGAACTCTAGATTACTTTTAATTTTCATTTTAGAAGTCTACATTTTGATAGGCGAAAATTATTCAACGTTTCGGTTATTCCTAAGTAGGTACTTACAAAACATTAAAACCACTAGTATCCAAATAATGTTTACCAACGGATTTATGTTTAATGATGCATGGAGGACGAAAAAAATTGTGCTTGTCACTGCGTCCGGCTCTCCGACTATACAAAGTTAATTTGAGTGGTTAATCTCAATAGATTTGTTTACTGACTTCGGCCTTTTTTGGCACACCAAGAACTTGTATTAGTAGTGTTATTACGTTTGGAATAGAATGCAAATTGCAATCAGTACCGCAAAACCTCACATCTTATTATTTCCAGTACTAACAGCCGTACTCAAAGACGTTAAATTATTAATATCTATAATTAAGTTACTTTATGTTAAATATTAAACATTAATTTAACAATGAATTTAATAGAAAATGTTAGGGTTTGTGTTAAAATCTCTAGAAGTGCGGCCAATTAAGTCTGTGTGTATGATAAAGTGATAAATGATAATTAACTATTTTAATTATAACATACAAAAAAAATAAAAAACAGACAGTATTTGACGCCTATGCGAGTTCGAAGTGCGAGATTTGGACCTCGATTCTCTTTGTCTTTGAACTCTTTACTTTAAAAGGTTGACGAATGCAGTATTATAGACTGTACTTTAGAATAGATCTTTTGTCGATAGCACAAAATATAATAAAGTAGCGTATATCAAGACGTGTTTACTGTTTGATCACAATTCACATATTATACGATTGTCAATTAATTAAAGAAGGTCATACGTCATAGCATAATATTGAAAATTACGATAACTTTAATTCGCAAACCAACAAAATAGACATTGCACAGTCAAGGCATGCTCAATAAACGTTTTTGGTTTTGAACACAATTTTGCGATCACTTCATGTAAACAAAAAGTGGTATGAATATTTTAAGTTGCCACTACTTTTATTGTGCGAAAATAAAGCCTCGGATAGAAACAAGGTAACAAGTCATGTTTACCTAGCTTCCATATGTACCATCTTTAATGTGTGCATCCAGTACAAGGCGTAATTTCGACACTATTTACTACTGAACTTATACGAGGTTAAGTAACAAACGGTTAAATCGTCATTTAATTTAAGCCCGCCTGCCAAATAAGCGTTGTACTATCAGAGAAGTTGCAGATTCCTAGGCAATAGACAGACCAACGTCATTCGGTCGGATTATGTCAATTTAATGCTAATTGTGGTCTGTCGGCTGGGTTTTACGTAAGGGTTGATTCAGACAGCAACGGGACGCGTAGATGCATTTCTAAATTTATATGGATTTGACAGATTCGCAAGACGTCTCACGCAATTGAAATCTGTCAAATCCTGGATACAAATTTATGCCGCGCCGCGCCTCGCCTCGCCTCGTCGCGTTGCGGTCTGAATTGTCCCTAACGCGACCAAACCATAACGTAGGGGACCTAACCATCTGCCTAGGAATCAACTTCTCTGATAGTATATCATAATAATTAATCTATCATTACTCTTCATCTTACCTCTATATAATTTATTAATTATAATATGAAATATTGCATTTCAGTTTCTTTTATTTTGTTCGCAGGAAAGGATACAAGAAGTCGTTTCTTAGAAGGTAAGTTTTCATATCTTCTTATTTATCTTAGTTATCTATTTCATTTTCTTCCTAGATGACGCCCGCAACTCCGTTGCGCCAAAACTCGTTTATCGCGCAGGAACCGTACATTTTCTCGGGACAAAAAGTATCCTATGTCCTTTCCCGGGACTCAAAGTATCTCCAGATTACAGCTAACCCCTAACATCGAATTGACATGATCCGACCAAACGACGCGACGTAGTTCTGTCACTGCCTAGTGCCTAGGAATCAATTTCCTCGATGGTACTTCCAGTTTAGCTAACGATAGTAGCCTAGTTAGCTCAACTTACTTCTAATTAATAAGATAAATTGTAGTACTCTACTTAAAATACTTTCACTAGTAACGGAAACATTGTACTGATATTTCCCGGAAAAACTGGTTCCAATATTTTGTAAATATTACTATTAAAACTACTTAGACTTACTAGAATAATGTTACTAGATACAGCCTACGAATCCATAATAATATTATAAATGCGAAAGTGTATTTGTCTGTCTATATGAAGAGGTAACCCTCTTCTGCACTCTCAAACCGCTTAACCGATTACCACCAGCGGGGCTAAAATGGTCACATCCTCTCAATCAATTCAGCAAATGAATTGTCAAAACTGTCAAACTGACAAAATGCCAAATCAGCCGGCCTAGCATACGCCAACGAGATATCTCTCTCTACATGTTTCTCGATGTTTGATAGTTTGTATCTTCATTTCTGTTGACCCTAGCATGACAAACATTTTTTCTCGCGTAGATCTATCATCGAAATAACGCATTTTTATAGAGTTTTGTCGAGATAATGTCGAGATTTTGACATTATGAGACGAGTAGTTTTTAATTACTCGAGAGTGAGATATCTCGTTGGCGTAGGTATGCTAGGCCGGCAGTACAAAAATACAGAAATGAATTGCAAGAGAGTTGCATTTTGCGATTTAAAAAAACTATGATTCTATACTAAAAATATTATGATTCATCTCATGATTCGACAAAGCGACCATTTTAGGCCCGCTGGCACCTACCCAGTAAGGGTACGGAGATATTATAACTTTGAGTCCCGGGAAAACACATAAGATACGTCTTTTAATCCCATAGAATATAATATAACCTTTTTAATCCGGGACAAATGTACGGATCCTGAGCGTACGAATTTTGACACAACGGAGTTGCGGGCGACATCTAGTTTATTATAATTAAAACTACGATGTTATTAAAGTTTTTATACGCTTTTTATTAGCTTCACCTGTATATTTTTTTATAACATGTTTGTAACCGACTTCTTTGGGCGCGATTTTGACCCACTTTAAACGGCCAGATTTCGTTCAAACTTTGTAGATTTATCGAGGACCGATGACAATACACTAATTTGATTTAATTATTCCGTTTTTCAATTTGTATGTTTGTATGTTTGTTTGTAACCCTTTATATAAAAAGCGTGTTTTTAGTTTTTTTAACTATTACTTATTATTGAATGATTTTTTTTGGTGAATTTTTTTTTTATATGTTAGACCTGAGAATAGGTGATCTATTTCTCATATTGATAATAGAAATAATTTATATGACAAAACAACATTTGCTGGGTCAGGCTCATAGCATTCATTTTACCAGAGTATCTGTGAAGCTTGATTTTGTTTCCAGTATACCATTCACAAGTTAACGGTAGCGAGTATTTTGCGGCCTTGCCTTTCTGTGTTTATTTATTGCAAGGAAATTTTGATATTCGTTTAGTTAGTAAGAATATTGTAAAATCGTATTTTTCAATAAATATTAATATTCAAGGTACAAATGTAAAGCTTTTTTGCTCACATTTATTATGTTTATTAATGGCAAAAGCTTAATATTCTAGACTTACTTAATTATTATTTAGAGACGTACTTTAGCTATTCTCCATAAGTCATAAGTCATAACATACACATAGGTATACATGTTGCCACTAGCTTACCTACTATGAAATAAAAATGAAACTTATATTTTTTCAATAAACATTTAGTTGTATCCAGTATAGACAATAGACATAGTTAATTTACAATTTTTGTCGTTGCTATCTACATATTATTATTATAATTGTTACATAATGTAACAAAACAAAGTGATAATAATATTTTAGGATGTGTACATATTGTATATTCTATGAGATAAATATGAGATATCTGTATATATGAGATTTTTTTGTGATTCGTATGGGTAAGCTTTTTTAATAGGCAAACTTGTCATGAGTTTGCCTATTAAATTATTACTCTCAGAATCATACACATCCTACAGTATTATCACTTTGTTTTGTTACATTATGTATACCAGTTATGAACTTACGTGAGTTATGACTGATGGAGTATCAAAAGAATTTATCTAAAAACTGACTATTTGAACAAAGCCATTAATGGGAAAACCCCACATATTTTTTGTTTGGTAACCAACAACCGGTATTGGCCCATGACGTAGGTCCTTTCTTATGCCACCAAATATAGGTGTATTTAATGGGTATACTTTGGACTTTGACTAGACCATAACACAGAGTTAAAACAGAAAAGTCATCATAATAAAACTGAATGGCATTTATGTATTTTCTTTACTGAGCAACTTTTAAGCTATTCCCCAGCAACGTACCTGCAACTCTTCTGATGTTGCGAGGGACCATGGGCGATGGTAGTTGCTTTCCATCGGGTGACATGTTTGCTCGTTTGCAACTTAATTATTTTTCCCAAGACCCAAAGTATTTTTATTGTTCATTGTTTTCAAAATTTCATCCAAACGGTTCAGTGCCTTAATAGATAGCAGACAGGCCATCACTTTTTACTTAATAAATAATAAGAATTAAGATAAAAAACAAAACTATAATATGAGGAAAAATTATTATGCGTGGGGTACGTAGTGAACTTTTGAGGAAGATTTTTCTTCGGTTGACTCACGTTTTGCAGAAAAAGTAAAAGTGTTTTGAATGGAATTTAATAATTATATACATAGCTATATTTCCGAGAGCTAAGATATTATGTCCGATCAATATAACATTTAAATCATTTCGAAGTTTACTTTATGAAGTATCGCACTAAAAGTTAAAACTTGCGTTCAAAAATATAATGTTACATGCTGCATGCTGATTACTCAAGTTAGCTTATGTTACTTCATGATATAAGTAATGTAAATATTACTGAACATAACAGAATAACATTACTTAAGTCGTTTAACGGCAATGCTCATTAAATATTAAAATAATATGAATGTAAGACATTTCGCATGTCTTATTTTGCATTATTTAATTATTTGTAGTGGTTTTTTTTTCAAAAAAATACTAAGTAAACAATAGGATATTATGGCATCCAATTTTAAGTTAATAAAGCACACATTAGTAGAAAAACTCAATACAAATGTCAACAAACAAGCAAAACACAATAAATTAATAATTGTGCTCACAACATGTCAAGTTTTCACTTATACAAATTTTATTCACTTTTATGACATTATTTATTTGTTGACTTTATTACACCGGCGTTTATGTACTATCAGAAAAGTTGATTCCTATAGGCCGATGGGGGACCTACGTAGTTTGGTGGTGTTTTGTTAATCCCACATTGAATTGACATGATCCGACCAAATGACGTACGTCTGTCAACTGCATAGGAATCAATTTCCTCGATGGTACCTACTTATGTAAAAAATAGATTTTTTAACGCATCCAAAAATTAAGTACGCCATACCTATTATTGTTATCAATATTATCTTATTTTATCTCGATATATTTCCGTTATTATCTACACTTGTACTCACGTGCGGTGGGGTCGGATGTGACAGGTCGTGTCAGGCGGGGCCGCGCAGACCGACTAAACCGATCGAGACCTCCACTACCTTTATATTGAGTAGCTTTCGTACTTTACCGGTCATCCATCAGGATAGGCGGTGCAGGGCCTTTATCCATCCATCCATACTTCCATACCAATAATATAAATGCGAAAGTGTGTCTATCTGTCTGTCCGTCTGTCTGTCTGTCTGTCCGTCTGTATGTCTGTCTATCTGTCTGTTTATCTGTTACCTCTTCACGCCCAAACTGTTATTATATACATTTATTATAACTCAATATAATTTATGAAGTCTTATTAGCCGTGATAGTTTTCCTTTTTAAATTCAGCATATTTCCTAATTCCTACTCCCGTGAATATTTTCACATTTCCAGAAGCAACCGTTTAAAGCTGTTACAAAAGTAAGTGATAAAACTTTAGGGTGTGTACCGTGCGCATGTGTCCCTACTCCCATAAACATAATATAGAGTTCATTGTGAGCGCGCTGAAAGAGCAATTTTTTTTGTGATTTCCATTTTTTCACCTATACAAGTATACACACACTATAAAATTATCACTTAGTTTTGTTGCACCCTGTATAAAATATTAAATATTATATTAAGTAACTATGTACAACCTATAAAACATAAAATTATTCTAATACATACCATGTGCTAACTATCATATAACTATGTTAGTGTTTTACTTTCGTTAATTGCTATTGCAAGATGGCTAATTATAGAACAATACAATTATCAACTGAAAACTTAACTTAAGATTAGATCAAGTCATTAACGCACATTATTATGTACTAATTTTGAGAAGTTGGCTCCACATAATGTTACTAAGTATTACGGTGCACAATAGATTTTACGCACGTAAGAGGTTTTATGCCACCAAAATTATTGTAAGGAAAGGATAGGATCAGCCCCATATTTATAAATAGGCCTAGGGGCGACAGCACAGTATAGCAATATAATATTGCTATACTGTGGCGACAGCGTCCACAGAGGGCCCCACAGATTACGTACGTATATGGGGCTGCGGAAATAAAGTAGCTTACTCTCATAAAAAATATAAATTGGGCACTGATAGTAATGGAGTTTTAGATTACTCGTGTATGTGGTGGTAAAGCAACTTGATAAAGATCTAAAGCTAATAAAAACTTTGGTTCACGACTCGCTCTATAGTTGATATCACTTATCAGACTCATCCGAGATCACAGACGATCACAGATTAGATTTTCGGGCTTCGGCATTGTTTACTCTAAATAACGTGTCCGAGTCACTAATTTCACTGCCTGCTTATTATAAATATTTCTTATGTATATTTCAATTGTATATTTTACGGGTTAGTTTAGGTCCGGGTGCCGAATACAGTGTAAACCACAGACATATTGCTATTTCTTTCACCATGATCTTTCCTTTCCCAAAGTGTGTATCGCACACTTTGCGCACGCCCTCTTGTAAACGCTGTAGGCCTAAAGGGTAAGAGACCCAGAAAAAATGGTGGAGTTGTGGCTTGGCATTGATTTGTAATTTAACAAATCAAGGTCTCCAACTCCTTAGATCGTCTATTGCATGTTTGAAAACATGTAATCATTCGTAAACATCCAATTTCTCTCTGAATGTTTGCGACCTGATTTTGGATTAAGTTTTACTCAAAACTGTCAATTGCCACCAATTTTCGGCCATTTTGAAATTTTGTATCATTAAATCATTATCGGAAAATTCGTATCCCATGTCCATGTCATGTTAATACATAATTATGCACAGATGAGCGCGGTTGCGGCATTGGCGTTGTGAATTCGATTCAAGGCTCATCCACGCCATTCATATAAGCTAATTGTACGAAACTGTGAACCTACAGTGCGTTTACTAGTATTTTACCTCTTACAGTACCTCTATGTCAAACTAATAAGGATCTATTTAATAAAATCCGGGGAAAAATAAACGTAAACGCGCTGTGCACGGTACCACAGAATAGTATATTAGTTTAACAAACGGTACACGCATAGCATCCGTCTTATATAGATTTGATACACCCCATATGCAATTGTTATCAAATCGAGTCGTGAAGTACGAGTAAGTAGGCCAGCCTACCTAGCATATGCCAACGAGATATCTCACTCTCGAGATAATTAAAAACTACTCGTCTAATAATGTCAAAATCTCGACATTATCTCGACAAAACTCTATAAAAATGTGTTATTTCGATGATAGATCTACGCGAGAAAAAATGTTTGTCATGCTAGGGTCAATAGAGATGAAGATACAACCTATCAAACATCGAGAAACATGTAGAGTGAGATATCTCGTTGGCGTATGCTAGGCAGGCTGGTCAAGTGAAAAATCGAACACAATTTTAGAATTAAAACAAATCGAATTATAATAAGCAAAAAAACATTGAGTAGGCTCTACCGTATTTGCAAGCTTTTACTCAAACAAACGGTTTGAATCAGGTAAAAACGAACATTTTGTCTACAGCTTATTAAGTAAATATCATAAACAAAAATATACCCCAAAATTGTCAGCTGATAACAATTTAGAGCACGCAAAAAAAATGTAAGCTTCGCGCAGTGGCACAGTCTACAGACTTGCCTTGATAAAAACGACGAGCAACATCAGCTGAAATACGCTCTTCAGTGATTTGTCAAAAATAAAATATGTATATACGTGTGGCACTTGGGGTATCTGCCATGCCGCGGTAAAGCATTGCATATTGCATATCATTTTGTCAACTTATACTTTATCAACTTATATTCGATACGTTTAGCAGCACGCACACAAACACCGTGCCGAAGTCTGCTGAACTGAAAGACGATCCACGGCAACGCCGCACCGCTGTGTCGGTCGGAGTGAAAGGGGTGTTAGGTTTTTTCGTTACGGAATTTCTTGATTCGGTCGCCGCGCCGCGCTCAAAGCCTAAGTACTATAAAAGCTATGCCAGTACCAGCCATATACCAGCTTATCATATAATAACTGATTCATTATTGTTATTGTAACAATATTTTTAGTTTTAGATAGATATACGATATAGACTACTTTTTTAGGGTTCCGTGCCCAAATGGTAAAAACGGGGCCCCATTACTGAGACTTCGATGTCTATCAGTTTGTCTATCTGTCTCCAGGCTGTATCTCAAGAACCGCTATAGCTAACTTTTGAAATTTTCTCAGATTGTGTATTTCTGATTCCACTATAACAACAATAATTATACTAAAAACAAAATAAGGTTAATATTTAAGGGGGGCTGCTCCCATACAACAAACGGCCTTTTTTGCTCCATATCAAGAACGGTACTCGGTGCTCTATATCAAGAACGGTAATCTGTTCTTGAGTTTACAGCCTGGAGACATACAGACGGACAGACGAACAGACAACGAAGTCTTAATAATAGGGTCCCGTTCTTACCCTTTGGGTACGAAACCCTAAAAAGGAACAAAATATGTAAACACTCACTATATTCACAAACTTTTAGAAGTTTGTGAATAGTCAGTCACAGTTAGAACGGTTGAATCAAATTACTGTATTATTTAACTTAAACTTAAAGTTAAATTATAAAAAAAATGTTATTTTAAAAGATCATGTAAATAAAAAAAAGTGTAGAATGTTCAGCGCTTACTCGACCAACCTCGGAGTAAAACGTGCTAGAAAGGTTTCACCTTCTAGTATTTGTTCCTACTGTAGCGACGCGACACAATAGTCGCTCTGCAGCTAGTATTGAATGTCTCACCTTGATAAGTTCATAGTATCATACTAATTAGTAATTACTATATAGTTGTAATATTTAAGGGCCAATGCAGACCGCAACGCGACGCGTAGCTATGCATATCTGTATTGAATCGACAGATTTCGTGAGCGAGAGACGTCTTGCAAATGTGTCAAATTCATACAAATTAGAAATGCAGTTGCGCGTTGCGCTGCGGTCTGAAATCTGAATTTAGTATTTATCCTTGGAAATGCATCTACGTGTTGCGTTGCGGTCTGAATTGGAGTAATATGCAGTAACAGAACAAAGTGATAATACTTTTGGGGTTTGCATGCAGTGTCCTTACATAAAGTTAATATACCTAGCGGTATTAACTTTATGGTCCTTAGTCCTTTCATAGTTCACTGTGATAGTAGCAGCGCTGAAAGACTATTTTTTGTGACTTGTATATTTGTATGGGCTAGTGCCCGAGCGTGATAAATTTTCCCATACAAAAGTAAAAAAGATACTCTTTCAGCGCCGCTACTCTCACAGCGAACTCTATAATTATTAATATCTATGGACATAATAATATCTATGGACGCTTCACACCACGTCAGTCTGGCCCCATGCTAAGTACCTGAAGGACTTGTGTTACAGGTACCAGACAACGGAAATATATTTAATACTTTTATACTATACATATTAATTATAAACGAAACACACTTCACACAACCTATAATAATATGTTTTTTTTTCATGTATTTTTTGTTTGTTTGGGAACAGTTCAAACCTAACTTGTCCTTCATCTTATCCCCAAACTTTTATACTTAAATGTATAAAAGTTAGTAAATGAATTAAACGTTTTCATCAGAATGAATGTTTCAGAGTTTTGAGAAAACAGAGGCGCGCGGTATCTTAAAAATTGTGGCCGTACAAATTATTTTGGAATATACTTAATACCATAACAATTAAAATGGTTTGAGTTTAGCCTCGTCTTTGTGGGAAAGGTGCAAGAATAGGTTGTGTGGTAAAACTGCGACGAAAAAATCGTGACCGACAACCGCTAGCCATGACCTGGGGTACAATTAAAGCTTTAAAAAAGAACTACAAGTATAATATCTTCACTGTTATTATAACACAAGACATAAAAATTGTACAAGCGAGGCCGTTGAGGGGGTCATGGTTTGGTTGTTTTTTTGGAAGAGATTAAAAGATTGTTGTCAATGTTTTGGAATGGCCAAATATAATAAAATCTTAACATTGTAGTAGCCAGTGTCCTCATAATATGAATCGGAAGCCGATATGAAAGAATCAACTTAATACCTCCAAACGAGGTGTCCTTTATTTCGGTGCCAAGTTAGCTCCTAAAAACTGCTTAGGGGCAATTCAATCATATACATTATACACACACTGCCAAAATTCCAATTACTTTTGTCTGTTCGGTAGTCAGTCAATGTTAAATCCGCCTGAAAGTTTGTTACGCGCTGGGCTAGAAATGGCACACTCTTAAACATATCATTAATATAGACATAAGAGGATATTATACTAGATTTTATACATGAACACTTGAAATAATTGTACCGAACGCGTCGCGTGAAATGGTACGGAATGAAATACGTGATGTTTAGCAGAGCGTTGGGAAAAGCGAGCACGGAGCGTGGCGGAGCGTTGATCTCCTGCGTATGGAATCACATCGATATAGAAACTTTTCCTGGGTTTATTGTTACATTGTAAGGCTTGAGTGTCCGTGGCCTAATGGTTCACACTCGCAGAGGGTGCAGGTTCCCGGGTGGAGGCGTGTATCAATGAGACATTTTCTGATCTCAAGTACATAATACGGACGCCCGTACCGTGAAGGAAAATATCGTGAGGAAACCCACACATATTTGGTCCCAGATGTATTGACCTGTTCATTCCTCTGGACTAGTCTATGTTGCGAGATTGCCGTATGCGCTTAGGCAACCATACGGACATTTAAAATGTTGTCTCAGGCACTGCAGTATTTAAAGTGTAGTTACTTCACTCTGAAAATACTGTATAAATCATCCACAGATCACAATGGATGCAAAGGCCTATAGTAAGGCTAAATTCCTATTATTACGAGCTTCTTTAATAATTACGAGCTCAACAAAATTGAGTTGACAGCAAAAAAGTAGTCCACGTATAATCTTGGGTTTTTGCAAAGAGGGTTTTCGCAAGTAGAGTTCTTGCAAGTTTGTTTCGTCCCGAATAAATATTAGTGGTGGTACCTGGAATACTAGTATCTACTACTACACTACTTTAGCCTAATCTATTACTACAATTCTAGGCTAGCTAATAGATAAGCCACTAGCTAGAATTGTATGGCAAATTCTCGAGTGTTATTTTCGGTGGCGCTTTAGGTGGGATTTTACCAATCGGCAATCATTCATAAAACTTCGTTTTATCAAACTAAGTTCCCATTGAACGCGTTCATGCGACGACGTAAATCTCGTTTTGTTTCGAATGGATTTCACAATCTTCTTTTAATCGCGATTAATAAATCTAAGTTCACGTGACGTCACACCGGTCATACGATTATTTTACGCGTTTTTATAATTTTGGAGCCTTTTCACGTTATTTTATCAGCAAAATAAATAAACGATACATAAACTAACTAATAACTACGTGCACTGAACACGTTCCGTTTCTTTGGTGAAATCGACCCTTAGTTTCAAGTTTAAAACATCCTTATTATGACTGTTTTAGGGTTTCGTATTTAGAAAGGTAAATAAAACAACATATTTACAAAATCTAAATACCTCTATAATAACGACTTAAAATTAACAATTACAACTAATTAATCTTAATTATATAAGAAACATCTTAGGTAAAGAAACTTTAAATTGTTTCAAGTTGGCACAAATTTCTAAATTTCTAGACTTAAGAAGATTTACGAATTGGTTTGGTTTTGAAACATAGATCATAATCATAACTTTATAAACTAAATAACAGAAATTAATAACATAATATATTAACAAGAAAATGCATTATTGTTTGAGCTTAAGTATTTTTACACCGCAAGCGAGGCCATACCATAGCCATAAGTTTTCATCAGCTACAAAATAACAACTCGTAAGTGTATAGTTTATGATACAAGTATTTCACTGTTTTCTGTAAAAATAATATCAAAACTTAAACTCGAAATGCATCTATAAGTTTACCTCCTATCTTTCTTTTTGGGTTATCAGCCCTAACTAAAATCTTCTACAATTTACACACACACATTTAAATTTTAATTTTTATTATTTTCAAAATAGCGTATCGATTTATATCGATTGTTAGATTTATGGATATTATAAATTATTTTCATGCGTATAATTTGTTCACATTTCTAAAATTTGGTTATAATATAAAGTTTGGTTATATTATTTTTGTCATCTAGAACTAGCGGCTAGCGCTTATATAGTATGCAGCATTGCATAGCTTTCAATGTGTACCGTCTTTCACTAACATTTACCAGTCCTTTTGCAGTACAACGCGTAATCACTGTCGTCGTATTCTTCAAAGTCCTCGTGGTACCTGTGCGGCCGGTCCCTGTAGTGGTCCCTTTGGTCCCTGTGGTCCCTGTGACCTTGGTCCCGGCTGGGCCGCCTGTGGTCACCGGAGCTCGAGGGTCGAGAGGGCCGTCTCTTGTTACGCTCATAGGTCATCCGCGAAGGTCGTCTCGGGGGCGGCGTCGGACGAGGCCGGCTGCGGTGGCTGAAAATAATAGTCATTATAATTTCATAACACTTAAACTCGTCTATTTGTAACCGTGATTAACTTTTAGAAACCTACAAATGGAGTTTAGGGTACTACTAATATTCTGTGGTTTAGGTTTGTAACAGACCAAATCCGAGCAAATCTCTAACCATCATCAATCAATTCCGACTTAGGGAAGTCCGGGCAAAGTGGACACCTTAACCTTTGACAGGCCATGGAAAAAAATCTAGTCATAGAAATAAAAGCGAGACTGTTGGGAAACCTACCTGCCGCAATCAGAGAAGATAATAGATATTAATAACCTAACTTTAATTAAATGAAGATTTTAACGCCCCGTACATGATCTTTCAAACTCTGTTTAATCATGAACGTCTCCGATGAGTCTGAGTACGGCCGGGCCGGCCATAGACGGACCGCATCTTGCAGTAGAGAACAGACTGCAAGATGCAGTTGCCGCGCGGCGATCTGCAGTTCTCATACTAAAATCATATCCATTATCCGTAATACACGGACCGGTCGAGCAGTTCTTGAGCGGTCGGTGCAAATTTCAACGCGACCGCTCTAGAGCAGTCAGTCACGACTGCAACTTGCGGTCCGTCTATGGCCAGTCTAATCTAAGGTTGTCTTCAATTAATCAAGTTTTAAAATAAAATTCCTTACTTCTTGGACTTTTTATAATAAGGTTTCTTGTCTCTCGGCGGATGGTCGTCTTCATCATCATCATCTCGCGACTTGGAGTGGTGGAACACCGGCTTGACCTGCGGGATCGTCACCGGGTACGGCTTCATCACTGGCACGTGGACCTACAATTTTTTTCATTTAAACAAAGTTATTTTTAAACAAAGGATATTGCTAAAAAACCCAGAGCGAACAGATACAAAACGTAGCTCAGAATTTTAGTGATATTAAATGAAATAATTATCTAAATCATTATTTCATATGATTATATAGAAGCTAAATAAAAGAATATTCTATTAACTTTTCGTCAGGGGTAGTTTTTAGGGTTCCGTACCCAAAGGGTAAAAACGGGACCCTATTACTAAGACTTCGTTGTCTGTCCGTCTGTCCGTCTGTCTGTCTGTCTGTCTGTCTCCAGGCTGTAACTCAAGAACGGTAATAGCTAGAGATTTGATATTTTCACAGATTATGTATATCTGTTGCCGCTATAACAACAAATACTAAAAATAAAATAAAATAAATATTTAAGGGGGGCTCCCATACAACAAACGTGATTTTTTGGCCTTTTTTGCTGTCTCCAGGCTGTAACTCAAGAACGGTAATAGCTAGAGATTTGATATCATCACAGATTATGTACATCTATTGCCGCTATGACAACAAATACTAAAAATAAAATAAAATGAATATTTAAGGGGGGCTCCCATACAACAAACGTGATTTTTTTGGCTTTTTTTGCTCTATATCAAAAATGGCAACAGGTAGGTACTTGAATTTTTCACAAAATCCTTATTTATATGTGTAATTTAATATTTAATAATAATATTAAAATAAAATAAAAAATAAGGGGGGCTCCCATACAAAAAACACAATTTATGGCCTAACTTTGCTCTATAATGGTACGGAACCCTTCGTGCGCGATTCCGACTCGCACTTGGCCGATTTTTTATCTTTCTTCTATCAACGTAAAACCCAATGTTTTATAGCAATGCGTATCTACTTTTTATCAAGAAACTACTTATAAATACATTTCGAACTTTACATTCATTATGCTAAAATTTCTTAAAATTCAAGAATCAAGCTATATGCCATATTATAACTACTAAACTCATATACCAAATTATAAACAAAGCTTTCTTAGGCAAGACAACTACCGAGTATTTTAATAATAGCGGAATAGGAAACAAATAGATATCTACATCTATACATTTTCATAGCTAGTGCAGAAGATTACCTACACCACAGTCAGTGCAATTAAGTGAAATATAAAGATCTTTACTATTACTGTTATCTGCGGTGAAATTGTTAGGTTAGCATTTTATTACCGGAACACTCGATAAAGAAAAAAGATGATATTGGATAAAAATATTAAATACTAATAGAAGTAGACGTAAAATTATCGTGTTATTGATCTGTGCAAATAATTGTGAACACAGTGCCGGCTTAGCATTACCAGCGCCCTGGGCGAGAATTCATCGGCGCCCAGGGTGCTGGTAGTGCTGAAAAAGTTTGCGCCCCTTTTGTTTGATTCCGGCGCCCTTTTTTATCCCTGGGCAGTGGGCGGTCACCCAGCGATGCCCCCCTTCCTAACATCGCTACTGTGTGAAGAAGAGTTCTCCACTCTCCGACACGTTTTATTCAAGGCGATTCTTGAATATGAGTTATTGTGTTGAAAAGTTATCTAAAAGTTCTGTTGCAAAAACAAAACTTCCGGAAAAACCACTGATCTCTATTATACAAGTACGCTGGATTGCTGATACAGACCTGCTTTTTGTGCCTATTTGAAGCGGAATCAGCGCCCCCATTATTCGGGTAGAGAACTAAATTTGACGTAACCACAACTAATAACAACAGCTGTTGTCATCACTAGTATTAGTTCCAAATACTCTCACTACTGCTATCAGCGCCAATATGACGGCTTTCAAACGTCATTTTTACGTCAGATTTAGTTCTCTACCCAAATAATAGGGGCGCTGATTCCGCTTCAAATAGGCACAAAAAAATAGCTGTCATTTCAAAGGCTATCAGCAATCCAGCGTACTTGTCATAGAAACAGCCCCCCGTTTCTTAAGCAGGTATTAGGTGACTATTTACTACGTTCATGAGGTAAAAAGGTAAAGATATACCTGTTTGACAACAGGTACAGCGACCGGCTTCTCAATAGGGTAAGGGATCTTTTTCACGACCGGATATGGTACCGGCTTTTCGACCGGCACCGTTACTTCCCGGATCACCGGCACGGCGACCGGCTTCGGAACCGGGATCTTAACCGGGTACGGCTGCGGAACCGGCACGATCACCGGGTGGGGGACTTCTATCTGCAACACACGGCGAGTTTCAGTTCAGTTGAGATACCCGGGTTTATTGAAATTATAGTCAGAGATTTCTAAATATTTATATAACTATTTTGATGTCCAATTGCAAACATTTGTCACGCAGGGACCATAATTTTTTTCGGATAAAAAATATCCTATTTCCTTTCTCGTAACATAAATTATCTCCGTACCAAATTTTATCTAAATCTGTTTAGCAGTTTAAGCGTCAAGAGGTAAAAGACCGACAAATAGATACTCACTTTCGCATTTATAATATTATTATTTATTAGTTAGTAAGGATACGAGAATTACGAGATAATAGTTAATACTACCATTAACTTCATTAGTTTTTATTCTCGACTTTATAATACCTAGGATATTTATTCATTTATTGGTATATTATGGTAGGTTATCAATTTCACGAGAAAAAGCCAATTACTGTATTCAATTATTTCAATGGAACGTTAATGTTCAATATTCAATAAGTGTACATCTTTTAATTTTATTCTGAGATACCAATTACTTCGCTCGTGAGAATATTATTAATAAGTAAGTATAAAAAAGAGCTTATTAGCACGAAACACTAATCAAAACTTTATTTTAATACCCATCAATAAAATCAACCAATTAACGTGAATACATTAAAATATAATATCTGTGGACGCTTGGACCAAGTCAGTCTGGCCCTGTGGTAAGTGTTACGGGTACCACTTACCAGTCAAAGGAAATATATTTTTATTATATCATACACATATTTAATACACACCCATGACCCTGTAACATACAAAACTTTTTGTTCCCTCGCGTCGGCGGGATTCGAACCCGGCTTGAGCGCTGGTTGTCCGCTCAACCACTGAGCCACAGGGGTCGTCAAACAATAATTGACCAGTCATATGTGCATAATTTAGTTATTTTTACACTACTCCTAACACGAATCTCAATGTATTACGATAGCCTACTTTTGCTAAATACAGTAAAAACTCGATTATCCGGCCCCCAGTTATACTTACGGATACACGATTATCCGGACCGCCACCGGAAAATGTATCTCTAATATTTATTTTTTTTGTAAGTTTGTGTTATTTTTAACAAAGGCATCTAGGTAACACTATGATTTAATTTGATTTGATATAAATTACTGAACATAATAATATGCACAGTGCACTAAGCTCGCTTTTCTTTATAAAGAAATACATATTTTCAATTTTCAATTATCCGAATGCCTAACAACAATTAATCCGGTTAATCAAGTGTCTACTGTACTTCAATTATTATTCATACTAATATTCTGTCCGTCTGTTACCTCTTCACGCCCCAACCGCTGAACCGATTTAGCTGAAATTTGGTATGGAGATACTTTGTGTCCCGGGAAAGGACATAGGACTTTTTATCCCGAAAAAATGTACAGTTCCCGCGCGATAAACGAATTTTGGCGCAACGGAGTGGCGGGCGTCATCTAGTTAATGCTTATAAACGCGTACGTCTGTTCGCTATACCTCTTTACATAATTTTAATTTAGTTAAACCGCTGAATTGATTAAGGAAATCTATAAAACTCAAAGGTGACTGACTGACATAGTGATCTATATCAACGCACAGCCCAAACCACTGGATGAATCGGTCTAAAATTTGGCATGCAGGTAGGCATGCACGTAGGCATCCGCTAAGAAAGGATTTTGATAAATTCCCACCCCAAGGGGTTCAAATAGGGGATGAAAGTTTGTATGTAATAATACTTCTAAGCGCGAGCGAAGCCGCTGGCAAAAGCTCGTTTAGTATAAAGATACTGTATACATTTTCAGGTCAATTTCAATTTGGAAAACCCTGTTTGGGTTGGTAAACATCTAGTAGAATAGCTATACCTATCTTTTGTGATCAACATAAAATTTAATATCCGAAACATTAATACAACATTTGCTAACCGCAAGCAAATTATGAAGCGTTTGAAAAGTAAATAGTTAATAAATTCATGAATTAATTGAAAACACGCAGTGTTATTATGTAATAATCATTGTATAACTTGACGTAATTGATATTATTTGATTGTAAACAATGGACAGTTCACAAACCGATATCATCAGTAATTACTGGTTATTGGTAAAAATTGCACTTTCGGCACTTTCGATACTCATTGTACCGTGGCCTAAGTCTTTACCACCTAATGACCACAAGGCAGTTACCAACTAACCACCCATGTTATGACACTGAAAAAATGTCTTGCCGCTTTCACTAGGGCCTTTATTGACAAGGAAGTGTTGTATTAATTGATGCCGATGTGAATAGTAAGCAACTAGATATACTATTACAATAATAATTATTATCAGAATCATAGTAAACAATTTACAAATTACAATACTTACCAATTTCATCAAGACGACGGACATTTACGCGGCGCTCTACTCTACATAGAGATTCTTGTAATTTTAAGTTTTAATTAGGAATTAACGAACGATTTCAATTGAAGATATAACTTCTATCATAATTCATAACATATTTGGTACCTACATCTTTAATACTTTAAAGAGTTGTCATAATATTTCTAGTTAACACGTTAAAACTTAAGGGTGAATTGCACCAGAAGCGTAGTTAAAGTTAAGGTTAAAGTTATCATCAAATATGGCGACTTTTGCTAGGGATTTGACAGTTCATTTCACATTTTGTTATGGTTAAAGTTAAAGTTATAGTTAAAGTAAGCCGGTGCAACTCACTCTAAATATATTGTAGTTAACTAGATGACGCCCGCAAATCCGGTGCGCCAAATTTGAATCACGTGATGTGAAGCATCCATAGATATTAAAAAAAAATCAGTTATCGCGCGGGAATCGTACATTTTTCCGGGATAAGAAGTATCATATGTCCTTTCCCGGCACTCAAAGTTCTCCATACCAAATTTTAGCGAAATCGGTTCAGCGGTTCGGGGTAACAGACAGACAGACACACTTTCGCATTTATAATATTAGTATGGATTTAACAAAGTGCCTGAAATATTTACGATATTATTAATAACACGATAACACTAATTGCGGTGCGCATCATTTTGCCGACAGTGACTAACCGCGCGGGGAAAATAGTCCACGATCTCACGAAAGACTCTCACGATCCGCATTCCTAAACTCTTTTTTCTTAATCTTATGTGTGATTAGTGAGTTCTGTATAAAATTGACTTTAAGTAACTGGTAACACCAATTTTCCTTGGCTCTACGTTACTTCTGCATTTTTCTTACTGTACCTTAAACTTTTTCTTTGATGTGAATATAGCGTACTGCAATTACCTTTCACTCTCACCCTCCTAGGAATTTAATACCTGAGATAGATCAGTTACAAGTAGGTAGTATATAACTCTTAAATATTCGATTACAATCTTTAGCAGCTTTTTATATCTTTTCATTTGAGGAATTCCGATTCTCCAATGTTTACTTAGAAAATATTTTAATTATTGTTCATTAATGACGTCTTGCTTATATGATGAAAAGCAATTTGCTCTGAAAAAATAGTTGGAAACCGCACGCTGTATACTTCAACATTCGATCAGCAAAAAATCGTATTTATAATTACGTTGTCATGTAGAGTTCATTAGCTTCACGTGTTCTACCAAAAGGTAATCATGCAATGTTGGTTTCGAATTTATATTGTTGGTAGATATACATAGAGATAGAACCTAAATATTTAGCTACTAAGTTCCTAAGGCGCCTTCTACCTAAATAAAGTGCAAGGCTTTAGAGTCCCAAAGATTTGCATCTAGAAGGTCATTACGAGTATAGAAAGTAAACATGCAATTTAGATTTTAATAAGCATTACAACTTACCGGATAAGGCTTCGTCATAGGGACATGCACAGATTTGGAGTCGGATGCGTACGGCTCGTACTCACGGAGAGCTTCCTTATGTTTCGTCCTTATGTAATTCTGACGCCATTTTTCGACGAGCTTTCTATAGTCGACCTCGTCTTCAAAATCGTTGTAGCCAGGCTTGTAATTTGGCAAATTGTTCGATTGCGACGTATCGTGGTTTCTGAGACCTAATAGCTCCTCCTCGTTCCTGTACCTAGTGCTGTAGTTATCGCTCCAATCGATCTGCGGCCTGTAATTTGATTTCAACGGCCTGTAGCTGTTGTAGGACCACTCGCTCGGGTTATTTTCGTATTGCTTAACGTACTTGTGGTTTTCGTGCTTCTTCGGTATGTGAACTATGTCTATATCTTCGTGGGTGTTCTGCTGCTTCCACGGGTGAGTTTTGGGGATGGAGAAGCCGGTTTCCTTGAATATGTTACCCCAGTGGGAGGACGATGTGGGTACGGTCGTGAACGGACTTTTGAAGTCGTACGTCAGATCTTCTACCGGCTTAGGTCGCTGAACAGGGAAGGGATTTTTGTACTCATAAGTCTCCTCCACGACTGGTTTCTCTCGGTAGAATGAAAGCCCCTTGCTACTCTCGGGGTCATAGTAATTCTTGATACTCGGTGCCTTAGCTAGGTCGTTGTAGGGATTCTCCGGCAATTGATAACTCGTGAAGCCGAGGGTGCTGCTCGCCGGAGATAACTCGTCGACGCTGCTGCTCAAATTTGGTCTAGACGAGCCGTAGTCGAATTTAAAGCTTGTCGTGCTGTGGTTGGTCGAATACTCGTATCCATTCATGTTCTTGAACTTCTTTCTATCGTCGTTGCTGAATTGCAAATGCAGGGGCCTGCTCTTCACCTTATCTTTGTACTCTGTACTAGTTTTAGTCTGCTTCGTCTGCCCTACGTGAATTGTGTTATCAGTCGGATTTTCAGGATTTTGGTACTGGAAAGTACTAAATTTTAGCCCCTCGTTCTCAGCTTGGGGGTCCTTGTACTCGTACCTCGATTGGTACATCTGATTCGTAGCCGGTTGACTATAGGTGTTGATGTTGGAATTTTCATCTCCGCTCACCAGCGCGTCCAAATTGATCGGTTTTTGCGACATATCCACGTACTTGTTGTCGACGCTGGTCGGGTAGTTCTGTTTATATTTGGTGAAATCTACCACTTTCGGAAATTTGTAGGGCGGATTGGAGGTCGAGGTCGGCTTCTCGTACTCGTGAACCTCGTACGAGTGATAGGGCTGTCTGAACACGTTCGGGGGCACGTCGCTCGTTTCACCCGGCGAGAGTTTGGGATCGGACAGAGCCTGCGCGTGCGGTCTAAAAGGGTTCCTTTCGTTCGATGCCTCGGACTCGGCGATGGAGGATGCGACGCTGCCGTAAATGTTGATACCCGTGTTGTTGACGTCGGTGAACAGCTTGTTTTTAGATTTACTCAGCTTGGCGCCGTAGGCCAGGGCGTCGTCCGTCTGCCCGTACACGCCGCCCTCGTTGGCATTCTTCCCTTTGAAGTCGGCACTCGGGGACGTGAAGAAACTCATCGAAGATTGGAAGTTCGGGACGTTCGGACCCTCCGCCGTGATCGGCTCGTTGCTCCCGAAGCTGGAGTCGGCGGCAGAGGGGAACGCCGGGGCGTACAGCCGCGTGTTGTGGTCGCGGGTGCGGTCGAGGTAGCTGGCGTAGTCCGGGGAGGTGGGCAGGAAGCCGTTGTACGAGCCCACGTCGTTGAAGCCGAAGGTCGAGTAGGTGAGCACGCTGGGCTGCGGCGTCGACTCCTGCGCCTCCTCGGCCGCATACTTGCTCTTCCTCGTCCGCTTACCTCGCGCGCCCTGGAGCAGCGCGGCCGCGATGAGAACGACACAGATTAGCTTGTACATCGTCGTGCACTATCACATGGTCGGTGCGCGTGGTCGTGGGCAGAAGTCCGAGTGGCGACTGACTCGGCCGCCGCGACGAGGGTGCGACGGCCTGCCGTGCCGCCCGCCGACGAAAACGAAAGCGTTCACGCTTCGCGGACCCGCCAATTTTCCCCGATCATTATCATAGCTAGCTAATAGTGAATTAGGCTCACTCAAATAATTCATATCATTATTGTATAAGCGTTCGTGACTTCCTGTTTTATTTCAGTATTGATATTTTCGCATTAGCATGCCATTAGAATAATTATGACATTTTCCTTGCATGCGCTTTGTCTTTCGTTTATTTTCTAATCGTAGTTTGGTCATTCCCGCGTGTATAGAAATATTGTATAACAGGTGTGTACTTTAATTACTTTAACTCATTGAAGAACTTAAATGTAGTAATTTGTATAATATTATTATTGTGTTATATAGATCTCAATCATCTCATGAAATAAATGACTTTATAGTACATGTACTATAACTCTTTTTATTCTTGGGCGCGTTCAGACGTGCGCATTTTCTACTGTAGCGTTTGGGCAACACTCGACGCAGAATCCGCGTACGTCTGAACGCGCTCTTAGGAGCAAAACTAGGATTAGAAAGGTATTCTTTTTTTTCTGTGTCAGACTTAGACTGTGTCCTTACTCATTAAGTACTTCTAGAGAAAAAATATCTATATAATATATATATATATATAAAAAAAAATCTTACTACTTAACTAAATGGGGTAAGTAACTCTTTTTAATAAAACGTAATGTTAATTCTAAAACATTTTATTGGTCTATAATTATCAAATGTTATTACAATTTCTCATAAAGAAATGTCACTTACCACTAATCACAATATCAAACGAATGGCCACCGTACGAACAGCTCACAAGCTGAAAACAAAACCTAACGAACAAGCCACTTTGTACTAAGTCCCCTAAATTAATTAAGAAGAGAAATAAAGTGAAAGAATCAACAAGTGGAATGAAAAACGTCCGTTTCCTGAGGTGAGATTACGGTTTATGATCAGCGTGTTTACATCAACCAATCAATGACCAGAGACTTACCCCCGAAACTGATATCAAACTGAAACCAAACTGATACGATTTTGATTAGTTCCAAATCGATCCGCAGCACGATCGAGCGCTATTTTATCTTAAGTGCCAAAAACTGTTGAATTTGAGGTTGAATTCGAACAGGCTCGTAAGTCAAAATCGTAACCGTTTTATTTTCAGTTTGATACCAGTTTCGGGGAGCTGCAGTTTATGAACTTTTGCCAGGAATTTATCTTTTAAACAGTGTCGTTGATTGGCAAACTTTTTTATTTTATCAAGAACCTCACAAGCTGAACATAAAAACTAATAAATTCACTTCAGAAACCGAGCTGAAGAAACGATTTTCATTTACTACATAAATTTAACTTTGAAAAATAACAATTAATAGGCACAATGGAGAACATAATTGAAACTTTGTTCTAAAAAGAGTCTTATGTTTTGAATCAGACTAGATATGAGCGACGCGATATTTGAAATTATTGTATCAATTATTCAAGTACAGGTATAATGTTCACACAAGAACAATTCTTCACTTTAAAAATTTACAAAAAAAATTGAAATTACTAGGTAAGTAGGTATTAATGTAAACTTAGAAGATAAAATGTAGATACAGAACCATAAATATCATAATTATTAATATTGTAGTTGTGTAAAAGTAATTATCTGAATAATTTACTAATCTGCATAATGTATTTTTATGAAGGTAACTACATAATTTACTTGAAATTAACGTAATATAAGCAATAGGTGCTTGAAATCATAAAGACGTACTACGTATCAAACTATTATGTCATTGATCAAATACAATTGAAACGATTCGCTATTGGTTGATCCTTGATTGAAGTTGGCGACATTTTTTCGCTACATTTAAATTTAAAAACCTCCTGTAATTTTAGGTTTATTTTACAGGTAAAATAATTCTGCTTAAAAATATTAACTACATTTGACAGAGTTATTGGAAGAACTTCGTGCATACTTTAGATGTGTAAGTGGTATTTCTATATTACTTATAACTTTAGTAAGAGATTCTTTTTTAACAATAAAAACGTTCTACAAGACTGAAGTGAAGTTGCAGTCAAAGGGAAGACGAGTAACTAAAATTAATCTTAAAAAAGTATTGTAAATAGATTATTATATAAAAAGACAAATAACTTATTAATGCATTTGGAACTAAAGGTACAAGTCGGAAGTCGGCTACATGAAGCGGCAGCAGACGACGACGTGTCGTCGCGACACTATTGGTTTCAATGTACTTCTATGAAATACCCTCCACAGCTAGCGACACGAAGCTAGCGACACTTTAATCCGTCGATCGCGGATTCTTGGAAATCTATTGTTATTCTATTGTTTAATAGCGGCCCACTTGGGCCGTTCGGGAGTTGATAGGTTTATAGAAATACATAGAAAACAGTAGTGTCGCGACAACACGTCGTCTGCTGCGGCTGCATGTCGCCCGCTGCCAACCGGCACCTTTAGAGAAAAAGCTGCTTTTTTATGCAACTGTACCTCAGTCTGAATTATCGTAAGAAGTAAGAACGCTCGTGTTGTATGCTACGAAGGCTACCTATGTAAATAAATTTCATAATGAATTTTACATGATAACATTTTGTCTTAGCGCTTTTTTCATACATTTCTTATCTACCATTAAACTTAACAGTTACCGATCTATGGAATAGGTTTATGTAAGGTATCAGAAATAGGATTTCTATAGGTTTTACATTTAAAAAAATATAAAAATATTCTTCATATCTATCACGATCATGAACACTTTGTTACAATACATACAGGGGGCTTCCGTGCCAAATTAGAAAACATAATTATATGTCACATTCTTTAATAAGAAAAAAATTCACTAGATATTCTAAACAAAACATGATTTTAGACTTCTCGAGCCAGTATGAATGAGAAATTTGACATGTATTGAAAAGACTGCGGATTAAAGCTTCGGCCAAACCTACGCGACCAAAGCGACTGCGAAGCGGGAGCGTCCTCAACACAGGACGTCCGCGTCGGCAGAGCGGGAATAATCTACGTTTTCGCACCGTAGTCGCGATATGTGCACGCCAGTTTTGCGTTGCACACGCTCCCGTCCCGCGTCCCGGTTACTGACGCGTAGGTTTGGCCGAATCCTTATTGTGGCATTTAACTTTTTAGCACTAAGCCGTGAACAGGAAATATGGAAAGAGGAAATTCGATAGAAACTTGAAGTTGATACAAAACTTTACACTCCTACATTGAACGAGTACAGTGCTAGGCCTAAGCCGCAATTCTTCAACTCCCAACTAGTCTAAATTATTGTTACAAAATATGTAAGATTCTTACCGATCTAGTTATCTAGAGAATAAAGATGTCTAATAAGAACTGTAAATGGTTACAAATGGGTTTCGAAACGTTAAACATTGTGACTTTTAAAAAGTTTAGAAAAATATTTTTTTCCTTTGAAGTCGACGTTTACCCTTAACATTATTAGCTCGTAGTCGATTCAGTCAATATTTCGTTTGCGAACATCCTTCAGTAGTTTGTGTAGTAACATAGACATCAAAATTAATTCCTTGAAACCCTATACATAACTTGTTTCTCATAGAACATCGCTTACACTAAAATGGCTCCAATATACTCAATATTTATTTTTAGTTATCTTTAACAGCGCAAGGGTTGTCCTACAAAAAAACGTCCCTAACACCAAAACCTTTCAAATCATTTTGTGACACTTTCAGTGACTTAGCATCATAAAAATAATTTATAACCACACTTAACATAATAATACACAAGTAGAAATCAACATATTATTACAAAATACTTTACAATTAAAGCATTAAAACAATGATGCGTACCTTTTTTCGTCAAATATTATCGTTGCAGTTTCATTAAAGCGCCATCTATCGAATAATGTACACAGTACAATGCTCTAGCGATGAAGCCACTGATCTCTATTATACTTAAGTACGCTGGATAGCTGATACACACCTGCTTTTTCTGCCTATTTGAAGCGGAATCAGCGCCCCCACTGCGGGGGTAGAGAACTAAATTTGACGTAACCACAACCAATAACAACAGTTGTCATCACGAGTATTAGATCCAAGTACTTCCACTACTGCTATCAGCGCCAATATGGCGGCTTTCAAACGTCATTTTAACGTCAGATTTAGTTCTCTACCCGAATAATGGGGGCGCTGATTCCGCTTCAAATAGGCACAAGATATAGCTGTCATTTCAAAGAATATCAGCTATCCAGCGTACTTGTATAATAGAGATCTGCAGTGGATGAAGCCGATTTGTAGATGGCGTTAAATGTATAAGAAAAGTATAGAATTATACTTTATAGTCCAGTAGTAAATAGATTTTCAATGTTTTAACATGCCAATAATTTAAATGCTATATCTATTAATACTCTATGAATATTACAATTAATATATTTAGAGAACGATAGAAGCGCAGCACGGTCAGACATTTACATAATTTCTTCAGTGATTCCCGTGGTGATTAAATTTTAAATGCGCGAAACTTTACTTTTTTAAAACGAGCCATAGGGTGCTACCATCAAACTTCTTTCATAATCGGGAGCAGCAATGAAAAACTGCTCTTAAAGCTATATTAATAAGGTATTAGGTGGCTCAAAAGCTCACGATCTCTGACTAGCGTATAAATAACCACGGGAAAACATTGTACAATCAACACCTCGTAACAACCAGTCTCCCGTACATAATAATTATTATGTAACTTAATGATTCCAAAAACAAAAGAGCATTTGGAATTTAGTGTATTACTGCGGAAAATCTTTAGATTTCTACAAAATTTTCACATTTTATAGGGAAGACCTCTACAGGGTGTAACAAAACTAAGTGATAATACTTAAGGGGGTGTATGGGTCCCCTGTATAGAGTTGACTGTGAAAGTACCAGCATTGAAAGAGTAACTTTTTCATCTTTGTATGAAAAAATTCATGACGCACAAGTCCATAAAAATCACAAAAAAATTTGCTCTGTCAGTGCCCGCGCCGCTACCTACTTTTACCGTTAACTTACACTCCATAAGTTAACTCTATAATATAAGGGACACAGACACCTTAAGTATTATCACTTAGTTTTGTTACTTGTATCAGAGACCAGACATACTATTAATGATCCAGGATAAGAATGGATCATCCTTAGATTATGGATCATGAACACGTACGAAAGGCCGGTAGCTACCGTCTTAGTGCGCGGAGGCGGCGGTAGATGGCGCGGCGAGTCAGAGTCGCGCAGCTTTAATTACCGAGGCGTTGTTACATTGCAGTTTCTGCACGGCCGCACGGAAAACGCGCCGCGGTTCCCTCATGTCACAAGCACTTAGTGCGCGGAGGCGGCGGCAGATGGCGCGGCGTGTCGGAGTCGCGCGCGCACCTCCTGCAGTGTGGGGTTCGTTCCCGGCTCGACCTGCGGCTCCGGCTGCTGCTGCATCTGCTCCAACCGCCTCGCGCGCTCCGCTATCGCCTTCTCTAGCTCTGGAAATTAACAAAAAAAAGTTAGACATGTAGGTAGTCTTAAAAATTAGGGGAGTAATCAGTTCTAAGATTTTCAAACTAATGTTAAACTATATCAAAAGTATTCATACGTTACGTAAGTTTTATTTAATTATAGCTCTGGAAATTAACAAAAAAAGGAGTTTGACATGTAGGTAGTTTTGGTTTTGTTTCCCGCTTTGTATGGGAAGGATTCTTTCTACTCCTATTTTCTTCTCATTAATTTCGTTGCGGGTCGCAAGACAGCTTTATAGCATGTCCCACGGGCTCCCTGAGATCATATCAAAGGGTTTTCGTGGTTGGATACCACTGTCGATCCTGGCGACACATTAGATAAAGTGGTGGGAAATGGAAATGTGTGGTGGTACATAGTATTTAAAATTGGTCTAAATTTAAAATTAGGGGAGTAATCAGTTATAAGATTTCCAAAGCTATTGTTAAACTTTATCAAAATTATTGGTACGTTAAGTACGTTGTATTACAAAATAAGAATTTTGAGACTGGTAAAGTGCGAGTTCCACTCGCGCTTCGGGTATCAAAATATTACTCTATTTTTAGTACCGGGCAGAAAGCGACAAGAAAATAACGATAGAAACGTCTAATTGGGCAATCAGTAAAAAATTAGAACAAGTTTATTATATCCCTCATTAGTCAATAGCCTGCTAACCTAGTATACCTACTCTCTAACAGTCATCATTACAAGATAATAATTATTGTAATGTGTATTACATAGATGACTGAGTTTTCTCAATAATCAAATAACCACTCATCATTTTAATGACCCGAATAAAGAATGATTATTATTTATTAGAACTAGGGATTAACTACTAAAATTTTATTAGCGATCGAACGATTCGATTATAATGTATTATTAACGAAATCAGTAGCAGTATGAATTATCAGGAGGTTCACTTATAGTTTATAGTGAGTTTAATGACGAATTTCACCCGCGACCGGTGCAGGTATCCTATGGTCAAACAGGTAGCATTTCACTTTCATACAACCTTGGTCGTTGAGCCCTGCCCCTACACGGTTATCTGCATCGATGTGTTTCACTTATTAACTACCTGACTAGAATATTAGGTTTTTATTATCTGAATAATGTAAACTAAAGAAATCTTTCAATGATATACACGAAGAAAATAAAAGGTTCTATTATTGATCCCTGAGGAACGCCTTAAATAAAAGATAAGTAATGCTGGAGAAATAGTTGCGACATGTGAATAGATAAATAAATTGAAGGCAAGATTTATTTGCATCACACCAAAGAAGTACGTCTACAATATAGATACTTTTAGTCAATTCAATAAAGAAACAAAATGTTACTACAACTTTTTTACAATCAATACATAATATTTATTGTAATGATATCTCAATAAATCTGCGCATTTTCTCTAAATGTCATCCATTCCTTATACTATTGAGACAAGATTCTAGTAAAAATCACTTCAAACTAACAATGTTCAAGATAACAATGTACGTTTTTACCAAACCCTAAAGACCAGACACTTTCAAAACGTAGTTACAATTTTTAAATTTCTTCTCTCGGACGGTGTGAGGGCTAAGGCTTTTATAATATTAACGGCGGGTCCGTGTCTAATTGTCGAGGTGAACGCCCGATGCACCTGCGCCGCCGCAAAAACTGACTGGTCAAAAATGCGGGGAAAAAACCACGGCCCATACCAGTTCGAGTACTGGACTTGGATGCAGGATCGACGTTCAAACTCAATACGCGTAGACTGGCTAATACGCTACAACATTTAGCCTTTAAAGCTGCGTTTCCACCAGAGATGTGTAATTGCGAGGAATGTGTTTTTGAGAACCAATAGAATCACTTCATTGACATGACCTTGTTCAGCGCTGCGATTCAATTGGATCTTAAAAACACATTCCTCGCAAGTCGCAACACATTTCTGGTGGAAACGCAGCCTTAGGGCGGTAAAAAGTAAAAAGTCTAGGATGATGATTTTGTAAATCTTTGTTTACATATGGTTTACATCATCTTCAGTAGGTAAACCTCTGTTTCAAAACCTATCTGCCCTGACTTTAATTACCGGTTAGGCGATTCTGCCGGTAGTGTACCTACTACCTAATTACCTATCTATTCAATAGAGCTTGTTATTAGACAGTCCAAACGCATTAGCGAATAGATGATCTACCGACAATTGACAAATTCTCTTAGAGATCGAATAACAGCCTTTTAAGGAGCATGGCTCACGACCAAAATAGTTGGGTGCGGTACTCTAGCATTTACTTGAAGTAGTGTTTGTACGATGTTAGAGTAATTGTAAAGTGTGCATTTTCATTAGAAGACAGTTGAAAATGCGTACATGTATGCATGTTGCTTTGACAAAATACAATATAATAATTCATAGAAAATAATTACATTTATTGTTTGTAGAAACCTGACGGTTTCTCGAATAATTTCTATTCCTTTCTTTAAATTAGTCTTAGTTTCAAACTAAGTCGTAGCCAAGTTTTTAGGTGAGACGAAAAAGTTACTATTATGTATAATATAGTTTTATTATGAACAAGAATTCTTCCTCAAACAATTAATAAGTTCTCTACAAAAGCGACATTGACAGCCTGGGCCGCAGCTCCGATCAATAATAAGCAATAATAATCTCACAATTCACATGTATCCCGTAATACATAAATTATTATTTGTTTTTAAACCTACTTATTTACCTCTGCGACTTATTTAAAACAAGACATTCTGCCCGGCTCCGCTCGCATTAATAAAAAATGCGCGGGAACCGTACAGTTTCCGCTAAGAAGTAGGTATACTCATTAGTCAGTCCCCGTGGTTTGCATTTTCCAAATTACATAATCGAAATTAATCCAGCAGTTAGTGCGATTAGTGCGTTCAAACATACAAACTTTATAATATAAAAACATTCAGATTTCATCACTATAGTCACACTGACTGTTGCTTGCAATTAGGCAAAACCTCTTAGCTCGGAGTTCCGACTAATAAGACGGTTTTTACAGCTATTGTCGTTTATTGCAGCTTCACTGTCGCAATTATTGCATTAATTACAGCGTATTGCATTTGCAAACAGTTCGTTTATTTCAATTTTAACAAGATAAAGTCAGATAAAAAGTATGTTATTCCTCAAATCTGCGATATCATTATCTATTTCGTCATTATCATTAATTATTTACTATCGATAATAAAATATTGATCCTCAAAATGTTAATGATGAAATTGCTGATATGAGCAAAAACATTTTTTATATTATATTCTTTTAAATTATGTCCGTGGTTACAGAACCTTAAAAAAAACAATTACGGACTTTGGGAGAATGAATTCAAAATTCCAAAAGCGCAGGTAAGTACATCTAATTACCAAAGTAAGCGAACTAAGGATATTTACCTGGCGTTTCTTTGTGTTCCTTTATTTGGTTCATAAGCTGCTTCTCTTTGTGTTTGGAGAGCGCCTTCTCTAGTTCACTCTTCTGGTTCAGTACATTTTTACCTCTGGAATTAGAAAATTTATTATAAGTATCGGCTATCATTTTACGAATATAAATTGGTGACAAAATATTAAATAAGTGCTGTTAAGGGTCAGATCACATTGCAACGTAACGTGGCGATGCACATTGCACTGGTAAACATTTTTAAACGTGCTACTCAAACGTATACCTAGGTTATTTACTACACAAGATGTTTCACATTGAACGGACAGGCTTGCCGGTCGCGTTGGTGAGCTACCTGTTCCAAATTCAAAATTCAAATAGCTCATTTAAAAGTGCATCGCACCGCCTGGTCATGTTGCAATGCGAATTGACCCCAAGACGGTAAAGATTATTAACGAAGTTTTACAAACAACGTCAACCAATAACGCAACTAGTTTTTAGCTCTATAAATGTTGCACTTGCATGATCTTCTCAGAGCTACTTTACAGACAGGTGGGCAGAAATACAATCCATTCAGGCTTTTTTACTTCTGATGCGCTTAAGAACCTTATATTATCTTATCTCATAGAGCTGGGTCAAATTCACAGCTCTGGTACAAAATACCTCAAGGACTTTAGAGGAGTGTTTGCTTTGTCATTTATGGGGTAGTCAGGTGACGAGAGGCGTCCTCGAGACAATTTAGGAAATAGATACTTCATAAAGGAAGGCCCTCTTGGCGACGTGTCAATATTAACACCATACTTGTCGATATCCCCGTAGGAAGGATGTCCTTAACCCTCGATCACGCGGTTTTGAACGTAAAAATGAATAATAATTTCTCTGGTTACGAATCTGCGCTTCCCGGTACTTTCAAGTGACCTTCAAATGCGTTGACACAATGTGAGAGGGACAGTGTGGCGCAAGTGCTTGCAGCTTGACAAGGAGTTGAGAGTTGCGTGGGGTGGTCACGACACACCGTGGTGGTAAAACCGTTTGGAGACAGTCAAGAAAGAGTAGACGCTTAAATAAATTTTCCAAACAAAATCACGATAAAATGGTAGTTTTTAAGCGCAGAACGCGAACCTTGCTTGTTGAATGACTACACAAACTACGCATTACGCATATATTATGATACTTATGTACCATACATAAGAATTCTAGTTAACACGTAATTTTTCTATCAATATACCACTCATGCTCAAGCAGTTCTTGCACAATTCCGAGACACTTGATAGTTGATACTTCTTATCAGATTGACACACTAAAGATTAGCTACTACTTGTACGTAATTTAATGCTCCTGCTCTGACTTATCCTATTTTATTTTATTGAAAGCGGTAGAAAGCTTTAACTGCCGCACTCACTCAACACACACACAAAGATATTTATTGATGATTAAATTTAAATTTAATGAAGAATTTAACAGATAACGTATGTTATGTCAAACTCTACATTTATTTACAGTTAAGTAATTATTTAATTAATAGGTATTAATTGTCTCTGAGTGCAGCAGTAATAATGTTAATACTCAAGCTGATTTTCTAATTAATTCTCGTATGTTATCTAAATAGGAGCGCAAAATTCCTACAACATAAGGTGTAACAAAAGTAATGTGATATTTGAACTGGGGTGTAAATGTATCCCTTACCTATATAGAGTTCTCTGCGAAAGTTGCAGCGCTGAAACAGCGACTATTTTTAGACGCTTTTTATTAGCTTCACCTGTATATTTGTTTGTAACATGTTTGTAACCGACTTCTTTGAGCGCGATTTTGACCCACTTTAAACGGCCAGATTTCGTTCAAACTTTGTAGATTTATCGAGGACCGATGACAATACACTAATTTGATATAATTATTCCATTTTTCAATTTGTATGTTTGTATGTTTGTTTGTAACCGACTTTTTTGGGCGCGACTTTGACCCACTTTAAACGGCCAGTTTAGTTTGGTTGTATATAAAAAAGCGTGTTTTTAGTTTTTTTAACTAATAATATTTTATTCACTTTCGTATGGGAAAGTACTCTTATACTACATTTTAGTTTTGTTACACCCTATATTATACGTCCCAAACATTTAAGATGATAGGAATTGGAAACCCGAGCTTTATATAAAGCACTTTCGGTGTTCTAGTTATAGTCATACTGTATTCCAGTGTATTCATGTACGGCCTAGCATACGCCAACGAGATATCTCTCTCTACATGTTTCTCGATGTTTGATAGTTTGTATCTTCATCTCTATTGACCCTAGCATGACAAACATTTTTTCTCGCGTAGATCTATCATCAAATACCACATTTTTATAGAGTTTTGTCGAGATATTATCTCGTTGGCGTATGCTAGGCCGGCAGCTGAATCTTTGCTGACGATATAATATAAATTATGTTAAGTCTGGACTGTGAGTCTATGGTGTATACCCCACAATTATATATGCGATAAGGCCTTTCTTGCATATTTTACGAAAATTGAATATAATGTTTGCCGCAGTATCATCATGTACTTAAACATAATATTATTACAACGAAAACTATTTTGGCAGAACTCCGAAGACTGCGCCGCGGAAACGAATCCCACTTTGGTCATAAGTCATAACTCATAAACTCATAACCCAGTGGGACGGAAGACCGAAACAGCGAGAAATCAGACGCAGGACCGACTTTTTACATGCCAATCCGAGGCTGATGATGATGATTAGTGATTACAATTTACAATACACAGACATAGATCAAGATAGATACCACATGTCGCTCCATTTGTATGAAAACGAGCGTGCCACTTTTTTTATAGCTATTGTGATTTGTGACGAACCTATGATAAGAAGAGTGCCCATTATCTAGGCCAAAGTTTCTATTTGAATTACTACACCTCAATACGGCACTTTTAGGCATTTAGGCATTTTTAAAATTCCGATTGACGTCCGATTCCAATAGCAGACTAAAGATTAACACTTTCGAAAGACGAGCATTGCTCGTCGTTTGGGAGCCCCATATGGCCCGCGCAGTACATACACATGCGGTATCTATCATGATTCATGATCCATGTCTGTGTTACAATAGCATACATTGTCCTCATTGATATTACTTATATAAAATTCTTTGTTACGTATAATCTTATCAAGTCGTTTCTCGTTACCATATAAGGCAATGTCGCGTTTTGGTGATAATGACCTTTATGTAACACTCAAATTTGTTGTCGTTGTGCGTAGGTTTTTAGTTAATTACTATTTGGTTGGAACTCGCTTGTGTCTAAGTTCTAACAAGCGTTTGCTAAATATATTTTTTTATTATACATTTGTATTGTAATTTGTAATGAACTATTAACTTTTGAAGTCTAAAATTTTTCAGAATTATTTTATAGTCTCTAGTCTCTACTCTTTAGAGTTTAAAATTTAGTTTGTTATTATTTTTCGCAATATTCCGCGAAATAAACCTCAACCTTGCGCACTGCGGATAGTGTACGTTGCGTACTCATTTACTTAAAGGTTATAAGACCAAATAAATAATTATTTGACAAAATTATTTATAAAATTTGTAATAACACCTATTAAGACTTAACAAAACTTTAATAACTTAATTGCGATATTACAACAACCCTCTGTTTAAACACATAATTGAAATATTAGGGTAATTAAATCAGTTTTACTGGAAACACATAATTAAAGAGTTTTCTGCCCACTTGTATCACGGATGTAATTATCGTAGATAATATAATAATTATTTTATACTGAGGCCGAATTTTATTTATTTATATGATGCAACACTGCATTCAGTTACTTACGTTATACGTAGCGTATTAATATTTGTAGTTCGGTGATCGGTCTTCCAAGTTCCAACGCTTTCTCACGTATATTAATTTGGCTTACATGTGTGAACTATTTATCAAAGAAATCTCATCATTTATTTCAAAAATTAATTATTCAGAATCATATTATTATATAGATAAACATGCTTTTACTTTTGAGTTTTGACTTGTAACCTTTTTACGCAAAGTTCTCTTTAATTTGTTTGCGAAATTGGAATTCGGGATTACATTGAGGCAAAGTAAATTTACCTTATTTACCTTTTTAATTTACGGAAGCAAATGCCAGCCAAGATTCGCAAATGACTTTAGATATTAGGATTTTTAACGAATAACTGTAAAATTCGTCTGAGAATCAGTGACGGATTAAGACTACTTGATGCCCTAAGCAATCCATGCCTATGGGTCCTCCTATCCGTATGTCAACTAGAAACAATCTTTGAACCTTTACTCTTCTGGTGTCTTAGCCCTAGGCAATTGCTTATTTTGATGAAGGGTTAATCCGTCACTGCTGAGAATGCACTGTAACTCGGGTGATTCGAAAAGGTGTAAAAAAGACTCTACCCTAAAGACAGGTGTCCAGCGTTCACACCTTCAGAATTTAATATAAGTTAAGACAAAAAGCTCTTCAACTAAACTTAAACTCCTACATACCAAATCTTATCGTAGGGTGCTTATATCTTATTCCCTACTACCAAATACCAATCCAACCAGTCATAACATTGTAGGCTATTTCGTATCTAAAAGCGTAAGCGCTACTCCACAAATAGTACTCGTATTTTACACTAGTACGCGTATAAGCTACAAACATCCGTATTTTCCAACTAATCCACGTGGAGAATTTACGCTTCCTTGTACTGTTATTGCCTATTAATAGATAAGATTTAACCGCTGTCTAGATATTAGTAATTGGCTATTTGATTTATTCTAGGTGGTAGGCTCTAGTTTAAAGTCGTATAATTTCATTACACAATCATTTTCTGATTCATAGATTTTCATACAGGCAGATATCTAATAATATTATGTTTATGTAACAATAATATAATTTTCGCTATGGCAATTATATGAAGCAAGCGATATAGGAAGGACTTAATAATTATGTTTTTACTACAAGTTGGCTTCAATATTATTTCTTTAGCGCAAGCCTATCAAAACGAAGTTTGTAGCTACCTACTTTCGTGAACTCTATACAGGGGATACACTTTAAAGTATTATTACTTTGTTTTGTTACATCCTGTATAAATGTTTATTTAACCATGTCTATACGATTCCATTATCTATGGGTACCTGCCGAGTATACCCGGCTGCACATTGTACGACATTTCTGATCAGAAACAGTTGAACGTCCGCGCTGTCTCTTACATGTTGTACTGAGCCGAGTGAGCTCGAACTCGCCGGAAGGATATTTCGGACAATGTGCGGCCGGGCTTAATCGTATAAGAGGTACATAGACTTATAAAATATGGCGGCGCACGGCCAGGGAATGAAATTTCCAAACCATTAGCAGTTTCATCGTCGCGATTAGGTTACGGTTAATTACGGCCGCCATGGGCGCGCTCTGCCTCCTACCAAGTCGATCCTGTAATTAAAAACATGTGTGGATGAAGCGGGTATCTAACAATTTGAAAACTGACGTTTTTTTGCACAAATGGAGGCTTTAGAACAGGGAAAATGATTTGAAATAAAAAATGTGGATTCCATGTATGTACAGCTATACTATATATATTATATATTATATTCGATGCATGATGAGGTAGATAAGTTAGAAAGTTTGTTCAAATCATAAGGGGAAAATATTCAGAAGTCTAGCTTTAGCGGTATCTTGAGATACAGCCTGGAGACACACAGACGGACAGACGGACAGACAACGAAGTCTTAGTAATAGGGTCCCGTTTTTACTTCCGTTCCTTACGGAACCCGTATTGTTTGTCGCTTAGTAATCCCTGGCCGTCCAAGTATCGAAGAAGCTGGCTATTGATAATGGATTCCATTATCTTCGAGAAGAGAGAGGTTATAGCGATTGGTCTGTAGTTGGAAGGATTTGAGCGGTCACCTTTTTTAGGGATCGGGTGCACCAAGGCTGTCTTCCAAGAAGCCGGGACGATGCCAGTGGAATAGGAGAGCCGAAAAAGATGCGTCAAGACCGGAGCCAACTCTGGAGCACACTTTTTCAACACAATAGGAGGGATTCCGTCAGGCCCACTCGACTTTTGGATATCAAGGGAAAGGAGGGCTTTTCGCACTGAGCGCTGATGAAACCGAATATCCGACATGATGCTCGTACATCGCGGTATGGTCGGCGGTTTCTGCCCCCCGTCATCCAGGGTCGAGTTTGACGCAAAGAGCTTGCCCAGAAGATCGGCTTTGTCTTTTGCGTCATGGGCCAATGACCCATTTCCTACGTGTAGGGATGGTAGGGTTGGATAAGTTGGACCTTAATGTATCAAAATGTTTTGTCGTCAATTTTAGTCGTAAACTAAACTTAATTACACACGATTATGAACTTCAGAACAAGGTCCTTGTTATAAAGAAATCTATAAGGGATCTTGGAGTAATTGTAGACTCAAAATTGATCTTTGATGAGCACATTGATTATATTATTAATAAAGCCTCAAAAGCCCTTGGATTTATTATCAGCTCATGTAAAAATTTTCAATCTGTCAAAGTAGTTAAAATCCTATACTGTGCGTATGTTCGAAGTATCTTAGAGTATTGCTCTGAGTTGTGGAACCCTGCTTATAACGTATACATCAATAGAATTGAGTCTATACAAAAACGGTTTCTCCGATTTATTCAATTTAAATGCAACCATTTTCTAAGTGATTACGATGCCAGATGCAAAAAGTTCCACTTTCTTCCTTTGTACCACCGGAGACATATAGCTGACCTAACTTATACATGTAAAGTCCTTAATAATAAAATAGATTCACCTGAATTACTTAATAGATTTAATATTAATATTCCCCGTAGAAATGCTCGTCATTTTTTGCCCCTTTATGTTCCACCTTGCAATACGTACTACCGTAGAAATTCTTTTATACTCAGATCTAGTACATATTTAAACAGATTTTTAATTGCCCACCCACAAGACATGTTCTCCCTAAAACTAAACAAAATTAGAAAAATTATGACTGATACGTTTTTTAACCAAAATAAACAATAATTCCTGTATTTACTTTTATCGATTTCATATTGTAATATTCAAATATAAAGGATCGTACCATCTGCTGAGTGCTGTGTGTGTGTGTGTGTGTGTGTGTATGTGTATATTTATATATTATATTAATAAGTACTGTCAACTCCATTATCTCACAATTTTAGATCCCTCATCCATCTCTTGTGATTTAATAAAATTTAATATAATTTGTATTTTACCTAAAATAATTTATACTTTAAATAGTTTTTACATTTCCTTAAGTCTTGTGTTATCTTTATTGTCAGGACTTTGATAATTTTAGCCTTAACTTATTATTTACTAGTGGAAACTTGTTATTGGCATGTCATTATTTAATAAGTATTGTCACTGTTATTGTTATATGCTGTAAGTTTTCCTAATAAAATAAAATAAAATAAAATAAAAGTAGGTGAAACAAAGGGAGCGCCAAAAAAATTTTTTCTCGAAGTGGGTGGTAGACAAAATAAGTTTGGGAACCCCTGATGTAGAGGGAGTGCATCACCGTCTATCAAGCGAGAATGGAGTGTTTATCGCTGGAGTATTTATACTGATTACATAAATATTTTCTAATCTAGTGCATTTAGTCCATTGAAACGCCCAGGGACGAAGGTAAAGCGAGGTTGTAAAATGTAGTTCACATTGGAAATACAGAATTTAGGCCGCGCGTAGGAACATATCTGATACTAAATCTGGTAAGCAATCAACATAGTCTCCGAAGCATGGTTTTCAATTTAAATTGTATGTCTGCTATAATCTAAGAGATATTTCATCCGCTTTTCAAAATAGTGAATGGACAGTGTAAACTTAAAGTAAGTTAAAATTGAGTCAAATCTTGTTAACATTTTCAATGACTTTGGAGATAATTAAGTAGAAAGAACGTTTATTTGCTAAAAACTACCAGACTCATTTTTTGCCAGATTATTTACTTTAATGTAAATAATCTGGCAAAAAATGAGTCTGGTAGTTTTTAATGTTTTGAAAACCTGAATTTAATTTACTTGCCCGCTTAAAATATCGCCATAAATACAAAAATGTCTCTGTCTTATTGCATTTGTAATCTCTGTACTATATCGCTAAGCCGGTCAATATCAAGTTTCTAAAAGTTTTTTAACTGATTAATTCACGAGTTTAATTGACAAACGTCAAAACATTAACCAATCAACAAAGCTGTTGAATTGATAAACTCCTGATATAAAGCCTCCGGGTATTAGACAGGTATAGCCGCCTACAAATCGTACTGCGTACACCTGTTGATTCAGTTTGTCCGTCGTTTGTGTCGGCAGGTCGGTCATTTCCGCGTCGTCTGAGCGACGGAAGGAAGCAATTCCACTCCAATGGGAACATTTCGATTCACTGCCACGATTCACTTACATCGACTGATTTATTAGACTCTAATAAATCAGTCGATGCAGTTTAGCCATAAGCATTACTCTAATATTAGAGCTGCTTATGGCTAAACTCCAATAGTTTTAGAAATATAGGCGCAAGCGCTTTTTGCCAGGAACAGGTGTAGAACTTACGCAGTAACTTTGAGTAATCTGTATGAGAATTCAATCAAGTAGTCCAAAGAATCTCTTCGTTTCTCCTTTTTCTTTACTACATGGTGCCTGCAGGCTGCAACTTCATTTGCGCAGAAACTAGTTTATATAGCGGGCACTATCAACTTTTTCGCTATCTATACATATAATAAAATTGTAGGAAAGTCAATTCTGTACATTGAATATTTTTGAAAAATAATACTTGGGACGTGATCTACAATCGATATGGAAGCCAAAAATATAGTTTTTAGAATTTTTGTCTGTTTGTCTGTTTGTCTGTTTGTCGGTTTGTCTGTTTGTCTGTATGTATGTCCGGGATAAACTCAGAAAGTACTGAATGGATTTACTTCAAATTTTGCACGAATATTATATAGAGGTTGGGTCAACACATAGGCTATATATTATGACGATATCACCAAGGGGGGGGGAGGGGCTCAAGTTTCAATATTTTTAGCTTTTTGCTCATATCGCTAAAACGGTGCGTTGTAGAGAAAAAATGTCCTGTACGTAATGAAAGCCCATAAAATTTCCTACAAATTTCTCCTTCACACTTTGTATCTATCTTCACTCCTTGCCATGCTATGAGCTTTTGTCTATCTTTTCTATACAAATTTCGAGTGTCGTTTGATTAACATGCTGGGAGCTTTGGCATCGGTCTTTTCTTGGGGAGGGGGGGCTTCGCCCCCCCCCAACCCCCCCCCCCCCCCCCACCTCCCCAAATTTTGCTTCAAACAAAGCGGTGTTACGGCGTTATACATCTTTTTTAAGAACAAAGTTAAAAACTAAACTACACATACGGTTTTCCAGTGTCGTTTGTTTTGGGGGGGCTGCGCCCCCCCCAACCCCCCCCCCCTTATTCCTCATGAGACTTTTGTTCATAATTAAAAGGTATCGTGGAGTTTGTATTGCGTCTTAATTATCCTTTGTAGGAACAAACTAAGTCATCTATACATATTGTAATAAAATTGTAAGAAAGTCAATTCTGTACATTGAATATTTTTGAAAAATAATACTTGGGACGTGATCTACTATACTAACGCGGACGAAGTCGCGGGCAACAGCTAGTTTAAAATATTTTCCTGGGACACAAAATATTTCTATAGTCTATACGTTTCACTCAAATCGGTTCATCGGTTTAAGCTTGAAAAGGTAGCAGACAGAAGGAAAGACACACTTTCGGTTGTAATATTAGTAAGTATGGATTACTACACATACCTAACTAGTTGCTGTAATATGGCAAGTTATTCCGTAAATAACGTAATTAATAATAATTATCCATAAATAGAGTTAACATCAATCAATACGTCACTAATACGGCTAGTGTATAGAGTGGTATAGAGGCAAATTTACTACAGTAATACCGATAAGCTATATGAATCAACAGCTGATGACTGTTCTTAGAAAATATAGCTGCTATGACGAACTTAAAACATGTGGTGTACTACTGCCAAAACCAATATGCCGAATAATGAAATCGAAACGGAATTACGTTTCGATTTACGACTCTGATTAATTATCGAAATATTGTCAGTTTCTTATAAAGACACACATATAAGACGTAAATATGTAGTGCCGAAATCTCAATTCTCAATATAATAAATTAAAGATAAAAAAGCGGCCAAGTGCGAGTTGGACTCGCCCATGGAGGGTCCCGCAGCAGCAATAAGGTTTATTTTTATGAAATTAAAATATTTTTGATTTATTTTTATATTTCAGTCGATTTAATGAAATTTAGATTAAGGTTTACTATTTATGACGTATAAAAAAAACTACTGGCTAGATCTCGTTCAAACCAATTTTCGTTGGTAGTTTTTATAGTAATCTACATCATATATTTCTTTTAGAATTATCATGCCTCTACTTTAGAAATTAGAGGGGGGGGGACACACATTTTTCCACTTTGGAAGAGTCTCTCTCGCAAACTATTCAGGTTAGAAAAAAATGATATGAGAAACCTCAATATAATTTTTGGAGACCTATCCATAGATACCCCACACGCATAGGTTAGATGAAAAAAATTTTTTAAAATTTAGATTAAGGTTTACCATTTATGACGTATAAAAAAAACTACTAGCTAGATCTCGTTCAAACCAATTTTCGTTGGTAGTTTTTATAGGAATCTACATCATATATTTTTTTTAGAATTATCATGCCCCTACTTTAGAAATTAGAGGGGGGGGACACACATTTTACCACTTTGGAAGAGTCTCTCTCGCAAACTATTCAGGTTAGAAAAATATGATATGAGAAACCTCAATATGATTTTTGAAGACCTATCCATAGATACCCCACACGCATAGGTTAGATGAAAAAAAAATTATTTTGTTTCAGTTGTACCTATGGGGACCCCTAAAATTTTTAATAATTTTTCCATTTTTGCATCAAAATCTTAATGCGGTTCACAGACTACATCTACTTACCAAGTTTCAATAGTATAGCTCTAATAGTTTCGGAGAAAAGTGGCTGTGACATACGGACGGACGGACAGACAGACAGACAGACAGACAGACAGACAGACAGACATGACGAATCTATAAGGGTTCCTTTTTGCCATTTTGGCTACGGAACCCTAAAAATACGTCAGCTCGATTGTGTCAATTTTAGAAGTAGGGGTTCCCGATTGTATGTTGGCAATTGGCATATAGCAAGATCCAATAAATTTCATAACTGTAAAATAGACTACTAGTGATAGAAATGAATAGATAGAAATTGTCTTCAGGAATTGTCTTTGACGTAGCAGAGACGACGTAGTAAGGTATTTAAAACTTAGCTCTACGAAGTTACCAATATCGTATGTTGATTTCTCTACATGAGTAATTTTACCGGGACTTTAAAGTGTATTTTAAGAAAACACACTAACAAATTTTTATTAGTGATGCGCCGAATAGTGATTTGGCCGAATAACCGAATACCGAATATTCGGCCTTTACCGAGCCGAATATTCGGCCGAATTATTCGGTTTACCATTATTTTATTTTGCCGCGTAAACAGGTTCTATCGTGTACTCTACGTGCCGCTGCTGGCTAGCTCGGAGCGAGCCTTCTCTCGCGAGCGCAATGCAATCGCAATTATTGCGCAATAATTGCTCCAAAATCGCAGTTTCGTATCACATACCAGCCAAAAAAATACGATAGCAACGAGCGACAGTACTCCCTCTGCTGAATAATCAAGGAACTATAATTACATTTAAATCGCTAAATCTCCATACTTAGACCGATAGCTCTAGGTTTTTTGGTTTCAAAATTCTAAAGTTTCTGATTTTTTGCGTATAGGTTTGGGACCACTAGGTAAACCTAAAAAATGATTTTGTGTCATTTTGGTCGACAGCTTCCAGAGATATTTAGGTATTTTGCTTTTTGGTCGCTATAGGCCGAAAAAAATATTAAAGTTTAAAATTTAGCTTTTGTGATATTAGCAATATCACAAAAGCTAAATTTTAAACTCTCGGGCAGTAACAAAATATATGCAGACACGTTTTGTGTCAGATTCATCCACGAGTTTCCCAGTAATTTAGCAAATATTAGAAACGTCGCCTAATTGCGTCGAAAAAATATTAGAGTTTGTAAAAATGGTGTAAATAATGTAATATGGTTTATTTTATTGATGTCTGTTACTGTTAAAGTTTTGTGTCATATTCATCCACGGGTTTTGAAGAAATTTATATTTTTGCTATCACTATTTGCTATACTGTTGCATTTATTTCGTATCACCTAAGCTTTTCACAGCAATGCGATGGCAATCGGCGAGCAATTTGAACTGTTAAATTATAGCGATCAGTGATCACAACAAAAGTGATTTTTTCCGATTGCTTGTTTGTCGCTGAGTGGTTAGTGGTGTTTTACGTAAAATTTTAAACTATAAAACGTATTTTTATAACATTGGTGCACACAGTGCTCGTATTAGAAGCCATTCCTGAAGAAGAAAGCCAGAAATACAGTTAAATAAGACCTCGCAATCGCAACCGAGCCCAGGCACTGGAACTGTCTGACTGTCTGTGAGGAGTTTAACACATTGACAAGAAAAACAATGATTAACATCTGTGCAGTGTTGCGAAACATTTGCAACAACAATCGCCTGCCAGTAACGACGATTTCCAAGTGCTTCAACAAGTTTAGAACCACACTTTAGCCATTTCAGGATGTGTGTGTGTCTCAGAAAAAGTGAGAACCAGGTTTTAGTGAGTGGCAGACCGCAAAGAACTTGCAGAGGTTGTGATCTTTATTGTAGTTTTAAATAAAACTAAGTTTTGTAAATATAACAGAGCGCAGTTCATTTCGAGAAATTTTTACAAATGGAAGTCTCAAGACAATATGGAGTCCGGATATGGAAATTGACTTGTCTGTGGTCATAGACTAAAAATGTTTCTTTTTTATGTGAAAAAGCAATAAGCTAAGGTTCAAATTTCTATTACAACATTAATGAAGTGAAAAATAAAGCAGTAAAACAGTGTTATTTGTTTCATTTGCATGTAGATTACTATTAACTATTAAGTTATTGTTATTTGTCTTCATGTAAGTAGAATTAAATGGAATACATACGAGGGCTGCTACTTATGTATCCGGAATTAAAAAAAGAAACAAACATATATCATTTAATATGGTTTTATTGCTTTTCAAAATATTCGCCGCGATGATCGACACACTTTTGCATACGCTGGAACCAATTTTTATAGCACTTTTTCCATTCTGATTGAAGTATCTCCAAAACGTGCATTTTGAACGCATCAACAGCCTCTTCGCGGCTCGAAAAACGTTGACCACGTAATTTGTTCTTCGCGTATGGAAATAAAAAGAAATCGTTAGGTGCCAAATCAGGGCTGTACGGCGGATGACCAGTCAATTCGATCTTTTGACCCTCCAAAAACTGAGTTGTTTCAGCTGAGGTGTGACAGCTAGCATTGTCGTGATGTAATATGATTCTGCGTTGTCGGTTGTCCTTTCTTATTTCTTCAAAGACTTCTGGTAAACAAATGGTCGTATACCATTCAGAATTAACCGTTTTACGATTCTCTAATGGCACTGTAGCCACATGTCCATTAATTCCAAAAAAACAGGCGACCATTTGCTTCAAAGTACTTTTTGCACGAGTAACTTTTGTTGGTTTCGGCTCATCTTGGAACACCCACACCGTTGACTGTTGTTTAGTTTCGGGGTCATATGCATAGATCCAAGATTCATCACCTGTGTAGATATTATAAACGGCTTTTGACGTACCACGGTTGTATTTTTTTATCATTTTTTTGCACCAATCGACACGAGCCCGTTTTTGATCGATTGTCAAGTTGTGCGGAATCCAACGCGAACATATTTTTTTTACAGCCAAATGTTCGTGTAATATCTTATGTATGCTCGTCATACTTATGCCTAAGGACGCCTTTATCTCGCGATATGTAACATGACGATCACGCATTATTAGTTCCCGCACAGCATCTATATTTTGTGGGACAACAGCTGTTTTTGGGCGACCTTCTTTATTTTCATCCGTGAGCATAGACCGCCCACGATTAAACTCACTGTACCAGTGATAAACAGTGGTTTTTGATGGTGCTTCATCTCCAAAAGTTGCGGTGAGTTGAATAAAGCACTGTTGTTGATTTAGCCCACGCCGAAAATCGTAGTAAATCATTGCACGAAAATGTTCACGCGTTAAATCCATGGCAAATGAAGACACGCAATTTTCAAAATGACGCCACAATGGAAAAATAATTGACAGTCACATGAAACAAAATGTTTTCTTCAACCAAAGAGTTCTATTTTCAAATGTTGTAATTACTTTTTAAATATTGTTCTTGTAAGTGGCCAGTTCCGGATACATAAATAGCAGCCTATGTACCTTTAATACTAAAATACATAAGAAGCAAGGTTTATTTTAAGTAGTAAAACATTTTCTTTAAATGACTAATGATTTTATGCATAATCTCCAATATAATGAACTGTGCAACAATAAATAAAAGATTTCATGTATTATTTAATAATAACAGAAATATATTAAAACCAATGTTAAAAAGATTTATTAAAGTCAGAATACTGCTTAAAACCCATCAATCCTCCAGCGGCAGGCGGCTGCCGCATAACAATTGAAAATCTATTGTGTGTGGCGTTTGCGACACCCACAATGGAGAGCTCAAACCTCTTATGCATAATATTAATTTCTTTATTAGTTTTTCATCGCGATGTTTTATAATAATAATAATAATCATTTATTGCAAGTATCCAAGACTCATATAAATAGGTACAGATCAAATTACATTAATAAAAGTCTGAGTGGATTCCTTTTCGACGGTTTGAGCATTGCACTACCTACCAATTTATCTCTAAATGCTTTGTTTATTTAAAACATTATTGTCTTTTTTCTGTTTTTTATTTTGTTTTATGAATTTGTTGTTTAAAGAAAAACACACATTACTTACATAATATAACAGTTATTATTTTAGCCTGTATTCTGCATGCATATGACAGCAGTGACTGATATACAGGTTATCAGGGCGTTCACAGAGCGCGGCCAGCATGCCGTTGGAGCTCCCCCGCATGCGCTGCACCAGCGACGATGTTCGCCTGCGCATTGTGGCAAAGAAACAGTCCACTCGTGCGCACGCGAACATCGCCGAAGCGCTGCACCAGCGGGGGAGCCCCACCAGCATCCTGAACGCGTTATTATATTGGACGCGAAGGGCACTGTAGGCCCTTTGCGTATATGCTGCCCAGAGGCTGCAAGTGTAGAAGGATGTACAAAAAGCTCTAAACAACGTCATTTTTACCTCTAACGAGCATCTCGCAAACCTCCTAACAACCATATTCGCCCTAACCGACAGTGCCCTTCGCTCCCTTTCGATATCAGTATCGTCTTTCAAAGTGGACGTCACAATGTGTCCTAGGTATTTGAACTCCTCGACTCTAGCTAAAGGAACACCATTGAGTAAAAGAGTCGGCACTGTATCCACCTTTCTGGTACCACCGTGAAAGACCATGTACTGACTCTTTTTACTATTGTATATCAGCCCATGCTCCGCTGCGTAACGCTCACAAATGTCAAGTAGCTTTTTGAGACCACAGACCGAGGCACTCAGCAAGACCATGTCATCCGCATCGCATAGTTTATGTTATTGAAACATACTCCATCTATATAACAACCGATATGCTTCATGCTGAGCTCCTCAATCAGTCCATTTATATAAAGGTTAAATAGGACAGGTGAGCTTAACCCCCCCTGTCTCATGCCACATTCCAGCTTGTAGGGATCTGACACCGCACCAGCCCATCTAACAATATTTATTTGATTATCATACCAATATTTAAAAGTATTAACCAATTCATGAGGTATATTCGACTTCCTCATCTTCTTCCAAAGAATGTCATATGACACGAGGTCAAAAGCCTTCGAAAGGTCGAGGAAGCAGGCGTAGACGGGCGTTTTTCTTGTATTATAATACTTGACAGCACTCTTAAGACACAATATTGCGGACTCGGTGGGAAGGCCAGAACGAAAGCCGAACTGCGCATCATGACATCTAATATATCTGTTTAAATGTGTATTAAGAATGCTGTCAAATACTTACTTTTGCAATGATAGTTGCTAGCGAGATGGGCCTGTAATTAGAAATATCTGATAGGCTTTTCGTTTTATTTTTCGTTACTGGGACCACAACAGTTTTCATCATATCGTGAGGCAAGTAAGAATGCGATATACAGAGATTATACAGCAAGGCCAAAACTCGCGATATATGAGGGCCAGCATATTGTAGGTGTTCAATGCTTAATCCATCGTGTCCGGGGGATTTTCCCTTGGATATTGATTTGATTGCCCTCACTACATCAGAAGCCCTAACGTTTACCTGTCAGCTATCTCTTTCTGGTCACTCGTACCATCCACAGACACCGGAAGACCAGGGCGGCTTCTCAGCCGCCTTAAATAGCAATATTGTAAATATTAAAATGTAATGTGTAATATTCATCAATATTATTGGACTTTAATTTTGCTGCCTAGTGCCTAATGTTGTGTTACATGATACTTAGGAGCTGAGCCTTGAGTGACATAGGCTATGTATGTCCCACGAGCGAAGCCGGGGCGGGTCTAGTTTTTAATATTTTGAAAAAAATAAAACCGAATATATTCGGTAACTGAGCCGAATAATTCGGCCGAATACGAATAGTGAAAAACATGCCGAATACGCCGAATACCGAATACGAAACGAATATTCGGCGCATCTCTAATTTTTATGAAGTTAGTAATATTATATTAATCATGAACTATTCTAAGGTAAGTACTTCTTAGAAAGAGCTGCGTGGTCTGGTCTCTTGTTTAACTATAAAAAAATTAGGTCAAGGATAGGAAGTAAAAAACGTGTGCAAAAATTGCGTTGCGTTTGTTTCAAAACAACAAAGCAGAATGTGTGTACTATTTGTACCAAAATATTAGAATGGGCTTTAAAATAACGTACAAGTACGTAGAGTCAGTGAAATAAAACTCACTGTTAGATTGATACTTATTTCGTCGCATCGTCATCGGCATAAAAACTTCGGCATAGGTAATCCGTAATAATACAAATTTCTGATACTTAAATAATTAATTCAACATTAAAACAGACAAAACCAAACCTAATTCTACTCGTAATTCTATTTCCCTTTTTAGTACGGGAGCCCTAGAACAATTTTTTTTTTATTACTATCAAGCAAATTTTTTTGTGAATAGATTCATTTTGATAAGACGAACATCGACTTTCAAGATTTTTCGCAGATAAAAATGTTGTTCGTCTTATCAAAATGAAGCTACCTACTCACAAAAAATTAGCTTGATGGTAATCAAAAAAAAATTGTTCTAGGGCTCTTGTAAGTAAGTACTACTTACTGTTCAAAACCCAAAAAAAATTGTATATGGGTGGACAAGATAAGCTGTATTAACTTTGAATTAAAATAGCAGGATCAGGGTACTGAATATGTGACAGCGAGCGTAATACTACACTATGTACTATTATACTATACTGTACTATAGCTATTAATACTGTGTTAAAATAACCATAAAGTGAATATTCCTATTGATGTGGTTAGCGGCTGCCATATGTGTACTGTATAGCTTTAATAATAATCAATGCGACGAGACAGATGTTCGACAATGCCGAGTTTAGCACAGGATGTCGTGCACCTGTAGAGTGTAGGCCCAAATAGCAAAAACACGTTCGGGGATCTGATTCTCGTTACTCGAATCGCATCAATTGTGGGGTTTATATCTCCCGTTAACATAATGGCTGCCATACATGCTACGGTCTACCGGAGAGGTCACCTGTGGGCTGTGGGCCCGCGCAGGTGTCAGTCGAAAGAATTGATTTTAGATTTCTTCGGTCCAAAAAAACTGCACAGGTCTATTCCCACACACATTCCGGTCTACCTGCGCAGGCATACCTGCACAGGTAGACCTCTCCAGTAGACCGTAGTGCGTATAGCTTACAAAAGTATACGCTTACGAATATTGGAAATTCATTGTCGTTTGTCCATCTAGGAAGTTAAAAAAATGTGATATTTATCCCATCTTAGTCGCGCAGTACAAATAATAATCAATAGATAGTAGAGACTATTCAATGGACACGCATGGAAACACTCTAGCTCCTTTAAATTGACAACACACCACAATCGTCTCACGCAAGTTAAAATGCTGCCGAACGAAGCGAAATTCGTAGTACAAGAATCGGGCCCCATTTCTCTACCAACTAAACGCATTATAGTGCCGTTAACTGCTTGTACATTATAAACAGGTTCTTGTATAATATTGATTACGTGCTATATTAATATTATGATTTATTACGACAGGCGCAACTTGCTGAGCTGCAGTCTGTGCAGAGTGGAGTGCGTATTCGGTATTCATATCTGATTTATTTTAGAAACTAAAAAAATCGGCCAAGTAGAGTCGGACAGATCGGCAACAGAAATTACACAATCTGTGAAAATTTTAGAATCTATAGCGGTTCTTGAGATACAGCCTGGAGACAGACATCGAATTATTAGTAATAGGGTCCCGTTTTCACCCTTTGGGTACGGAACCCTAAAAAAAAAATTCGCACTAAGTAAGTAGTAAAAATATTTATATGATGGCAAACTTTGTAGATTAGAACACATACCTACATATTTCAGATTTTTTTTAGTAGACAGAGATAAGCTAACGAAAAAACTCTTAACTTGTATTGTAGGTATGATATATCTGACTGAAGTTCAATTTTTGGCCAAAGCCTTAAGATTTGGTCGGGTTTCAAACACTACTTTCAAGCCGACACCGACACCCTAAACCAAATCTACAGCTACCATCATATCAACAGAAAAATCAGCCAAAGCTCACGAAAGTTTAGATTTAGATGGTTGTCTCCAGGTTGCATGTGCTCTACAAAATGCACTTAGTCATTCCATTGCAGCTGTCACTGTGGACTGTGACAAATTTAATTCAGTCTGGATGACATGATGCCTTTCACTAGCATTACCACTTTCCACTTCCATGTAACGTCCAAACGCCCATTAAGGATTTAATTTTTAAAAGCCGTCTATGGTTTTACTTTTTGGACGGGTCAACTTTTTCTTTCATTTATACTCTCGACTCTCGAGTCTTGCTATTATTATATTTCACATTTGCTATTAATTCTAATAACTAAATCAGATTAATAATTTCCAAGAGAATCGTTCACAATCTTAAAAGGACAATAATTGTCAGACAAAAAGTCAGTAAACTTAAAAAAGCAGCTTCAAACTACAGAAAAGCAATCTTAAAGTCTATAATAAAAGCTTTTGACTAGCCCAGGCTTATTTCGGATTAACTCCTTTAAGCAAAGGCCTTAGTCATAATCTACAAACTAGATGCCAGAGAGCGCAATCATTTTCACAAGGTGGTTGGCTTCGTTGATGCTTTCAAAAGATCAGTCAACAAAGACATGTTAATTGCCATGATCCAGACCGAATAAACATAACTAAAAAGACCGAAACAAGACCTAATTCTGCCGGAAGCTTCAAGCCATGTTTAAATTGATACGACCATTGCTTACGAGATTCATGTCAAGATGAATAGAAGGCTACATTGAAAGATATAGAAAAAAATGGACTACAAAATGCAGTCGGAGGCATATTTTATGATTTTATTAAAAGGTTTAAATTGGTGCGACATGCCTCCGACTGCATTTTGTAGTCCATTTTTTTCTATATCTTTCAATGTAGCCTTCTATTCATCTTGACATGAATCTCGTAAGCAATGGTCGTATCAATTTAAACATGGCTTGAAGCTTCCGGCAGAATTAGGTCTTGTTTCGGTCTTTTTAGTTAAAATTTTTTGCAGTCGGGTTTTTTGATTTTTTAATTAATTTATTTTATTTATGTCTTTTTAGTTAAGAAAGATTACGTAACCGGATTAATTCTTTAAATGAGTTTATGTCATGTGGTTGATTTAGCAATTTGTTAGCGTCAAAAGAACTAATTGCAAGTCCGGAGAGAGTCTTCACTCTGCTCAAAGCAACGTAAGCTTGACCTTTTGCAAATAAGTTTCTACTTAAATCTACAACTGCTCGGTCTAAAGTTGTGCCCTGTAATTTACGCTTTCACGCCAAAACTACTGAACCGATTGTTATGTAATTCTGTACACAGATAGTCTAAAGCCTGAGAAAGGACATAGGCTACTTTTTAACTGGAAAAAGGAGTTGTAAGGGGGTAAAATGCGTAGGTAAATTTGTTCAAATTAAGTTGGAGCCGTGTGTCTTCTACATCGCACCATCGCTTACCTAAACGTGTTTCTATAAGAGGTGGTAAGGATGGAGGAATCTTTTCCGATTAATTTGAAGAAATGTTTGAAATCTTAAGAAGTCAATGTTCGACTTCGAACTCTTCGAAGTTCGACCCCACTCCCCAATTATTAGCCCCCTACGCAAAAATAATAAGTAAGAAGAGTTTTGTGTCTGTCTGTCTGTCTGTAAACATTGAAGTTTGAAGTAAGCGTACCGCGGAAGCACCTCTGTCGTGCAAATTTTGCAATTTGCAGTAATGTAGCCAATGTTCTTATTTTTATAGATTGTATATTTTATCCATGCAGGCGGGTTTTTATCTGCACAGCTGATTGTCTAGGTAGACAATCAGCATGGACGGAGGTCCGTCCATGCTTCCTCCCGCACGCGCACACCCGCCTTGGTGACGCCCACCATCGTAATATTTTAATTTCGCCATAATTTCAAAACCAAACATCCAATTTTAATCATTCAAAGACCAAATATTATCTACATAAACTGTACTTAGTAATGGAATCATTTATTTTGATAAGGATTAAAAGAATGAGAAAATTTAACACGTTTAAATATAGTCCAAAAAAATTCAAGATTTTTAAATAAAATAATGGTTATTGTGCCTAACTCGACATAGATAGGTATAGTGTGTCGCGGACTTTTTTGTAGATATTTACAAGTTCTATAATTACTTAGAACATATTATCATTCTATATTTTATAGTTTAGGCAGCGTACGTAAAATAAGTAACTTTTCTGGTTGATTTTTTACACCTTGCGTCCGAAGAACCCAAATATTTTACGGAACCCTATTTTTCTCCAAAATAAAATTCAGCCTATGTTCAGCAAAAATAATGTAGAATTCCAATGGTGAAAGAATTTTTCAAATCGGTCCAGTAGTTTCCGAGCCAAACAAACAAAAAATCAAATCTTTCCTCTTTGCACTATTAGTGTAGATTTATCGTTCGATTTAATAATAAAACTGCAAGTTATATACATATTTAGAATCAGTGTTTAAAATCCTTTATTTTGATACCCCACTCGATATGCTTGGTAAATTTTTATTTTTTTTAACCTCACAATATGGCGTCAAACGTCCACCATTTTGGTTTTTTCTTCATGTCACCTATCTAAGAACACTTGGGCCATTAAGACAAATCTAACGATACCTCAAATATGAAAATCCGCTTAGCGGTTCTGAAGATACGAGGTAATAAAGAATATTACAAACATACAAGATACGCGCCAAACACATAACCCTCCTGGCAGTCGGGTAAAAAGTGTAGCAGGTGCCGCAAACTCACAAGTCACACCTTCAATCACCGATATTGACACGTAGTTCACGTAGATGCATTTCTAAAGTACTGAATTGACAGATTTCAATTACGCGAGAGTGGTCAAATTCATACTTATTTAGAAATGGAACTACGCGTCGCGTTGCGGTCTGAGTCTGAATTAACCCTTACGCCGAGAGGGAACGAAAGAAGAAAAGACAGAGAGAGAGACAGGTCACAGGATACTCACATTTTTTGGTTGAACATCAGCTCCCTGTGCAGGTCCATTCGCAGCGAGTTCTCCAGGCAGGGGTTGGGCAGCCGGCGCGGCGCGATCAGGCCCTCCCCCACCCCCTCCCCCTCTTGCACCATGTCGCACAGCGTGGGTACGAGCCCCACGCCACTGGTCTCGCTTAGCGTCCCCGTCTCCGAAGCTGGAACAATCGAGAACTGTCTGTTAGCGTTAGGTTACGGTTCCGGGTTCCGTTAAGAATAGTTCTGGAATGTAGAAACGATGTTTCTACTGATGATGTTGAGCATCAATAATTTTATGTAGCATAATATTATCTGATGTAGAAATAAACATAAACCATAGAATCGTAAGTCAGTAAGGCAACCCGCAAATATTTTTGAAATGTAGCAAGAAGATTCCACTCACAAGATGCCTAGTTTTAGCGATTAATATGTAACATAATATCTCTGGCTCACAAAAAACTAGTTCTCAAACTGTACATCATAATCACATGTTTGATGTAACAACAGCCCGTCTGCGTGCAAATAGTTCCTATGCGAGCTGAACTCCATCCCATTTCCCGCGCTCGTCCCATTCAATGTCTCCCCACAGACACGTGGTGTACGTTGTTTGCAGTTCCGCACTTTAATAGAGGTAATAGAGAGCTACGTTGGGGATTAATGTGGGAAGCCTGTTAAGGATTACATCATTAACGTTCCTTTGCTCTTAAAAGTCCTTTGCTCTTAGAAGATAGAAGAAAAAATATAACTTTTTTTTTAATGGAACATCTGAAGGATTCAAAACGTAAAAATTCGCACCAAGGTTAATTGCGACTTAATCCCAATACATTATAGTTTCGAAATCTAATAAATATTCAGCGTATGGGCTCATGATGTCTTCTGACGAAACAGTTACAATACAAACACATGAATCAACGATGATTTCATAAATGTGCGAGCTTCTAATAAAAAATATTACACCGATAGTTATGGCGATGCCGGGTTGCCTAACTGACAGCCGTTTAAACTTACGTTTTCCTCAAGTATAGTTTAGGAAGATGCTTTGATTCTGCAACTGATTGAGGTAGCCAAATCAAACTTCGAAGAATTTAATGAGCAACATAATAACATTTTTAAATAAGGTCATGTCAGCAGTCAGCAGTCAGGGTCATCGACCAGGGTTTGATGAGTATTCAGTATAATTTGGCGCTGTAATGGAATACGCACAGTTGAAATTGCAGTTTATTGAACTTTGTGGTCTTTTCCCACCTTTAAGGAAAACTGTCAAAAGGTTATTAATTGTTAATAGTACGTGATAATAATAATTTATTATTATGTAAATATTACTTTGTCGGTTGTCCTCTATAAATATGTATTTAACCTTATCTTTTCTTAGGGTGAATTGCACCAGAGGCGTAGTTGAAGTTAAGGTTATCGTCAAATATGGCGTATATAATGGACTTTTACTAGGGATTTGACAGTTCATTTGACTTTTTGTTATGGTTAAAGTTAAAGTTATAGTTAAAGTAAGTTGATGCAACCCACTCTTAAAAACAGACAATCCAACTGCAAATGGCAATACCCAGCCAGCTTCAGTGTCTATCTCCACCAAGACGAACCTGATAATATCTCTCAAGCTTAAATCCAACAAGCATATTCTAGAGCTCGCCAAATAAACATAAACTCTAAAAAAACATAACCGTCCTAGAAGGACGGTTATGTTTTTTCAGTGTCTATCTCCACCAAGACGAACCTGATAATATCTCTCAAGCTTAAATCCAACAAGCATGTTCTAGAGCTCGCCAAATAAACATAAACTCTAAAAAAACATAACCGTCCTTCTAGAACAGTCATCAAACATTAACTGTTTAAAAAACGTTTAATGTAATGCGAAAACATTACTCAGCCTCATTACACAGCTATTTTAATTGGTCAAAGTTTTTCTCTATTCGCAGTAGACTGTGAAATTTCGACACACTTCCGATTATCCGTAATGTTGTAACAGCTGCGATATGCTCTCTGCCGAGGTCAACTGTGTTGATATAACCGGCACTAACGGTCATACGCTCCTAATTAACTGCATACGCTCCAATTTCAAGGAATCCTTTAAACTTTAAAGCTGGCCGTCGAGCCGTCTCATTGGAATGGGTGCAGTGACCACCCAAAAAAAATCTGGGTGGTCACTGCACTGTACTGCACTGCAAATATTTAAATCATAATATAAAGAACTATTTTGGATTTCGAACACAACATTTGAATTTAACGGCTTACAAGTTACAGCTAATTTAACGGCTCATCAATACTAGGTTTAAAGACGCCTTTCGTGTGCCATTATAATTTATACCGTGCAGCGCCAACAATGTGGTAAGATTGGGCAAGGCCCGTAAGATGTATTTTAATTTTGAATGCATCGTTTTCTTTCTAATTCATTGTTGGTTTATTTCGGAAATACCTTGTTTATTCTCCTTCTATAGAACTTCTATACTACTCACCTACTGCCCACATTCCACTTGTCTTATGAAATGGGCGTAGGCCAAGTGGAAGTTGCGGGCAAAATAAAAACCCTCGTCTCGCTCGTTATCGCACCGGCTGCCGACCCCATTCCGACATCGGCGGAAACGCTACCAACTTTAAAATTTAATTTGCAAGTACCAAATAGTTCACTAGCAGTTGCAGAGCGAAGAAATGTTTGAACGATTGCTCCGTTTCAAAAACTATTGAACGCTCGAGCTAAATTTCTAGTAGTCGTAACAGATAGAGTTTTAGCATTCACGAAATAGTAACTGATATTATGTCGATGTATTGTCTGACAAGTTGATTTCGCACCGTGTCAAACAGAGGCAACATAACTAGATAAATCCACCCGTGCCAAAGACCGACACAGATACACACACAGACTGACAGGCAGCTCTGGAAATATTACATACGGGTCAAATTGATAACCTCAATTTTTTGATGTTGATTAAAAATTGAGTAGGCAGCATAAACGAGTACAACAACCTTTTAAGAGCGTTTACACCTTATTTCAAGTTTCCATACAAACCTGCGGCGGACTATTGGAATTGCTCTGCGCGCAGCGGTTTATAGTAGTTTTAAAATATTTGTAGAAAAAAAATAACAAAAGATTTGTTGATATTTAAGAACAATTTTTTTAATTAAAGTGTTCTTCTATGATATGAAGCTATTATTATATTAAGTTACATAAATAGGTAATAAAAAAGTTTTAATTCCTTGATATTTCTTTGATATTTCTCATTCTTTGAATTTAAATTACATAAAGTTAAATACCTAAACGAAATATTTTTTTCTGATAACTATTTGCTTAAGGATCTTGTCAATAGGTTATTATTATTTTATAATTAGATCTATCGCTGGTTTCGTAAATTAAAAGCAAAAGAAAACTGATACTAAAACGGAATTTAAGGAAACCTCTGTTAAGGTATCGAGATTTCATGTACAAATACTCTATAAGTAAATCCTATTTTTTTTCTCTGATAACTATATTATAGACAGTGAAATTTTCTATAAAAATAAGTTATCAACATTTTTATAAAGATAAGTGGTTGACGATTTTTTCAAGTTGGAAAAGTACAGTTTTAAGCCAAATTGAGCGTGAAAGGTGTAAACGCTCTTAACCCTTGTAAGACAGCAGAAGAGTAATACTAATGACAATGAGAACGCTACATTTGTATTCAATTTCAATTCGGAATCTATTACTAATTAAATCACACCCAGTTGTCCGTGACCGAATACATTATGTTGATTAAACTTATATTTCAACATCAATCAGAGTAAGCTTAAATCGCTTTTCTATTTTCGTACCGAGTAGCACGTCTCTTTGCAACTTTGGTACCTAGTTACGAATGTGAATTTCTACAATTCTAGGTGTACTTGTAGTCAAAACTACGTCAAACACTTAAATTGACTGTTTACATAATTGAAAATATCCAAATTAACTGAAGTCAAGAGCTTGGCCTTGGATAAGAGAATTTTATAGTTCGAATTGTGACTTTTTTCCTTTGGTGAAATGCGTTTACGCAACCCCGGCAGTCCAGGGAGGACCACCGGAGTATGTGGGACTCCCCCGGGGCAGTAAAGGCCGTGCCCGGGTATACCCACTAAGGGTGCGTTTCCACCGGAGCTGAGCTAAGCTGAATTTGCCTGATCTCGCTCAGCGCAGTAATTCTATTGGAATTTCGAAACACATTCCTCGCAACGAGCTCCGGTGGAAACGCAGCCTAATACCCCAACGATGTTCCTGCTTTAGGCAGAGCCACGGGATACGCGGAATACACAACACGACGAATTATGTGACTTGATATAATTTTTATTTCATTTTGTTTTGAAATACCTTACACCTTATTTCTTGCTACTTATCCCTTCTCCGTTATATCCGATCGAGGCACAGATTGTACATTATCGTTCATCTTAACGGTAGTGACAAATGCAACGGAGATTCACGCTGAGTGGGGCTTATCGCAAGATGGTTGCATCACAAGATGTCACTCTGCCGTGAACACATAAACGTAACCACCGGATTTTATAGTCTTTTCTTTTGTGTAGAATACTGTTTGACGATTACTGGAATTTTAATTAAAAATTACAAAAGTAACGACCTACATCTACGTAACATTAATCAAAATTACATGAGATATTTTGCGATAAACGGATCTTTTATTTTTATGAGTTGTAAAATCAGAATTTCCAATAAGTACTTATTTTATATAAATTTGAAATGTTAATTGTTTATCTTATAATTATTGTATCAACTATCAACTAATAATAATCCATACTAATATTATAAATGCGAAAGTGTGTCTGTCTGTCTATATGTTACCTCTTCACGCCCAAATCGCTGAACTGATTTTGCTAAAATTTGGTATGGAGATACTTTGAGTCCCGGGAAATGAGTTACAGCCGTTATCTAGCGAGAAATATAGACGCAGAAGGTCTAAGAAAACTCTATGGAATCAAAGAAAAGATAGCAATGAGACTTTATTTTCATTTAATTTATTATTCAATATTAATAAATACATAATAATAAATACATTAATATTTATCAGAAAGCGGAAAAAGTAAGAATGATAGTTCGTAATTGGTACTTAGCGGATAAATAGATACTACTTATTATGAGGAAAATTGATAAAATAACTCGATAACATTCACAGCGCAAAAATTATAACTAGCACACAAATCGCGAAAACAAACACAGCTGACAGCCGTAAGAAAAACCTATTGAATTTACATAACATAATATTTTCTCTTGTGGAGACTGGAGACACAAAATTACATTTGCTTACGCTTTCACTAAAATAATTAGCGATTCGTTTGAGCGTAAAATTACAACGATTTAATAATAACATTAGCAGACAGTTGGAATCGAAAGGAAATTACTACCGGTTAGTGTGGTTTCAAACTTATCAACTGATAAAACAACAATTGTCGGGCAGCGGCTTGATTAGGTCAATGCACCGCGGCTATTATCGTATTAAAATATTAAAGAGAAAAAGCATGACTAACATCCTTAGCATAATGACTACTTTAAGTTTTTGAAGCCGTACTTGGTAGAGAATTTGAACGATATGATATCAGCTAAAGTCAAAAGTTACCAAAAGCTTCTGCCTCCCAGACAGACAATCCCCTAACATAATTTACAAAGATTTATAAGATAACATTGAAAACATAACCGGTTTAGTTTTACCTGTTCTGAGGAGTCAGGTCCAACATCTTGTAATTAACTAATTTTGTACTTTTTGTTAACCTTTTTTCAGTCTGGATCTTGCACGCGTATTAATATGACGTCTGAGCCATAAATTAATTTTAAAATAAATTTATTATCAAAATAATTTAAAAACAAGTAATCAATATTTCCCAAAGTTTAGATTCATATTTGTTTGTCAAAATATTCTTTTCTTTAACGAAGAGCAAGGAAGAAACTATTTAAACGCTTCTCTTTCATAATAGGCATGATGACAAATTTTGAGAAACTGTTCTATAATACTCGGAAATATACACCACTATTTTTTAGTTAGTACCAATACTTTAGGGGCTTATTAGGTACCTCTAACTGATCATATTTATTTAGTTAAAACATAAAAAAACGCAGACCCAAAATTGTCCACGAAAATACGTAATATTTGGTAAATTCATAATTAATTCAATGACCGAAGCGCGCCTCTAGATACTAGTATGTGTAGTAAGTTCCTATTGGTTAGCGTATGCGCTCGCCGCATCCCATTGATAAATCTTCGGCAAACTCGCGTCGATGCTTGTGTGAGGCTACCTACGTCACAGGTGCGACAGAGAGAGAGAGAAAACAAAAATGAGTAAGACAGAATACTATCAATGAATCAGTCAATGGATAGTAAAATGTGTCCATAATTTTATGGTAGATTTATTAAAAAAAGAAATTGCAATAACTTTGTTATTTTTAGATATTATAAAATTATTTCTTCACATATATGATAATAATGGCATGCCTGATAAGCCCCTAAAGTATTTGTACTAATTAAAAAATAGTGGTGTATATTGATTATAACAAACATAATATTTCTGCTAAAAATTATGGTTTAGTATATAAAAATTAGAGATGCGCCGAATATTCGTTTCGTATTCGGTATTCGGCGTATTCGGCATGTTTTTCACTATTCGTATTCGGCCGAATTATTCGGCTCAGTTACCGAATATATTCGGTTTTATTTTTTTCAAAATATTAAAAACTAGACCCGCCCCGGCTTCGCTCGTGGGACATACATAGCCTATGTCACTCAGGGCTCAGCTCCTAAGTATCATGTAACACAACATTAGGCACTAGGCAGCAAAATTAAAGTCCAATAATATTGATGAATATTACACATTACATTTTAATATTTACAATATTGCTATTTAAGGCGGCTGAGAAGCCGCCCTGGTCTTCCGGTGTCTGTGGATGGTACGAGTGACCAGAAAGAGATAGCTGACAGGTAAACGTTAGGGCTTCTGATGTAGTGAGGGCAATCAAATCAATATCCAAGGGAAAATCCCCCGGACACGATGGATTAAGCATTGAACACCTACAATATGCTGGCCCTCATATATCGCGAGTTTTGGCCTTGCTGTATAATCTCTGTATATCGCATTCTTACTTGCCTCACGATATGATGAAAACTGTTGTGGTCCCAGTAACGAAAAATAAAACGAAAAGCCTATCAGATATTTCTAATTACAGGCCCATCTCGCTAGCAACTATCATTGCAAAAGTAAGTATTTGACAGCATTCTTAATACACATTTAAACAGATATATTAGATGTCATGATGCGCAGTTCGGCTTTTGTTCTGGCCTTCCCACCGAGTCCGCAATATTGTGTCTTAAGAGTGCTGTCAAGTATTATAATACAAGAAAAACGCCCGTCTACGCCTGCTTCCTCGACCTTTCGAAGGCTTTTGACCTCGTGTCATATGACATTCTTTGGAAGAAGATGAGGAAGTCGAATATACCTCATGAATTGGTTAATACTTTTAAATATTGGTATGATAATCAAATAAATATTGTTAGATGGGCTGGTGCGGTGTCAGATCCCTACAAGCTGGAATGTGGCATGAGACAGGGGGGGTTAAGCTCACCTGTCCTATTTAACCTTTATATAAATGGACTGATTGAGGAGCTCAGCATGAAGCATATCGGTTGTTATATAGATGGAGTATGTTTCAATAACATAAACTATGCGATGCGGATGACATGGTCTTGCTGAGTGCCTCGGTCTGTGGTCTCAAAAAGCTACTTGACATTTGTGAGCGTTACGCAGCGGAGCATGGGCTGATATACAATAGTAAAAAGAGTCAGTACATGGTCTTTCACGGTGGTACCAGAAAGGTGGATACAGTGCCGACTCTTTTACTCAATGGTGTTCCTTTAGCTAGAGTCGAGGAGTTCAAATACCTAGGACACATTGTGACGTCCACTTTGAAAGACGATACTGATATCGAAAGGGAGCGAAGGGCACTGTCGGTTAGGGCGAATATGGTTGTTAGGAGGTTTGCGAGATGCTCGTTAGAGGTAAAAATGACGTTGTTTAGAGCTTTTTGTACATCCTTCTACACTTGCAGCCTCTGGGCAGCATATACGCAAAGGGCCTACAGTGCCCTTCGCGTCCAATATAATAACGCGTTCAGGATGCTGGTGGGGCTCCCCCGCTGGTGCAGCGCTTCGGCGATGTTCGCGTGCGCACGAGTGGACTGTTTCTTTGCCACAATGCGCAGGCGAACATCGTCGCTGGTGCAGCGCATGCGGGGGAGCTCCAACGGCATGCTGGCCGCGCTCTGTGAACGCCCTGATAACCTGTATATCAGTCACTGCTGTCATATGCATGCAGAATACAGGCTAAAATAATAACTGTTATATTATGTAAGTAATGTGTGTTTTTCTTTAAACAACAAATTCATAAAACAAAATAAAAAACAGAAAAAAGACAATAATGTTTTAAATAAACAAAGCATTTAGAGATAAATTGGTAGGTAGTGCAATGCTCAAACCGTCGAAAAGGAATCCACTCAGACTTTTATTAATGTAATTTGATCTGTACCTATTTATATTATGAGTCTTGGATACTTGCAATAAATGATTATTATTATTATTATAAAACATCGCGATGAAAAACTAATAAAGAAATTAATATTATGCATAAGAGGTTTGAGCTCTCCATTGTGGGTGTCGCAAACGCCACACACAATAGATTTTCAATTGTTATGCGGCAGCCGCCTGCCGCTGGAGGATTGATGGGTTTTAAGCAGTATTCTGACTTTAATAAATCTTTTTAACATTGGTTTTAATATATTTCTGTTATTATTAAATAATACATGAAATCTTTTATTTATTGTTGCACAGTTCATTATATTGGAGATTATGCATAAAATCATTAGTCATTTAAAGAAAATGTTTTACTACTTAAAATAAACCTTGCTTCTTATGTATTTTAGTATTAAAGGTATGTATTCCATTTAATTCTACTTACATGAAGACAAATAACAATAACTTAATAGTTAATAGTAATCTACATGCAAATGAAACAAATAACACTGTTTTACTGCTTTATTTTTCACTTCATTAATGTTGTAATAGAAATTTGAACCTTAGCTTATTGCTTTTTCACATAAAAAAGAAACATTTTTAGTCTATGACCACAGACAAGTCAATTTCCATATCCGGACTCCATATTGTCTTGAGACTTCCATTTGTAAAAATCTCTCGAAATGAACTGCGCTCTGTTATATTTACAAAACTTAGTTTTATTTAAAACTACAATAAAGATCACAACCTCTGCAAGTTCTTTGCGGTCTGCCACTCACTAAAACCTGGTTCTCACTTTTTCTGAGACACACACACATCCTGAAATGGCTAAAGTGTGGTTCTAAACTTGTTGAAGCACTTGGAAATCGTCGTTACTGGCAGGCGATGGTTGTTGCAAATGTTTCGCAACACTGCACAGATGTTAATCATTGTTTTTCTTGTCAATGTGTTAAACTCCTCACAGACAGTCAGACAGTTCCAGTGCCTGGGCTCGGTTGCGATTGCGAGGTCTTATTTAACTGTATTTCTGGCTTTCTTCTTCAGGAATGGCTTCTAATACGAGCACTGTGTGCACCAATGTTATAAAAATACGTTTTATAGTTTAAAATTTTACGTAAAACACCACTAACCACTCAGCGACAAACAAGCAATCGGAAAAAATCACTTTTGTTGTGATCACTGATCGCTATAATTTAACAGTTCAAATTGCTCGCCGATTGCCATCGCATTGCTGTCAAAAGCTTAGGTGATACGAAATAAATGCAACAGTATAGCAAATAGTGATAGCAAAAATATAAATTTCTTCAAAACCCGTGGATGAATATGACACAAAACTTTAACAGTAACAGACATCAATAAAATAAACCATATTACATTATTTACACCATTTTTACAAACTCTAATATTTTTTCGACGCAATTAGGCGACGTTTCTAATATTTGCTAAATTACTGGGAAACTCGTGGATGAATCTGACACAAAACGTGTCTGCATATATTTTGTTACTGCCCGAGAGTTTAAAATTTAGCTTTTGTGATATTGCTAATATCACAAAAGCTAAATTTTAAACTTTAATATTTTTTTCGGCCTATAGCGACCAAAAAACAAAATACCTAAATATCTCTGGAAGCTGTCGACCAAAATGACACAAAATCATTTTTTAGGTTTACCTAGTGGTCCCAAACCTATACGCAAAAAATCAGAAACTTTAGAATTTTGAAACCAAAAAACCTAGAGCTATCGGTCTAAGTATGGAGATTTAGCGATTTAAATGTAATTATAGTTCCTTGATTATTCAGCAGAGGGAGTACTGTCGCTCGTTGCTATCGTATTTTTTTGGCTGGTATGTGATACGAAACTGTGATTTTGGAGCAATTATTGCGCAATAATTGCGATTGCATTGCGCTCGCGAGAGAAGGCTCGCTCCGAGCTAGCCAGCAGCGGCACGTAGAGTACACGATAGAACCTGTTTACGCGGCAAAATAAAATAATGGTAAACCGAATAATTCGGCCGAATATTCGGCTCGGTAAAGGCCGAATATTCGGTATTCGGTTATTCGGCCAAATCACTATTCGGCGCATCACTAATAAAAATTAGTTTTTAAATCATAAATTTAAAATTTGCACCAAAACACTTCAAGGTGTCATGGCGTCACTTGTGACGTCACTCTAGAGTATAGCTGACAAGTGACAGCTGTATAGGGATCATTCGACAGTAATAATTGTCTGTGGTAATCCCTTTGCCTGTCCCGACCGGGACGATTAAAAAAAAAATGTCTGTGGTAAAAGAGAAATAACTCAAACGTCAATGTCAAAAGTGCTCTAACGTGACGTCACGCGCTCTGATTGGCGTTCAACATTTCATGGCGGATTGTCATATTTAGTGATTTTATTTTATCAATAAAATATTAATCTTGATGTAAAATAAAAAAAGAACCAGTGTTTTATAATCAAGCATTTAGATAATTTAGACACACAAATTATTTCAATGAAATTTACTTACTGTCATCATGCCTATTACAAAGAACGCGATAGGGAGCTTTTTTTTTATATTAGCCTATAGTGTCTCACTGCTGGGCAAAGGCCTCCCCCAGGGTCTTCCACTGTTCTCTCTCCTGCGCCACCGATAGCCGAGGGAGCATTATTTAAGCGAGGATTAAAATATTCTAATCTTCGCCTAACTTTAACAGCGACTGTGGGCCTGTATGTAAACCTGTTAAACTCGGCAGATAACCATGGCAAGGACTACACAAGCAAACAGAGTTATATCGGTTTGAGATATCTGGCTACACCTTTAAGTGCGCGATGATAAATTTATGTACTCACTATAAATATTACACATCGGCTAGTAGAATTTCACGAAAGATACGTTAAACCTGGTTAAACGTAACAAAGATAAGGATTAACCATATCGCTGTAAGATTAATATTTAATGTAAACGAAAAAATCCATATCCACACTAAATACTAATATCATACATGCGAAAGTGTGTGTACCTCTTCAAGCTTAAAACCTCACAATTGGTGAAATTTGGTATAGAATAATAGAGATAATTTGAGTCCCGGAAAAGGACATAGGACCCAAAAACATTATGGTGGGTTTATTTTGTTAAATAAACAAAATAAAACATCATAATATTTTTGGTCCTTAGATGTACTTTTCCGCATTTATGTCTCAAATGTAATTTTACCAACAAAATGTACAAAATTACTTTGCGATCTTCAGAAGGTCCCGTAGAAACAAACTAATGTATCAAAAGAGTCCATTTGAGAACTGAAAACTGTTCACATTCTGAAGGTCACATAGGAATAAACTTTGGATCTTCGAGGCGCGTCCTTGGGGATATTCGAGGTGCGTATTGAACCGGGGGTGAAGGTCGTCGCGTGCTGTCGCCGGGAGAGATCCTTTTCAAGGGCGCCGCTTTGTAACGTACCTACCTTGGAATTATTTTTATTCGTACACTAGATGTCCCGCGCGGCTTCACACGTGGTCTACTCTACATCTGTGCCAAATAACTTAAAAATTCATCCACTAGTTCGTACAGAGATAAGCATTAAGCACCTTCAAATAATTTTCCCGTTTTTTTTCACATTTTCTTCTGTTCCCTCTCTACCTATTGGTCTTAAAGTGATAACTGAGATAAGTGATAACATATAATAGCCTTCCTCGATAAATGGGCTATGAAAGAATTTTTCAAATCAGACCAGTAGTGCCTAATATTAGCGCGTTCAAACAAACAAACTCTTCAGCTTTATAATATTAGTATAGATTAGTAACAAGCAACAATCGTTTATGGACTACCTTATCTTTGCTTTGGTCTATCAGTGGACGATATTATTTTCAGCTTCAATTATAATGTTGTTGTCAAGAGAATTAACGTTAGGTTCCCGTTGTATTTCAACAGTACCTAAGTCATGTGTAGTTTTAGGGTCTGTTTCATTTCACCACTTCCTGATAAGTGCCGAATAGGCTATCCACCACTAACGAAAGTGTAGACGTCTGTCTGTAACCTCTTCACGTCCAAACCACCGAAACAATTTTGCTGAAATTTGGTATGGAGATACTTTTTGTCCGGGAAAGGACATATCTAAGGATACTTTTTATCCCGGAAAAATGGAAACCGTACGGTTCCCGCGTGATAAGCAAGTATCTAGTTTACTATATTTACTTCATGAATTTATTACGTCAATAATCAAGATTATAGTCTACAGACTACACCTTAGCTTTAACTGAAATCTAAATATGATCTCTATTCTTTATCTGTGTTTTAAATTGTACAATTTCAACTATTGTTTTTATATTATTTTGTTCTATTGATACATTTCCTTGTTTGGTTATGAGTTTATCTAGATTCTAAAGATTCAGAAAATAGCTAGTTGGTAAACTTAATTATAACAAAAACAACGATGACGACAGACGAATAAACAGCATGTCATAAAAACATAAGACGATAATTATACCTAATATCACCAAGTATCGCCATATTTTCGCAGTCTAATGACATGTTTGCTGTATCGGTTACGTATAGGCAAACATACACATGTGTAACCGCAATATTATAGTCGTGTATGTTATGTCGTTTTAATGGTACTCCGAAAGCTATTATCACAAAACTTTTATATCAGGGTTTGCCCCAACTCCCAAGCAATAAATTGACAAAGTTTAGGCACACGTTACTTTACAAAAATGTTTTGGTATATTGGAATATCATTCAAAACGAGATAACATGAGGAAGTAGTAGTGTGTCTAATTATGCACAAGCTGAACCGATTTTGCTAAAATTTAGAAACAGAGATACTTTCGATACCCGGAAAAGGACATAGGCTACTTTTTATCCTGGAAAAGTTTACGTTTCCCGTGCGATAAACTTATTCTGGCACAATGGGTTCCGGGCGTCATCTAATTGTACCGTACTTGAATAAAATCTTTATTAGTAATCTGTATATATAAAACTCAAATGTGACTGACTGACATGGTGATCTATCAACGCACAGCCCAAACCACTGGACGGATCGGGCTGAAATTTGGCATGCAGGTAGGTGTTATGACGTAGGCATCCGCTAAGAAAGGATTTTGATAAATTTCCACCCCAAGGGGTTCAAATAGGGGATGAAAGTTGGTATATAATAATACTTCTTAACGCGAGCGAAGCCGCGGGCAAAAGCTCGTAAGTAATAACTTTAAAGATTAATGTAAACTGTAATTATTTAATGCACAAATCATTAATTAGAGACTTGTCATTCTTCAAGAACACAAGTGTATGTTCTAATCGTAAGAAACCAGACATTATTATTCAGCATTTGGCCTCAGCTGCTTATTTAAGATAATAATTGCTTCTTAAAGAACATAAAACTCTACATTCTAAAGTTTTATGTTCTTCAAAAATGTTATCCAAGAAAACAATATGAGTAGGTAATGAAAAAACCACACAATCTAAAAAAACTACCATGTACACTTATTGTTTTATCTTGTTTGCTATGATAAAGAACGGAATGTGAAATTAAAACATGGACATTAAGATAAATGGGGCACTATCTATTACAGTCCGAATTCTTATCTATTTTCATGAGGACCAGGTATCCAATTGCGCATATTATTGCTCATTTTACTTTTGTGTATTTGTGGTGTTTTCCAGTCCCTCTATAAATGCAATCTTTACCTGCCTGCGCCAGAAGGAAGGTTATGTTTTTTTTCTGAGTATGTATGGCATGTTCTACAGCCTGACAGCCTTCCTAGATTTTAGCTTGAGAAGTGTAGATTCGTATTTCTATATTTACAAATACCATTTCACTTGTGATTATAGTACCTATTTCATTTTGGTATTGTATAAATATTCGAGCTATAATCATTTCTTTCACTGAAAACTCTGCATTGGAAACTGCAAGACGTCACAGTACTACTTGTACTATTATCTATTCTGTGACAGTACCAGCAAAATCAATAATGCAGTTCTGCGTCATAATGACAGAACCTAACCCCTGACCTCTGTGTATTTTACTATTTTTAGACCTCATCACACCGTATTGCTCGGGCAAGGCCAGACGGGCTCGTTTGCTGAATGCTGAAACAACTGGCTATGACGTCAGGGGCACGTTCAAGGCGACAGTTAATTCTGTTAGCCTTAGCCCTTATGACGTCATCAACCGTATTCCATAATTGGATCCAATCAAGCAGTATTATGCAATGTCACATCAAGGATTGTAGAGTGACTCTACATAGTATTCAATATTGTGCAAAGTTGCAAACTGATCATTGGAAACTGCATATTCTTTGTGTAGGTATTTTAAATTTGATATCTACGTTAGGAAGAAAACATGGTTAGTACCAGATAAACACAGACAATTATGATGGGAAACCAAAGTTTTATAAATAAAGACTTTAATAGGATCTCAATTAAAACAATTTTTAGCGCTACTTTAGGATATACGTACTTGAATGTGCCTTAACAACATCATTATTCCTTTGTTTGGTTGCGTACTTAAATAATTATAGGTACGGGCAACATTTCGGAACATGTAGTTGCTTTATAGGAAAGCTTCTTTTGCAGATTATAGATTGCAGGGAGAAGATGATTAATTATAGGACTTCATAAAGCTAGATGAATCAAAACACTACCTTAGATGACATAACATAGCTTAAGTCCGAAGATATCCCGAATTGGGTAAGTAAGCGAAGACTCTCTAACTGACTAGCAAACACCGCACACCCAGTCTATTTGAACAAATATACAAATTGGATCCTTGGCGCCCATCAATAGTGTAACCCCATAAACCAATACAAGCCACACCTAATCCCGATGAAAGGATTGAGTTCCGAAGGGGTTGAGTGATGATTTGATGACGTACCCTTGTCTAGGGACTCCTTCCTATCAAATAATACACTGTTATGCGGAGTTTATTACCAATTATATTGGAATGCAATGGGCATATCGAAATTTAAAAGGCAATTTAGCTTCTTCCGTTTTTTTACAGTTTTCAGTTCACTAGATAAGTATTCTCGGGTAGACTGGCCACATATCTGAGATATCTTGAATACACAGCAAAAGTGTCACAACTCACAAAATATTTAAATAGCCAAGATTATTAATATCTTAAGGTAATGATGCAATTTTAAAATCTCCAAGCGTGCTAGTAAAAACTAAAATAACTACGAATTACGGTAAAATCAAACAACATTTAACATTAAATGGCGTTAAACTAAGCTAGAACCTGATCTATTAAAGGGTCATTAGTTGTAGAGCAGTTTGGGTCGGTCCCTATATTATGGTTACCAAAACCACTAACGGTTCTGCATTTATATATACTGAACAGAATTTCTAAAGTTTAGACAAAAATAGTGTTCGTATTTAACTAAACCGTGAAATAAAGATCAATATTGTTCAATGTTCACATGCCAAAGTATCGAAATTCAATTTTTTATCCACCACTTGATCTAATTGCTGATTGTTGATGGATTATGAGCTCATTGTCGAGCCTACAACTAGATTCTATCGCATTGTTCCATTGACAATGATACCATTATGCGGAATAATCCTAGCAAAGTACTATCTAATTATGAAATCCTTTAAGGCAAAAAATGTATCGCCTGTTGTATTTACCAGAAAATTCAGCCATCATTCTTGGAAGATTTGTTTATGATCTTAGCGCAGTTTTTCGCTTTCATCATACATCAACTGAAACTTCTGTGATCCACAGCTCTCGTTTCAAACACAATATCTCCAATACATCTCGTGCATTATGAACTAGAAAACTCAAAACAAGAACGTCCAAGTAGGCCGCGAGTTTTTATACCCAATCGCTCCAGTTCGGATTGCTTCATGTTAATGGGAATTCTCGTGTTTACGAGTTACGAAACGGGCAGACAACGTAACCAACCTAGTTTATGAACTGACAAAAATTTTACTTCATGCATTACTAAGGACTAAGGAGATCTTTGGAAGAGTTGACGGCTCATAAAATAGAGGAACACTTAGCATTACTTTGTTTAATGGCTTCCAGAATTTCAAACAACGATAAATAAACAATTGTGGTAGAAAGGTTGAAAGCTCCTTGCTTTTGCTCGTAATATGCATAGTTTATTACAATTGGGCTAAGAATCAAGGACTTTCTTCATGGCTTAAGGCCTTTTTCACCGCTTTCTGATAAAGCGGCCTAGGCTATTCACAACTTTTTCGGCAGATTCTCCATACTTCATCTGTCAAGTTAAGTGGTGGATAGCCTATTCGGCACTTATCAGTAAGGGGTGAAACAGGCCCTTAGAGTAGTAAATACTCGGCAATTTTGACAAAATTGAGAAATGTATGGGATTTGACAATTAATGCATCGCGTTACATGGCACTTGTAACCTCTAACAATATCTAGCTCTCCCTACATCTACCTTCGCTGGCGAACCCTGCAGAATACTGCAATCGGGCACGTAATAGTATTCGAATGGGACGCGCAAACAGCCTTTGAACGGGCATGTTCGTCTTTGAAGGAGTTGGGAGTAATGGGGTCAAGACATAGTACCACCCCACGCATAATCAGCGTAGACGCCATGTCATTGGGACAGGACCAAGGTAGGGCTGCAAACTACTATGGAATAGTAAAAGCCTCAGAACACCATGAGGTAATCGTCTATGAGAACAGGGGGGAAGACCTAAGCTTCCTCAAAGAGAATCGTAACGATCAGCCAGCAGCGTCCCAATCCAATAACGAGGCGAGCTCATCCTCCGCAAGCGAACGACTCCAAGCATCACGAGAAAACAAAAAAGAGGATGAGAAAGAGAGGAATAAGAACAAAATTATGAAGTCTAAAAACTCAATGGCCACAATAAAGGAGTTTGTGGGCTCCATCAAGAAAGTACTTTATTGTGAAAAAAACCTAATGCAGCCAAACAGCCAAGATGAAGACAATCAAGCAGATATGATCAAGGACAATAATACCCCTCCTCAGATCAAGGCTTCATCACAAACAAACCGGCAGGCTGCAGCAATGGAGGCTTTCTTGAGGGAACCATCCACACAAAAACCAGCAAACAAAAACAAAAGATGTAGGGCCGATTTCGGACAAGTGTTACCGCCGAAACTCAGAATTGTCCAGAGCCCCGAAGATCATATAATAAACGCCTTCCTCGAGTTCCAGGCGATAATAAGAGCAAATAGGACCATAAAGCTCTTGACCTGCAATAAGATCATGCAGGCCTATCAGCAAAAAAATCAAAAGCTGTTAGATGTGAGACTCGAGGATGCAAAAGCTGCCATATACGACAATCTCACCTCCACAATAATTGCCGGGACGATGACAGGGAAGTATATGGCGGCATTAAGTGCCGACTGCGGGTTCGTGACTCTGGACGATGATGAGTCAAAACGCACGGGAAAACTCAAATATATTACAACATCTGAGGATCCAATAGTGGTAATAGCGGAGTGTACCAGAATAATGTTGGAAGACAGGATACTAGAAATGGCAGAAGTCTTATCTGGGGACCCTGAATCCAGCATGGACTGGGATATATTCGCGAAACCCATCAACTACTCGTGGGTCAATGGAGTTCCTGGATGTGGGAAGACAACTTGGATCATTAATAACTTCAATGAGGAAACGGACGTTATAATAACAACTACGATCGAAGCAGCCGAAGATCTAAAGCAAAGGCTAACGCTACGAACTGGTAACAAAGTTAAAGATAATGTTCGTACCATGGCCTCCTTGCTGGTAAATGGGACAAAAGGAGCCTACAAAAGGTTGACAGTTGACGAGGCTCTCATGAACCATTTCGGCTCAATCGTCATGGCGATTCAGTTAACAGGCGCCGAAGACGTCATCCTCATTGGAGATATTAACCAACTTCCATTTATAAAGCGTGAAAACCTCTTTAAACTAAACTACTCTCGTCCAAACCTGGTAACCAGCATCACCCAGGAGTTGTCTTGCACACACAGGAGCCCTATGGATGTGGCATACGCCCTAAGTATGGTCTATAATAACATCTATTCATCGAAGGAAATTGTGCGGTCTCTAAAGCTAATGAAGTATAAAGGAGCGAGAATACCTAAAACCGATCTAAATACCCTGTATCTTGTCCACACACAGGAGGAGAAAGCAGCCCTCACTAATGCAGGCTATGGATCGGGAACGGACTCTCGCGTCCTTACAATCCATGAAGCTCAGGGACTAACAAGTCCTTCGGTGATAATCATACAGACCAAATCCCGTAAGCTGGCAATCCATGACAGCGTTCCTCATGCAGTTGTAGCCATATCCCGGCACACTAACACCTGTGTCTACTACACTGACACTGATGGAGACGCTGTAGCCGGCTTCATTAAAAGATCCACGGAGGTGTCAACTGAACAAATAAAAGATTACAACTTAAAAATGGCAATAAAAGACAGGAACGATCAAGTCATAAATCACATAGCAGGTCGTGAATTATGATCCCCAGGGTTCGGCAAAATAATAATAATAATAAAATAATATAAATAATAATTAAACTGTTTAAACCCAAGTGTGGATCCCGGACTAGTCAGCGGGATCGACAGACCCTCGTCCTTTCCTGGCGTTTCACATATTGCAACATTAGGAGGGACACGGTCCTGGCGATCCCACTTGCTGGCATCTGGTAGATTCGACACAGAACGATATCTTTTTAACACCCTAAAAACTCCACCCAGCTTGAGTGACCCCTCTCCACCAAGCCAATGTCACAACATCTAAAGGCAAAGGGTGGAGCAGCATAATATTATCTAAGGAAATCTAAAAATGTCGGATCTACTGGCCGCCAGGACACTGGGACCACACCGTTCAAAACATTCACTTCATAATTAGTATAAAATATATAAAAGATAGAAAAATATGTATTTTTACTACATATAATATGTGTATATATTATATTCTATTCTAGTATTTAATTTATATTTTATAATTTTTATATACTATATATTTATATATTATATATAAAAAAAAAGGTCCATGGCGTGATGGACAACAATCACAATATATTGTAAATAATAAATTATCCTTGGTGCGAATAAACTAAATAAAGATGGCAAAAAAAGGATATGGGCTGTTAGCCCATAGATGGCCCCAAATTGTAAATAAAAAAAAAAAAAAAAAAAAAAAACCCCTAACAATACTCCCAAAATTATCAATAACACAACTCGTCTAAAAGTCCTGGTTTTTAATAGACATTACTCATTCAGATTTTCATAAACTTCGGCACGTACCTACTTATTGTTGTTGTCCAATCTAGGACTAAAACATTTGACTGAAAGGCGAAACAGGTGTCAACACAATGACGGTAATTCCCCTCGTTGAGTCATCAATCAATAAACTACATCCTGAATCCTGATGCGCCATGCGGGCAGGCGTTACTGATCACTGATGACAGCCATGGCTTTATTCCCTCAGTAAGTGAGGTCAAATAGTCGGGCCGAAGAAATGTACCACGCTTATTCCCTCAGTAAGTGAGGTCAAATAGTCGGGCCGAAGAAATGAACTACACAATTGAAAATTCAAATTACTAATAATATGAATATTAAGACAATAGATATCCTTCCATTATACATATTATCCTAAAAAATTTGGTTTATTTACAAATGGAAGTCATTCTTAAAACCATTGACTTGAATTCTAGGAACGTGTGCAATAGAACTAAGTACAACTTTGTCAACAACTTCGGTCGATTACATTATAGGCTTACTATAGCCCTGCATTCATTAGTCGGATTATGTCAGACTGTAGGTACTAGGTAAGTATAATTTTAAAACTACGCACTTGTGGTCTGTGGAGTAACGATCGGTAGTGCACCCGACTAAAATGTGGCCGCGCATAAGTAGAGAAGGGTGAATAATAAAGGGTCAAAAACGATTAAGGGGACGGTTTTTATTCATATCTTTAACTATCATAGCTTCGACGTTTGAATATCGACAGCAGACATTTCCTGAATCCTGAGCTATAACATTTCAATTCAAGGTTACTTACCTATTGGTAAAAACGAGTCTTTTTACGAATGAATTATATGGGAACTCGCCAATTTTATCATGTAGTTGTAGTGTAAACTTAGTAAAATGTTGACACTCAGGAGTCAGGAAAAACATTTTTCTACTTAGCTGCCGTCAAAGAGCAAAGGTTAAAGAGATTACATAAAGCAAAGACTCGCTCGTAATAGCATTAAAGTATTTACTTAGTTACGGAGCTACAATTAAATTACACTTTTAAAGCCATAATGACACGAAATAAATGGAAAGTGAGGTTACATGTTCAATGTATATGTATTTAATATTTTGTATAACTTTCTGGGTTGCAACTTTATGTTATGTCCGTAGTTCCATTACATTCCTATTAGTACAGGCTTCACTGAGTTAGTCAATTAAAAACTTAAATAACGGAAATAATATTATAAATAGTAAGTAGTTTCTAAGTTTTATGGATAGAAGTTTGTTTAAATAGCTCTCTTGATTGACTATAATTATATTGTCCGCTTAATTTAAGACACTAGCCAATAAGCAACGCTATAGCATTGATAAACTTCCGAGTTTTGACAAAAGCCCCAGTGACCTGACAAATACCAAAGTAATTCGTAATTTGCATCGATTTATATGTCAGGATATGCCTACGAGAACATTTTGCTAATAGGTTTTTCATACAAGGAAATAGAGAGCCATCTATGAAAAATCGATTGAACTACGTAGTGCGACACAATATTCGGCCGCGTGCGAATGCTGTTTTACCGACGAACCCCGCGTTCCATCTGGCGTTGAAAACGATCAAAACGCTGAAAATGCCTCCTATGTTTAGCGTTTTGATCGTTTTCAACGCCAAGTGGAACGTAGGGGTTGCGTCATTACTCGGTAAAACAGTAGCCATGGCGGATAATGGCGCACATCGGTAGTAAAATTATAAATTAATTATTTCTTTACATAAACAAACAGTTTGTGATACTTACCGATGATAAGATATTCCATGTGCTTTTTTAACTTTTTTAATATAATTTTTGCAGCCTTTTACTACACAATTAGGCATTTTTATGGCGCTGTAAGGCATACGATGACCCACCTGATTTGTTCTGCGGACCACAGACGACTAAGTCACGTAAGAGTCAAACGGAGCGTTTTGACCCCTACGAATCTGCATCATTGCAACGCGCGATTGACCCGGTCCTGAGTAATATATAAGTCTATGGTAATTTGAGTAGGTAGGAATAATGCCTGGTTTTTTAACACTACAGAAATTCATCCTGGAGTCTGGACTAATTTCCTCTGAATTCGTAAGGACTAAGGGTATCCTTGGATCGCTCTTAGCAGTTTCTGTCTGTCTGTCCATTCAGTCTTTTCACAGAATCCATAAGCCTTAAAACAAAAGCCGACTCAAAAAAGATAATCTCTTTTTAACCATTACGTCACAACCTCACAACTCACAGCCCACCACACAGCAAGGTCGTAAGTCGTAACTCGTGAACACGGATTCCACATGCATATTCAAATGCGCCCATAAATCATAATGACAAAAGCGAGGCGTTTCAATACGCCACTGTATCGTAAACAGTGTTTGTCGGTGCGTCACGTACTGAATGGGTAATAGCTCGACACCTTTAGCTTTGGTGAGCACCATTCTTAATTTCATCTGAATAGAACCTTTTATAGTGATGTCATTGTCTGGCAATCCGCGTTTTGAAGCTTGTCTTTGGTGCCTTATTCTTGTCATGCCCAAAATATTTGAAGATACTACAATAATTACTAGATGACGCCCGCAACTCCGTTGCGCCAAAATTCGTTTAACGCGCAGGAACCGTATATTTCTCATTTTCGCTATAAAAATAATCATATTACGTCCTTTCCTGGGAATTAAAATATGCCCATACCAAATTTCATCAAAATCGGTTCAGCATTTTGGGCGTGAAGAGGCAATAATAATAATATAATAATAATAATAATACCTATGGACGCTTCACACCACGTCAGTCTGGCCCCATGCTAAGTACCTGAAGGACTTGTGTTACAGGTACCAGACAACGGAAATATATTTAATACTTTTATACTATACATATATTTAAGATTTTTATTATATGATAAATATATTTAATACACATCCATGACCCAGGAACTTTGAAAACTTTTTGTTCCGTCGGCGGGATTCGAACCCGCGACCTCCGGCTTAAGCTACCAACGTGCTATCCACTGAGCCACAGAGGTCGTCATCATCATCATGCAATGGCGCAATTTCACTGGTCGATAGGGTCCGCCTGCGGGGTGCGGGAGATTTCTGAAACGCATGCCACGACCAATGAAAATGCGCCATTATATAACCCCGCCAAGACACAAGTCTGTGCGTTCACCACTAAAAAGTCACCAATGGTCATATATCCTCGTTTCGAGGGCACATCTTTAACCATCTCCCCTAGCATTGAGATACTTGGCGTCAACATATCGAGCGAAGTCCAGTTCCGATATCATCTAGAGGGTAAGGCCAAGTTAGCCTCGAAGAAGCTTGGTGTTCTTAACAGAGCGAGACAGTACTTCAGTCCGGACCAACGCCTACAACTCTACAAGGCGCAGGTTCGGCCTCACATGGAATATTGTTCTCATCTCTGGGCAGGGGCGCCAAAATACCAACTGCTCCCTCTGGATCGTATCCAACGAAGGGCCGCTCGAATTGTTGACTGCCATAGTGTTTCGAACAGCTTGGACCCCTTGGAATTACGCCGAGATGTAGCCTCACTCTGCATCCTCTATCGGTTGTATTACGGGGAGTGCTCTGAGGAATTGTTCGGAATCATACCACCTGCAACTTTTCGCCATCGTCCCACGCGAAAAACATACCATCCTCATCACCTTGATGAGTGGCAGTCTTCCACAGTGCGATTTTCGCGTAACTTTCTGCCGCGCACTGTAAAACTCTGGAACGAACTGTCACCAGCAGTATTTCCGGACCTATATGACCTGCAAACCTTCAAGAAAAGAGCGTATTCCCTCTTAAAAGGCCGGCAACGCACCTGCAGCTCTTCGGATGTTGCGAGTGTCCATGGGCGACGGTAGTTGCTTACCATCAGGTGACCCGTTTGCTCGTTTGCCCCCTTATTTAATAAAAAAAAAAAAAAAAAAAAAAAAAAATTATATTTTGTTATCTCGGCTGCGGGGACTGCCCCCTATGCTGTATACCGTACAATGCGCCATAACAAATTGACAGACAGACAGACACATAAATTGGGCGGTCTTGTGTGAAGATGGTCTAGTAGTGTATTTAATTAAATTGTGCGTATAGCTAGAGGCTAGATTCTAGAACGTTTACGAAATGTGCAGTGTGCACGCCGGATTCCTATAGGACTAGGGGAGCAACATATTGAAGTTGGTGCGATGCTGGCATACATCAAAGCATATTTCCAGGTGTCCAGACGGGCTGGATATTGGAATAACTGGATACTGGCACTTGGCTCTATGGTTTAACAGGTAGAAATCCTGGTAACATGCCTGACAATACTACCAAATAATATACTAAATGACAATATCCACTAGTGGTTACAGAGATTATTCCGTAGTACATGGTAGATCTAGGAATATTCCTTAACTCCTTGTTGTCTCCTAGTTCCCATCAGTACAGTAATTTACTTTTCATTTAATATTTAAAGCAGGTAAAACAGGGACATTTACCTCATTAACTCACATTTTCTTTAACCCGTGAAAAGAAAATCCTGCAAACGTTTCAAGCGAGGAATGAGCGCCACGGATTACAGGAAGTGTTTTACTTACAGCCTCCGTGTAAAACAAAACTTTTCATTTAACTCTATTTAATTAAAAAATACAAATGTTTAATGACATCATACTTTCATTTCGCCTGAAATTAAATTTCCTCATTAGCGAGGACGTAACATTTTTTTGTATAACCCATCAATAATCAAAATTTATAGAACCTAGTTAAATACTAAAATACCTATGAAAAAGACAAAAAATATGCAAGAGGCAAAACTCCATCAGATCATCTGCTAGGTCAGCTACTGCTAAGAAATTTGTTATCACATCCAAGGAAAATCTTATTTCGATTTACTCGGCATAATATGAAGTCGTAGGCATTGCAATATGACCCTTATGATGTAAAACACAGTATCTATAATTGCAGGAGCATCCCCGGTGGGCAGGGCTCGCGGGCATTGACCTCAGTCGCCACTTCGCGCCCTATATCCGCCCGCCCAACGAAATCATTTTCAAATTTCGTGTATGAAAGTTAATTGCACTAAAATCATAGTCGTTTTGTAAATTAAATGGGAAATTGTGAGAATAGATTTAGGCGGATGGGTGCACGTTAGCTCAATATTACTGCAGCTGCTGATGCTAATAGAATTCTATTGATTTTTTAATAATTTTCTCTGTTATTTAAATAGAGCACATTCAAAGTGGTTAGTATTCAACAAATTGTACGGTCTTCGAAGTAAATTCGCTTTCTTTACACGAAAAATTACCGCAGTACCCATTTGACGGATGACCATAAATAACTATAAAATTATCATTTTACACACTAAATAAAAAATCATTAAAAATAATTAAAAGTCCATCATACAAGACGTGATTTTTCCTAATTTTTCTCAAATCTTTACGCATGTTTTTGGGTACACCCTCGGTATCACTTAACAGCCATTGTGGTGTAATCACAGGATGTACACTGAAGAGATCTCAGCTGCCAAAAATCCGTGCTTAAGGGCCACCCTCCGGCTTTCTAAAGAGCCCTTAGCCCTTACGATATTAAAAAAAGCCGGTGCAGTGTTAGAAAATACTTTTACGGTATTTTAATGGGATATTGGTAATGAAGAACTGCTGAAATTAAGGAAGACGATAATATGAATCATAAAATTTCGAGAACAGTTGCAAACTGCAATATTACGGCCAAATTTTGCAACGCTAAAACTTTAAACCTGGATACAATTGCATACAACGTAATGCGTACCAGTGAAAACCATTTCATAACGTTAACTATGTAATCTTACAACAAAACACATTAAGGTGTTGCAATATGCAATAATGCAACAGAAATAAACGAAAAATTTGACACAAACACGAAAAAAATTGTTGCCAGAATTTCGTGTCTTTTAATTCTTGAAAGTCTGGAAAAATGTGACGTCATTTTTATGGACCGTCTGCTTTGAGGATCATATTCCGTCGGGACTCGCTTTGTCTTCGCCGTATGAAGACGTCAGAGTACAAGGACGTCTTAAGACTATAAAGGACTCTAGAAAAAGGTTACGAGACTCCACAATAGAGAGACAATAGAGGCAAGATTAATGGCGAGCTAATACCAAATGACCGCTACATTTTGAAGAATGCTTATTACTTGAGAAGTGACCTGAATATCTAGAAGCTTCTAAGATGCTGTTTTAGCACGTGCTTTTCTCCCACAAACTATAAAAATAAAGAAAATGTTTTATTCCCGATTATCTTAGATTATTAACACTTTCAGAATTATTATTCTACATTTAATTTTGTAACTTGCCTCATGACTGGCACCTTAGATACAATTTTGTTACCATATCGATAATGCCACGAGGCATTTGGTCTATCTTTGTACCTTTATGTGAATTTAGTTTTTAAATAAATAAATAAATCTTATTATCGGAACAGTCCATTGGCTGCCTTTTAGAAAAATAGTAAAATTGTGCCTAAAAGTAGAGATCAAATTGTTCATCATTGGTTCACAAACGACCAATGCACTCAATAATTCTCACTCGAGTCGACAAGTATCTTATGTTTTAATAAAAGTTAGTAGGTCAATTAACAATTGTATGCAGAAGCCCCACTGAGATGCACATTGAATTGACCTACTGTATTTTATTGGTATTGTATTCGGTGACTGGTGAACAAAAATATATCCAGCATAGAAAATTTCATTCCAGTTTGTGAGGGACTATACATAATCTATTTTGTTTGAAATTTAAAATCTTTATAGCCTTGATATGCTTCTGAATGTTCCTTTAGAACTTATTTATTGATGTGTTAAAATTTTAACTGGGAACCGTATGGTTATAGTAGCGATGCTAAGAAAACGATTATTATGCTCTCGATATGGACGACTTTAATGGTCCATTAATAATAATTCAATTTAAGTGCAGCCCGTGGTAAGTTTATGCATCCTGATTGAAAGTGCCTTGGTGTTAACGATCATAGCTCTAATGGCTTTAAATAACTTTGATGACCTAAAAGTAAAGTAAAAGATGAATAACAGCTACTTGTGTAAGTACGTGAATAAAGTAGAGTTTCTACATGAGAATTGCCCGTAGATACCATTTCTAATAACTCACACTAACAAACCAATAAATGTGAAAACATAAATACAGAGGATATAAATTTTATTAACAAGCACGTGGCCGATATGAAATTTAATGATACATATAAAACCGCGGAACGCTGGCCAAACGTTACCGTTTCCTACAAGTGGCACGCGAGTTTATCTATTCGTCCAGACGTATTTCACCTCCCTAAGGACTGTTATGACGGCGACATAAGGTTTACTTTCGCAGAAAATTCGAGGAAAATAATTCAGAACGGGCCGCAGCCATAGTGTATATTTTATTCTTTGCCGCAGCGACGGACGCAATAAACAAAACCAACGAGACATAAGTGACAGTACAAACGCGCCGACAAGCACACCGACGGACAAAACGGCCGATCTCGGCGAGATTATCTAAAGCAGGTTCGCTCCGCTCTCGTAAGGAGGCTGTAATGGCCATGTCGAAAGCGATAATTTCAACGCTTTCTTTAAAATATTAGATGTTATCGCGGGCGGGCCATATATAAAATGAGATAAAACTAAATATTTATAAAGTTGTATTCATGAGAAACGGAGAACCATCAATTGTAACTTTGACCACGCCCTGCCGACAACTAATGATTACTGATCACATTTCTCTAACAACGAATATTACTCGTAGAGACAATCTAATATTAGTATTCCAGAGAATTAAACAATGTTCGCCTTTCGTTTCTCTCATAGAGGTAATAAACAAGTATCGAACCCCTGCTTCAAATCAAACTGAATTCGAGTAGCCATACGGACACTGTAAACAATACACTACAAATACCAGAAGCCAAGTGTAAAAATAACTCTAAATAAATACGACTTGTAGTTGTAATAAAAACAATGGAAATATTCTTTAAGATAAAATATGATAATGTCTCAAGTTACGTCCTTAATGAGTATGCATGAATTCAGAATTATCTTCCAAGAGTCTCGAAAATTCGAATCGTTTTCAGTAAATTGTTTGACGTCAAACATTTCAATGCTAACTAGTTTTTACTGGAACTTGTTGTATAAAAGAAAAGAAATTAGAAAATACGCCGTAGTAAAGAAAATATTATGTATATTTTCTTTACTACGGCGTATTTTCTTATAAAGCTAACTTTAAAACATGTTGCTCATTCTTTTTAAAGAATTGGTTAACCAATTAAAGATACTTTCAGAAACTTTAAGACTCTTGATAGTATTGGTTTTAGCAAACTATCAAATTATGGTTCCTGGCATTTACCATTAAAATTGTCTTTTTTTAAGTAGGTAACTCCTTAATTCCGTCAATTAGTGCTACCTCCACTTGTATCCTTCAGTGCTTTGAAATGTCAACCCAAAAATTCCTGATTGCACCACCCAAGGAGTCTCTTTCGTCCCAGATCCTTTTGTCCGGTTGTATACCGTTCCGCATACGCAATGCAATAGATGCATTGTCATGCAACGCACACTGACTAACTGTTCGCGTATTGCATTATCGCACCATAAATATTACGTACAACACTAAATTTGAAACAAGGCTAAGTTTCTAGAATATCCTTTATATTTTTCTCATGTATTTAATGTACGTATCAATTATTAGGGTTCCGTAGCCAAAATGGCAAAAAAGGAACCCTTATAGATTCGTCATGTCTGTCTGTCTGTCTGTCTGTCTGTCTGTCTGTCTGTCTGTCCGTCCGTCCGTATGTCACAGCCACTTTTCTCCGAAACTATTAGAGCTATACTATTGAAACTTGGTAAGCAGATGTAGTCTGTAAACCGCATTAAGATTTTGATGCAAAAATGGAAAAAATATTAAAAATTTTAGGGGTCCCCATAGGTACAACTGAAACAAAAATTTTTTTTTTCATCTAACCTATGCGTGTGGGGTATCTATGGATAGGTCTCCAAAAATCATATTGAGGTTTCTCATATCATTTTTTTCTAACCTGAATAGTTTGCGAGAGAGACTCTTCCAAAGTGGAAAAATGTGTGTCCCCCCCCTCTAATTTCTAAAGTAGAGGCATGATAATTCTAAAAAAAAATATATGATGTAGATTACTATAAAAACTACCAACGAAAATTGGTTTGAACGAGATCTAGCCAGTAGTTTTTTTTATACGTCATAAATAGTAAAGTACAACTGAAACAAAAAATATTTTTTTTCATCTAACCTATGCGTGTGGGGTATCTATGGATAGGTCTCCAAAAATCATATTGAGGTTTCTCATATCATTTTTTTCTAACCTGAATAGTTTGCGAGAGAGACTCTTCCAAAGTGGAAAAATGTGTGTCCCCCCCCCTCTAATTTCTAAAGTAGAGGCATGATAATTCTAAAAAAAAATATATGATGTAGATTACTATAAAAACTACCAACGAAAATTGGTTTGAACGAGATCTAGCCAGTAGTTTTTTTTATACGTCATAAATAGTAAACCTTAATCTAAATTTCATTAAATCGACTGAAATATAAAAATAAATCAAAAATATTTTAATTTCATAAAAATAAACCTTATTGCTGCTGCGGAACCCTCCATGGGCGAGTCCAACTCGCACTTGGCCGCTTTTTTTTATCATACAAATGTTAGTGTAGTTACAAAGATATTTGTACCATGAGTTTGTTACTTATTTCCATTTCAACTTATTTCTATGAATGGAGGATATGACTTTTACTTTCAGACAACACTTTTGTTAGTTCTTGTTAGAACTTAAAATACATCAAACAATTCTTTTGAATAGTAAAAATTTGTAAACCTGTCTTATTTGTCGTACGATGCCGGCCGCAATAAAAGATTTATTGAAACGTTCCAAAAATTTTAACAAAGAACATTTTCCTTTGGAATTCGGTATTCGCCCAAAATTTTTCAAATTCTTAACAAATGCTAGCATGGGTCTAAAGTAATTGCACTGATTACGAAAATTAGACAAATATTTTTGGCGTAGTGTGTTTATTAGTTAAATCAGTGATATTATGCTAAACTAACTACATTCGGGCTAACCACGTAATATCATCAACCTTGACCCGTATGTATTACAAAAACCAGATGCTATTGTTTGTAATATAAACCTTGATTATTAAAATGAAAAGTAAAATAAACATTTTGTTCGCGTGAGAAGCACGCCATACTAATTGCAATACTTTTATTTTGTTATTCGTCATGGTAGATTATTTTATGAATTATGATGCAAGAATGAGTATCAAATGTTTATAAATATACTTAGTTTAATGCATAGAAGACACTCGAAATTTGCTTCGTATCAACACTTTAAACGAGTCATTTGTCAAACAAAGAACTACTCACAAACCACTCAATTCGAACGATAAAATATTCATCGAAATAATGATTCGAGATAAAACAAACGAGGTAGTAGATATACAGCATGTAAACAACGAATCATTATGTACACTGGCACATATAAGAATAACACTTGCATTGTTAATGATGAAACAGGGGTAATGGCTGAAGATATGAAGCGTGTCATTGTAAAGGATCTGCTAATGAGGATACTCGACAATGAGGCAGGGGACCACACAGGGGCGTCGAGAGATCTTAGGACTACTAATGGTGCACCTGAATATTTAAACATTCACTTCCTAGGGATACCTTAAGAGAATTTGTAGGGTCACCTTCTGACACACTATAAGAAGTTGGTCTAAAATTCGGAAGTTTGTCTAAAATTGTTCAATATAAAGCTAAATAATGTGGCGCTTATTGTTTTGAAATTGTTAATAAGTATTGAAATTGTTGCTTATTAATGAAGCAGTATTTAAATGAGTGACGGTCGACAATAAATATTATACATACTTACATAATATATTATATACAATTTTATCGGCACCTTTGGCACTAAAATATAAACTTTTCTGGAATGCCCAAAGAAAGACCATGTTTATATATTCGATAAGTTATGTTAGTTTACCAAACTGTGAAAGAGATATAACAGGTCCACAGCTAGCTTATTATATTCAATGTATATATTGGTTAAATGATCCATAAATGTTTTTACGACTGTCGGATAAACAACAAACATCTCAAGATGGTAGCTGACCAAATCCATACTTATATTATAAAGGCGAAAGTGCAGCTGTCTGTCTGTTTTAAGCCACCGCTGAACCGATTTTGCTGATATTTTGGAGATACTTTGAGTTCCGGGATACTTTTTATCTCCTAAAAATGTAGGGTTCCCGGGCGATAAACGAATCCGCAACGGGGTTGCGGGCGTCATCTAGTGAAAAATAAAGAATGATTCAGAATTTGACATACAAATCAGCTCTACCACGGCCAGTTAAACTTGCCAGTAAAACCTTCATAGGCATATGCATTTATACGGGATGCAAAATATAAAGGTCGCTACTCGCTGGCAAAGGTCAACGACGTTCTTAAAAAGGACTTATTTTCTACTTCGCTTATTCCCTCACAAGAGTCGAGTGAACTCTAGAATTTCATACACGTGAGTGAGCTACTCCAAGAGCTAGCACTTGACGGTACAACACACTTTGTGCACTAACAAATATGGAAAAACGCATTTGCGAATGACTTCCATTGTCGGAAACATACTTTATAGCATTTAATTAGAACGTCGCGTTGTCACAAAAATATAAATTCGAAAAGCAATTAGTTTTCGAATTGAAAAGTTTCATTTGGGCCCGAGTTGTGACTGTTTTAATTTAGAAATAATTCTAAAAGTAAGGCTATTGCAACTAATTCACTATTTCCCATATTTATATAGAAGTAAATAAAACCACCTGAGGCGGTGAGGTCTGGTTTAATAACGCGGGATGAACGCGGATGCAGTTCCTATCTTTTGAATAAATCTGGAGCAAATATTAAAATGATGCGGAATGCTAGTCGAGCACTGAAATGAAAAACTCAACGTATTAGTGAATCGGTGAGAAAGAAATGATTGCGCTATTTTTTTAGAATTTCAACCTTTCGTACGCTCCCGCATCGTAGGCTTATAGACGCATTCAATAACCGCACAAACGCACCACACCGTAGTTAATTTACCGCTAAGTCCACAAATTTAAAGAATGCACCTGTATCAGGTGTCGCTACTGGGAATTGATTAACCGAAACCGTCACCGAACACGAGGCCGTCGAACCGGTTTACGTTACAAGATTAATTGCAAACAAAACTGAATACGCGACAAAACGTATCCGATTTCTGTACGAGCGTAGCTCAGTGTGTCAGAAGGATCAAATATCGAAGTCATGGTGCGTAGGACACTCCACATGGCGAGTGAAACGCTACCAAATACAACGGACACTTTCAATCGTTAAACCTTGTACGGGGGCACCGAGATATGCTAAGCCTCGGCGAAGCATACCGTTCTCATAGATGGCGAGCTTCTCCCGTATGGAGGGCGCAGCCCTGCGAGTTCTCGCGTCGCACATCGCGATTATGGATGCGCACCAAACTGAACTGAATCGAACGCAAAAGCCAGGCCATGTCACGGCCAACTAACAGGATTACCTGTTCTACTGCGCGAGCAAAGTGAACCGTAGATATGGGCCACAAACGCCTTAACCGGCTTATTATATTACCCGGATTATTGCTGGACGAGCTTCATACCGCTCGACCTTTAAAGCGGATTAGTTTCATATCGTAGAAGTATGTTTACTTAATGATCTATTTTGCATCCTTGACTCTCGTACAGACTTCCGTGTATGGGATTATTATAATGCGGACTTGTTCAATGTTTCGCAAGGAATAACTTGACAGGCTAAAGGTCTATCAATTTAGGTTTAACGTTGTAACCCTGACTTAGCAATTCAACAAAATGTCCAATACAAGTGTCAACTACATAACAGGTAGGTACCATCGTCTTTGAAGCGTACTTCTTAATATCCCAATAGGCACAGACTAGTAAGGGATACAACGTGCTATTAAAGCACCTAACAAATTACGGGTTCTTCCAGCTCAGAAGAATTATATTTATGAGTTCGCTTACTAAGAAGTAACAACCATTAATAAATGCAACTTTAAAAATGCATTCCGCATTCTCTGACATGTGGTAATTAACAAGGAGTCTCATAACCATATAATTTTCAACGATGTTGTAAAGGCATGGTGATTCATCATTATGACTTTGAAGAGGACAAATTGAGCAAAATATACAAACTCTGTTTATATTAGACCAAATCTTTACAATTCTTGATAAAGTTAGGCCAACTTGCGCCAATCTGGGTTAAAGTTAACTCTGAGTTAGACATCATGTCATATCTGTCACTCACCAAGTCAGTGATAGAGATGATATGATGTTTAACTCAGAGTTAACTTTAACCCAGATTGGCGCAAGTGGGCCTTAAGATACAAATTATGAGTAACATTTTAGAACACCGCTGATTACAATTTATAATCTCTGGCACGCTCCATAGTAGGCTGTGACTTAAATGCACGTTAAGTCAGTTTGAGTAATAGCATGGACCAATATGGTAATAGCTACAGTACTCAAGCCTTATGCAAGTAGAAAATTGAAAGTTTTAAATCGTTTTAGTAGTAAATAGGAGAATATTTCTCGTAGTGGCTAGTAAAATATTTCAATGGTTATAACAGTTGAAGTTGGTTGGTTGGTTTTATTGGTGGAGGAACTTTTAACTTCTCGATAAAAGCCATTCTTTTCTAGAATCGAACTGTATCATTAAAGTCATTATAATATACTCATTAGTCATTACTCATTACGTAGCAAGGATCACAAATCACAATTTCTAAGGACTTAGATTTTTCGAAAAACGGTATTTTGAGGTACAGTCACTTGTAAAAGATTGCATGTGACAATGTACTTATCTCTATCGAATATCGACACTATATAAGTTTTAATTGGAATATAATAATAATTCATGTAATTACGAGTGTGATAAGTGATAACATTTGTACACTCCCATCATCGAGTTCTCTAATGCAATCAGATTATGTCATTGATAGTATTAATAGCTATTGAAAAAAATGTGCGAAAATCAAAACAACCCGTATGAATAAATGAGATTTTTGAAATATATTTATTTAGTATCTACCAACTTCTAAAATCTAAGCAACAAAAGATCTTATTTTTTTCTAAAAAACTAACACGATATACAAGCTTTTATCATCAAAGCTAGCCTTTTTCGGATGCAATATTCGGTGCTTTGACATATAAATGGGTTATAAAAACTCATAAAAAGGCACAATTTTGGGTGTGTCTCGAATTACCATTTTTGTTTCATGCTAGGGAATGCTTCCATAAAAACTACAGTTAGGCTAAAATTCGTAATAATAAAGTTTCGTGAATCGTGAGCTTTTGGAAACAAGGATCTGTGCAGTGCGCTGTAATATTAAGACGAATTTTCTTTCTTTTACTCGACTGCAATAAAACCGAAAGAGAGATAAATTTTCTAACTTGTACGTGCTATTTTTTAGGGTTCCGTAGCCAAAATGGCAAAAAAGGAACCCTTATAGATTCGTCATGTCTGTCTGTCTGTCTGTCTGTCTGTCTGTCTGTCTGTCTGTCTGTCTGTCTGTCTGTCCGTCCGTATGTCACAGCCACTTTTCTCCGAAACTATTAGAGCTATACTATTGAAACTTGGTAAGTAGATGTAGTCTGTGAACCGCATTAAGATTTTGATGCAAAAATGGAAAAAGTATTAAAAATTTTAGGGGTCCCCATAGGTACAACTGAAACAAAAAAAATTTTTTTTCATCTAACCTATGCGTGTGTGGTATCTATGGATAGGTCTCTAAAAATCATATTGAGGTTTCTCATATCATTTTTTTCTAACCTGAATAGTTTGCGAGAGAGACTCTTCCAAAGTGGAAAAATGTGTGTCCCCCCCCCTCTAATTTCTAAAGTAGAGGCATGATAATTCTAAAAAAAATATATGATGTATATTACTATAAAAACTACCAACGAAAATTGGTTTGAACGAGATCTAGCCAGTAGTTTTTTGTATACGTCATAAATAGTAAAACTTTATGAAACAAAAAAAAATTTTTTTCATCTAACCTATGCGTGTGTGGTATCTATGGATAGGTCTCCAAAAATCATATTGAGGTTTCTCATATCATTTTTTTCTAAGCTGAATAGTTTGCGAGAGAGACTCTTCCAAAGTGGAAAAATGTGTGTCCCCCCCCCTCTAATTTCTAAAGTAGAGGCATGATAATTCTAAAAAAAATATATGATGTATATTACTATAAAAACTACCAACGAAAATTGGTTTGAACGAGATCTAGCCAGTAGTTTTTTTTATACGTCATAAATAGTAAACCTTAATCTAAATTTCATTAAATCGACTGAAATATAAAAATAAATCAAAAATAATATAATTTCATAAAAATTAACCTTATTGCTGCTGCGGAACCCTCCATGGGCGAGTCCAACTCGCACTTGGCCGCTTTTTTTGTACTATGCAAAAGTGTGGCTGTCTGTTACCTGTTCACCTTGAAATCACTCGCGATATGTACTTTACTTAGTATAAGTCCCGAAAAAGTTACCCTTTTCGTTTAGATTGTTTTATTACAGAAAATACACGGTTGCCGCGGTTATAAACTAATTTCTGCGCAACACAAGTCACAACATATTATTCCAGTAGCTATAATACCTAAAACCGCTTTCAATTCCTACTCAATCGGCAGAAACACATTGTCTTTGACTCTTTGTAATTGAGTAGTCAAAACATGTGATTAACTTGACGATGTAATAATATATCAGCCAAATGACACATAACCACTTGTTCACCTTCCATTGTTTATGTGTACTATTCATGAGCACCGAGCATGTAATAGAAAACAATACAGAAATTAAAGTTGAGTAACACAGGTTTTTCATGGGCTTGGGCTCCACCCGCGTAAAAATTAAAATTGCCGCAATTGCCGTACATTTTCCTGCGGCAAAAAGTACTCTAGTCTCTATATCTGTATCCATAAAAATCGGTCTAACAATAAATAAACAAACAATAAACAAAACTATTTTCACTTCAGAATGTAATTCTTATACAATCACTGATCGCCAGTCTCCACACTAGGATTCCCTGTGTCGTTGGGGTGGTGTCGCGTCTGCAAAATGTAGACAATCGCTGGTAGAGTTGCGGTAGGTTCTATCGTACCCTCAACTCTGTGGAGCACCATGGGGTTTTAGTGGGTAGTCTACGAGTCTATCCCCAATCTGCCGGGGATGCGTAAAGCATTTCCCCATGTTAAAAAAAAAAGGATTCCCTGTGTCGTGGAGACCAGCCTCTTCCATCATGCACATAGACACTAGATAATAATTATAATATTATACGCTGATGAGAGTCATTTAAAGCTAGCAGTTTCAGATAAGACGTAATAACAACAATAATTAAAGTGTTATGCGAAATCGATACATTCGCGTTGTAGAGATAGTTGCTACTCTGCTAGGAGTTAGGACTGCTAGATATAGAAAAGGCAGAAATAGAGCTACATGAATTTACTCTTTTGAGTTTAGACTTTAGAGTTTAGACCAGCTTTTCCCAAAGTGGGCGATAACGCCCCCTTGTGGGCGCTGAAGGTCTAAAAGGGGGCGGTGTGGGACCCACAAAAAAAATTGGGGCGTTGTGTAGAGGCTTGGGGATGATTTATTTCATCTGGATTCATTTTTAATTGAAACAAAGGGGGTTTAATTGAAAAATGGCTATTAAAACACAATTTATAATAAGTTTGGGAACCCCTTTTGCGATTTGTTAACAGCTCGTTGTCATAGTAACATGAATAATTCCCCAATTATTATAACGCGTACTTATGAATATTTATACTTCCGCGCGTTAAAATTGTCAGTTTAATTACTTTACAAGTATGGCAGTGAGAGGTATGCGCTTACGAAAAGCACAATGCACTCCCACCCGCTGAGCTAATGCGGTTAGAATTTTTACATATCGCTTGTCCGGAAGAATACAGTATCATTTCAAAATTTGGCGCTAACTGACTTAATAATACAGTTCGACTAAAAAAAGTACGTTCTACCTTTTAAATTAGGTCGAAAATCGCTTTCACCTTGAATGAACCAATCACGAAAGTTGCGACTATATCCTTCTCGCTCTTTCTGTTTCGCTAGAAAAAGGAAGAGCGACACGTTCAGTGTTGCATCTATCCTTGAACTAGTTTGACCCTTAATGTTAATTGAAACAGAGTATTATCTATAAATGATACATACATTCGGTTTTACCCTAAGAAGAAAAGTGTATTATTGTGATTTCTTGCTGTATTTTTCTTAAAGTAAGTATTTTATTTTACAAATCCTATTTAGAACAGAGTTATAACACGAAAATTAACCTGTATTCTTCACTATAACGTAACGCTCAGTGTACCCCGCATTTAAATGAACAAAGTATTATTTTGAGTTGTGCCTATGATCTTTTAAAAGTTTTGTGTATTTTTTTGTTTGCTACTTTATTCACCATAAGTTGTATCTTATTCAAGTATAATTACGAATTGTGTCTATGTTCATTTGAATTTTAGTAGATATTAATGTATCAAAGTTAAAAACTACGATGTTCTGTTTAATTTAGATAGCAGTTTGTCTAATTCTGACTATGGTCTTCAGTTTCATATTCTTTATTTCAGAATGATACGACAGAAAAGACTAGATTATATTCGAAAATGTATAGTAGCACAGGGTGAGACATCGAATAATCGTCAATATAATTTGAACTCATCCAAAAATCTTGATACTAGCTTAGATAACCAAGGCCCTGGCTACATCGAATGTTTAGAAAATGTTTATTTCGCATGCGAATCTGATCCAAATGGTAAGAATAGTATTTTTTATAATAGGTATTAATAACTTATACTTGTGGTTTTGTCGTTTTGCTCAATATCGAACATAAGGCATATATACATAAGGCGACATAGTCATTCTGACGTTAATTAGTATGCCTAATCATCCTAACTTTCACATTTATGATATTATTAAAATAATCATTATTTTTCTTTTGTTCAAAGTACGAGTAACATGAGGAACCCAAAATATTAGTAATTTAAGTATCCAATGACACGTTTTTCTAGTTGTTTCGCTATGCCGCATTTATCAAGTTCATTTTATTAAATTTATTTTCCTTATTACAGAAAATGTACAAGCCAATTCGATTGGAATTTGGAAATATAAATGCTCCAGATCATAGTACTCCAGTATCCATTACTATTGAAAATTGTTTGAAAAATGATGCATAATATTATATTACTGATGTTAATGGTGAGAATATATTTGAATGATTATTTTACCTGAAGGGAGGTTCGGAAGGGATTCCTTAATTTATTTATATTTAGGTATATTTATCATTGGCGAACATCTGTTCCTAAATATCCTTATTCATTATTCTGACAGTGCATTGAAATCTTAAAACAATACTTTATTACTTTTAAGAAAGAAACATCTCAATACAAATTTTTAAGGAACACAATAATAGTTTAACTAATAAACCTAATACTTTTTTTTCCTAACCTAACCTAACCTAATACTATTTTGATTTCACTTTACGAACAATATCTTAGAAATATGCTACTTAACTTTCTAAAATATATTTGCCGCCCTTTTTATCGTTATGTCCACAACATTTCTAAATTTTTATTTATATTTTAGGCATAATATCGAACACTGAAGATCTAAGTGAAGCCAATAAAGTGATGGATCCGATTTCGATTCAGATGACAGCGTTAAAGATCCGAACTTTAGACATAGATCAGCGTCAATATCATCAACTGATTCAAGTTCCATCTAGTGCACGCTCACATACCGCCCACGAAAATATTCCACCTGCATTACACGGCTCTTGCATCGAAATCATTCCACCTGCAGACTCTCAGGTTGAAAACTTAGACACAAATTCCTAATTAAGGGACACACCCAAAATGAGGGTGATAATTGTCATTCTCTAATTGAAAGAAAAATTAAAAAGTCCCTTCGTTCCACTACGATATATTATTATACACCTGATCAGTTATTTACATTAATTAGAACTGCAGCTAAATCTAATGGTAAACCATTCGCAGTTAATGAATTAACCTATGACAGCTATTACGATTTTAAAGAAGTGTCACCAAAGATTGGAAAAAACTTTTCCAAAAATATTCTTAACTAATCTGTAAAAATGAATGATTTCAGTATTATTTATGTGTCTAAATCGGACCCGGATCTTTTTTTTACAAAACATCTTACTCTGACACTTCCTATAAGCAAATAAAAGTAGCAGGGTCCACTCGCAGCACTCAAAACGACTTGATGTCACCGAATTTACCTGCAGCATATTCTGAGAGGATTAAAATTACAAGTAAAAAGAAACAGGGGCTGTTAAAATTAGTTGAAAAAAAACATTATTCCCAAATACTATGAGAATTTTTATCAAAATTTATAAGTAACTTTTATCTAATTAATACAAATCCTCATAGTACTCATGGTTTAACAAATTCAATAAGGTACCACTTATTTATTTTTAATTATATTCTGTATGTACTATGAGGACTTCTTTCTGATTTTATTAAAGTTTTTTTTGTTTAATCAGTACTTGATTGTGTTTTTTCACAACTAGTATGTTTTTTTCAGGAAGTTGTTGTTCTTCAAATATTTTGATTAATACTCTGTTATTAATCAGGTTATACTTTGCTTGCAAAGCGTTAAAGTTCCTATTAAGTTAATGTAAGTAATACTAAGTTTTAAAATTTTTGAGATTTTTTCTTTTGTCTTACTTTATTAAATGATGATAATGACTACTTCAATAAGTACCTTGTTATTTTTGTGTTGGTACAAAGACCGGAATTTAGATATAGGCTAGAATAATACCTTAAGATTGTTATTTATTTGATTTTGTAAGTCAAGATTGATGCTTAGGTCTTTTTGTAATAAATAAGTGAGAATTGATTTATTTTTTTTGTTTTTTTCATCACTTTATTTGCATGTAAAAATATATAAATACGGTGTTCTTTTTAAACTAAACATCTTGAACAGAAGTAGAATTCAAAAGAATACAGTCACAAGTGGTAAAAAGTGTAAATAATTTAATAAATAATGGTAAATAGAATAATGTCTTTAAATATCCTTATAGAGTACATACTAATACATATTAATAATAAAAAATAATTTGTTTATGTTATGGATATACCACAATATTTTTAGTTAAAAACTTTAATCGCTTCTCCTGAAAAAGTACGTTTTTAGAGTTAATACAGTATTCTTGCGGGCAAGCGATATTGCAACACCGACGGCGCGGGCGCGGCCATATTTTTTTTGATACCACAATAATTATGTACTTAGCACATCATTTCTAATTCGTATCGTGCCTTTGTAGAGATCTTTGATAAACCAAATTGCGGATAAGATCCATTAGCACCTTATTAGTAGAGTTCATAGATTTCGAGATCTAACGTTGTGAGTCTAATGATGTAAGTCGTAACGAATCTATTATTAGCCTTAATATTTCCGTATTAACCGATTAAGTAACATGTGGTTTACTTGGAAGTCTGTGAACTATCCGGTAACCATTAAACAATGTCATAGACAAAAACTTACACATCAATCATTTACATGAATTTCGCCATGATGCGCAGTCGCAAAGATTAGTAAATAAGAAGCTTACTGTGTGTGCGTTTTAGATACTTTATCTCTGACGCCTCCGAGGTCTAGAGAAAAGTCATTACTCATTATAAATGAGTGGGCTTGGTCCAAAAACACCAAAAATATTGTCTTCAAAGGTGAGGGAATTAGGACCGATGTGTTGGCACGAAAAGTCGGTCCTGCACTGGATAATCGTTTGTCGGTTTATTTATGTAATTAGTAAGCATCCACAAACCACATGGACAATTGGACACTATGAAGAGCGTAGCTGATTTAATATCAATAAAATCTGCCATCGGCATCTGTGGAAGAACCTCTGATTGGACCTTCTAACGAAAACGGCACAAGAATTACACATAGAAACTGCGAAATAGTTTTTGGGTCTGTCCGCGCTGCGAATATTTTACTGTCGCGAATTTTTTCATAATATGATTTTTTCGTCAGTGCGGAAATTTTGCGATTCTCTGTTTACTCTGACGTTACAAGCCCACATGGCTAAACACTCATTACGCTATGCTAATACCTGGTGCAATATGTATTATAGAATTGAAAGTCGTTGTATAATATTATTACTGGTGTTCCTATTTCGTCGGCAGTAATATGTCCCTGTCAATCACTATTGGACCTTTGACCTAAGTTCTTACTGCGACATAGTATTCCAAGAAACTTGCAAATGTTCTTTTTATGAGAAAATTAAATTTATACTAAAATGCGTTTGTACAACAACAATATGGGTAAATTTCCATCACAGGTAATTAATACCCTTAATAAAGTAGATAGGGTGTAGACTCTATTATATTTGTTATGGTGCAGGACGAAGGTAGCCTGTACGTCTGGGTTACCGGTAGGGTCCCATTTTCACCCTTTGGGTACGGAACCCTAAAAAAGGAAACGAATATTTCAAGACCAAAAATGATTTCTGATTAGATCGAAATTATACCCGCACCGCGCCCACAATGGAAAACCTCGGCATAACCTGGGTGCCTAAAATATTGACTAGAGGAAAATAATATAGACTTTGATTATTATTACTTAGCAAGATTTTGAAGCCACATTTATTTATTTTAGCCCGGTAGCCTTTAGCTGTTACATAACCACAAAGAACTGATTCTCTTACAAACTACAACACGTAAAAAAATTAACTTGGCACCTGAGTCCTAACTCCTAATTTAGTTTTCTCGAAATGAGGTAGCCTAGTTAACTTCTGCGTGCTATAACTTATCAGTTATCACTTATCACTTATATCAGTTATCATGGCTAGAAAATCGACTATTTAGCTGATGCTATAATTTGTTAGAAAAAAACGTCATACATTTTTAATAGTATTTCGGGAATTCTCTCATCCTCTTATTTTTAATTTTCCAGTAACGGACAAATCATCATGTCAGTCTGTCAATCGACTTCCTGACGAAGAAAGTTCCGAAAGCACGTAACCGTGTAATGTGGTTTTAATTGTTGTTTTAAATATCAGACACGCATAATACACACGAATTTTTGTGTTTAGCAGTCGTTAAAGGATTTCAGGTAATTGTCTATGCATATCCATAGATATTAGATTGTAGCGAAAGTACCTACGTCTGTCTGCTATTCTCTTCACGACCGATTTTGCAGGGGATGGACTTTGAGTCCCGGAAAAGCATAAGTATAGGATACTTTTTATCCCGGAAAAATGTACCGGTTCCCACGCGATAAACGAATTTTGGCGCAACGGGCTTCGTCTATAGATAAGTGTTGTAATTATTTTTATTTGAAATATATCAGACCCGCATAATATTTCACACGCATTTTTGTGTTTAGCAGTCGTAAAAAGATTTTAGATTTAAAAAGATATTAATATTTATTATGTAATAATTTATTATTTAATGAATACCTTTCGCGTGAATGACGAAAATTGGATTATGACTTCTAATCACTTATCAAATACTATAAAGGAAAGATTTTGATTTGAGATTGGATAGCCATAGGCTACATTTTAAGATTTTGATGAAACTTAGCGCAGATGTGGAGTACTTTCCTCGTAATTTCCCTTGTCTACATAGGGATGAACGTAGGCTACTTTTGCGCTTATTTTTGCGAGCAAAGTCGCCGCAAACGTATAGTAAAATAAAAAAGAATTTTCATCTAATGCGTGTTGACTGTTGACGTGGGCTTAGCGGAAAAACCCAAAAATGACGAAAAAGTGCGACGAAATGAGACGGGCGAAGTAAAAGAACCATATTATTATTATTATACCTAATAATATGTACCTGTATTGTGTTTCGGGACTTGTTTTAAGTTAAAAGAACAAAAAAGTGTCAAATATAGGAACCATTCTATGATGATTCCCATTTGCCATTTGTTTTCTTGTGTACCACAAGCAACGGAGAATTAAACCTATTGTAGGTGATTTTGATATAATTATTTTGTTATTGTATAAATTTAAAATTAGGCAGGTACGTATCTATTTAAAACATCTACCTATATTAGATTACTATTTATACTAAGTAATTTAATATTAGATGTTTTAACTATTTTAATTTTATTACCAGCGAATTTTAAATTCGTACATTCAATTCGTACAGTTTTTTTTTGGTCTGCCGCGGCCCGCGGGTCATGTTTATCATCTGAGTCTACTTACATCATTACATCAAGCGCGTTTTTTTCCGTGATAACATTAACCATGAATATAAAGCTGATAAAAAATAAACATACGTATATGAATAAAATAGTGATACAAGATCCAAACAATATTACGTTGTCCATAATTATTATCTCGGATAAATCTATATGAATTCAAGCGACATAAACTATGCTGACTTGTTTATTCTAATTGAAAAAGCTTGATTATTTTTATATAATTCATAAAATAAATTATTAGATTTAATTTCGGTATCATACGGTCACTTACCTTCAAGAAAATCACTTCGCTTTATAGCGCAGCACTCGATTGTAGTCGCAGAGAAATATATATTGCAATTATTTGCAACAAATCAATAATAAACAGTCCAACAAAAATATTATAAGAGATCACATAAACCACGAGAATAAACAGCTTGTTTCACTACAACCCCGCAGAACTCGATTGATAAACAAAACATTCGGTTTTCGTCTGTCGCTGTCGGCAGTCGGAAACATAGATAATACAGTATATAAATTATAAACTGAGAGTCGGAAAGCAGCGCGCGCAATCTAGTGTAGCCATATGCAATATTTCTCTGCCTTCTTCTATTCATTATTATTTTGTTTTATAAATATGCCAAACGGATCATAAAATAATATTAACATCAGCTAGCTATTTATAAACTTACTAAAAGTTTAAATCACTATATACCAATCTAAAAAGCTCTTTAAACCAATCTACACATATTGCTGAGAGTAGGAAAGTACAAAACGAGTAGGTAACGTACAAATAAAAAAATTATGGAATAATCTCTCAGGTTTTTACTGCTTTGTAAAATAATTTAAAAAGTAATGTGTCAAATTATGACAATTAAAATTTATTTGTCATCTGTCAAGTGTCAAGTTAAAATCGAAATTTGTATTCTGATTTCCGTGTGCAACTTTTGCAAATCGCCAGGGCCCAGGGCATAGTTCAATAAATTATATACTAAAACCCTAATTTATTAATAGGTATTAAGGATGGGATATAGATTTCTAAAACTCGCATCCTCTTCTTTTAAAGTAAGTTTAGCTTTTGTAATACCCCTCAACCACAAGCATGACATTCTCGGGTTATGCAATCTCTATCTACCTACTGTTCTAAGCCGATCTGAAATAATTAAATTTAATATTTAATTCCTATTTTACCTAAACCATAACTCTTTGTATTTATTTAAACATGCTAGTTCGAAAATTTTCTAAACAAGCTTACAACTTGTACATTCATCTGCCTGGAGAAGTCAGTATCTTTGACCTTCAAATATGTGACCGCTTTTAAATTTTTTAATTTATATTGTGCTTGTAAGTTTCAAAAATTTGCATATTTGGTAGTTTTAGTCACACTCACAACCATACATGTTAGTATGATGGTGGTCTTTCAAAACTCATAATAATAATTATCATTGTGTTTACATACACAAAAATTCTAACTAACATAGGTTGCCAATTTGTTGAGACATCATATTTTTACTTATTTTGTTTTTTTCGTTTTCAGACTGGAAGTGTAAGGATCGGAATCAGACATTACTCATCCACACATGATGCTGATCTTGTAGTTATTGGGTCTGGCCCTGGTGGTTATGTAGCGGCCATCAAAGCAGCACAATTGGGTTTAAAAGTAGGTAAAACTATATATAAATTGATGAGCTGGCAAACAAAACAGGATTAGTCCACGAGAAAAAAATTTACACAGTGGCTAAAAAACTAGTACTTCTAACTACTACTACTACAGAACTAATTCGGTTTTCTTTGAAAATGCACTTTTTGATTTTACGTTAATATTTTTAATCATTAATATTTTTGATTAAAAATATTAACAGGATTGACACAGATGGGCCAAGAGAAGACGATCCAGAAAAAAAAATACTTTCGCACTCTGGTGGACTTGTCTGGTTTGGTTTGCCAGCTCCTCAATTATAATAAATGAATTTTTTAACCATGTATTTGAGGTATGATGAATATACCAGATTTTTTGTCTTTTTTTTAATGTATAAGCTACAAAGCTTAAAAATTCATTAAAATTTTACTGTGGGGACTAGAAACATCCTATCTAGACAACGTTACAATGAAAAACGTTTTCTCTCTCCTACTTCTTTATTTCACTTTCATGAGTAAATTGGTGTTTGTTTTAGACGGTCTCCGTTGAAAAGGACCCAAGCCTGGGTGGAACATGCTTGAATGTGGGCTGTATTCCCTCGAAAGCACTGCTGCATAACTCTCACCTTTATCACCAAGCTAAACATGACTTCAAAAACAGAGGTATTGAAGTTGGCAATGTTTCTTACGACTTCAAAGCCATGATGGCTTACAAGGAAAAGGCTGTCAAGGGCCTTACGGGTGGAATTGCCATGCTCTTCCAGAAGAACAAGGTAAGTAATATTTAAGTTTATTATTACTTATTAAGATAAGATAAGCCTTTATTCACAACAAATATTTTACATTTAATTTAATTACACTGAAATTTTATTTCTTAGTTGGTTGTTAAGACTGTGTCAAGTGAGTAATGAAAACCTGTAGGTAAAGTTTACAAATGTAGCAAGTTTAATTAAGTATTTAAGATTCTTCTAAAATTATTGAAGCACATAATATCCTAAATATTATTTATTTTTAAGGTTCAACTTGTCCGTGGAGTGGGTACCATTGTGGCACCGAACAAAGTAGAGGTTAACGGAGAGAAGGGCACTGAAACCATCAACACTAAGAACATCCTCATTGCCACGGGATCTGAAGTCACACCATTTCCTGGAGTCACTGTGAGTATTTCATTTGAGGAGCTGGCCAACAAAACCAGTCAAGTTCATCAGAGTGCGAAAGTATTTTTTTTTTCTAATCGTCTTCTCTTGACCCACCTTTTTTTTTTGATGCGCAGGGGAAACCCTTTATGGGTGCCCCGGGTTGGGGATGTGCCTCAGTTAAGCTGAAGCACCCTGGGGGTATGTGGGACTCCCGACTTCGGTTTACCCACTAAAACCACCTGCGGTTTTCCTTCAGCCGTATACGAAGGGATATCCTGGATCGGTCTAACACAGGACTCCTTCCATTACGGGCCGGTCTACCTCACAAGGGACCGGACTTCCATCAAGTTAGGGAACGCTTAGGCAAACTAAAGCTTTCCCCTCTGCGCCGGGACTAGCTAAGCCGGGCAGGATCCCATCCTGACTCAGAGCCCCGTGAACGCGCCAATCCCTGTTAATATTTTCAATCAAAATAAGTAAAAAAGGCTTTTAAAAGTCCATTTTCAAACAAAACCGGAATAGTCCAGTAGTAGTAGTTGATAACTTGATACTAGTTTATTAGCCACTGTGTAAATTTTTTTCTCGCGCACTAATCCGCCGGCGTATCACGTATCTTGCGAGAGCAATGCGATAGCAATTATTGCGCGATAATTGCTCCAAAACAATACGATTGCAATCGATCGCTATACATGACACCATTGTTTTTATACTCAGCAATCGTTCGCGCGATTATTGCTAGTGGATTGTTGATCGCTATTTTTACGTGACAGCCCTGCCGGTTCTGTTCACCAGCTCCTCATCTACTGTACTATTTACGGAAACCACCAAAAGCTATGTCTCGTTGCAACTTGCAACACATAAAAAAGGAAGTTATTTTAGAATAATGTATATTTATAATATTTTTTATGTTTATGATGTAAAATATCCATTACATAAAACGTAAGACCAAGCTAACCACGATTATATCATAATAATTTTTTTTATTATTACAGTGTAATATATTATTATGTTATAACACATAAGGACATGATTTATAATTAAACCATAAAGTTAATATACCTAGCGGAATAGAGCAACAAACTCGAGCTGTCAAACGTAACCAAAATTGGTTTTCATCTGTGTGAAAAATATGTGTACGTATACACTTACACAAGCATAATTGGACATGAATTCTATGAGATTAAATTGTCAACGGTAAGCCCGCGGGCTGATGGTTGTCAAATAAAGAGTGATGCTGTCATGTATCACACGTCTCTTTTTACCACGCAGTGTTACTGATAGTGACATCTCTCTTGCTCAGGCCTTTGTTTCTCTATTCCGCTAGGTATATTATTAACTTTATGAATTAAACCGATCTTCCGACCGAGCGAGGTGTTATGCTCGGTCAGGCCGGAGCCCACGTGATAAATTTCAACTGTCGTATAATATATTATACTGATGCGCTCAGAAAACTTCGATAGTGTGATGCAGGAATGTTAAGCAAATTGTGGGTACCGACTACCACCACAGAAGTATGTAATCATCAAATTGATACTTACTTCCATTTTCTAGCACCTATTCAATGTATCACTTCCTTCCAACCATTATTCTGACTTATTAGTTAATTCAGCGGAAGTAATTTATGAATTTCCTTGTAGTTTGATGAGAAACAAATCATAACCTCAACGGGTGCTCTCTCGTTGACTGAAGTACCTAAGAAGATGTTGGTTATTGGAGCCGGTGTGATTGGTCTGGAGCTGGGTTCAGTGTACCAGAGACTGGGTGCTGACGTCACCGCTATTGAGTTCCTTGACAGCATTGGAGGTAAGAACTTTGTTGGATATTATAAAAAAACTAGCTGACCTGGCAAATGTTCATTGTTATATAAATTATTTTTAGTATCAACATAAAAAGTAGATAAAAACCTATTCTCAGGCTTAACGGCAGGCCAAGGCAGATGGGGGACCTATGTAGATTGGTCGCGTTACGTCAAACCCAACTGACAGATCACTATTAACATTCAATTGACATGATCCGACCAAATGCCGTTGGTCTGTCAACTGCCTAGTAATCAATTTCTTAGATGGTACATACAAAATTTCAATAAAATCGGTTGAGCCGTTTTGGAGGAGATCACGCACAATGTGACACGAGAATTTTATATATTCGAAAGATATTCCAGCAACATACTCTCCTGCTTAAGCGAGTCGCGATACGACGCTAAATCCTGTCATGCATGCGATCTTTTTGCTTGTTTGCTTATTTATTTTTTAAATGAATCCTAAAAGTATGCGCTACTAAGGTATCATTAAAATCTATTTTAATTGAAATTGAAATTATATCTTTTATTCAAAATAGGTATCATGATACACTTTTTGAACGTCAGAAGTCTACGTTGCCTACCACCGGTTCGGGAACTAACCCTGCGAGAAGAACCGGCGTAAGAAACTCGCAGGGGAAGGTTTAGAACCTTATAATTGCTATCAGGCTATTATATCTTATTTATTATTAAGTCCTTGTACAGTGGAACCGACATAACATACCTACTTACATTTAAATATAAATCACATTAAATAATTTTTGTTCTGATTTTTTTTACAAATTTTTTTCCTGAACGTCGGAACCATGGTGTCTACCACCGGTTCGGGAACTAACCCGGCGAGAAGAACCGGCGTAAGAAACTCGCACGAAATTGCCAAAATTTACATAATATACGTAACTACTAACTAGCGCGCGGGAACCGTACATTTTTACGGGATTCAAAGTACTGCATGCCAAATTTCAGCAAAATCGGTTCAGCGGTTTCAGCGTGAAGAGGTGACAGACAGACACACTTTCGCATTTATAATATTAGTATGGATTAACCCTTCCTAAAGCGTCTCCCAGACAGACGCGGCCTGCGGTGGCGAAGGCGGTGGCGGCCTTGGCCGCGTGGCCGCGTGTGTCTGTGTCGTTCCTAGAACTCTCAAGTCATCCAACTGACCGCCACCGCAGGCCGCATCTGTCTGGAAGACGATTAATTGTTGCATAAAGATGCGTCCTACGGACAACTTTCTCACCACCCAACTTGCAGGAATCGGCATCGACGGCGAAGTGTCCAAGTCCCTCCAGAAGATCCTGGCCAAGCAGGGCATGAAGTTCAAGCTCGGCACGAAGGTGCTCGGAGTGAGAAAGGAGGGAGGGGGTGTCAAGGTCGATGTGGAAGCGGCCAAGGGAGGGAATAAGGAAGTGGTGAGTGATAAATTAAAAAAAAGAATTTTTAGGACCTGTTTCACCACTTCCTGATAAGTGCCGGATAGGCTATCCACAACTATTTTGACAGAATCTCCATAATTTATGTGGTGGATGGCCTATCCGGCACTTATCAGGAAGTGGTGAAACAGACTCTTAGTCTATTGCGTGACTATTCAATGAAGTCTTGACAATGCTTGTGAGTTGTGTCATGCTAAACGTACAAGTTGGAAGCCGGCTACATGAAGTTGCAGGCTGCAGCAGACGACGTGTCGTCGCGACACACTGTCTAGTGGACCTACTGGTTTCTATGAATAAGGGTCGCTAGCTTTTTTTTTATGAAAAAGGGGGCAAACGAGCAAACGGGTCACCTCATGGAAAGTAACTTCCGTCGCCCATGGACACCCGCAGCACTAGAAGAACTGCAGGTGCGTTGCCGGCCTTTTAAGAGGGAATAGGGTAAGGTAGGGATGGGAAGGGAATAGGGGAGGGTAGGGGATTGGGCCTCCGGTAACACAGCGCTAGCTTCGTGTCGCTAGCTGGGCAGGGTATTTCATAGAAATACATAGAAACCGTCCGTAAAGACACGTCGTCTGCGGTTGTTTTTGTTGTTGTTGTTGTTGACTGTCAATATCACGTATTGCGTAATATTATTAACCGTCTAGGGCTGTTATTGAACATCACGCGCCTTCAATCTAATTGTCAGACAAACTGTTCAATTAAATTGAAGCTTGATATTGACAATAAAATTGTCTAGGGCCTGGCTAAGAGACAGATCACAACAGCTGGCTAAGAACTGCAAGTTTTAGTTACTGAATGAAAATTGTTTCATTAACCAACTACTAAAGTAAATATGTGGTTATTGGTGCAAAGTTTTAGACAAACCCCCTATTAATAACCTGTTAATAGTTACATAGATAGAATGTGCACAATGCACGTAATGTTATAAATTACACTTTTTTAATTACAAAAGAAAAAAACATACACAAAGTATTAGTAGTTTATTCTTCTTATCAGTGTATGTAAGAACTTCAAGATTTGTACTTATCAATGTTATCTATGAATGACTCGCTTGACGTGATATAAAGAGTTATTTACTAGCATGTTTTAGATGCTGTGATTGAGTATAATATTATCAAGATTCATAGGTCATAAATAATTAAATAATGATGAAAGAAAACTAAAAGAGATCCACAAGTTTAATCAATTGCTAGTTACTATGTTACGTGAATGTCATACAAAGTTATTAGTTAATGAACCAAAGGTCCCATAAATTAAAAATAGTTTAAACAACTTTTTACCATAGAGTAATGACTTATTGAACCGCGTCTAAATTATATAATACTCGACGTTCCAACTTCCGCGCAGCTTCGCCTGCGTAAATTAGGAGTTTCACGAAAACCGTACATTTTCCACAAAAAAGGCTATGTCCCTTTACGTGGTTCTCTCTATATCAGTGCTAAATAACATAAAAAATGCTCCAGTAGTTCGTGAGATAAGCCCTTTCAATTAATTTCCCCCGTTTTTTCCTCTGTTTCTTCGCTCCTATTAGTCTTAGCGTGATAATATACAGCCTTAGCCTTACTCGATAAATGACCTATCTAACACTGAGAGAATTTTTTTAAAATCGGACCAGTGGTTCCTGAGATTATCGCGTTCAAACAAACAAAGACACAAAACTCTTTAGCTTTATAATATTAGTATATATGCGCAACGATGGTGTTGCGAACTGGGTGTCATTAATCCGAAACTTAAAATTGAATTATTCACTTGATACATTCTGCTTTGAAGACTCCTGACTGGTTCTCTTATACCAAGATAGACTTTAACGGACGTCACCTATCCGGAACTTAGTCGATTATTTAATGAACAAGTGCTGCCTACTACCTATAGCTCCTGTTCGGTCCATGTAATATTTTAAACTACTCCCACCCACAGATGGACTGCGACGTGGTGCTTATCTCTATCGGTCGTCGGCCGTACACGAAGGGTCTCGGTCTGGAGAAGGTTGGCATCGCGCTCGACGACCGCGGCCGAGTGCCCGTCAACAACCACTTCCAGACCACTGTGCCCGGGTATGTCTACAATATACCCCTCAGCCCTCACTAATAAGATAATAATAATAATAACTCCCACACCGGTATCGGTGACGGTGGCCGGTTTCATTGAAACCAGGCCAGTTATGCAGGAGTAATTTTATAGTGCCCAAGTGTGTGCGCACTACACAAGAACACTCTCTATCTATTCCTTTTACTCTCATAGCCCAGTGGGACGGACGACCGACACGACTGGTGAGAGATCAGGCGCGGGACCGACTTTTTACATGCCCCTCCGACGCATGGATCATCTTACTCGTCAGACAATCAGGTGATCAGCCAGCCAGCAAAATTTCATTAAAATCGAGCGAATCCTCTGATATTCCAGAATTTACGCGATCGGTGACGTCATCCACGGCCCCATGTTGGCGCATAAGGCCGAAGACGAAGGGATCGTCTGTGTAGAAGGAATCAAGGTAACTTTCATTTTATCAAATTGCGAATTATTGGGATGTTAGCAGATTTTTCAAATAAAATTAAGATAGGTACAACGGTAAAAAATAAGCACTTGTGCAGCTTTAACACAGGTTTGTAATAAGTTTCATCAAATATTTATCGGCCAAGTGCGAGTCGCACTCGCGCACTAGGGGTGCCGTTATAGAGTAAAAATAGGCCAGAAATTGTATTTTTTGTTTGGGAGCCCCGGGCCCCCAATATATTTTTATTTTAATTTAATATTATTATTAATTATTAAAGTACACACAGAATTAAGGCCTTTGTAAAATTTTGAGGTGCCTACTTGTTGCCATTATTGATAATATCGAGCTAAAAAGGCCAAAAAAACATGTTTGTTGTAGGCATGGCAGCTCCTCTTAAATATAAATTTTATTTTGTTTTTGGTATTTGTTGTTATAGCGGCAACAGATATACTCAATGATCAGTCTGTGAAATTTTCAGAAATCTAGCTATAGCCGTTCTTGAGATACAGCCTGGAGACACAGACGGACAGACAACGAAGTCTTAGTAATAATGCGTGTTATTTAATAATTCACTCGTGCTCTTTTTCAGGGAATGCCAGTCCACTTCAACTACGACGCTATCCCGTCTGTGATCTACACACACCCCGAAGTCGGCTGGGTCGGCAAGTCAGAGGAAGATTTGAAGAAAGAGGTATATTTACTTTAATAAGAGCCTTTTTCACCACTTCCTGATAAGTGCCGGTTAGGCTATCCACCACTTAACTTGACAGATGAAGTATGAAGAATCTGTCAAAAAAGTTGTGAATAGTCTATTCGCTACTTTATCAGAAAGTGGTGAAACAGGCGCTTAGTCCGTGAGTTCGTAGGGCAGAAATCAGCTTATCGCGCAAGAGCTGTACACTTTTAGGATAATATCCTAGTATATCCTTACCCGGAGCTCAAAACGTCTCCATACCCATCAAAATTGGTTCGCAGGTAATAGAAATACAGACAGACTTTCGCATTAATGATATTAGTACGGATATAATATCAAGGCTTTTCGACAGCTACAGACACCTATCCATATTAAAAATGCGAATGTGTGTCTGTTTGTCTGTTACCCCTTCACGCCCAAATAACTGAACCGATTTTGCTGAAGTTTGGTATGGAAAGTGGCCACGGGAAAGGACATAGGATACTTTTTATCCCGGAAAAAGAATTTTGGCGCAACGGAATTGCGGGCGTCATCTAGTAGGATATAAACTTTGAATTAAATATTTAAAAGTTAAAAAAACGCGCTTTTAGCACGCACTAAGCCAATCCGCCATCTTGGATGTACGCCATGTTGTATTAAAGTCACGTGACTATTTTTTTCCTGACAGCAAACCATTTCATTTGATACCCATATCATGGGGGTGCATTTCAAATAGCATGTCCGCCATCTTGGGGAGGCCGCTATATCGGATTTGTAATGACGTTTCTTAGCTAGTCAATAGTCATGTATTGTTATCAGAACTCAGAGCGTGTGCAAAATTTCATCCTAATCGAGAACCGAGAAGTGGGTCAGTGGTCAAGTGAAGCTTAAAGTGTGTTTAAAAAACACTGTGTTTTCTAGGGCAAAGCGTACAAGGTTGGCAAGTTCCCATTCCTGGCGAACTCGCGCGCGAAGACCAACGACGAGACGGACGGCTTCGTCAAGGTGCTGGCCGACAAGGCCACCGACGTCATACTGGGGACGCACATCATTGGACCCGTGAGTGTTATAATATGACGATGACGTGAGTGTTATAATACGGGAAATTGATTACTAGGCAGTTGACAGATCAACGTAAGAGCCTGTCCACACGGGCGTTGCGACGACGCAGCGCGCCGTGTGAACACCTTGGTTATTTGTATGGTTATTTGTGTGCAGCGCTGCGTCGACGCAACGCTGACTCAACGCGCCGTGTGGACTAGCTCTTACAGACAACCAATTTTTTTATGTAATAATAAAAATATCGTTTTCAGGGTGCCGGTGAGCTGATCAACGAGGCGGTGCTCGCGCAGGAGTACGGCGCCGCCGCCGAGGACGTCGCGCGCGTTTGCCACGCCCATCCCGTACGTACACTTATTATATCGACATACTAGATGACCCAGCAAACGTCGTTTTGCCATATAAATTATTTCGTATTATTTTATTGAAGTGACTAAATAAGTATGTCGCCGTGGCAAAGTCTATCGCTATCCCGTCGCACAAACAACGGTCACCGTCAGTCTCGAGTTGTAATAATTTACTATGCACTTATCAATATAAAAAGTAGATGTTGTCCGATTCTCAACTCTAGCCGATATGCTTGCTAAGATTTACGAAAATCGGTCGAGCCGTTTCAGAGGAGTTCAATCACGCATACCGTGACATGAGAATTTTAAATATTAGATTAGATATTGACTAGTAATTTCAGACTCGTTGTCTTCACAAAAGCAATAGATCCAACGATTTATTTATGATGTGGTAAACGTAGTTCTTAGTGAGTTGAGTTTTTCAATTATTTTCATGTTTCAGACCTGCGCCGAGGCCCTGAGAGAAGCGAACCTCGCCGCTTACTTCGGAAAACCAATTAACTTCTAAGGTTAAGAACTATTATTTTATTGTGTACAAATAATTTAACATCGGAGACGAGTAGGTTAGACGACTCTTTGGATCTTGTATGAATCTTTTGTGATTGGAATATCTGCCACTAGTCACCAACAGACGAAAATTATTTAAGAATATTGAAAATGTGTAGAAATGTGACTTAAAATCATCATTCCGTGTTTCAAGCAGCAGTGTTCACGCATTTACGCCATGTAAATGTCCATAATATGTATTATTTATTTCTTTTGTAAATATATTTACGGAACACAGACAAATGTTTTGTTTTATTTAATGCTTTTATATTAGTACCCAGGAAAACATGAGTTTTGATGAGATTAATTCTCGTGCGTTATAATATTTGAGGGTACTATTAAATAAACTGACAATTACCAGGCGAGCATGTTTTTTGAGGAGTTTAATTTTTGTCCGTTATATTTGAGGGTACTATTAAACAAAGTGTCATTTTGTGACAAGAGGAGCCATTTATAAAAAAGAAGAAGAAGACAACTACCAGGCGAACATGACTTTTGAGGAGTTTAATTTTCTTCCGTTATATTTGTGGGTACTATTAAATAAAGTTTCATTAACTGTGACAAGTAGCAGGCAAACATGATTTTTGAAGAGTTTAGCGTTTTTTCCATTGCGATTATTATTTTAAAATAAAAGTTAATTTGGGTAGGTATAAATAAAACAAGTGTGTTATGACATAATTTATTTGCGCTTTACAGACAGTATTGATATTGTATAATTATAATTGAACCTTTTTCATGGAAATATAGAAAATAATATAGATTATTATTTGCTAATCAGAGACACTATATTCAAGACAAAATTCATGTTTACTTTCTTACTAATAATTACATGGCAGGGCCTGTGTTCATTTTGATTAGTTGAAACTTGAATGATTTGTAGTACTTATTTAAATTTAAATTAAAAATTATTTGTCTTTACAATACTTAAGTGATTTTTTTTACTTGAATTTACTTCGAGACAAACGTTTAAAATGAATTATATTTGCAATTATTGACACTGGCATAAAGTAAATATTAAATCTAACTTGACTAGATTGTTGTACAATTAACAATAAGATATTTATTCTAAATACATAAAATATCAAGCAGGCAACATATCGACGGAACATTTCATATTACTTAGCACTAAGATTATTTAGCTAATTAAAAATATGAAACAAAATATAACTATTAGTGATCGATTGTTTTTTTAATGAATAATGAACGAACAAATAAGTATTTAGTTCGTAAAATTAATTATCTAGTATTCCTATTTATTACTAGATAATTAATTTTATAATGCGGTAACGAATAGAAAATTAGGACTCCAGATTTCTTCAACACCTCAACTTTTCCCAATTATTAAGCTTTTCCGATTGTTTCCCCTGTATGATAATAATCCCTGTATTACTTTACAAAGTTTGAAAAAGACCTAACACTACTTGCCTCTTTTACTCGCGCATGAAATTAGCGCTATCCCGTTTCCTCAAGTCGGCGTAAAGAACTAAAGACCGACTAGTTGTTTTGTGCTCGATTTAAAAAGGTAACTAGCATCAGGCATTTTAATAATTCAAGACGTAAGTAGATCAAGTGGATAACTATCATTTTATAACATTGGGCATTAACTCATTTTTTCCCTTATGATTTGAACAAACCTTGTAAGTTGTAACTTACCTACTTCATCATCTGGTTAATATATCTGGCTATAAACAAAATTCACATTTTTTTTATTTCAAACCATTTTCTCTGTCCTAAAGCCTCCATTTATGCAAAAATCGAACATTTTCAAATTGTTAGTTACCCACTTCGTCCACTTACGTCTTCGATTTTTACATGTTCGGTGAAACATGCACAGCAACATTTTTACAGATCTTATAGACAAGTTTATTTTTGAACTAAAAATTGAGCGCCATAATATTATTATTATTATGTAAGTATACGATATTTTAGAGCCTGTTTTACCACTTCCTGATAAAGTGCTGAATAGGCTATCCTAGCCGCAACTTTTTTGACAGATTGTCCATACTTCATCTGTCAAGTTATGTGATGGATAGGCTATTCGGCACTTATGAGGAAGTGGTTAAACCGGCCCTAAACATACCAGTTGCTCCAGTAAATATAAGAACGAATTAAAAACAATAATATTATTATAATTATGTTTTAAAAAACAATATAATAATCGTAGAAAAAATAATAATTGCACAGCGATTATAAAACATATTATTTTAAGTAGATTAATGAAATAAAGTAAAAAATAGTAGATAATAATATAAAATCAACGCATCATAGAACTTACGTAAAGTTAACACACATTATACGTAATTAGTAAGAAAAACAATAACAATAAATAATATAACTACACAAAATTCATTATTGCAATCGCCAAAAAATATATTTCGCTAAAAACATTTCCAACCTAGTAGCTCTAACGGGGTACACACAAAACAAATTAGTATTGTTACAATAATAACAGGATTAATACAATAAGTTCTACTGAGTATAAACAACAATTACTAATGTATATTTTAGTTTTATTATGATTAACGATTACAAACTACCTCGAGAGTTATTCTACGTACAAATATTTTTGCAATGAGTATTAGATTCAAATGCAGTAGATCCCGTTAATCCGATAAGCGTTTTGCATAGCCGTGTCGGATTACAGAATTTTTCGGATTATAGTATTAGTAGTTAGTATAGTACTCTGTACTATACAAATAAAAAATGATAAGGTTTTATCTCATATCTCACTCATAGTACCCAGCTTAAGGTAGCCTCGAGTACAAAGCTTTTATTTCTGGATGTTCAGTTTGCAATTTTGAATTACGCACCCTATTAAAGATTGGCCAAAATAATAATTAATAATATTGGGCAAAAAAATCAGAGAAGTTGATTCCTTGGCAGATAGCGGAACTAAATAATTTGGTCGTGTTAAATAAAACCCATCTAATCAGACCGATCACAATTAACATTGAATTGACATAAGCCGAGCGAACGACGTAGGTCTGTCAATTGCCTAGGAATCAATTTCCTCGGGTATACATACCTAAATTAAGCAGTGATAGGCATGTCAGATTACAAGGGGCGCCGGACTAGCCAGCTGGTCGATTCTGTATCGTCCTTTGTGAGTTCACCACTGAGTTAGTAACGAAACGGAGGAGTGAGTAACGGAAAGTGTCACTTTTATATTCACTTGCATACAAAAGTGATACTTTCCGTTACTCACTCCTCCGTTTCGTTACTAACTCAGTGATTCACTCACAAATGTACGATACAGAATCGGCCAGCTGGGGTCGGATAAGCGAGTGTCTACTGCATTTATTCAGTAAAGCTTTGAGTAGAGCTATTAGCTATTATTTTCATGATTATTAGCAGAGTCTAAAAACAGTTAAAATTCCTTTTGTATAATATTATTATTATTTCATGGGCATAATAATATTATTATTTCATGGTTGTATTGCATAATAACTACAATGTTCCAGAATGAGATTTAGTTTTCATAAGTAGACATAGGCTGATCTAACAGGACTAATCTTCAGTAAAAAAATACATTTCAGAGACCATTACAGGTCTTATTTAATCCGAAATTACATTACTAACCAGTAGATATGATAGTCTACTTCTAAGTAGATACTTGAGTATGATACGAATAGAGATATTATGTATGTTTAGTAAAATAGAGATATTTTATTATGTATGTTTGTAAAAATTCCTACATACCAAGATGAGTTTTCTTTTTCCTTCGAAATATTGGGACCTGTCACCTGCCTCACACGCACACTGTATGCTGTATACTGTACTGATAAACTGACAGATTTTAATTTTTTTTTCATGTTTTGTCTCTGTCACTCGAAATAAAGTAAACAATGACAAAACTATTGAAAAGATATTATGCGACACGTTAGAAGACAGTCCGACAGTACGAATATTCACGATTAAAATATATTTCTTACCTTTAATAGAATAACTAATAACCTCGTTCTAGGGAGTCGTTTAAGACATTGTCACCAATTCTTTGTATGATGACATGAAACAATACTTGTTTTAATACAGGGTATTTGAGTAATCTCCATCCAATCTATCCCATGACTGATCCATCAATATCCATCGACTTTACAATATCAACCCCATGTATCGAGAAGCTCACTGCACATGTTCAAATAGAATTTGGGACTCAATATCTCGTTGTACTGAGCACAATCTTTGGAAAACACAACCGCTGCCGCCATTATTGGGGCATTCTTCTCCATAAACTTCTGAAGAACTGCTTCATAATCTGCCGCATTTAGACTGTTCTCTATATAATAATCTTTGGACAGCCTAAAACAAGTCTCCCAAACCGTTTTATCGACTGGGAAAAGGCTGACGCATTTTTGTATGACCTTAGCTGCTTCCAAAGATAGGTTAGACTCGGTAATATTAGATGGGAATTGCGGCGTTTTCTTATAATACTTCATTTCATCGCAGCAGCAAGGCAGCGATTGATAGACGCTCGATTCTATAATCGGGTACGGCTCCTCGTTCAAGATAGTCAGACAAATATCTTTGATACGTTTCGCCATGATGTTAGTTACTGCAATTTTAACCTCGTCTTTCTTTATTGTATCCGCTTCTTCGGTGTAATGAGTCAAATACACTTTATCGACTTGCGTGCCACGTTTTAGGTTATTGAGCAAAAGTTTTAAGCAATTCGGATAGTTGTTTTTATGATACGCTAACTTCGCGGCCATGTTGTCATTTTTCTTTAACGACTCCTCGTTGATCCATGATTTTAGTAGTATTATGACGTCATCGGCCCAGGATTTCTTTCTGAAATCCGCCATGGACGTTAGCGGATTCAATTTAGGTTCCATCGGCTTTCTTTCTATGCCGTCTATATCGAAAGGAAACATGATATCGATACGGTCGACCGGTTGGAAAACGAATTTGTTCTTACCGCCGCGGTTCGCAGGTATCTTGATAACTCGTTTCGTAGTTTGCATCATTATGATTTTGTTGTTTAGTTTCACTCTTTCGCCGTCCGTCTGAAAATTACAAAATAGCTGATTAAATCCAAAACATAAAGAAAAAGAACTATAATCACAAAGTGTCTTTGTTGGGGTGATGTTGCAAATTGCAACTGTTTTCACGGTAAAAAATAGGCAAGACTATAATTACGAAGTTTATGTTCTTTTCATGTATTTAAACCACGTTGTTCAGTATATCCAGCGTGAGTACGACTTGATATAATGGCAATTTAAGTTAACGTTTACGGACTTTTAGGTATGAAGGTGTTAAATAAATATACGAAGGGGTCCTTCCACATTGTGATAACTTGATAACTTTATAAGTCACTAGGGGGCTTTTTAACACTGTCATTTGTTAACTGTATATAATTTTTGTATCAATAAATAAACAAAATAATAATACTGACCGCAGCATGCGAGTTCCCCGTACAATATACCCGGCCGTCCTCATCCACGTAGACAGTGAAGTCGCCGCCGCACGCGGCCTGCGCGCAACTGTCGCGCGGCTGTCGCGAGTCGTCCGCCTGCAGTTCCGCTCGTATTACCACCTCGGTCGGTATCGATACTTGCTTCCTGTCGCCGGTGCCTGTAAATTATATAGGGTCTTACCACAAAATATTTAAACACCCGTTGAACAGTTGTTTAGAGAAAAATTCAGTACAAAAATGTCACAAAACAACTGTTCAACAGGTGTTTAAATGTTTGTGGTAAGACCATATATTTTTAAGTTTGTTTGCAGACTGACAGCGATAACCACAAAAAACAAGTGCGAGTTGAACTCGCACACGTACCGATAGGCTGCGTTTCCACAGAGATGTGTTGCGAGGAATGTGTTTTTAAGATCCAATAGAATCTTAAAAAATGAAGCGATTCTATTGGTTCTTAAAAACGAATTCCTCGAAACACATCTCTGGTGGAAAGTTGAAAACGCTTATAGAGCACAAATAAGCCAAAAATTGTGTCTTAAATAAAAATATGTATGGGAGGCCACCTTAAATTTTTATTACTAGTATACCCGGCCACGCGTTGCTGTAACTATTAGTATAGGAAATACACAATCTACATAAAAAAATCAGAAGTCTAGCTATAGCGGTTCTTGAGAAACAAACAGACAACGAAGTCATAGTTAATATAGGGTCCCGTTTTTACCCTTTAGGTACGGACTATGGAACCCTAAAATGAACCGATACAAGTAATACAACATCTACGTCTGACACGTGTGACGTGGAATAGTTAAATCATCGGCAATTGTTTAGTGTTTACTTTTTTTGTTCTGTTTGCGTCACTGTTTTATTTACAAGTTGGGCTCATATTAGTATTACATTTTATTTGAAGTAAACATTTCTACTTACCTAATTGGCCATCGAAGTTCAGTCCCCACATATAAAGTTGTCCTGTGTTGTTCAGAATACAAGAGTGGTGCCAGCCAGCGGACAACTAAAAGTAAAATTTCAATATTGATGAATAACAAAAATTTTTTTTACAATAAACTTAAAAAAATGTAACATTGAGCATGTTAAAATTTTTGCATATTTAAAATTTTACCAAATACTCATTGTCGCGTGATATTCGTGCAAAATTTCAACTCAATAGGAACAATAGGAAACCGCAAGTGGGTCCAGGTGAACTTTGAGTTAGTCAGTTCAGAGTGAGAAGCAAGATTCCATTGCAGACACGGGACAGGTGGAAATTAGTATGTAATCATTTTATTTAAAGCACATGCTTCTTAATTTCCAATGGGTAAAATCTTTTAATTGCCCTCTCGTGTTATTTTAAAACTACTTGGTAATTTAGCGTGCGTAAAGAAATTTAACTTAAAAAAATAAGTACCTGCACGACTTTCCCGCGCACCATCTGCGTATCCACCACGCGCGGGGTGAGGTGCGGGTCGGGGGCGGGTTGCGGCGGCGGCGTGCGGCGCGCCTGGCCCGCGCGCACTTGGTGCGGGCTCGCCCCCCACACCCACACCTGACCGCGAGACGACAGGCCCAGCTGAGGAGAAGTTGACATTGACAGCTATCATCGTGACAGGAAAACTTTTTACAGTTTTTAAGGTCTTTTGACAGGATTTTATTAAACATGACCATCTGAGTATCTCCTAGGCTTGGGGAAAGATGCGAGTCGGGTGCGGGCAGCGGCACACTCACGCCTGACCGCGTGACCACAGACCCAGCAAGGAACAGGGCATATATACTCACGTTGTGGAAATACCCCACGGCGATCTTCTCTATGGGATCGGGGAAGGTGATCTTGACTGGCAAGGAGCTCTTCTCTCTGTTGCCGCTGCCGAGCTGGCCGAATACCCCCGCGCCGCTCGCCCACACCTCCCCGTTCATCATCAGCACCACCGTGTGACAAGAACCGCAGCCTACACTCAGCACCTGAAAAAAGATTTACGATGTACTAGTTTTGTACATGTATTTTGTTTCCATTTATCATTTTAAATTATTATGAACACAATTCTTACTTTTCTTCCTTGGAATTTGGTAACCAACTGCGGTATGAGTTGGTTCTGTATGTTGCCGAGGCATAGCTGCCCGTGTACTCCCCAACTGTAATAGATAGTTTATATTTACTTCCTACTGAAGATGAAAACATTACATTTTTACGCCATACTATTTGAACACGATTGTATAGTATGAGTGTCCGGCGGCAACACGCACGGCGGGCGCGTCCCAGGGGGCGTTCACACCGAGCGGAATGGGAGTATATAGCCGTCTCGCTCACCCCCACATGTAGAGGCGGCCGCCGGCGTCGACCGCGGCGCTGTGGTAGTGTCCGGCGGCAACACGTACGGCGGGCGAGTCCCAAGGGGCGTGTACTCGCAGTAGCGCGCCGCTCGCCCCGCCCGCGCCGACGCCACCCGGCCCCGCCCACGCCGCGCCCACTCCCAGTTGACCGAACGTGTTGTCGCCGGCTGCGTACACCTGATATAAAGTTACAATAAAATAAAATATACATTTTAATTTCCCTATCAAGTTGATTCAGGAACTAACCCTGTATTAAAGCGGGCATATAAAATATACCTTTTATCTTCATCAAAAATATAAAGAGGGATATAACGATAATATCCTTTCACGATACGAGTGGATCTACCGATCGAGCGAGGTAGCATGCTCGGTCAGGCCGAAGCGCACTAACGTTGTTTCAGACGTTGTATATATCTTGTCGTTCAACGAAACTACGATGAAGGATTGTTAGGCTAATTGTGGGTACCGCCACAATCCACTGTTATATCCAACTTACATAATATTATCAACTATATGCAATTTTATTTACGTATTTTATATACCGAGTATGTAAATACAAGGCAATAATACATACATATTTTAATATTATTTGCATTTCTTATATAAGATAAAACATCACAAAACACTCACCCCATTCTCCGTGAGTACCAACGTATGATGCCGTCCGCACGACACGTCTATGACCTTGCCTATCAGCTCTGTATTTACTAGCGTATCCGCCATCATGATTTTGGCGTTCCCATCGTCAACCACTGCCCAATGCTCTAGGCCACATGAGATAGACCGCTTCGGGGTAAAATGAGTCTTCCACGTCTCCGGCTGAAGGGTGATTTCCGTGTGCATATCCACGCATGGATTACGTGCTTCTATCACGCAGGCCACTTGCATAAACGTGGAGATGAGTTGGAGCATTCTTGTTGCCTGGAATTATATAACAAAATGCACTAGAATGATACTGTTAAGAAAAAATAAATGAATATTTGCCGTTTGCGTCGAAAAGGCACTGAGACTACTGGGATGATTTGATTGGCACAGACTACAGCGAAATATATACTTTTACCCGAGCAAAATGTAATTTGTTCACTTATGGCGCAATTTCACTGGTCGATAGGGTCCGCATGCGGAGTGCGGGAGATTTCTGAATCACATGCCACGACCAATGAAAATGCGTCATTAGTTGTTATCTCGGCTGCAGGGACTCCCCTTATGCTGTATACCGTACGAGTTAACGACTAATGAAAATGCGCCTTTAGGGCTCCCAAACATAACTGCGAATTTGCATCGCATCGCAAACATCTGCGGCAAAACTCATAATAAAAATGACATTACGAAGCCATGCGATGCGAATTGGCAGTTTTGTGTGGGAGCCCTTAGTTCGAATAATGCTAGTGTGAATATTTTAAAATTACTTACATATACAGAAGTGATTCCTTGCTTCAAATCTCGCATGACGGGCCGCAACTGATCTTGTAAGGGGTTGAGCCAAATACACAGGCGCTAAAAACAAAACAAAATATTATTTTGTTATGAGAAATCATACTTTCACTTGAAAACTCTAAATTCAAATTTATCATGAGATACATCTTGTAATGTCTAATGTTTTATTTTCTAGTTTCCGTAGTAGTTACAAATATTAAAAAAATTAAAGACAATTGAAACATTTTTATCGTCATTTAGGGTCAATTTATACTAGCGCAGAGTCGAAGCGCACCGAAGCGATTCCCAAAAACTGAACATAGAAAATTCATCCTTAACTACAGAGCGTAACGCACACATTATGCGAGCAGCGAGACCAATCAGCGTTGGTCGGGCGCATTCGAGCGAATTCGCGCAAATGTGGGCGCCTTTTTAAATTCTCAGCAGTAATGTGTGCGTTAACGCCTTGGAGTTAAGGTTGAATTTGTTATGTTCAGTATTGGTAATTCGCTTCAATGCGCTTCAACCCTGCGCTAATATAAATTGAGTATTGACCCATACTAACCTTTAATATCACCGTGTCAAATTCCCAGCATTTCTCAGTTATGAAATCCAACAGCCACTGTCCGTTTTCTTCTAGCAATATGGGCACTAGACAATTATATCTGAGCAGGCAAACTACAGCGCCTCTACAAATATCGCTTCTCGACTTTATAGCTGACAGTAGGAGGTTAGGGTGACCACGGTGTATGCTGAATACTGGGGCTAAATCCCACAAGCCAATGGCGGCAGCTATAGAAGTTAGTTCTTGCAGTTCCATTGTATTGAGCATTGTGAATTTTATTTCCCTGAAAATTAATGGAATTCATACAAAATGTATCACACAACATGTAAAATCAACTATGTAAGTATAATATACTAGATATTTTGGACATTATTTTGGACATCATTTCTCTGAGAGCTGCAAAACTTACATGTCAAAAGTTTCCTCCGGATTAGTGCCGACTTTGAGCAGGCAGGCGAGCAGCTTGGCCGTGATGGCGGCGTTGCCCATGCTGGTGGTGTTGCTCGCGTGCTTGTATAGCGACAGCTCCTGCAGACGACCGAACACACCCAGCCGGGCTACCCAACCGTCGGGTTGACTCTGAAATATTGTAATAAATTAGAGAAAAGAAATGTATTAGCAGCTCTGGATTTATGTAAATGCAGTATATTTTTTTTTTTATTTTTATTTTACCATTTATTTCAGGCATCTAGGCCCATAATACAGATACCTTAGAGACTAACATACATAATATGATAATAAATACCTTATTGTCCCGTAGCCCGGGCACGGGAACAATAAATTTAGAAGCTAAGAGATAAATAAAAAGAAATTTAACAGTTAACAAATTTATTTAAATAAAATAAAAGTCCTAGACAGCGGTGAGCGGGTACGCGGGGAACGGAAGATTAGCCTCAGACACTTTCTAGATCTCTAATACACGGGTCGCGGGGGGAGACACGGCACTTAACTCGCACAAATCAGCAACGAGCGGGACTCCAGCTCCGCAGGTCTCCAATTTGTTCTCGACAGCGCGCAGTGGTTGAGGCCGGCTGTTATTGGCCTAGCTCCCGTAGAGGTGGCAAGTCCAGGGTGTGTTCCAGTAGGGGCGTCAGACAGACGGCATGGGCAGCACGTGGTCGTCTCGGGGCGGCGATAGGCCGAGCTCTCGTAGCCCAAACAGAGTTCCAAACAGAGTTCCAAACAGAGTTCCAAACAGAGTTCCAAACAGAGTTCCAAACGGAGTTCCCCTGGAACGTTACGGACCAGAGTCTTAGCAGGAGTGTTCACGCTGCTGATGGCCCGCCAAGCACGTGTTTCCCGAAGACCGGAGAGCACGTGGTTGTGGGTCCATCACAAACGTTACTTACTCATAAAAAAAAACAGTAATAATTTAGACACAAAAAGTAAAAATACTACAGTAGCAGTAAAAAGGTTAACGAACTTTTGACAACGAAAACTAGGTCATTGCCAATTTTGTTATGACAGATAGAATACCAAAATAATAATATTATGACCACGGCAAGAAAATTTAGTTTGCATGTTTAATATTTTAAAATAGAATCAAATAAAACAAGTAAAAGAAAGTGAACACGTGGCCTGTCACAAAAGACAAAGAAATTTACAATTTAGACAAAATACTTGATTTTCGCCACAATAAAAACAAAAACAAAATGCAGAATTACAGTTAAATAGTAAAATGAATTAAACGACAAATAACTAGAAAAATTCTACAAACACGACACATAACATATAACACTCACCAATATTGGGGATGATTTTGAAGTGAAATAAAAAGGATTTTTACAAGATGTCGCCCGGCTTTTATAGTTCCGGGACGACATATTTTTTTTAATGTTGCCAGTTAATAAGTGTTAAAGGAATAAAGATATGAAGTCTAAGTTTACTCCGAGTTAATGTAATATTATATGTTTTAAGAAAATAACTTCAGATGTTATTGAAAATAATCAATCCTTTTATTTAATCCGGAAATAATTAAATAAAAGGGGAAAATATAGCATAAAAAGGATATCGTAAAAACTGTAGTAGATGCACCATTATCCAAGAGATGGCGCTACTGACCTCATTTCAAGCTATCTTCAGCTCTAAATCTGTTAGGCGTAAAAGTTAAAAAATCGCCTAATAGATGTCGCTATGCGACATAATGGACTAACATACATATTATTATTATACACTTAAAAACTACACTTTGTCACGTGTTGACGGCTACGTGACGCGCTTCGTTCCGGAGTCTCCCCCGGAACCTCCGGTAGACCACATCCATCGGCCAGAACTCCGGCGCCTCAAAGGTCGAAAGAAGATTCGTCGGTACTCTCACCACAAAAGAACTAAAGTTAATTTTGTGGCGAGACTGCAGACGCTCGACCCTCAGGCGCAGTGTCGTCTTCTTCTGGATGTAGTCCACGACGTCTTCGACCTCCATGGACCAGTGCAGGCGGGATATGTACAGAGGCGTCGCGGGGACCTCGCTCCGCAGACGCAGCTCCGGTACATAGGGTGCGGTGCCGCGATGGTTGCGGGCGGCGGGCTTCTTCTTCCTCTTCTCCACCAGTATGAAGCCCTCCTCATCGCACCTCCTGCTCTCGTCCTTGCCAGGTCGAGAAGACTCCACCTTGCGGCTTTTCGTAGCCTTGCGGCTCTCCTTTGTCTTGCGACTCTTCGGAGCCTTGCGGCTCTCATTCTCCCCATTAATTGTTTTCGCCCGCGGAGGAGGCGCGGGGCGACCAGCAACAGTCGCAAAAGTTTGCTGAGTCGCCTGAGGACTCGGCGTCGGCGCAACCGGGAGGGGAAGGCGGGCGGGGGCGGCAGCGGCGGTGTTCGTTGACCCGTCCGATATTGCTGACGGGCTAAACGCGCACGTTTGCGCGCCTCGTCTAGAGGTGACGTATGCGGCATCAGGTGACTGAGGTGACCTACATATTGAATTACCACTTTTTAATTGCGATAATTCAATACGTAAATCACTGATTGTAGACTCTGATGCCTGCAATCTACCTCGAACTCCGGCCAGCTCCTCCTTCAGGATCCTGATGTCCTTCAGCAGGCTGACGACGTCGACGTGGTCCAGCGTGACGGGCGGCAGCTTGTGCAGCTCTTTTGCCACAAAAGCCGGCACCTCATCAGGATCCGTCTGTTTCAGCAGGGAGATGATGTCCTGCACGCTCCGTTCTGTTCCGTCCCTTCGTCGCGACGGCATGTTCGCGCTCTGTCCGAGCGTCTCGTATAGCAGCTGCTTGCCCTTGCAAATCTCCTCGCTGGAGAAGGAGGACTTGCAGATCTGCATGATGCTGACCTCGTCCATGGTGTCGATGGCGTGCTGGATAAACGCCAGCAACTCGTTGGCCACGAGCGCCATGGTCACGTGCAGCGACAATGTGTCGCGCAATTCGCAAAAATTTAATACTTTTGCTGCGTGTGTAACGTGGAGCACAACCGGTCGCTAGCTCGACACATTACACACTGAAGCCATGGCCTATGGATGGCAGCATCCAAAGGTCATGGCCTATAAAATGGCCCTAAAGCATTGTTATTTAGTTTTATTTCACCCTGTCTAATACATTACGCAACATCAAATGTGACTGTCGGAGATTATCGTCTTGTATATTTTCTATAGGTGCATATTAAAGCCCAACCTGGTCGCCCTGCGCTCGCACGCTCGCCAGCGAGTACAGATAGTGGGCGGGCGCGACTCGGCCGCGCGACATGAGCAGGTCCGCGGCGGCCAGCAGCAGCGGGGGCAGTGCCGCGCCCAGCGCCGCCGCCGCGCGCTCCGCACACCCGCTGTTGCGCACCACCAGCCCCACCAGCCACTCGCACGCCGAACAACTAAAAAACAACGCAATATCCATATATGATAAAAATGCGAAAATGTGTCTGTCTATATGTATGTACTTCTTCTTCTTTTACTTTTTATTCCGGAAAAATGTACAGGATAAACAAATTTTTGTAACAATGGATTTGCGTGCATCATCGTGAAAAGTCGAGTCTTTTGGTACAAAACACGTCATTGGATAGGGCAAAATATATTATTATGTCCTATATTCCTCTTCTTGGGTGTATCATGTTATATTATAGCATTTCTTTTCCTTAATAAAGTTGTGCCTTGGCCAGTTCTGAATTCTTAAAAATAATAAAAAAACATTGCTATAGTGACTTAAAAAAGAATTTTACTATATTAAGTTTTTGCTATTTTATTTTGATATATTATGGTATGGACTATGGAGACAAACTCTAAACAATGGAATCTAATACTTACACAGTATTCAAAATATACGCTCCACATGAAGTTATGATCAGACATGGTTCCAGACCAAATCTTGGCATTTGTAGATCACATATGAATGTAGGTTCTTTCCATCCGCCTGTCATTGCCGGGGGCTCCTTAGCTGTCATCAGATATGTCCTCTGTACATCCCCTATAAGTTCCACAGACCATAGCTCGGTAGTATCACGTTTCAATGCTTGTCCCTGAAACATTATGTAAAATTGCCAGTGGCCCAATGGTCAAATTCGACCTTAGTTTCAAAGACATTAGGACTACTACCTATATTTTGTAAAAAAATATTGACTTTATCATATTTTTTTTCAACTCTTGTCTCTGGGACTCAGCTGATCTCAGACTGGCTGTAAGCATAGTGTAATAGTATCTAAGATTCAATAAAAAAAACTATAAACCATTTTCAATTTGTCGACTTGTTGTCAACAGACTTCAACCATAAATAAAAGAGTATAATTTGTATGTGTACAGTTCAGCGTGTCGATGAACTTGCACATTGTGCTGATTGGCAGAGGTTACACGATCAGTATTTCATCAATCTGATCCATCAATCCTGATCAGATTGATGAAATACTGATCTTCTAACCTACTGGATTGATGGATTGATCATTTTTTATATATGAGCTTTTTTAAAACCATCAGTATTCCGTCAATCAGATTGATGGATCAGATTGATGAAATACTGACCGTGTAACATAATAATAATAATATAATAATAATAATCATTTATTGCAGGCAATAAACCCATATAAAATATATAAAATTCCTAAACCTAAAGTAACCTCTGCTTATCATCAATTATATTTGTATAAATTTAAACAATCATATCAAAATAAAGCAGATCATTAATAAGCATCAAGAGTGTATCATTTGACTCCACTATCAGCATCAGCAGCACTATCATCCAGCATCTATCACCTGTAGGGGACAACCCCTACAGTATGTATAGGCTTGGCACTCAAAAATCTGTCAACTTTCCTAGTGTGTGTGTTGTAGTGACGTGTTTATTTATAATTTCAAAATAATATTAGCTCGATGCACTCCTTCACCATATAAACTACATAATATAACTGTGTAAAATTTCATTCACCTACGTTTCCCCATTTTTCGTCAAAAGGGATAAGTACAAAGTTTTTCGCTCGCGTATTCAGTATTAATATATAGATATGGGTGAAAGTTATCACTGGTCATGCAACTTAGGACATTACTTACCTGAATAACTGAGAAGCTTGCACTGTGAATTTCTAGTTCGTTCTTCTTCATCAAATAGATTAGCCTCTGAGACCACAGGCCTTGAATGTAAAGGCCATCATTCTTTATTTTAGGCCTTAATGTTCGTGATGGAGTGTCTTCAGCTGGACTCTCGAGCTAAAAAAATTACGAAAAGTGTCACACTGAATCAGCTAGGCAATATTTTGTTCTTGTATGACCAGAGACTTTTCCAAGATATCAAGTCAAGCATAAAACATTGTGTAGACTGTAGTATTTATAATTATTGTATTTAAATAATTTTACACACAAGGAGTAAAGTCATTTAAGACATGGGTTTGATTTGGAAAAAATGGGTATACACTATACAGTAGAATACAATACCAAAAAAAAAGGATATAATAAAACTTACAATCATGGTTCCCTCATTTAATTCAAACGCTGTCAAGAAATGGCGGCCATTCACGTACTGGGCTGTAAGTGCCCAGTTGTTAGAGTCCTTCCTAAATGTCGGCAAATACTCTGTTGGCTTCAAAACATATTCAACAGTTTGTGACTTGCTATCATCTAAAAGTGACATAAAATAAATCGTTAAATATTACTCACATTTATCAAAAAAACACTATTTTTTTATATTTTTTTTATATGGGACACTATAGGCTAACCTACAGTGTCCCACTGCTAGGCAAAGGCGCCACTGATAGCCAGCCTGTCTGGTATACCATCAGCTCAACAACACCTATTTCTAGGCTGGCTACGGCAGCGGCGTTTATCTTCGGGTGCCCACTCTGTTCAAACCCTTGCACAGCGGTTGGGATGCGTGCGGCTAATGTGACCCACCAATATTAATTATTATTTTGTAAATTCACCTTTTGATCCACCTTGTGTGAAAAAAGTAATTTTGTCTTTTGATAATTGTTTTATGTAGAACATGAATCCATCTTTCTTCTCCTTATCATTTTGAGCTCTGATCTGCTGCAGCCAGTTGTAGCCGAAGGATCTATGCTCTAGAATCAATTTTAGCTGCTGTGTTGGACCACGAGATATCTAAAAGTATTTATCTATTTTATATTGTTTATATGCAAATAAAGAATTTATAAATAAATATCTTAGATTACTATTTAAGTGGTACAGAAGTTGGAACAGAAGTATACAGCACAGTAGTAATATTAGGTTTTAGTATATCAACTTAGCTTGAAGTGCATACTAAAAGATGTAAAAAAAAATTACCAAGAGGGCTAGTAGGTCCAAAGAATCATCAAAACATATTTGAAGATCGACCACTTCACCTGACACCTTGGCTTCCCCAACAACACACTGTGACTCCAAGGAGTAGAATGTAAGTGTTCCATTCTGAAAGACAAATAAAATAATGTATATATGTGCATAAAATAATAGTAAATATTGTGCTACTAAAGTTAATTTTGCTACCTTGGCATAATTAAAGCAATTTACTATTTTTAACCGACTTCCAAAAACGAGGCGGTTATAATATGTTCGGCTGTATGTATTTTTTTTATGTATGTTCAACAATTACTCAGCCGTTTGTGGTCCGATTTGCAAAATTCTTTTTGTGTTGTATAGGGTTTGACTCGAATTTGGTACCATGTTCATAAAAGTGGTGACTTGATGATGGGATCCATGAGTAATCGAGGGAACTCCTCAAAATGTATATGGAAACATATAGTGATTTCGATTTTTTCTGAAGTATTTCAGGCATATACTACCAAAAAGTAAGATTTTGCACCAGGATGTACCCTGGTTCCGAAGGTACTCAACAGAACTTTTGAATCCTTATAGATACAAGTTCGAGGATTTTAGCTTTATTTAAACTACTCCAAGCAAAAACCAATGAATCCTACATTATTTCTGCTGAACATAGGCTAAATTTTATTTTGGAAAAAGTAGGGTTTCGTAAGATATTTGGGTTTTTCGGACGCCAGGTGTAAAATCAACCAGAAAAGTTACTTATTTTGCGTACGCTGCCGAAACAATAAAAGATAGAACCATAAAATGTTCTAAGAAATTGTAGATCTTATAAATATCTACAAAAAAGTCCGCGACACACTATAGGTACTTATCTATGTCGAGTGAGGCACAATGACCATTTTTTTATTTAAAAATCTTAATTTTTTTTGGACTACATTCAAACTCATTTATTTTACTAATTCTTTTAATCCTTATCAAAATAAATTATTTCATCACTAAGTACAGTTTATGTAGATAATATATGGTCTTTCAATGATTAAAATTGGACGTTTGGTTTTGAAATTATGGCGAAATTAAAATGTAATATTTTTTTTAGTGGGCGTCACCAAGGCGCGGGTGCGCGTGCTGGAGGAAGACATACTTTATATGACAAAACAATGTTTGCTGGGACAGCTAGAACTGTAACTAAAAAAGGTAAAATTATTATTTTCTAACAAAAAATTAAAACCGACTTCCAAGGTAAAAACAAAAGTACTTACTTAAGAGGCCGGGGTACCCTCGAAATTTTCATACATTCTTAATACCAAAATCATTTTCTCATACGAAAATATTTAACATGTTTGAGTTATTTTTCAGCTTAAGATAGTAATTACCTAGGGTCCTGAACAATTTTTTTTTACAAAATATTTAAATACTAAAAAAAAAATTGTTTAAATATTTTTTAGTAAATTTACAACTAAATATTTAAACACCAAAAAATAGACAAAAACACTAAAAAATATATAAATAAATAGTAAATTTACTATAAAATATTTAAACTAAAAAATATTTTTATTATTTAAATATTTTGTAGTAAATTTACTATTTATTTATATATTTTTTAGTGTTTTTGTCTATTTTTTATGTTTAAATATTTAGTAGTAAATTTACTAAAAAATATTTAAACACAAATTTTTTTTTAGTATTTAAATACTTTGTAAAAAAAATTTGTTCAGGACCCTAGGTAATTACTATCATAAGCTGAAAAATAACTCAAACATGTTAAATATTTTCGTATGAGAAAATGATTTTGGTATTAAGAATGTATGAAAATTTCGAGGTTACCCCGGGCCCTTAAGTAATATTCTTAAAAATAATCTAAAAAGAATCAAATAATTCCTATTCCTTATTATAGTGCAGTTGAAGTCGGTGGTACCAGCTTACTTTAGCGTAAGTTCTATGTCAAGGATCTCAGAACTTTTCCGGGCTGGTAGCAACTTCAAAAGCATGAAGATTGAGTACAGAAATAGTTGAGGTTTAGGCTAAGTCTGAAGATTACACTATAATAAGGAATAGGAATTATTTGATTCTTTTTAGATTATTTTTAAGAATATTACTTAAGTACTTTTGTTTTTACCTTGGAAGTCGGTTTTAATTTTTTGTTAAAAAATAATAATAATATATAATATTTTGGTAACTGTTTGTGGTAAGGTAAGCGAATTTCATAAACAATTATTTAGTATTCTTCAAGTGCATAAGACCTAGAAATAAGAAATAAGGGACAAGACTTTTAGTATGTAATTTTATTAATGAATACCACATTCTAAAGTCTAAAACTCTAAAGTGTCTAATTAAGGTTGTAACGAATATTTAATTAGTCTTTTTACGTTATAATATGTATTATACCTTGGATCCAATGATAATGATATTTTCTGATTCCTTGGTTAGCCACCAAACTACAGAAGTGGGTTGTGGTACGTCGACCAGCGGCAGCACAGTGACACTCGATAGTGACCATTTACAATCGAACGAATTTTGAGGTATAAAAAGAGGCAAGAATGGAACCAACAAAATTTTTTGATCGCTGACAATCAAGACCCATGTCCCGCTAGGTTCAAAACACATGCAGTATATTGGATTGTCCACAAAATCCCAATCATAATAATTATCAAATCTCTCAGATTGTGGATTAATATACAAAAATACAAGTTCTTTTCCACTTGACAGAGCCAGAAACTTTTTCAGTCCAATTTCGTAGAAACTGTGTGTTGAAATATCCAAATGTATAAGGACGTCCAATTTAAACAATCCCGAAAAATCCAAATTTTCAGTGATTTGAGCCATTTTTAGGGTAAATCACATTATACACAGAAAAATTCAAATCCAAAATTCCAAAATCACAAAACCACAAAACCAAAATGTTTTGTTACGAAATTATGACATGATAAATTGACAGTTGACACTTCAAGACATTTTTTTTTTTTCTTATAATGGCACTTCGGCTTTAACCATGGCCAGTGTCGAGTATATAATATTATGGCGGGAAAACAATATTTTATAATATAATTTTCAGCATCGTTATTCTATTTCGTCAGGTCTAAAGTCTAGTCAAAGTTTAAGTAAAAGTCATTACAGTCAGAAAACTTCAAGACATTATTATTTTTTTAAGCGCTGGTTCCACTTTACTAAATTTAGACGACTAAATGATTTAGTAACTAAATTTAGTGAAGTGGAATAACATTTAGAAAGCTAGGATCCTAATTAGTGTACTAAATCGGCAAAAATGTGGCTTCTAAGTTCTAACTGACTAAATCAGTGCTGCCAGATGGTTTTAACATTTTATTGTAAAGTCAATATATTACATTATGTTATACGATCTGGAATCCATTCGTAGGTAATTTCTAAAGTCTGCTGGTTCCAACTTTCCAAGTAGTTCAGAAAGTTCATGATTCATAATTTTTCGTGGAGCAAAAATTCTTTTAACCATCTTTTTCGCCTTTTATTTATTTTGCTTTTCATTGAGCCAACAGCTAAGCCTATAGGGACCGTGCAGAGCGACGACACTGCCACAAGTGGCGAATAGCCGAAACTTTTACTAAAATTTTACTGTCAAGCTTTATTCTAGCTACGGAAAATTAGAAGATTTCTTAACAAATTCTGAGTATTTTCAAGAATTCAAATGTATTGTTTTATTCCCGGAGGTTCTAATACTTAAAAGAAATATAAAGGCAAATCGAACGATGTAAAATTTTACTATTTTTCTGCCAAAATATTCGCATGGTTTTGCTTATTGAAAAACGAAAGAAATGGATAAAAGGCGGTAAAAATATACGTAAGTATTTAAAAAGTTCCATGAGTGTTATGCGTAGACTAGTAAAAACACTAAATTTTGTAGATTATAACCGTAAATTCATTTTTTATGAACACAATATGAACATAACCTATAACCATTGCTTTCTTTCAGTAAACATCCAAACTGGCTTCCATCTTAATTGATATACATACATAGGCACGGCTCATTTAATTGGCATAAAGTTGCATCAAAAGTAAGGATAATTTGGAGAAGTCCTGCCAGGAATTCAACACTGAGGATAGTATTGAACTTGAACCATCTTGTCAAAGTGTTGGTTCTCAAAAGGATGATTCTTCAAGTAAGAAAAAGATTAGTAGTGCCGTCTTTGTGTGTTATTTGAAGAATACATACCTAAATGGTGTTTACACTTATGAGATCCAGACTGAAATTAGTTAAAAATAGTGACAGACAAAAGTTGTGAAGGTATCGATCGAATCGCAGAAGGTTGAAATAAAAGCATTTATTTTAGTGAACTTGTTTTATTTTATTAATCCACAAGCATTTTCAGTAAGATTATAAGTATTTTTGCATAGCTTCATTATTTTATTGCAATATTTATCAAGTTTTTACTTTCTATGCTGATGGATGCTATTAATTACTTTTTCAGATATTTTCTTATTTAACTAGATAAGCTTTATACATTTTTATTCACTCTTCCGTTCTTTGTTTACGGGTAGAAAGTAGAAACCCTTAATATTATACTTAATATTTTAAAAATATACTTAATATTATAAATGCGAAAGTGTGTCTGTCTGTTAGTACTTCACGCCCAAACCGCTAAACCAATTTTGCTGAAATTTGGTATGGATTTACTTTGAGCCCCGGGAAAGGACATAGGATACTTTTTATCCCGGGAAAATGTACGGTTCTCGCGCGATAAATGATTTTTGGCGCAACGGAGTTGCGGGCGTCATCTAGTCTTTAACTTTAATATTTCGATCGCGGATTCTTGGAAATCTGTCGTTGTTCTCGCGGCCGCATGTGGCCACTTGGGAGTGTAAGTATTATATCATTTTATAGTGTAAAACATAAAAAAAACACTCATAAACTAGCCAGGGTCAAGGAGAATGCGAAGTCAAAGTCACTCACAAGTTACGTCTTTTACTCGCATCGCGGCGCTGCTGTCGAATTACGACGCCTTCTATAGTTTCTGCACGGTCCCTATGAGAAGACCAATTTTTTATTGCTTTGACAGAACTGGAGCCATTATGCAGACGTCTGGCCAAAATCGCCGCGTTGTCACAACTGATCTCTAATCTGTGCAACTGATTTAGTTACTAAAAATAGGACAAGTGGAAGTGGATTCTAAGAAGCTTATTGTCTTCTACTCTATAATACTCTAATCTGTGGTACTCGTTGCTCTAATCTGTGGGCAACACCCACTGCTGGTTACATCACAAATTTCATATTTGCGATTTTTATGCCAATTTTCCGGCGTAAATCTTCTACTTTGGATAAATTTTCAACATAGAAAACTACCATCATGAGTGCCTGGAGGCAAGCTGGTTTAAAGTAGGTTTAAATCTAATAATGTAAGTAATAATTGTCTTATGTGTTTCCAGAATAACCTTGTGAACTTATATTTTTAGTTACATAAACTACTCAAACATTGCTGCCAAAGTTTTAAGGCGCTCACTTAAGCCCCAACTGAGGACCGAAGCCCTACGAAGAGATGAATCCCACGTTCGTATAACCCCATGGGCTAATGGCCGTCCAGCGCGTAAGTTTTGATTTTTTTACCTTTTTACGATCATGGTCAATCAACAACTTACAAAATTATCAATGTTTGACCGCGAGCCAGGTCTTACAACCACAAACTATCTTACAACCTACAAAAGACAGATACATACTCAAATGTCCCATAAATTTTACCTATTTATTCAAGTTTTATTTTTAAAACGAAAATAATTATTTTAGTTAAATATTATATATTTATCTCCTCAATTAAAATTTAATTTACAATTATTTAGTAATTTGCATTTATTTTTGTTATGAAACTATAAACCTAAATATAAAATATTATGTGGAGTAGTTAGTTCCACTTTTGCTAGTACAATCTAGCGCATACCTAATCAAACATTGTTTTATAATTATTGTTACTACAATTTCAGATGAAAAGGATTAAGTTAAGAGTAAGTCAGGCTATAGAAAGAAACAGCATGTGTTTTATTAACACAGAGTGATTGTCCCGCCTAGCCTGAACTTACAAAATAACTGTTTTGCATTTAGATTAGTTATTTTATTAGTCATAGTAACTGATTTAAAGTGTATAACATACTAGAAAGTAGAAGCCTAATTTACTGAATGATTTTAAATAAATTGCATCAAACAGATGCTCTTTACATAATATAATATCATATTTCAGTAAGTTGGGTTGAACTGTTCAAAAATATTACTAATTATTATTTGTTTTGCTTTTTTAACTTCCTCAAGAACTGCATGTGCCTCATACTGCAGGTCTCCTTTATTATATTAAAATAATAATGTAATAAATATAATTTCATGAAATGAAAGACACCTGCAAACAGATTTTTTAACAAAAACAAAAAACCTTTTTTACTGTATGAATTTTAACTGATTTTCATTTTTCAGCGGCTCAAGCATCAAAGTAGAAGATGAAATCCAGGCCATCATTCAAAACTCTTATTTATTAGTAAAACTTCTATGAAATAAACAACTGTTGAGTTATTATTGAATTATTTTCTTGTAACAAATAACAATAATGAATATACATAAAAATTAACTATCTCAGTTTATTGACCCTTATTACTTTACATTTTAAGTTAGCTTTCTTTACATCATTAATGATACTTTCTCCTAATGGTGCATTGGGATCAATCTCTATGGGTATATTAAGTGCACATTTATTGCGAATCTTTTCAATTCCATTCCAAGCTATCATAACACCATTATCCGTACAGTACTGCGGTGGAGGTCTATATACTGTATAATTATATTTTTTACCCAACTTTTCTATACTATTAAAAATAAAATTATTGCAGGCGACACCTCCTGATACTACTATGTTGGAGCCATCATTTAAAAAGTTATTTTTTTGGCAAAATAGAATAGCACGCTCAGTCCGATGCAGGATATGTTCAGTTACTGCAGTTTGAAATGCAGCAGACAGATCCTTGTATTCCGGAATAATTTCATCTCCAGCTATTTGATGCTCCAATTCCTTAGCAGCTAAATGTTTTAAGAATGCTTCATTGAGACCGCTGAAACTGAAGTTGCAATCTCGATCTCTGACTAGGGGAACTGGAAATGGGAAAATGTCAGTTCCACAAGCAGTTTTTGCCGCTTCCTCAATAGCTCCACCCCCGGAAAGTTTTGACAGTTCCTTGATATTCTTTAATTTCATTCTTCTCGCTACCTTGTCTAACACTTCACCAGGAGAATTGTCAACAGTGGTACCCAGTAACAGAAAGTCGTCTATATCCTTAACAACAACAAGTAAACAATGTCCACCAGATATCAAAAGGGATAGAAATGGAAATTTAATTTTATAGAACATCCTAGCTACGAGGGCATGAGCTTCCATGTGATGAATTGGTATTAAGGGCTTATTGTACTTTCTTGATAAGTACTTAGCATACTTAACGCCTACTTCCAAACTGACTAGTAACCCTGGTTTTACAGTAACTGCAATGGCATCTATATCATCAACTCCTTTGTTGGCACATCCTAATGCTTCATTCACGAGACGATCTATGTTGTCTTTATGTAGGTCGCGTGCAATTATTGGGTTGATACCACCAAATTTCACATGCAATTTAGTTTGTGAGCAAATTGCTTCGCCTAATATAATACCATCGGCATTGACTACAGCACAACCTGTATCGTCACACGAAGTTTCAATGCCTAGTACACAAGTCTGCGGTGAGAAACTCACAAGTCGTTTGCTAATACTACTATGAACATCTTGGTTAGAAACATACTTGTTCAAAACTTTGCAAAAGAATTTTCTTAATAGCATTTTAGAGATTACATGTAGACTATGTAGTATTAGACTATAAAATACCTTCTATATTGTAATTTGTAGTAGTATAACACATGAAAATTAAGGACGAAGCGATTCATATCCTACGACGACGTTGGTATTAGTTTCATAATATTACTAAGGATAATGTGATACTGGTCTCAGTTTTGCCATAGTGTACCTACTAGGCGTCACTAGGTATATTTGTACAATATCAAAATTTTGTAATAAATTTAGAATTTCATAAATGTTGAGGTTATAATTCAAGTTATTCTTCTTCTTCTTTCTTATTCACAGATAAAAGGTAAATTTATAAGGGCCCATTCACTATCCTGCATGGCAGTCCGCCGTGAACGGTGAACTGCCATCATCACAGAACTGCCATGCAGGAGTCAGGACTTTCATTTAAATAGGGATTAGGGACCGGACCGTGCAGAAACTATAGAGGGCGTCGTAATTCGACAGCAGCGACACGATGCGAGCAAAAGACGTAACTTGTGAGTGACTTTGGCTTCGCATTCTCCTTGACCCTGGCTAGTTTTTAAGTGTTTTTTTTTTAATTTTCATATTGTCAAAATTGACAATTATTGACATTTAGTTTTTCATTTTTGGCACTTGGCTACATTAGTCGTGATTCGTGTTAATTACTCGTATCAAATTCCGCTACCAAAACCCGATTTTAATCGCAAATATTGCAAGGAAGTAATTTTGGTTCGTAATTTTTATGTAATTGTTATTTAGTTCCTAAAATTAATAATATTATTAGTATATCCTTGTCGGTTTTACGCAGTTAAAAGCTTCAGTGATAGTTTATTTTTTAGTTTATTACCATCTATTTCAACAATGAGTGTATCAAAGTCTCTTTCATATTTTATAATAAATTTACCTGGATTTTACTCTATAAAATTTAATCAGTGACTGGATAAAAATAATGTAGGACGACAAAACGACTTGGGTAGTAGCAGTACTAATTCTTCGTAACTTATTAGCTTGGTTTAAAACGTTATGCCTATTAATTAATACTACAAATATTTCCAATAAAAAACAGCTAATCTGAGTGTTAAAAAAAATTGAGATAAATAAATTTTAACCTAAAATGTTGGTGATAGCATGATAGCAATAAAGTTAACCATCCATTGTTTTTTTAGTTCCATGAAAACGCAGAGAAGTTGACACAATATGAGCTACCTAACTTTGTTGAAGCAATCCACAGTAGTACAACTATGCTTTGCAATATCATACTTCACTTCAGGGCTAATCTTGAGCCTTATCCAGGCTTCATTATACTTTGGACTAAAACCCTTTAGTAAATATTTATACAGAAAAATCAATTACTATCTTTCGTATTCATTTTACTGTCGTAAGTATTTTTTTATTTGTATGGTTAATAAATGAAAAGAAAACTTTGCAACATAAGCAAAAATAATACTTTATTTTCTAAACATGTCGTCTGTTATAGTTTTATAATTTAAATATTGAATATTATGCTTTAAACACAGATTACATTACATCCAGTAGAATTTCTTATAAGATTTTTTATATTCCTCCTTATACACTTTCTACATTTCAGAATTAGTGTTTATGTCAGAATGGTGGTCAGCTACAAAATTGTCTATCTATGTTAAGAAAGACGAGTATGAGAAGTATTATGGCAAGGAGCATGGGTATCTAATCATGAACCACAGCTATGAAATAGACTGGCTAATGGGCTGGCATTTTTGTGACGGTATACAAGTTTTAGGTGTAAGTATCAAGTTATCCATATTAATGCTTTAAGCCCCAAGTGGTCACCAGTGACCACGATAACAATAGAAATCTATTGTGTCTCGTTTTTCCATGATCGAGGGATTAATATTATAAATGCGAAAGTGTGCCTGTTTTTTGCCTGTTACATCTTCATGTCCAAACCGCTCAACCAATTTGCTGAAATTTGGTATGAAGATACTTTGAGTCCTGGGAAAGGATATAGGATACCTTTTATCCTGGAAAAATTTACGGTTCCTACACCATTAACGAATCTTGGCGCAATGGAGTTTTGTATATTCTAGAACTGTAAAGCATATGCGAAGAAGTCTATTCAGTACCTGCCACCGATTGGATGGATGTGGAAGTTCTCCGAGTTTGTATTTTTGGACCGTTCTTTTGATAAGGACAAAGAAATAATCAAGAGACAAATTACAGAGCTATGTGACTATCCAGATCCTGTATGGGTATGTATGCATTTTTAGCTTTGAAGTTACTGGACCAATTTTGATGTTAAGTATAGATAAAGTGGATACAGGGCTGGTTTTAGCACTACCAACGCCCTGGTCGAAAATTTTTCGGCGCCCAGGGCACTGGTAGTGCTGAAAAATTTACGCTCCTTTTGTTAGCCCTTAGCGCCCCTTTTTATCCGACCGCGCCCTGGGCGGTCGCCCAGTATCGTCCTGCCTTCCTAACGCCGCTACTGAGTGGATATGGAAAACCAAATTTATGGTTTCAGTGTAGTGTGTTAGAAAATATCTTATATTATTTTGTAAAGTTTATTTACAGTTTAATGTTAACTGCACACATCATTAATTTTTTTATTTAATCCATCAATCCCCAAGCGGTACCCGGCTGTCGCATAACAATTGAAAATCTATTGTGTGTGCGATTCCCATGGTCGAGGTATTACGCAGAAAATCTTCAGCAAACTTATGCCTTTATCCAGTGTATGTGTGAGCTAAAAAACGCAAGCTATCTTGCTGCTCTACTTTAAATGCTTTGAAAATAATCTCACTCAATAAAGATAGACTCCACTGTGTGCCAGTGCCAGCTTAAGCACTACCGGCACCCTGAGCGGTTGCCCAATTGCGCCCCCCCAATAGGCTAAGTAATAGTTACACTAGTTTTCTTCCCAAAAGTTCCTTTTTGACAAATAAATAAAATCTTTATTGAGAGCTTCTATGGCCCAAATTGGCTTGCTATATTAGTTTTAACTTTTAAAGTTATGTTAGGAAAGTAAAACTAAAATAATTCTAAATATAAATTGTGATATTATACCCTATGGAAAAAACCCTTAAAAATGCTTCAATATCGGCAAATTAAGTTTGTCAGCTAGCAAAAAAAAAAATTAGGCTACAGTCTACTTATTATTACAGCGAAAAATTAAAAATAGTCATTCATGGTAAAAAGTAAAGTGAAACATTAAAAATCATAAAGTCGTTCTTATTACGATAACGTTTAAAAGTTCGTCGAAGGTCGACCACCCTCCGGTACTTACAACACTACGCAATACCTACTAAATACGTTACGTAACATTGACTCGTTAATGCATACCTCAGAAGTTAAACATCGAGTTCATGTAAATAAATAAAAATATTCGGCCTAGTGCGAGTCGGACACGCGCTCGGTAGACTTGAACTTGAATTAATCAGCTCCTTTTTAGGGTTCCGTACCCAAAGGATAAAAACGGGACCCTATTACTGAGACTTCGATGTCTGTCCGTCTGTCTCTAGGCGATACTCAAGAATCGCTATAGCTAGACTTCTGAAATTTTCACAGATTGTGTATTTCTGTTGCCGCTATAACAACAAATACTAAAAAAACCGGCCAAGTGCGAGTTGGACTCGCCCATGAAGGGTTCCGCAGCAGCAATAAGGTTTATTTTTATGAAATTAAAAGGTTTTTGATTTATTTATATATTTCAGTCGATTTAATGAAAGAACAATGGCCAAATCGTACCAGGTGGGTGGTGGCGTTCCGATATGCCATTGGTAGCAAAAATTCCCTAATATTTTAAGGCATCGAAAAACATTAGAAATGTGTCTATAAATAGCCACAAAAAAAGATCAGTTTCGTTGTTGTCTTTCATAATATGTTCTGACAGCCGGCGATCATTCGCATTCGTTCTATTTTTTGGGTAATACTCTAGGAAAAATTGAAATAATTAGAAACGAGATCGCCGAATATACACTTGTAGGCTACACCGTCGGAAAAAAGATAGTTCTTAAGTCTAACCTCAAAATAATTGTAAACGTTAATAATTATTATAAAAAATCGTGGCTATTTAGACATAATTCTCAAACGGAATTATGTTTAGAGCATAAGAACAATCCAATCTAACTATAGTTTATTTTGGGACATCAAAAATAAAAGTCGAGTCCAGCTCCTATACAAATTTGGCCATGATTCTTTAGATTAAGGCTTACCATTTATGACGTATAAAAAAAACTACTGGCTAGATCTCGTTCAAACCAATTTTCGTCATATATATTTTTTTTAGAATTATCATGCCCCTACTTTAGAAATTAGAGGGGGGGGGGGACACATTTTACCACTTTGGAAGAGTCTCTCTCGCAAACTATTCAGGTTACAAAAAAATGTTATGAGAAACCTCAATATGATTTTTGGAGACTTATCCATAGAGATACCCCACACGCATAGGTAAGATGAAAAAATTTTTTTTTTGTTTCAGTTGTAACTACCTATGGGCCCCTAAAATTTTTAATATTTTTTCCATTTTTGCATCAAAATCTTAATGCGGTTCACAGACTACATCTACTTACCAAGTTTCAATAGTATAGCTCTAATAGTTTCGGAGAAAAGTGGCTGTGACATACGGACGGACAGACAGACAGACATAACGAATCTATAAGGGTTCCGTTTTTGCCATTTTGGCTACGGAACCCTGAAAACGCAATAAAATTAACATTTAAGCAGGCTCCCATACATCAAACGTGATTTATTTAGGTTTTTTCGCTCGTAATCAATAATGGTAACAGCTAGGCGTTTGATCACAAAATCCTTATTTATATAATTAATAATAAAATTTTAATTAAGTAAATATTTAAGGGGGCTCCCATACAAGAAACACAATTTTCTGCCTACTCTCGCTCTATACCGGTACCTGCCGGTACGGAACTTTCATGTGCGAGTCTGACTCGCACTTGGCCGATTTTTATATTAGGTAAATAGTTAATTGTTAAATTGTACTAATATCGTACGACGTACCCACTAGTCTATAATGTGAACTATAATTAAGTATGTACCAAAGTGGCAGTGGCATCATTAAAATTTCATTATAATTAATTGAGTGTTAATAGACTTGAACTTGAATTAATCAGATATTTTTTGTTTGATTTTCACTAAAGTTTTGTTACACCCTGTATAGTGTATACCAAAGTCGCAGTGGCGTATCGAGATTTCAGGAGGCCCGTATGACGTATCAAATATGTTTTGAAATTAATAAAAGTTCATTGTCAGTATATAATTCATCATGTCTTTGTCTTTGAATTACCCATATACATAACACGATTGGTCAACTTTTATAACACAGAATAATTAATCAAAAAGACCTCTGTAAAAAAAGGGATCCCACAAAAAACATTTTCATGTAAAAATGTTGCCAAGATGAGAACATAATATTAGTATAGTTCGTGGTGTCAAAAAGTAGTGAAATCTCATGTAGAGCCAAGTTTCTAACCTTACATACTTAGCCCTAAATCTAAAAACCTTAATTTTACATCAAAGCGCGGCAAAATATTTGATAATAATATAATGTGTCAGCCGAACGAGAAGAATCTAAAAACTCTACACATTAGTCAAAATCGATAGCCTGGCCATTTTTCTTTAGTTAGGGTATATTAAGTTCAAAGCCCTGCCGAATAACAAAATGGCCAAGCCACCGATTTTGACTAATGTGTAGAGTTTTTAGATTCTTCTCGTTCGGCTGACACATTATATTATTATCAAATATTTTGCCGCGCTTTGATGTAAAATTAAGGTTTTTAGATTTAGGGCTAAGTATGTAAGGTTAGAAACTTGGCTCTACATGAGATTTCACTACTTTTTGACACCACGAACTATACTAATATTATGTTCTCATCTTGGCAACATTTTTACATGAAAATGTTTTTTGTGGGATTTCATTTCTTTTTGTAAGTTGGTTTAATACGTTGTTTTTTTTTTAGTTAATTTTTTCTTTCTTTTTTTTGGTGTATTTCTTTTAGGTTTCAGTACCCAGAGGGTAAAAATGGAACCCTATTCCTAGACTTCAGTGTCTGTCAGCTGCCCGTCTGTCTGTCTGTCTATCTGTCTCTTGGAAGTACTTATCTCAAGAACGGTAGTAGCTGGAGAGTTGAAATTTTCATCGATCATGTATTTCAACAAAATAAATTTAATATTTTGCGGGGCTCTCATACAACAAACGTGGTTTTATTTTTTCCTATTGATATTTGATAATAATTAATAAATAATAGATGTCGCTGCTGGTCGTCTACATCGCATAATACTTGTAAATGTACTCTAGTCAATAAGAGATTTCACTGTTAGGTATCTACATCGCACTATTGTTTGACGTGATTATGTTTTAGCCGTTTAACTTTTAGGCACAGGTATTTTCTTTGAACTAACCGATGTTGTTTACATCCTACAATTAAATATTTGCAAAGAAATGCTGAGACTACGAGAATACTATACTTTGAACTTACATATTTTTAAAATGATTTAAGGTCTAGAGTCTGCAAAGTAAAGTTATTAATAATATACTTAAGGAACATACAATTACAATATACAAGCTGTTGCCCGCGAGCCCGCGACTCCGTCCGCGTGGACTTCAGCTTTAAATAGCGCGCGGTAGTACCCGTCATAAAGCAACTTCTATTATAATATAATAATATTATATGGTAAGTAGTTCTCGTTGCTACATTACTGCAAATTGCATTTGCACGACAGACATACGACAGACTACAGGTGCTTCCGGGGGACGCTTACTTCAAACTTCAATGTTTACAGACAGACAGAAAACATTTCTTACATATTTTAAACTAGCTGTCCCAGCAAACGTTGTTTTCCCATTTAAAGTATTTCTACTTCATCAGTTGATATAAAATATTACCCCCTCTTTTGTCCCCTAAGAGGTGTGGGGGAAATTTTTTATCAACAGATGTTAAGTTAGAAAACACAGTTAATAATATTATGAAGTAAGTCCAAGAAAAAAGTTTCATACAAAATCTGACCCCCTCTTTGGTCCCCTTAGAAGGGTGGGAGGGTGGGATTTTTATACACCAGATGTTGAGTTGGAAGAAGACAAATATATCTGCGAAAACTGTATGCAAATCGGATCAGTAGTTTTCGTGTTAAAGAAAAAAGTTTGATACAAAATCTGACTCCCTTTTTCGTCCCCTTTGAGGGGTGGGGAGAATTTTTTTATCACCTGATGTTAAGTTGGAAGAAGACAAATACATATTCTGTGAAAACCGCATTCAAATCGGATCAATAGTTTTCGTGTGATAGTGGAACAAACATACAGACAGACAGACAGACAAAAAAACTAACCACATTTTTGGCTTCTATAGCGATATTGTAGTGACACCCCCCGCTTGTTATTTTTTTAATATTATCTTTATTGTACAGAGTTTTCATTACTACAGTTTTATTATATGTATAGAAGATTTTTGCATAGGGGGTTATTAACAGCTGGGGAGCGGGGTCGAAGTCGAACATCAACTCTTCTTAATACAATATATTTCAAATATTATGTGAAACATCAAATTAATCGAAAACAGTATGTTCATCCTTACCACCTCTTATAGAAACACGTTTGGGTAAGCGATAGTGCGATGTAGAAGACGCGCGGCGGCGGCGCGGCGCCATCTATTATGAATTTTTGGAACTAACTTTATTTGAACTTTACGCATTTTCACCACCTTACAATTCGCATTTATAATATTAGTAGGTATAGATAATAGATGTAATATTATTTAAAAGGAGGTACGGAATGATTCTTTGAATGATGGAAAAATTACCACATAAATTATTACGTTTTTATAAAATTAAGGAGCAATTAACGAGGATGTGCACTCGCAATATTAGAAAAGTTGCAAGTGCTTTGCCAGCCTTTAAGAGGGGATCTGTTATATAAAATTAGGAGACAAATGAGCAAACAGGTCACCTGATGGAAAGTAAGTTCTACCGTCGTCTATAGACACTAACATCAGAAGTGTTGCAAGTGCGTTTTCGGTCTTTTTATGAAGGAATAGGCTAAGGGAATCAGCAGAAGAGAACAGGGATAAGGGAATAAGGTTTAGGCAATAGGGTGCAGTTGGGCCTCCGCTTAACTCACTCACTAAGCGAAACACAGGGCAAGCGCTGTTTCACACCTGTTTTCTGTGAGAGCCCTGTTTCCCGCCGGTTTTCTGTGAGTCTGTGGTCTCTCATGTCTAATACGTATTATAGATTTTTGCATAGGGGTTATTAACAGCTGGGGACTGGGGAGTGGGGTCGAAGTCGAACATCAACTCTTCTTATCTTAATACAATATATTTCAAATATTATGTGAAACATCAAATTAATCGAAAACAGTTTGTTCATCCTTACCACCTCTTATAGAAACACGTTTGGGTAAGCGATAGTGCGATGTAGAAGACGCGCGGGGGCGGGGCGGCGCCATCTATTATGAATTTTTGGAACTAACTTTATTTGAACTTTACGCATTTTCACCACCTTACAATTCGCATTTATAATATTAGTAGGTATAGATAATAGATGTAATATTATTTAAAAGGAGGTACGGAATGATTCTTTGAATGATGGAAAAATTACCACATAAATTATTACGTTTTTATGAAATTAAGGAGCAATTAACGAGGATGTGCACTCGCAATATTAGAAAAGTTGCAAGTGCTTTGCCAGCCTTTAAGAGGGGATCTGTTATATAAAATTAGGAGACAAATGAGCAAACAGGTCACCTGATGGAAAGTAAGTTCTACCGTCGTCTATAGACACTAACATCAGAAGTGTTGCAAGTGCGTTTTCGGTCTTTTTATGAAGGAATAGGCTAAGGGAATCAGCAGAAGAGAACAGGGATAAGGGAATAAGGTTTAGGTAATAGGGTGCAGTTGGGCCTCCGCTTAACTCACTCACTAAGCGAAACACAGGGCAAGCCCTGTTTCACGCCGGTTTTCTGTGAGAGCGCTGTTTCACGCCGGTTTTCTGTGAGTCTATGGTCTCTCATGTCTAATACGTATTTTTTTGGCACGAGAATTATTTTATACTCTATTTTTAATTTTGTATCTAGCACAAGAAACGGGGTATCTCATACTAACATCCCCTCTCTATATCAAGGGGATGGGATAGGTTAGTTTGGGTTTGATAATTTTTTTGTTGTTTCTGTACTAATAGTATGTCACATACCAAATTTCAGCTTTCTATGACTTCAGGAAGTACCCTAACAATTTTGATGATCGGTGAGTCAGTCCATTATTGTGGGGTTTTTGGACCCCTATAAAATCTGAAGTATAATAGTAACAATATTCAAACTTTGCGCATTTAATTATTATACTCATGTCATAATATCTTGAAAATTTCAACTATCTGGCATTATCCAAACCAAAGTTACGAGGGTGCAAAAATACGGCGAAACGTTTCGAGAAAAGGTAGGTAGTGCCCGTGCGCGCTTCGCTTGGCTCATCTTGGCGGGGGCACTCCCGTGCCCCCAGATTCTAATTTTGCCAACAGAGGAGAGTGATTTAGGTGGGATTTCACCAAACACACATAAAACTTAGTTTTATAAAACTTAGTTCCCATTGAACGCGTTCATACTGCGACGTAAATCTCGTCAAATTTCGATTGGATTTCACAAACTTCTTTTGATCGCGATTATTAAATCTAAGTTTACGTGATGTCACATGGATGTCACGCGATTATTTTACATGTTTTCATCATTTTAAAGTATTTTCAATTTTCACATTAATTTAACTACAAAATAGCAAGAAACAATACATCAACTAACAAACGCATGTGTCAAAACTGTCGTCTTGACATTTCTTTTGTCTATGTTTTTCGTTCCGCCATGACAGGGCTTGAACGGGTTTTATGACGTTCAGGGGCGATTTTACCAAAGAAACGGAACTCGTTCAAAGCACTCTGAACCGGTTCATAACGTATAAACGCGATTATAACATCGAAATGCATTTCACCAGCATAAACAGAACGCGTTCACAGCAAATCCGAGTTTTATCTTCTGAACGCCCAAAGTCCGAAGTTTAACGGTAAATTTTCAAAATTTGTACATACCTAGATTGGTTCAAGCATACACTTTAGTTTGTACATAGCTTTTAAGAAATATATTCAATACGAGCTTTTGCCCGCGGCTTCGCTCGCGTTAAGAAGTACCTATTATTAGGTATATACAAACTTTTATCCCCTATTTTAACCCTTGGGGTTGGAATTTATCAAATTCCTTTCTTAGCGGAAAATTTAAATTACGCGACAAAAACCATTTTGTCGCTTACGCCCTTTCCATTTAGATTGCTTGTTTTCTATGAGAGTAGAAAACAAGCAATCTAAAACATATTATGCGACACGGTTTTTTACTTTAACACGGCGCGGCGTCACCTTAAACACGATAAGTATTTTAATATAATAATATGGCCATGGCTCCCTGACCTCCACATCTGTGATCCCTAGACCGTATCGTAGCTTAGCAAAGTTCGGATAACGACCCGCTGTTTTTAATCGACTTCCAAAAAGGAGGAGGTTATAATATTATGTTCGTCTATTTATATATTTTTTTTGTATGTTCAACGATTAGTTCGCCGTCTGTGGACCGATTTTCAAAATTTTTTCGCTATTGTATAGGGTATAATCCAAATTTGGTACCATGTTCAGAAAAGTGGTGGGCTCATGATGCGATCCACGAGGAACCGAGGGGACTCCTTGAAATTTATATGGGAACATATGGTGATTTTGATTTTTTCTGAAGTATTTCAGGCATATACTACCAAAAAGTAAGATTTTGCCTCAGGATGTAGTATGTACCCTGGTTTTTTTTTTTTTATTTTATAATATTATTACATATTGAATCTCGCCAAACTAATTGTTTGACGGCGAGATGCGCTCATCAATTACTTTTACATAAATATGCTAAAATACTTAATAAACTATACGTAAACAAGATTATCTTAACTTTAAATTACAGAACAAGAAAGAAAAAAGTTTTAACTAATATTCTAACACTAAATTATACTACTCATAACAAACTTAACTTATATTATTAGGTAATTTAAATTAATACAGTCTTTAACAAGTTCCGAAGGTACCCAACAGAACTTTTGAATCCTTATAGATACAAGTATGAGGATTTTGGCTTTATTTAAACTACTCTAAGCAAAAGCCAAGGAATTCTACATTATTAATGCTGAACATGGGCTAAATTTTATTTTGGAAAAAATAGGGTTTCGTAAGATTTTTAGGTTTTTCGGACGCCAGGTGTAAAATCAAACAGAAAAGTTACTTATTTTTCGTACGCTGCCGAAACTATAAAAGATAGAACCATAAAATGTTCTTAATTATTGTAGATCTTATAACTATCTACAAAAAAGTCCGCGACACACTATACTTATCTATGTCTTGTGAGGCACAATAACCATTTTTTATTTAAAAATCTTGAATTTTATTTGGACTACATATAAACGTGTTTATTTTACTAATGCTATTAATCCTTATCAAAATAAATTATTTTATCACGAAGTACAGTTTATGTAGATAAAATTTGGTCTGTAAATGATCAAAATCGGACGTTTAGTTTTGAAATTATGGCGAAATTAAAATATTACGATAGGGGGCGTCACCAAGGCGGGGTTGCGCGTGCGGTGTAGTGTGCAGACTGCAGTGTGCACCCTTCGGATAATGACTGCGTCCGCGTTGTCACTTGTCGATGTCAGTGTTGGAGTCTGTGAATTGACCTGGGAATCATTTTGCTGACCGAGTCTTTCTGGGTAGGCTTTTTGCAGCCGTACCCATAACTGACATCCACGCGGGCGGAGCCGCGGGCGACCGCTAGTAATAATATTATGTACAACTCTAATGACTACAAGCAATAATATAGCCTTGTGGTCTCATAGGTAACTAAAAAGGGTAAAATTATTATTTTTTAACGAAAAATTAAAACCGACTTCCAAGGTAAAAACAAAAGTAATATTCTTAAAAATAATAATCTAAAAAGAATCAAATAATTCTCATTTCTTATATTTTATTGTTATAGTGCTGTCTTCACACTTAAACACTTACACTTACACGCCTAAACCTCAATTATTTCTGTACTCAATCTTCGCACTTTTGAAGTCGCTACCAGTCCGGAAAAGTTCTGAGATCCTTGACATAGAACTTACGCTAAGGTAAGCTGGTACCGACTTCAAAAGCATGAAGATTGAGTACAGAAATAATTGAGGTTTAGGCGAAGTGTGAAGACAGCACTATAACAATAAAATATAAGGAATGAGAATTATTTGATTCTTTTTAGATTTATTATTTTTAAGAATATTACTTTTGTTTTTACCTTGGAAGTCGGTTTTAATTTTTTGTTAAAAAATAATGTAAACATTAATAATTATTAATACCTATTTAATAACACGAAATATCGATTTATTAAACTAATGTTATCGTTGTTTTATCTGAGTCTCGTGTAGACTTGAATGATAAGTACTAGACGTAGACAGTCTAGACAGCTACTGGCATGAGCAAAGTGCAAACGGAGATTACTATACCTACTCACGCGATGTATGAAATTGTCACGTTAGGCCGTAGGTATCTTTATTCTTTTTTTTTGATGCGTAGGGGAAACCCTCATGGGTCCCCCGGTTGGGTATGTGCCTCAGCACCCCGGGGGTATGTGAGACTCCTACTCACTAAAACCACCTACGGTTCGCCTTCAGCCGTATAAAGGAGGTATCTTTATTCTACCCTATACGGCCTTAATACCCAAGCACCAGCAGCGCAATCCATACTAATATTATGTGAAAGTGTGTCTGTCTATTACCTCTTCACGCTTATTACCGCTGGACCGATTTTGATATTATTTGGTAAAATGACATGGAATAATTTTTATTACTGAAAAATGTACGGTTTTTATTACTGAAAAATTAATTTTGGCGTTACGGAGTTGCGGGCGTCATTTAGTTGTTTATTAAATATCGCAAAGGTGTCTAGTCTGCTTGAATTGCACTACGATACACAGCTTATCTACAAGTTTCTTTTATAATCATTTCAATCAGCTATATTATGTATTACGAGCTGTTGCCCGCGGCTTCGCTCGCCTTAAGAAGTATTATAATATACAAACTTTCATCCCCTATTTTAACCCCTTGGGGGTAGAATTGATCAAAATCCTTTCTTAGCGGATGCCTACGTCCTAACGCCTACCTGCATGCCAAATTTCAGCCCGATCCGTCCAGTGGTTTGGGCTGTGCGTTGATAGATCACCATGTCAGTCAGTCACCTTTGAGTTTTATATAATATATATAGATATAGATAGATATGTAACGCATAATACATACGAGTATTATAGCTGTAGCCTGAGCAATCAAGAGAATGCAATAAGCAAATTCCACAATAACGGTCGGAAATTAATAATTATCTCTAATCAACAATATTATAGGTAAGCACAGTATGGTGAACCTTAAATTATGTACCTAATTGATTGTACTGTAGTTTCTTGGTGTAAAATCAAGTTCAACATTAGTGAAACACGCTTTTCTTGCTCTATTTCCACTACATTTACCTACTTTGTAAAAATTAAGCAAAATACACGACCGGTTTCGACAAAGTCTGCTCCTGATGATGGTTTTGTAACGGGTTGTGTATTTTGCTGAAATTCTTGTAAATTAAAGTAAAATAATTATGTACCTATAGTAAAAACAAAAATTTTGAAAATCGGTTCACAAACGGCGGAGTAATCGTTGAACATACACAAATAAAAAAATGTCCATAGCCGAACATATAATAACCTCCTCCTTTTTGGAAGTCGGTTAAAAATAGTGCAAGTAAAGTATTTCATTAATGTTAGCAGGTAGAAGTCATGAGCTCTTCATAATATTAATCTATACGGTCTATGCTTGATGCAAGACATTAATTGTATGAGGTCTGCCATCTGACGTCAATGCACCTTCGTTTATTCCAAAGATACATGCAAACAAAAACAATCAGTAAACTTTGTACTTCCTTTTGAGCATTAACAGATAAAAATGAGCAGAAATTTAATCAAGACAAACAAAATAGGTACGTATGTACCTATTCACGTATTTTTGGATGAACATTTTCTTGTTTTCTTTATTCTTATTAAATTATGCATAATGAGTTTAAATAAGATATTGTAGTAATAATTGCAGCTGTAATAATATGTTCATAGCTACTTTTAATATATTTTGCAAATAGCTATAATTTATATTATTCTTGATACAATCTTTCTTACATTAATTATTGCAGACATGATTTTAAGCAATTGAAAACCTGTGTGAGAAAAACGTAGTTTTTTGTCTTTGAAATTAGCTGCAAAACTAATACTTTATGGCTGTTAAGTATGCAGAAACATGAATTTTTCGAGTATCGTAGCTTTTGCATAATATTAACCATGATCCCACTTATTATCGAAATCTTGTGTAGACATTCAATATTATTCCACACCATAATACTCGGCGCGGCGAACCTTGATCCCGACACTGACAGTTGATCTCGCCATCTAACATTGTAGTGGCGTCACCATTAAAGGATCATATTGGAGGCGTCTAAAAATGCCATTTATAGATTTTACGTAGCTTTATGTCATGTCATTACAATGATATTCCGTTGGAATTTTTAACAATTCTTAACATTTACAAGAAATTGTCTCAATCTGAATTTACGTTTATGTCCTGCAAAACTTACGTCGTGTGACATTTAACGACGACGTAAGTTTTGCAGGACTGTAGTCAGTGTCATAGGGATCAAGGTTCGCCGCCCGAGTATAAAGTAGTTATTTCATTACACTAAATTTAGAAGTTCTAAATAGGATTCTAAAAAGAAGACAAATTAGAAGCTTCTTATTCCACTTGTCCTAATTTAGTAACTAAATCAGTTGCACAGATTAAAAATCAGTTGTGACGACGCGGCGATTTTGGCCAGACGTCTTCATAATGGCTCCAGTTCTGTCAAACCAACAAAAAATTGGTCTTCTCATAGGCTTAGCTGTTGGCTCAATGAAAATCAAAATAAATAAAAGGCGAAAAAGATGGTTGTTTTTGCTCCACGAAAAATTATGAATCATGAACTTTCTGAACTACTTGGAACCAGCAGACTTTAGAAATTAATTATGAATAGATTCCAGATCGTATAACATAAAATATATTGACTTTAATACAATAAAAGGTTGAAACCATCTGGCAACACTGATTTAGTAAGTTAGAAGCCACATTTTTGCCGATTTAGTACACTAATTAGGATCCTAGCTTTCTAAATGTTATTCCACTTCACTAAATTTAGTTACTAAATCATTTAGTCATCTAAATTTAGTAAAGTGGAATAAGCGCTTAAGGGCCCGGGTTATCCTCGAAATTTTCATACATTCTTAATACCAAAATCATTTTCTCATACGAAAATACTTAACATGGTTGAGTTATTTTTCAGCTTAAGATAGTAGTTACCTAGGGTCCTGAACAGTTTTTTTTTACAAAAATTTAAATACCTACTAAAAAAAAATTTTTGTTTAAATATTTTTTAGTAAATTTACTACTAAATATTTAAACACCAAAAAATAGACAAAAACACTAAAAATATATAAATAAATAATAAATTTACTACAAAATATTTAAATAATAAAAAATATTTTTTAAAGTTTAAATATTTTGTAGTAAATTTACTATTTATTTATATATTTTTAGTGTTTTTGTCTATTTTTTGGTGTTTAAATATTTAGTAGTAAATTTACTAAAAAATATTTAAACACAAAATTTTTTTTTTAGTATTTAAATATTTTGTAAAAAAAATTTGTTCAGGACCCTAGGTAATTACTATCTTAAGCTGAAAAATAACTCAAACATGTTAAATATTTTCGCATGAGAAAATGATTTTGGTATTAAGAATGTATGAAAATTTCGAGGGTAACCCGGGCCCTTAAGTTTGGCAGTTGCCAGTGGCGTAGTAAGCCCAAAGAGATCCCCTTAACAAAACTTTTCTGAAACCTGACCTCTTTAGGGTGAATTGCACCAGAACTCAGAAGCGTGGTTAAGGTTATCGTCAAATATGGCGACTTTTGCTAGGGATTTGACAGTTCATTTCACATTTTGTTATGGTTAAAGTTACAGTTATAGTTAAAGTAGGTTGATGCAACTCACTCTTAGTCTCACGCGGTTGACCGCTGGCTAAAGTCGACATTAAAATTAATGAAATATCAGCATTCTAAAATTATTTCAGACGTAATATGCGCATAAGTGTAAGTGAGCGGTCAGTGTGAGACTAGAGTAAGTGAAGACTGAGTAGATATCTATGAATATTGAATTAGTTATTAAGGTATTACATTCAAAGAGTTTAATTAGGGTATTTCATTGATTTTTTTCAGCTACTATTAACGCCAGAAGGGACGCGATTCACGCCAAAGAAGCACGAAGCATCACTCAAGTTTGCGAAGGAGAAGAATCTACCAATCCTCAAGCATCATCTCACACCTCGCACGCGAGGGTTTACCACCAGCCTCCAGTACTTCAGAGGGAAAATACCAGCCATCTACAATATACAGCTTGCCTTTGAGAGGGATAGCAAGGTAAGGTTCCTAACCAAATTATAGTATAGCCCTTTTTACATGGGGAAATACTTCTCGCATCCCCGGCGGATTGGAGATATGGCCGGGGCCGGGTATATGGGACTCCCCAGTAGGGTCTACCCACTAAAGCCCCGTGGTGCTCTACTCTCCACTTAAAAACACAAAATTGCGGGAACGATGAAAGATAATTCATGTGCTTTAGGGTGAAGCCAAACGAGCGTAATTTGTGAGTTGTGAGCCGCAGAATTTCTGCCGGCGAAAATTCTGCCCAGCAGAAATTTTGTTGGACTGCCACACGAGCGTAGTTTTGTGAGTCGGGGAATTTCAGTCGCAGGTTGGGCTACCACTAGTGTTGCCAATAGGGGTAACAAAGGTGGTACCTAAAATAGATGAATAAGCAGAAAAAAAATATGAACTCTGTACATTTTGGAGTAAAACAGCTTCGGCATACCCTATATATCATAAATCATTGCTGGCAGAGCGCTGAAAATTTTGGTACCATTTGCTACCACTTAAAGAAATGAAATGATGTTTATTTGGATAAAATATGGTTGCTAAAGATGTTACATTATGGTAGATCGCATATTTTGGCCGTAGTCGCCGACGTCCAAATAATATTATATTAATAAGTAAAGTTATCGACACATTTTTATGGCAGCAATTTATAAGTACAATACATCATTCATTACTCATAAATCATAATAATTATTATTAGTAAAAAGTTAGGTAATTTCTCATTAATTATCGTAACAGACTATGTCAAAATAATTAAGATAAAAATATGTCAAAATAATCTAAATGTCAAAGTTATAAAACTAACCAAACAATAAAATTTATACATTAGAAAAAAAAAACAATATTAATACTATGTGCAATAATCTAGATAATTTTAAATGTCAGTTACATTAGTCACATTAATTCCAATAGTCAATACAATTCAAAATACAATAAGCAAACTATAATGTCAAAGAAATTTAATTAGGTATGGCTTTAAATGTCATTAAACAAAATAAAATTTAATTAATCACAGTAAACTTCAATTATTTAATTATTATTATGAAATTCTTTGATGTCATAATATGCCTTTTGTATTAGTATTTTTTTTAATTCCCTTATTGAGCGAGTTGTTGTCAAAGATTTTATATGTGCGGGTACCTTATTATAAATTTTTACACACATTGCTTAATTTAAAAAATTATTATTTGAAAGATAATTTTTAAAACATTAGGTATGGGTTAAACTTGTTACCATGTCTAATTATTACGAAATAGGAATAATAATTTTTAACATGTCTATGATTAATCCAGGAAGGCAGTCGGCAGGTTGTTTATTTCACTCACTCCACAATAATTAATATCGTATACTTAATGGAAACGTTTGCAAGATTTTGATACTTAATGATTATTTATATCGATGGTAGTTAGATATAATATTAGATAGATAATTAGATTTTTTAAAATATAAAAAATAACGTTGACAAAAATACTATCAAAATAAAAGATGAAGAACAATCATAATATTATCATATTATAAATACGTATCCAAAGGGATCATATAAATGAATCCAAAGGGATAAGCGTTTTCGTATATAACTTCAATATTAATTACCTATGTATTTTGATATTCGTTATTCGAAAGTCCAAAGTATTGTTATCATTAATATAATATATCAGTAACAGCAATATTGTTACAATACTGAGTTGATAAAAATTTGCTATGATATTATACGATAAAATTGATATAATTTTATATTTTGGTCATTTGTTACCACCTGTTATTATCTAATCGATATCACGTTTTAAAATTATTACGTTAAACGAATGAATCACTTTGAACTAGTCACTGATCTCTATACAAGTACGCTGGATTGCTGATAGCCTTTGAAATGACAGCTATTTTTTGTGCCTATTTGAAGCGGAATCAGCGCCCCTATTATTCGGGTAGAGAACTAAATCTGATGATGTGTCAGAGAGGCGCAGGTTTGAGGCTGATGCGGGGGTAGCGCTGACACAGCTCGGTTGTGTGAGCGCTATTCTCGCTCAGCCGAAAGATCCTGTTTGCTGGGGGCTAGTGAATTTGTATTCAAATTTTATTAAGTGTAGAGCTAATTAGTATCTTTTTGCAAATTGTTAGTAATGAAGTTTTTTTAACTAATTTTATGTTAGTAGTTAAGTATAAGGTAATTTAGGATAAAGAATTCCAATACAGTTCAGAACTGGGGTAGAGGCAAATTGCAATTATATGTAGCGAACCAAACACTATCCTGCATCGTGCTATCAAAGTTTCCAAAGTCGGTTAGGCATATAGATCTGAAATAACATCACAGAGATGAGAGATCTTAACATTATTACGACAATATGGCTTAGGTCCCACCGAGCGTAGTCGGAGAGAGCCTTGCCTCCATATTCCACAATAAAAACTTGAAAGGTGTCAATGGACACCCGGAGGGAACGAAGTTCCAGTAATTTATTATTTCTTGTGTACCAAAAAAAACCTGTACCTACATAACACTCAAATTTTTGCTATACTTAGTTGTAAGCCGTGCGTTTGTGACGACACACGACACTTTGGTGTCGTTACAACTTTTCGTCTTGCCCCCTTTCGCAACGCGCGATAAGGAACTTCGTTCCAATATAATATTTTGTATGTTGTCTGGTTTTACAGGTACCTCCCACACTAATGACGCTGCTATGTGGTAAGCCCGTCCACGCACATTTGTACATACAGAGGATCCCTGTGGACAGTATTCCTGAGGACGAGGCGGAAGCCACGAAATGGCTCCACCAATTGTATGTTACCAAGGTAAGGACAGGCCTATTTACCAATGTCATATTAGTCATGACTCGTGAGTCTTATGACACCCATATTCAGTGCCGGTTTTAGCACTACCAGCGCCCTGGACGAGAAAAAAAGGTGGCGCCCCTTTTGTTTTTGTCGCCCAGCGTCGCCCCCCCTAACGCCGCTTCTGCCCATATTGTAAGGTCATCAATCACCATTCATCATATTATATCATCGAAGGAATTGATTCATAGGTCCCCCATCTGCCTACGAATGAACTTCTCTGATAGTACCTACAAATTATTAAATATAATTATTGATTACCAAGTTTAGCAGTTTTTAGAAGGTAAAAACATTGTCCTCAAAAAATAAATTATGTATGGAAGCGCCCTACTACAAAAATTGGCCAAATACAGTTCCAAACAAGTAAACAAGAAACAGATCAATGTTTGTAGTAAAAATGATTAACTTCGAAGTAAAATTTGTTGTAAATAAATAAAACTGTTTTCTAATTTTATATGAAATAGGAATAAAATATAGATCTGTAAATAATTTTGAATGCTACATTCAAAATTATAGATAACCAGTAAACAAGTTATGTTTTGAATTGCCTACAAAATAAATGAAACTTGGCATCATACCAAGCGCATGATCAAATGTTACATTGTTCAAGCTCAGTACCTGCCAATGGGCAATGACCGACATTGACATAGTCAACTGCATGTCAATGATGTTGTGTTGAAACAACTAGAAATGTTTCGAATGTCTGACGCCACGTCAGCATGGTCACGCTCTTCCCCCTCCGTTTCATTGACTTTCGTACGTAACCACATCGCAACTACTGGCAACGCAACCACGTCGACATTATGTCGGTACCACAACGCAACTACAAAAAGCTGCAGCGACACAATTTACACGTAACCACTGCTTAACGGCATTTTGTCGTTGCGACGTGGTGTGGTGTGGTACGTGTGGGTCGGCCCTAAGAATAACAAAAGATATAACCAATTAAGCTAAGGACTAAGGCTAAGAACTCACGGCGCGGTTTTCTCCCGCCTGGGTTTGCCCGCCGTATATACGAATGAGAAGGCAATAACTAGGCCTTTACATCCGTTGTGGATGATTTATACAGTATTTTCAGAGCGAAGTAACCACTCCTCAAATACTGTAGTACCTGGGACAAGATTTTTAAATGTCCGTATGGTTGCCCACGCACATACGGCATTCTCGCAACAAAGTCGGCTTAGTCCAGAGGAAAGAACTAGTCAATACGTCTGGGACCAACTATGTGCGGGTTTCCTCACGATGTTTTCCTTCACCGTACGAGCGTCCGTATTATGTACTTGAGATCAGAAAATGTCTCATTGGTACACGCCTCCACCCGGGATCGAACCTGCACCCTCTACGAGTGCTAACCAAAGGTCTGCCCATTAGGCTACGGACGCTCATCTACTGTATCAAAGTATCTTGCCTTCTCATTCATACGAATGAGAAGGCAAGATACTTTGATAAACGATTAGAAAGGAGCAATCACTAAACTACATTTTTTCACGTGTCCTCAGCATCGGTATCTGGCCTGACGCGATATACACTATCGGACTTAAGGAAAGACCACACTAACACGACACGAGTCACGAGTCATGACACTTCACGTTGCATACAACTGACGTTTGTAAAACGTCGTGTTGTATGGAAATTGAAGTGCCGCGTAGTGTCGCATAGTGCTGTCTCATCTTTAAAGAATGATGACATAATATTTTTTTTTAAGATTTACGTTCTGAACGGTGAAACGGCGCGATTTCGATGCAGTGGATTTTTTACTTTAGATTTAGAGAGAGATTAAGATTTTTATTTTCATGTATCATTTTTTTTCAGGATAAAATGCAAGATTCCTTCATGAACACTGGAGATTTCTTTTTAGAATCAGGTGTTGAGAGAGTAGAACCTTTTGAGCGGCCTAACCGTATATACTCACTCGTAAACACATTAGGTTGGGCGGTTGTAACACTAACACCAATGATGTACTATCTACTTGGGCTTCTGTTAAGTGGAAAACTGCTGTATTTTTCTATCGGATGCGCTATTCTTGGTGCATGTAAGTATTATCCTTTATTTTAATTAACCGACTTCAAAAAAAGGAGGTTATCAATTCGACGCGTATGTATATAATATTTCCAGAACTGCCCAGTTTTTGCATATGTTAATCTATAACAGCTTCTGAACAAAATGTGCCAAATTTCAATAGTGTATGTATGTATGTATGTATGTTTGTTCATGCATATCTCCGGAACTACAAGTCCGATTTGAGTGATTCTTTTTTTATTGTACTAGGTATTGTTCAACTTAGGGAATAGTGCAAGTTTCATCAAAATCGGTTCAGTAGTTTTGGAGATAGGAAGTTTTCATTCTCAATTACGTACAATTTTGAAGTCGGTTTTATCTTTTTAAAATACAGTTATTATTACGCTGCACAATAAAAGCGGTCATCAGTATTATTTCAAAGATTTTTTAGAGGTCTCTATTTATTAATATAAAAAAAATGTAAAGTAAGATTGCTGGTTGTAATGGATTTTCTGCTGTAGCGTTTGGGAAAATACGCGAGCTGAATCTGTGTATGCAGAAAACGCGCACGTCTGAAAGCGCCCTTAAAATAAATTAGACTTGACTGCTTGAAGGCTCTTGTGTAAAAAAAAATCTTTACGGTGTGTAATGTGCATTGTGTACATGTGTAGTGTGTACCTCATAAAGAATTCACTGTGGAAACTGGAAGTAACGCCAAAAATGAAAAATAAAAAAAGTTTCTTGAGAATTTATTACCTAAATTTAAGTGTAAATTTTCCATAGATATTATTAAATATTATTGTCGGATGAACATCAAAAACGAAATACCGATTTTGAAGCTTTTGCAAAAGTTTTATATGTGATTACATTTTAAACATAATGTTTGTTTCAGTTTACATTCTACTTCAAAAGTCAATTGGAATGTCCCAGATCAGTCAAGGTTCCTCATACGGCACAGAGAAAAAATAGTGCTGACTGATACAAATTACGTATGTAACACAAAATTATGCGTAAAATAGTGTATAAATTGTAACTTTAATGTTTTATTGATATTTTATTGTTTTGTATAAAAAATCTACGATGCTAATGTACCATCAGAGAAATTAAGTTAAAGGCAGACAGTGGATCTACATTATTTGGTCGGGTTATGTCAAATGTGTCAAAAAGTCGTGATGCTGGACTTGACATAACCCGATCAAATTACTTAGGTCCGCCATCCGTCTATAAACATGAATTGCTCTGTAGTACATTGTGAAATTAAGTACATACATTGTTTATAATTATTTATTTATAGATAATATTAACTGTTTAACTTAACCGCACAAAAATTGTGCATAACTATATTTTATTAATAGTGAAATGTACCAAAGTATGTTTTGGATGTGTTTTACGTTTTTCTTATAAATTGTTATAAAAGCAATTAAAATACAAGCACAGATAGAATTTTTATATTTTATAATGCTATGCAGTAATTGGCCTGAAGCTTGTCCTATTGTGGGCATTGGTTTGTAATGTAAAGTAAAATACTTGTGCAATAAATAATAGCCTTTGCTAAAAAGCTTGGCTGGGACACTGCTGTGCCTCCAGATTTGTTTCCGCAATTTACAATTCTGTTGACTTTGACCCATAGTCAGATCTAAGAAAAAGTTATCCCTTATTAGTCTTAAAAAAAAATCGGCCAAGTGCGAGTAGGACTCGCGCACGAAGGGTTCCGTACCGTTATAGAGCAATAATAGGCCAAATTGTATTTTTTGTATGGGAGCCCCCCTTAATTTTTTGTTTTATTTAAATATTATTATTAATTATTAAAATACAATTATATTTAAGGCCTTCGTGAAAGTTTCAAGTGCTTACCTCTTATCATTATTGATTGCGAGCAAAAAAGGCCAAAAAAATCACGTTTGTTGTATGGGAGCCCCCCTTAAATATTAATTTTATTTTTATTTTAGTATTTGTTGTTATAGCGGCACCGGAAATACACAATCTATAAAAATTTCAGAACTCTAGCTATAGCAGTTCTTGAGTTACAGACTCAAGACATACAGACAGACAGACAGACATCGAAGTCTTAGTAATAGGGTCCCGTTTTTACCCTTTGGGTACGGAACCCTAAAAAGGAATTGCCTTCGAGTTATGAAGGCAATCTGTGATAGATCTGGGTCAACCCTTGGTCAAAATTAATTCCTTTTTTTTTCTTAATGCAGACTTGTGTATGTATTATTTTTATTTCAGACCAATCCGAAAATTTCTAGCTTTATTTCTGCTGACAAACTTGATATCTTAGGACTGTTCTAGTGTTTATTTTGTATCTATACAATTAAGTTTTTTAATATTTTGTATCTATCTAAAACTACAAAGTATTTTTATATTTGATATAGAACTCTAGTATTACAAAGGTGAAGGTTATATTGTCTTAAAGTAATAATTGTTCTGATTGTGTACTGTACACTCTGTGACAAATATTTTGTATCATTCATGTTGAACCCCAAAATTTTTGAGATTTTGATGTCACTATTTTTTTTTAACTCTGCACAAAATAATATAATTTGTGTACAATGTTTTGTGTGATATTTATGAAGCTCATATTTAAAATAAAACAGTATATTATATTTTAATATTTATGAACAACAAAATATGTGTATAGGTTCTATAAAGAAACTAGTATTGGTAGATATTGTTTATAATTAGATTTATGCATAATTGGCATAATTTTAGCTTACTTAAAAAAATATTAAGAACACCAGAAATACAGCATTCTTCTCCAAATTTTATATGAAGAATTTTGTTTTTGAAATTCTATTTTACTTCCTAACTTTTCAGAAGGAGACTTTAAAGCAAGTTGAGTTCCCAAGTATTATTTTGCAATGCACACAATTTGGTTGTTGTTTTGTATTAATTAATTAATGTTGGTTGGTGATGTTTGTTTATACTTGTTATTGTAGTAACATTTTTATTAAATCCTTTGCATACTTAACCTTTTTATTAATTCCTGTAACCTCCCAGATACCTCAAAAGATAAAAAAGTTAGTAATATACATTTAAACCATATTATCCTACTTCTTAATTTTTTGTTGGCAATCAAGGATGTAGGGTTGCACCATTTAACATTATCCTAATAGATAGTCAAATAGCCACTCATGGTATATCCATTTTACTAAGTCTAAGTATAAAGTCGAGCAGATACATTTGAACTTTGACTTCTATTGGTTTGCTGGTGACAAAAAATCCTGGTACTCCAGCCTTTTCTAAAGTGTCTTGCTGATCACTCACCTACAAGAAAATAAATATGGTATAAATAAAAATTTTATAAGTACATTTGCTCAACTATTTATTTTGACAACCTCTGTGGCTCAGTTGCTTAGCATGTGGTCAGTGCTCAAGCCGGGGGGTTGCGGGTTTGAATCCCAGTGATGGAACAAAAAGTTTTCAATGTTCCAGGATTGTAGATGTGTATTAAATAAATGTATCTTAAAATAAAAATCTTAAATATATATTATATTTAGCATAAAAGTATTAAATATTTATATTTCCGTTGTCACTTGTCTAGTACCTGTAAGTTGTGTTAAAAAACCTGAAGGAACTTAGCACGGGCCCACGGGGCGAGACTGACGTGGTGTGAAGCCTAAGTAATATTATATTATTAATATTACTTACTTTTTGGTCTAATTGTATTACTAACTTCATATCAGTCTGTTTGAGCTCTTCCTTATGTCTCCTTAACAAAATGTTTCTTTTAACTTCTTGCTGCTCAGGGCTAGGTGTGCTATTTATCATGTCCCTTATTTCCACTAAAATTATAAATTTAAATGCTTTTTTGACCTCTCAAGCTGCAAGCCGTCGCATGCGACCGCAATAACAATAGATTTCCAAGAATCCGTGATCGAGGGTTTAATATATTCTTTAATTATTATTAATTACTTTATTTATTTACTTCGGATAAAAAAAAAACACTCAAACTAGCTGGCTTAAATGCTCTTACACAGAGACACTACTCACTGTCTTAAAAGGCGAAACATCCTGGACTAAGACACAATTACAAAATAATATAGAGATGTGCCCAATGGGGAACAATCTCCACCTGTTATAATTCTCTATACCTGCATAGTCGCAAAGACTGATCGAATGATTATGTGAAAAAAAAATAGTTGATAAATGATAATGTACAAACATTAAAACTTACATGTATGTTTATTTATGATATGAAGCCGCTGCTGGAATAAATGTTTTTCTGTGACATGTTGTATTTCCATTAGACCTTTTACTATTTCAAATACAGTCTCATTAAGAAGGCAATTTGCGAGACCCGAAAGGAGTTCTATTGGTACTCTCATTTGGTATTTTCTGAAATTTTAAAAGTTGAGTTAACCAAGTAGTATTAATTATTTTAATAAATATTAGTCGAATGTTAAAAATGTATACTACGTTATATTATGTATAAAACGCCCAATAACGTTGACGTATTACAATTTACAACAAAGGTGAAATACATAACTATTCTTCATATTATAGTGCAACATAAAAGTGTACTAACGGTGGCAATTCTCTTGCCATGACTTGTAACTGCTCTAGGAGGAAGTAAAGCTTTCTTTGCAACGCTTCAGGTGTTGAACTTGCGTCTTCCATAATTATTAGAAAATAGAAATATGAAAAGTTTGTGATAGTCTAACCTAACCTATTAAATGTTTTGAATGTTTTTTGCTTAAAATTATCGTCAGCCCAAACATTTTCGTATATTTTGATTAGTAAGAGTTTCAACTATAATCTTGTATAAAATACAGTTTATTTTCAAACAATTAAAGTAACAAATTAACAATAAAGTAACCACAGAAAGTAACCTTGAAAATTATTGAAAACAAAGATGACAGTTGACACTTTTATTTCGTCAGTCTTTTTCCTCTTCTATTATATTTAACACTCGACTTTTTGCCTCAAAACTGACGACACTACGTCGATGTCGGGCCGGCACCGACCATAAACCTATAATGCATAGACGAACAAAGAGTGCGAGAGAGAAGAAAATCCTTTATGGAATTATAACAAGATGAAAAGAGAGAGGCAGTCTAATGTGAACTGTAACCACTTTTATTTGACAGGTCGTCACAAGTCGACACGCGTTTTTGTGCCCTTTCAGTATTTGAAATTTATTGTTTAAATCGTTTGTTATTTTTAACAAATACTATTATATATAGCAATGATAACTTGTTCTGTGAGTGATTGCAGTGTAAATCATAGGAATAATCCTGAAAAATATACATTTCACAGGTAATTAATCTTCATGTCCTAATTGCTACGATGTGTTTATTTTTGCTATATTCTGTCTTTAGTTCTGTATTTCAAATAAAATAATATCAATCCTCCCTTTTACTTTCATATTTTGCATAACTAAAGGTACTATTGTTCTTAAATTACACAATTTTTAAAGAAAAATTTTTCATAAAAAATTTTTACATATACGCTAGTGCTTGAATCAAATTTATCGATATACTTATCGGTATTTAACAATAACATAAAACCAATCTAAAAATGTAATAGGTGTGTAAGAGTATAATGATATGTATTTAATTTAAGAATACCTACTTAAATAAAATACTAAGTGTGTTGTTTACTTTCAACATTATATTTGCATTTCTAATAATGTAAGGGCTGATTTTTCAGATAGCTTTTACCTGAGTAATAAAATAAGTAACTTTATAATGTGTATATTATTTACCCTTATAAGAACCTCATGTCATTATTATTTTTAACAAAAAATTAAAACCGACTTCCAGGGTAAAAACAACAATAATTTATAATGAACAAAAAAGTGTTAAATAATTCTTACTCTTTAAAGTGCCTTATGCATAATTCTCCTAAACCTCAACTATTTCTGTACACAATCTACATTATTTTGAAGACGGTACCTGCTATAAGAATGCTGAGTTGTATGACAAAATATTTTTAATATTTAAGACTGGTACCGACTTCAAAATAATGTTGATTGTGTACAGAAATAGTTGAGGTTTAGGAGAATTATGCATAAGGCACTTTAAAGAGTAAGAATTATTTAACACTTTTTTGTTCATTATAAATTATTGTTGTTTTTACCCTGGAAGTCGGTTTTAATTTTTTGTTAAAAATAATAATTTCACTCTTTTAAGTGATTTATAAGCTGGTTTTCTGCACAGACTAATATGTGTTATGCTTAGTTACTTTGGATCCAGGATACACTTTCATGATATTATGAGAACTCATTGTCTGATATCACTACTTCAGAATTGCTTAAGCAACTCCAAGCATAATATACTACTGTATACGTCCTAATGTATATGCTTGGCGTTAATCAAGCAATAATAAAATTAATGTTTATACGCCTGTCTTTAAAGGCTCTAAAGTTCTGTTCAGTGACTTTCTATCATTACACTCATGAAAACAACTCAACATTACTAGATGACGCCCGCAACTTCGTTGCGCCAAAATTCGTTTATCGCGCGGAAACTTAAAAATTTTCCGGGATAAAAATATCCTATCCTATGTCCTTTCTAGGGACTCAAAGTATCTCCATGCCAAATTTCAGCAAAATCGGTTCAGCTGTTCGAGCGTGAAGAGGTAACAAACGGACAGACTGATAGACAGACAGACAGACACACTTTCGCATTTATAATATTTGTATGGATGCTCAAATATAACTAAAATCGTCCTTATAAATTTTAAGAATAACTTTCCTCATAGATCTTATGATCAAGTTGCTAACTCGGTAACCTAAACACCAAGGTCGAGTCATTTACATTGAAATAACATTATAATTTTTTAAATCGTTCGACAAATTCGGGCTTTGTTCTTAAAGACGATTAAAAGTAACAATAATAGGGTTATAATTAGATAACTCATGGTGTGGTGACTGGTAGTAGTGATGATGATGATGAATATAACTTGCATAGTGGCATATGCTTTCAGTTCTTAAACCAACTCCGAAACCCCCAAACTTGTATATTATATAAGGAATCCGGAGATCTCTTAGCACCTTCGGAACCATGGTATAACTAATTTTAAAATCTTGCTTTTTCGTAGCACATACTTAGGATACTTCTCATAAAATCGAAATCATTATATTATGTTTCCATATAAATTTGGAGGAGTTCCCTCGATTACTCACGGATGTATGGTGGAATGGTGGTGATGATGATGATGATAAATTTAATTTGCATAGTAGTATATGCTTTCAGTTCTTAAGACAACGCCGAAACCCCCAAACATGTATCTATTAGGAGTAAGGAGTTCTGTTCACCACCTTCGAACCATGGTATATCCTGGTGCAAAATCTTACTTTTTGGTAACATATGCCTGAAATACTTCATATAAAATAAAAAAAAACATATGTTTCCATTTGAATTTTGAGGAGTTCCCTCGATTACTCATGGATCCCATCATCAGGTCACCACTTTTCTGGACATTGCTTTTTGGTAGCATATGCTTAGGATACTTCTTATAAAATCGAAATCATTATAAGTTTCCATATAAATTTGGAGGAGTTCCCTCGATTACTCACGGATGTATGGTGGAATGGTGGTGGTGATGATGATGATTAATTAAATTTGCATAGTAGTATATGCTTTCAGTTCTTAAGACAACGCCGAAACCCCCAAACATGTATCTATAAGGAGTAAGGAGTTCTGTTCACCACCTTCGAACCATGGTAAATCCTGGTGCAAAATCTTACTTTTTGGTAACATATGCCTGGAATACTTCATATGAAACCAAAAAAAAACATATGTTTCCATTTGAATTTTGAGGAGTTCCCTCGATTACTCATGGATCCCATCATCAGATCACCACTTTTCACAAAATGGGACCAAATTGGAGTGGAACCTACTATAACAAAAGAAAAATTTTGAAAATCGGTTCATAAACGGCGGAGTAATTGTTGAACATACATAAAAAAAAAAAAAAATATCCACAGACGAACGTATAACCTCCTCGTTTTTGGAAGTCGGTTAATAACATATCCGACGATTGAAAAATCACCCCGAACGACAATGTGTGTCTTAGATACTTTTCAATCGTCACCTTTTTTTCTGCCAAATAAAATATATGGTACCTAATTTGAAATAGAAAATCTGCCAAAGTTGTTTATTATTTATTTCTCATAGAAACTCAGGTAAACTAACTCGAACGCACAGTGTATTTTTTGTCCAAAAAATTGGCCATGCCATTTTTATTACTTAATTTTATAGGATTTGTGATTATAAATGCAGGACGAGAGTACCTGACTGCCCAATTCCTATAGAAGAATGCAAATTAGTACTTAAAAAAAAATTCTATGATTTCCAAAAAAAACATAGAAACAGTTATAGCTCAAAAGTTTGATATTCTTTTAAGAATTTATTAATTGGTCTAAATAGTGTCTTAAAAGCCCTACGATAGCGAAAAACAACCAGGCTTTATTTGTTCAAGATAACGTATTTATGACTGACTTTATAAATTTATGTTTTAATTTTTTTAACGTCATGTCTTTTCATATTTGGATTTGAAACTAAGACTGAGATATTCTTTTTATTGATACTTATAACCCAAAAAAATGGGATCCAAATGAGGCGGGGCATCGGAGTTATTCAATTTTATATAATTTTGGATAGGGTTGTCACCGCATAGTTCACATAGTTTAATAATATTTGAAGTAAGTTTTTATATGCTCAAAAAAAACAAAGTTCAAATGAGTAAAAAATGTTGGTACAGAAATATTGACAACCCTAAAACCATAGTTACCAAGAAAACTTTAGAAGCCTTTAACTTCGGTGCCCTTTATTATTTGGATCTAAATTTTTTTACACGAATTCTTGTACATTTAAGTAGCAATTCTGTAAAATCCAAATAATTAGAAATACGTTCATAATAAATTAAAGAAAAAAAAACATAAATCGTAAGTAAATCTTTAAACACTTATTTAAGAAATATGTAAATCAGGTTAAATTGTGTGTTTTTTTTATTATTGTCGATCAGAATAATCAAGAAGACAATTAAGTAAATATTTAAAAAGTTATGGCAGTTTTTAATTTTATTGAAAAAAAATTAAAAGTGTTTTTTTATTGTTCATAATAAGAAATTAACACATGTAAATACTAATAAATTACTTACATAACATTTCTGTTCAAGATTTCCAAAAAAAGGGCATGGCCAATTTTTTGGACAAAAATACACTGTGGAACGGACTATACTATCGATAGTAAAAGATACATCACTAGCACACGCACACATTGACAGATCGAAAATCGTCACGCATTTTCGGGTTGTCAGGTAGTCTATACGTCAGTATATTATAAGTCTATGGCACCGACGATGCCGGCCATAGCCCATAACTCCCATAAGCCATTTTACTATCATGCACAAGTTTGGGAAAGTGATGCAACATGTACAAAAACGTGCTACTTTGTGTTCCCTCCAAAACTCCATCGAACTTTACTCAAACTTTACTGAAACTTTCGAAGCGTCTACCACTTTACTGAATCGACCGATTTGACTCTTTGACTGTATTGACTTATTAGACTTTGACTAGACTCTGGACCTGACGAAATAGAAAAACGACGCGACGCAACGCCGAAAATTATACTTCTAAATATTGTTTTCCCGCCATTACTTGACTGAACCTATTCTTCGATTTGATTGTTCTCGCGGCCGTATGTAGCCGCTTGGGAGTTGAAGAGTGTGCCTTTTGTGACCTGTGACTGTGAATCTGAGTTGTACAATGGCAGATGCAGAACCAACGACTTGGCTACGACCTAGGAGTTAGGACAGCATGATGGTGCTTAGAGTTTTGGACTTAGTGCGTTGTGCAGTGTGCTAGACTTAGTGCTAGTGAATAAAGTCTTCAAGAGGGTCAGCAGGACTTTCTTTTCAAATCCTTCAAACCCTAGCACGTAACAATATCAATCATTGGCTAAGCAATATTTTTATTTTCAATCTCTTTCAAACATTCAGACCGGAGAGTGGTCTCGAGATAAACAAATCTCGAGGCTGCTCTCCTGGTTTGAATGTGCATAAGATTACAAACCCAAGTAGGTAAGGTCTCCGCTAGGAGTAAAATATGTGTTCTATGTACTAGGTAATCAAGGTGGTTTAAATTTCCCGCCATACATAGTTTTCACTGGGGTAACTGATGGCAGCACTTATCGTTCCTATTTTTTTTTATTTAAAGTCAACCTTCTTCTCCGCTAGGAGTAAATCTGTTCTGTGATCTGTGGTCCTGAGTGAGTGTCGTCAACATTCAACATTGCAAATTATTTGTTTAGAATTTGTGGAAAACCTCTAAATATTTGTTACTTCTTGCGAGTAACACAATTTCAGATAAAGACAATTGATTAAAATCATAAATCAGGCTCAAAATGGTCGTTTCACCTCAAAGCCCCGCGAGCGAGTCTCAAAGCGCACAAGTAAAGAAAGGCAATATGGCTACTAAACAAACTTCTGTGGCAGACACTAGAGCAGAATTAGCAGAGCTCGTTAAACGGAAGGCTGAAGTGGCTGTAAATAAAAACTTTACACTTATCTTGCTTTATATTATATAAACATTGTTGTTACTTTACAAACATTGATGCTAATAAAACATTCATTATGTAAACAAAAGCATACTTTTGAAATGCAATTTATGTAGACACATGAAATCTCATCTGATGCAAATGTTTTTATTTTAGGAAACTCTAGCTAGTCTGGAAAAGCAAATCTATGCCTTTGAGGGATCATATTTGGAAGACACGCAACTGTATGGTAACATCATAAGAGGTTGGGATCGGTACCTGACTACCAACAAAAGTACAAATTCTAAAGCAGACAAAAGAAACAGAAAATTCAAGGAGGCTGAGAGATTGTTTTCAAAGTCATCCATTACTTCTATTGCTGTGAGTGTTTTGCTAACAATAATAACCAAAATATATAAATTTGGATATTGTTTAACAATGAAAATGTTTATTTCAGGCTGTAAGTGGACTGGTTGATCCAGCTGACCCAAAAAGTAAGTTACTATTCTGGACTTAATCTATAAGTATTTATTTCCATGTCTTATAATATTTATTGCTATAACTATTACTTTTCACAGATGAAAGAAATAGTGAAACTGAGTCGCAGACAAATGAAGATTCATCTGACACCCAACTGAGCAGTAACATGGCAATTGGAAGCTTGAATCATACGACCATACATGGTTCTACAGAAAGCATCGCCTCTAAACCATCTGGTAAACAACATACTAATGGTGGTATCGAAAAAACTATGAGTACATTGCTGGCTAAACAAAATGTTACACCAAAAATGAATACCGCTGGTATCGTTCATCAAAAAAGCTATCCAAGTGATACAAAAATGTTAGCTGCAGTCGGACTTGACAGTCGTCCTGGAACTCCGAAAGACAAGGATCTCAGCGTGTTAACTAAGGGAGACTCTACTCCAAACTCTCTGAAACATAAGCTATCTACCAGTAGTAGTGGTAGCATAAAGAAAAGTAACAACAAGAAAGCAAGGCACCGGTAAACAACTGTGTAGGCAAGTAATTAAACTGCAAGAGATGTTTTTTTATAATATTATTTGTTATTTGGATTTAGCCAGCCTTCAATAATGCAGTAATAAGAATAATGTTAAATAAAAATTTAAATATAACACTTTTTAACTTAACAACTCTAAAAGAATATTAATTTTATCACATATTAGTCACTTAATTATTATAATAATATGAAAATATCATAAATTCATACTCCATAATTTCTAGACAATGTCCTTAAAATAACTTTAAGAGAAGTACTGTTTGAATCTTGAATCTGAAACAACAATAATTTTTAATTACAATAATTACTATAATAAGCCATTTTAGTATATTTATTTTCAACTAGATGATGCCCGTAACTCCGATTATTGCTCAGGAACCTTACATTTTCCGGGATAAAAAGTATCCTATGTCCTTTCCCGGGACTCAAAGTACCTCCATACCAAATTTCAGCAAAATCGGTTCAGCAGTTTGGGTGTGAAGAGGTAACAGACAGACACACTTTATAATATTATTAATTATTATGGATTATGGATTAAGATTATAAGGCTATGGTACATACCTTTGAGTACTCTAACCTGTAAACCTCCAACAGGTCTACAAAATCTTACTGCTAAATAAAATATCAATGGTAAACTTGAAATTATTCCAGTACAGCATAAGAAAAGTATTTCTGGCGACTTTCGTAGTCCACAGCATTTCAAAGTCTTACTCCATATAGATCTTGTTGTATTCATCTGTAATGGTATATTATAGTTATAATAAAACTTTAAATAAGTAAAAATTAAATATTATCTATAAAAAAAAAACTGGCTAAGTTATACTTATTATTAGTAAAACAATGTTTGTCTTGTCTGATATAATGTTACAATAGTGGATTGAATGATAAGAATTATAACTTCTGTTTGTATTGAGGTGTTGATATTTACAATAGTATAAATAGTATAAGAAAGGTTAGGTAGACAATTAGAAATAAGTTTAGTAGTAGAAATCACTTACAGAATCAACAATATCCATGCACACACTGTCGACCCCAATAGAATCATCGCTAAGGCTTTTGTAAAATTCATCGAGATCAATATAGGTGCTCATACATTTCTCACACACTATGTCATCCTCTGGACCCAAATTGCTGATGATGCACTCCATAGTGTCGTTAAACTTCTTTATAAAATTCTTAGTGTCATTCTTAAGCTTGGGTCCATTTGTTCCCCAGTCAAAACATGCTGTATAGAATGAACTTTTATTAGTGAAATAATGTAAAAAACGTTTTTGTTTTATTTTATAATTTATGAGATATTCCTAAGTACAAAACCTAGAACTGAGATTGCTACTTTTTATTCCCATTATAATTTAAATCATAGCTTGAAAGCTAATAAAAAAAATAGACATTAGATTGCTATATCATGGCCTGAATTATTCACTTTGATTGGTAATAACTAATAAGTGCAGCAGTAAAGTGGACAGTGACTGATTAGCGCAAGTCCTTTAAATTCTCCTGCTCCAGTCTCCACTAATCACCTGCATTCGCACTAATCAAAGTGAATACAGGCCCTTATACACACTGTTACAATGTCCTCCGTCCCAAATTGTAAGTAAACTGTCATGTTGCTGTTTGATCGTATTGAGTCTGTCTTGTGCCATAAATAGAGAGCCACAAGATGTGTCATTGATTACTGTTTTCAACAGTTCTTGATACTTAGCATGGAAGTGTATATAGTTGTCTACACACTTCTCACACAACCTTATAGGTCGCGCGTGTAATATAGAGCATGATGTAAAATTTGAGGCATGAGCAGCGAAAGCCTCTAAGATCTCAAAGCATTCTCTTGGATAAGGGTTAAGGTATGCTTCTCCGTTATAGCCACTGAAACAGAAATATCCATTATAACTTCTAATTCTGCTCGAAAAGTGAAAAACAAATTTATAAAGGTAAGTAATAGTAAGTATAAAGGTTTAAGTACCACAAAGATACTTACAAATCATTTTTTTGTATCAGATTCAGGTTATAGTTAATATCACAAAAGCTAAGCTTTACGTAGAGAAGCACTAGTAAAAACACGTTAAACTTTTGCATTTTAATTCAGATCCTATAACACCATTTTATCAAAAATAGTGAAATCTTTGCTTTGTTTTTTGTAGGTAGCAGTATTTTGACAATGATTTTGACATACCAACTGATTAATTGTCAAATCCTTCATCCTCTTCATTAGTTAGCAATTCGCACTAACCTCGCCCGCTAGACTCCGCGCACGATAACTCTGCGCGCGACAGCGTAGGGATTCATTTAAAAAATGGTCCTTATAAATACTGATTTAAATTATGTATAGGAATAGGCGTATCGATTATTATGTAAATATGGCGGCCCGACGAAAAGTTTCGTTCAGCCGCGCGCAGAGTTATCGTAAATTGTTCTGACTTCTGTGAAGTGAACTGTGAACCTCGCAGTTCGCACCGCACAGGCCTCCTTATGTCCGATAGTGGTCCGATCAGTCATCATTGATCAAATTAGTTTTTTAATTTTTATCAAATTAAAAAAGAAGGCGTAGAAGATTCTTATCAAATATCAGCTGATAATTATTGATACTTTATGGCCGTTCCCTATATTCAATCTATGATGGATTCTTGGCGGGAATTTGAAAAAGCGCGGTTCCAAATTTTTTTTCAAAATTGAAAAAATTATTAAATTATAATAATTTATTGTAAAAAGTTGTGTAAATACAATTATTTAGACTATCTATAGTGTGTAAATAATAAAAATGGACGGAGATGAGGCGGGCGGGGAGATCCCGCCTACCTCGAAAAAAAGACCCCGGCCCCCTGATGATCCTGGTGGGGCTTCTAGTGCTGGCGGCGGAGGTGGTGAGGACATGTATTTACCATTTCGTAAACCAAATTATAAAAGACTATATTCTGAAAATTCTATTAACACAGACTTCAAGGTGTACATAGAAAGCAAAAATGTGCAAGAAAGGTTGGGAAATAAAAGCCCAGTTTATCTAAATAGTATATTTTCAAACGTAAAAGGTGTAGTAGCGATTCGGCGTATTAACGCAAACAAAATTGTTGTGATTTTCAAGCAACATAACACGGCCAATAACTTCATAAGTAATATTAACTTTCTTGAAAAATATAATATGAAGGCATACATCCCAGCAGCTCAGATTGAAAAAACAGGAATAATAAGATTTGTACCTGCGAATATATCAAACAAAGATCTTTTCACAAATCTAACTTCTACTTATGAAATAATTGCAGTGCGAAGATTCATGAGAAAAGTAGGTACTGAATTAGTCGGTACACAAACTGTTAATATAACTTTTTTATCAAATAGCTTACCAGACAATGTGCAATATGAGTTATTTTCTTATAGAGTATTTGAATATGTTCCCCCTTTGCAACAATGTTATAAATGTTTTAAGTTTAATCACTCAGCCAAAATATGTAATGGAAAGCAGCGCTGCTCAATTTGTTCTGGCGAACATTTTTACAAAGAATGCATTAAGCCAAATGAGATTTGCTGTGTTAATTGTGGTGGACCTCACTTGGCAATTTCTAAACACTGTCCAGTTAAGATTAAAAAAATATTAGAAAAGAAAAATAAAATATCATATGCAAGCGTTGCTATTTCCAAAGAAAGCGTTGATTTCCCTCCTCTGCCAACTCGCACCATACCTGTAAATAAAAATGTAAATAATGTAAGTTATACATCCAAATTTGTAAATAAACCTGTAAATAATAAGCCTATTTCTAAAGATGTTGTAAATATACCAAACATAAAGTCCCTTATCGTTGGAAATGATGATGTACTAATGGCCCTGGTACACACATTAGTCCAAGTAGCAAATAAGAGTGATGAAGTACCTGTTACAACATCATTCATTAAAGATGTTCTTCTTAAGAGTCTGTCAATATAATGACTTCACAAACCCAAGAAATATCTTCTCTACGTATTGCGCAATTTAATGTTCAAGGGATAAATAACAAAAAACCTCTTCTTACAAAATTTTTAAATGATAAAAATATCGATATTTGTCTACTAAATGAGACTTGGTTAAAAGAACATCAGTCTGTACGAATTTCTGGATACAATTTTTATAGCAAAATTTCTAAAAATCCTCGTAATGGTGTAGGAATTTTAGTAAAACCATATTTGAAGTACAACATTATAAATACCAACTTTTATGAAGATATACAGACAATAGCCATATCTGTATATACAAACAATAAATCCCTGACTATTCTCTGTGTATACTGCCCTCCATCCTCTGGGCACATTCGAATGAATAGATTGCGCAATATCATAAGAGATCTACCAAAACCTTTGTTTATTAGTGGAGATTTCAATGCACATCATATTGCTTTTGGATGTTTATCCACCAAAAGTCGAGGCCAAAGTTTATATGATATAATTGATGAATTAGATCTATGCATCTTGAATAATGGCAGCTTTACAACAGTAAATTATCCTACACGCAACCCTTCAGCAATAGATGTAAGTTTTGTTAGTCCTCATTTAGCACCCTTGTGTGAATGGTCTGTACATGATGATGCCATGGGTAGTTATCATTATCCAACAATAACAAATATTACTATGTGCATTGAAAGGTACACAATAAATCAATATGATGACAGATTTTTATATCATAAAACAGACTGGAATAAGTATAGGGAATCATCTAGTACGGTATTCCATGAAATGATGGTCAATGAAGAGGATCCAATGAAATCTTATGAGGAGTTTTGTACCCGACTTAATGAACTTAAACTAATGGTAGTTCCTAGATTTAGGAGAACAAATTTTAGGAGTAGGCCACCCGCTCCGTGGTGGAATAGCACGTGTGAACAAGCTGTTATTAAATCATATGAAGCACTTAAACTTTATAGAGACGATCCAACATTAGAAAATTACATTAACTACAAAAGAATAGACGCTCTCAAAAAACGCATCATAAAGGAAGAAAAACGTAAAAGTTGGAACAATTTTTGCAATAATTTCAATAGAACTACTCCTATAAGTAAAATCTGGAACCTTATTAAAAGATTTAAGGGTATCAGAACTAGTAATAAGTCATATCAAAATGATTTTGTGCAACCATTGTTAGATAAATTATCAGATAATTCTAATTTAGTTAATCCTGATTCGTTAGAAGCTTATTTTAATATGAACAATGAAAACCCGCAATCAGGATTTCTATTGGACCCTTTCTCATGGTCGGAATTTTTAACAAGTATAAAATCTAGAAAAAATACTAGCCCTGGTTTGGACGACTTTCCGTATATATTAATAAAAGAACTACCAGAATCTATCCAAAAAATATTACTGTGTATTTTAAATGGTCTTTGGCTTAAAAAACTGATACCAATCTCATGGAAGACTCAATGTGTGATACCCATACTTAAACAAGATAAACCACCAGAGCAGGCCAGTTCTTATCGGCCAATATCTTTATCCTCATGTATTGGTAAGATATTTGAAAATATGCTAAAGAACCGCCTGGATTGGTACGCAGAATCCAATAACATTATTCCTCAAATTCAGTATGGGTTCCGTAGAGGACGAAGTTGTTCAGACAGCTTCATTTCCCTCATTCACGATCTGAAAAATGCAAAGGGCAATAAATTACATACTGTTTGTGTATTTTTAGATGTCCAGGGCGCATTTGATAATGTGGACCCTGGTATACTAGTGAAGGTACTCAGTAATGCTGGAGTACCCGGATATGTATGTAAATGGATTTATGATTTCCTCACTGACCGAGTATTATATGTTAAGCACAATAATATTATACATGGGCCCCGAAATGTATCTAAGGGCACAATGCAAGGTGCAACATTATCACCTTTGTTATATAATTTGTACATATGGGAGATATGTAAATATGTAAATATTAAAAATGTAAATATCCTTCAATTTGCAGATGACTTAGTTTTGTATTGTTCAGATGTAAATTTATCAGTAGCTATAGAAAAGATTAATGCCTGTTTAAACCAATTGAGACAATATTACCATCAAAGATTAAATTTAAAAATTAATGCTAGTAAAAGTAGTGTAATGATATTCGGAAAAGACACACCATCTGCTGATGTAACTTATAATGGTGAGGTTATTCAAAGAGTAACCTCACATAAATTTCTAGGTATTAACATTGATCAGAAATTATCATTTGAGGAACACATTAAATATATATCTAGAAATGCCATCAAGGGTGTTAATATTTTAAGATGTCTTGCAGGTGTTTCATGGGGTGCAGATCCCAAAACACTTTCAGTGTTGTACAAATCTATTGTAAGAAGCCATTTTGATTACAGTGCTTTAGCCTATCTTAATAGCACTCATAATTATAAGTTAGATGTATTACAGAATAGAGCTTTGAGAATTATATCAGGGGCAATGTGTTCGACCCCCATAAGGGCCATGGAGGTTGAAACAGGTATTATGCCTCTGATATTAAGGCGCCTTTTTCTTGCGGAGAGATATAGTCTTAAGCTACTTTCATCAAATAACTACCAAATTATAAATAGAATCATACCTCACCCAATCATCACAGATGGTCCATTAGCTTCATCTCACGATCTTCTAACTGGGGTATCCCCAACTTTGTGCCGGATTCTCCTGGAAATACAATCACTTTATTCAAATATCAAAAAGTATTCACATTGGTCATGTTACATGCATCCGTATAGAAGTATAATACATCCTATTCTGGTTATAACAAAATCCATTAATAACAATTCAGACATCCTAGCATTTTTAGAAGAAAATAATAAATACTATACAATCTATACTGATGGTAGTAAGGGTGATGATTATGTGAGAAGTGCTATATATGATTCTCAAAGGAACTATACTCAGAGTTTTGTTCTAGATAAACAATGTTCTATTTTTACAGCAGAGGCATATGCAGTTTTTGAAGCCTTAAAATTGATAAGCGGTGTAAATAATTGTAAATATTTTCTGATCTTAACAGACTCTCTGAGTCTTATTAATTGTCTTCAGAATGTCAATTTTAATTTTAAAACTAACTATATTATTTATTTTATCAAAGATTTCGTGTGGCGACTAGAAAACAAAGGTATAACAATAGCCTTTATGTGGGTCCCTGCACATAAAGGCATTTCTGGAAATGAAATAGCAGATAAAACTGCATATGATGGGGTCAATGCCCTAGATGTCAAAAGTATTGTAAATATTCCTATGACCGACTTTTATTGTAATGTGAAACTATCTGTAAGAAACGTTTGGGAAGATTTTTGGAAAGAAGACCAAAAACTCAAAGGCAAGTGGTATGGACAAATTCAAGAAAACTTACCAACAAATCCATGGTACAATGAGCTGAAGATAGCTAGCCGTGACTTTATCACAACAATAAACAGACTCAGATTTGGTCATAACACTGCACCTGCACACCTTGCGAGATTGAACATAATAAGCAGCAATATTTGCACTTTTTGTAACGAAGAGAATGCCGACATGAACCACATTTTCTTCAACTGTTCAAGATTCACCTTTGAAAGACTAGTGTTGGCAGCTGAAATTATTGAAGAAAGTGATACCTCCCGCCGCCAATTAAGTGATTTCCTAAAAAACCAAAAGTGTTATAGTGCTTTATACAAATATATTAAAAATACAGTGGGAACTATATAAATATAAAATAAATTAAAAACCCTTTAAAAAGACTTGGCTTAAAGGTCTCGTTACCAGGCCATAAAATCTTTCAAAAAAAAAAAAATATTCAATCTATCTCTAGTTTGACATACAAGTACAACCGATCGCAGCTGACATAGAATTGACATAAATAAATTACATGGAGCTAATGTTATACCGGCGCCACACATAGCACAAATGTTTGAACACAGACTTTGTCACACATTTGAACACTTGTATGTTGAACCTGCCAGACATGTTTCACAAAGTTTCACATACATTTTCACTTCACAGTTCTTTTTCTTTTTCTTCGTTTTTGGCAACTTGACACAAAGTATGTGTATGTTGTGCCACAGACAAGGTAAAAAGGTAAGGAATATGGCGGGAAAACCGTATTCCTCCTATAATAATTTTCAGCATCGTTTTCATGTAATATCGTCAGGTCATAAGTCTAGTCAAAGTCTAAGTACAAGTCAATACAGTCAAGGAGTCAAGTCGGTCGTTTCAGTAAAGTGGTAGACGCTTTACTGAAACTTTCAATGGAGTTTTGGAGGGAACACAAAATCGCACGTTTCTGGATAATGCATCACTTTCCTACACTTGTGCACGATAACGAATATCTAATGGATAATATTCTACCAATATTACACATTAAAAACCCAACTTAACACAATTTTAGGAAAATAATACAAAATCACAACATCACTCTTTCACATTCCCGGCAAAACCCCCCACTTCACAGTTGTTGCAAGAACGTCAAACAAGACGGACGACTGATTTGACGTGACAACTGACCACAGACAAGAATTTTTTTTTTCTTATTATGGCACTTCGGCTTTAGCCATGGCCAGTGTCGAGCATAATATATGGCAGGAAAACAATATTTTTTATTACAATAATTTTCAGCATCGTTTTCCATATTATTATCAGGTCTAAAGTCTAGTCAAAGTCTAAGTAAATGTCATTACAGTCAGAAAGTCAAGTCAGTCGATTCAGTAAAGTGGTAGACGCTTTACTGAAACTTTTGATGGAGTTTTGGAGGGAACACAAAATAGCACGTTTCTGTTTATAATATATGTTTCTGTTTATAATATTTAATAGTTTCGGAGAAAAGTGGCTGTGACATACGGACGGACGGACAGACAGACGGACAGACAGACAGACATGACGAATCTATAAGGGTTCCTTTTTTGCCATTTTGGCTACGGAACCCTAAAAAGTCACTGACTTGATTCTTTGACTGTATCAAAGAATCAAGTCAGTCGATTCAGTAAAGTGGTAGACGCTTTACTGTTTTGATGGAGTTTTAGAGAGAACACAAAATAGCACGTTTCTGGATATTGCATCACTTTCCTACACTTGTGCACGATAAGGAATATTGGTTAATACTCTACTGCCGCGGCCGCATATAAGCGTAGTGCTTCGCGCTAAAACCGATTCTATTGGACGATCTGCGTATATCGTCCAATAGTATCATCTCATAGCACGAAGCTTCGGACGATAGACGCAGGTGCGGCCGGGCCGTACCAATATTACACAATAAAACCCAACTAACACAATTTTAGGAAAATAATTATACAAAAACACAACATCACTCTTTTACATTCCCGGCAAAACTCCAAATAATACTTAATACTTCGATCAACCACAGACTACATGTATATATTGTATTATCTATGGACTACACAGAAGTGTCAAGTGAACTTTGCGCATATGTGTAGCAGGTAAGCAAACATTTGAACATAGATCTTTGAGCTCTTTGATGTGCGCCAAAAAACCGACATCGAAGGGCAAAGTGCAAATGTTTGTACAAAGCTGTGAACAAAGTCTCAAAGTCCCGTGCTACACATGTGTACAAACAAGTGTTCAAATATGTGTTCAAATGTTTGTGCTATGTGTGGCGCCGGCCTTATGTGAGCTATTCCTATCTCAAGTAAGAGATAGATCAAAATATATTGGGAACGGCCGTTAATCTGTGATAATAATTGACATAGATAATTGATAATTGAATAACAGGATTAACAGGCTACAGCTGGGAATTTGATTTTGTTATAGAGGCTCTAAATTCAATTAAATTATTTATGTACAATAAATATTAAAGATTTTACTTCAAAGTGGTTTGTGTTGTGCGTTTGTGTGGGAAAATGAAACTTGAGTGTAATAAATTATTGTAATTACAATTATTCCTAACTATGTCGATTACTTACATACCCCGTGTAACTCAGGTAAAATTATTTATTATATTAGATATTTATTATGTAAGTAGTACTTGTTTTAATAATAATATATCTGCATTCATTGCATAAAACTAAGAAAAGTATAGTATTTAGGCTAGTGCCTAAAGCGATTTTTATATTTTGATATCCTAATCACATACGTCGCGCGAACCGTTGGTCTCCGCGAATTTCAAAAAATTTGGTAAATTAGGGTACCAGATTCGCGTGAGGTGTCCCATGCGACAGGTTAAAAATCCTTCAGTCTTTCTTTCCGACATTTACTTCAAACAATTTTCCTTTTCATTTTCAGCTCGATTCAATCCATTTAGATGATCAGTTAGAGGAGTTGTTCAAACATTTATTGTTTCAAACCACCAAATATTTTGAGGTATGTATATCTTTTACTAAAGTCACTTTTAAATTTTAATAAACACATTTAAACATATTATTTATTTGATATTGCTTATAACTTACAAGGTAATTATCTCAACCTATTTTACTCACCTTCTTTTTTCTTCATTTCAGCCAGGATTGCTACAGCCTGTTTTACCCGAGTTGGAATTATTGCTGAGAACATGGATATTCAAATACTCCCTTTACGACAAAAAGTGTACATTTGGTCAGCAGATGCTGTCAATGAGATACAAAACAGAAAACTTTACTACCTCTAAGTTATATTGGTACTATGTGTATACAGTACTATTAAGATACATAAAAGATAGAGCTCTCTACAGTTACACCTCAAATATCAGAGTGCAAAATGTTTTAAACAGAGTGGAAAAAGTTCAGTTAGTTGGTGACATAATGAATTTTCTCAGATTCATTCAAAGTGGAAAGTATCCTACACTGATTGATTTTATCCTCGGTCTCCATTTGTCTGCTGATAGAATAACGAGAGAAAATCTCAGTGATTTTTCCTGGACTAGAGAATTGCTTTGGCATAATCTTATTGTAAGTTTATTTTTTTGAGCATTGTAATATATTTTGTAACTTATCCTACAACTTTGTTTGTGCAGAAATTGATACATCCAAATAAGTATAATATGATGACCTTGTGCTCAAAGTATCTCTATATCAGTTTAAGGGTTTTTGTATGAGAAGGTCACAGATAGGCAGAGTTTCTTTTATTATGGGTTGCATCCTATTTATTTATTTCTTAAAGTTTCTATCTTCTTTTAGGAATTGACTGGGACAGTGTTATCTCTAGTCAACATGTTTGGATTGAGACAAAAAGTGACAAAGCTACTGAGACACATGTGGTGGAAGAGTTATACCCGATCATCTGTCTTGTCGGGTTCTGCTGTGATGACGATACACACGGTGTGCCCTTGCTGCAGTAAGAGGCCTATCCTGCCGCATGTGATGGGCTGCTCGCATGTATTTTGCTATTATTGTTTAACGGTAGGTTAATATATTAATATTAAGTAGGTTAATAATTATATTAATTTTACTATTTTTTTTTTCGAAGTTGGTAACATGTGGAATAAAAAGTTTTAAAGCTTTTTAGATTGAGGTTACTATGTAACAGACAGTGTGCTTGAATTAAATGTTGAACTAAATTTAATATGTAACAGTTTTTTTTAAATTAAGGACCTAATTTTCTTGTTATTTATTTTCAGGCAAACAAAATGGCTGATGCGGATTTCGTGTGTCCAAAGTGCTACTTCAATGGCAAAGATGTGTGTCCTTACACTATAAGTTCAATAGTTTCATAATAGGGCTGTGGTTATTAATTTATTATTGTGATAAAGTCCGGTCGCCAGACAGAGAGCAAAAAATGCCTAACACTACTTTTTAGAGTTCCGTACCTAAAGCTTAAAAACGGGACCCTATTACTAAGACTTCTTTGTCTGTCTGTCCGTCCGTCCGTCTGTCTGTCTGTATGTCTCCAGGCTGTAACTCAAGAACCGCTATAGCTAGACTTCTAAAATTTTCACAGATTGTGTAAGTATATATCTGTAATTGCCATACAAGAAACATGATTTTTTTGGCCTTTTTTGTTCGTAATCAATAATGGTAACTGCTAGTCACTTGAAATTTTCACAAAATCCTTATTTATATTTGTACTTTAGCAAATAATAATAAAATTAAAACAAAGTAAATATTTAAAGGGGGCTCCCATACAAAAAACACATTTTTTGTCTACTTTCGCTCTATACCGGTACGGAACCCTTCGTGTGCGAGTCCGACTCGCACTTGTTTCTTTACCCGCGTACGAATTTACCACTTATTTCTGCAGTTTCGTACGCGAGAGACAGAGACAAGTAGCATTAGAACTTTTTTAAATTTTTCTCCAGTGACCCAGAGTTTAGGTAGGAAGTTTGTTTTTATATAATATTGTTACTATTTTTATAAGCATTTCAAAATAAAGACAATATTTTTCGATTGGCACTTTATTAAAAGCAGATTATTATCTAGTTACTATATAAATAAACATAATTAAGTTACAGGAATAGTATTTACAAGTTACAAATATTTTAGTACGTATTTGACTTATATCATAGAAGCGAGATTCGAGTCCAATTGTAAATTAAAAATAAATAGAAATTACATATTCATACTAAATCCATGAAATTGAGAGCTTAGAACACTGAACACGCAATCTTATGAAATTATCTACCAGTGGTAATGTCAGCATACAGAAACAGTTGCAGTGTTGTTCTATCTATAGTACGGGTGCCCTAGAACAAATTTTTTTGTGATTACTAACAAGCTAATTGTTTGTGAGTAGCTACATTTTGATAAGACGAACAACATTTTTATTTTCGAAAAATCTTGAAAGTGGTAGCTAACAGAGATAGAAAGGATTTCATACTTTGGCTTGATGGTCCTAAAACATGGATTGTTTTATTTGTAGGACAAGGTTACTCTTAAATAATATAACTATTAACCTAAAAACATACAAAAAATCTGCTGTTCTGTAATCAACAACCAAGTTTTGTTGATTACAGAACCCTGTAACGGAACCCTCACCAGCAGATTTTTTGTATATTAGTAGGTCAAGTATATTATATTTTTTGTATATTAGTAAGGCAAGTGTCGAAATTTTGACACTTTTTTGATGGCACTGCAGGCCGAGGATAGTCTTGTTATGAATGCTATAAGCCCGGCCGGCGGCCGCACATTGTCCGAATTCTGATCAGAAACATTTGAATTCCGCCGGATCGCCACCCCGCACATTATCCGAAATATCCTTCCGGCGAGTTTGAGCTCACTCGGCTCAGTACAACATGTAAGAGAGCGCGGACGTTCAACTGTTTCTGATCAGAAATGTCGTACAATGTGCGGCCGGGCTTATTTGTACCATTGGCATAAAAGCTACCAAGTAAACTTTGATTTAATCTTAATACTTAACTTAATTCTTACAACAGTGATATGTATTATGTAAGTACATATATTTTGGTACAGTAGTAAGTGACTGCAATTACTGGACAATGGACATATTGTATTGGTAACTGATATTGTGTAGTGTGCACATCCAGTGAATATACCGGTGCTTCCTACTGTCCAAATCTGCAGGTTGAATCACAATTTCTATTCATCTTGGATCCGAAAACTTTCGGTTATTAGTCAACGCTAGGTGAGGTTCAGCGTTGCGAGGGTTTTGAAAGTCGTGTGATATGCTGATTGACAGGATTACACGAAAGACCTAGGTCACATAGCTCCGGTGGTAGGTAGGAAAGTGTCGGAAGGTTGTTATGTTTGACAGTTTCAAACACAAGTCCACCTCGCTTCGTCAGGTCTGCCTCCTTTATTTTACGCTGTAAATTCTGTTCTGCATTCTGCTGGCAACCTACCAACCACGGTAAGTGGACGCAGCCCTACTCATTTAAACTTAGCGGCACTCCAACAGCACTATCCTTGCCGAAGCCATGGGGACATCAAAACTCCGACGGGATCTGACTTCTAGCGGCAAATGAAATGTCTCCTAAAGGTACCGTTCCGATCAACGCGTTAACGGTTGCGGTCGCGAGGCAATCTTATAGTCTTATGTCATGAAGTGGCATTTTGTTTGAATTTATGTCGGTAGTCGCTTGCCGTGAAGTTTGAAATGCCACCTTAAGGCTGCGTTTCCACCAGTGATGTGTTGCGAGGAATGTGTTTTGATTACCAATAGAATGATAAATTGATAACCAATAGACGTGACCTCGCTCAGCGCAGCGATTCTATTGGATCTTAAAAACACATTCCTCCCAACAATCTCTGGTGGAAACGCAGCCTAACCATCTGAAAGTTATCGAATCCGAGTCGTATTGTCAATCTAGTCCCAGATGATGGTGGTTAATGTTGGTCCTTGCTGTTCCTGACGCTGGCGTGGAAGCCGGTCTCCCAGTCCGCCACGTAGTCCACCGTCCGCACTGAGCCGTCCGGCTCCACCAGGGAGTATTGACCTGCAAGTATGTTACATTAAGAGCCTGATTTTAAACTCATGATGAGCAGCGATTGTCATAGTTTTTTAAGTTACAACTAACTTAAGATAAAACATTTTTGTATGGTCAATGAATGTACTATCAGAGAAGTTGATTCATAGGCAGATGGGGGACTTACATAGTTTGGTCGCGTTATGTCAAACCCAATCATCCCCGCTAGATGTGTAGGGGAAAAATTAACCTAAAACCTAAAATATTTTTTTAAGAATTTATATACCATTTTGTCGACATCATTAATATCTGCATTCATGCCGAATAACAGCTTTGTAGGAGTTTGTAGGTCCTATAATAATAATATAATAATAGCTCCCACACCGGTTTCGGTGACGGTGGCCGGTTTCATTGAAACCAGGCCAGCTACGCAGGAGTAATTTTATAGTGCCCAAGTGTGTGCGCAGTACACAAGAGCACTCTCTATTCCTTTACTCTCATAACCCAGTGGGACGGCAGACCGACACGACCGGCGAGAGATCGGCCGGCAGGACCGACTTTTTACATGCCCATCCGACGCATGGATCATCTTACTTGTCAGACAATCAGGTGATCAGCCTGCATTGTCCTAACCAAACTTGGAAATAACATGTTTCCAACGCGGGAATCGAACCCACGACCTCCGAGTCAAGAGCCGCGCTCTGTACCACTAGACCTATAGTCTCTGAGCTAAACCGCGGAATATATCTGTATTATCTATGCCGCGGACAGACAGACCCACAGACGGACGGACGGACCCAAGCTATAAGAGTTCCTTGTTCACTACGGAACCCTTAAAATGGAATTTTTTTTATTAAATTCGTCGAAACATCGTTAAAATTTCGGTTAGAATGGTTATTGTTGTCAGTATTTTTCTGTTTGTCCGATTTCAAATGCTATTTTAAGGCATTAAAGGCAATGGCCTTTGCTAAAAAATCTGTAGGTACTTAGGTAAAATCTGTAGGTATAGGAGGGGTGGCCAACCGGTCGATGGCGATTGTTAGTCCAGTCGATCGCGGCCAGGCAAAAAAAAATAAATAATTAGACCAGACTGCGCAATTACCAATTAGCTACATAACTATGCTGTTTCATTTAAGATTTCAATAAGTATGTAATTAGAGTACCTACTTGGTAGATCGCACAGGGTTTCGTTAGTAAACAGTAGAACTTAGGTCTAGACTCTAGTCAAGTTGGCCACCTCTGCTGTATAGTGTATTACCTGTATACCCGATAGCGTATACTTTTCTTTTTTTTTTAGTAAGAAAAGTAAAAGAAACGCTAGCATTTTTTATGGCATTTCTCACGAAAACTACCTAATGGATTTGAGCGTTTCACAAATCCATTCGGTATTTTTCAAGAAGGGGTGTTAGTATGACGTATTAGGATATGACATACGTAACGGAGGTTAGGGGGGATCCAACATTACGCGCGATAGTTCAACTTTAAGATAACTTAAAAAAAGTTTTGACGATAAAAAGACGAACCTTTGACGACATCTCCATCTCGCTCCTCCTTCTGCTGCTTAATGTCGCCGGTGTGCGGGTCATTGACCCCGTACTCGAACGCGTACCGGGGGTGCGCGTCCTGAAAATATTGCACTTTAGCGCAATACACACTGAGCCCGCCGGGCCGCCGACAAAGCCCGGCGACACAGCCCGGCGGGCGGCAAAGATGATCATTTCAAACAGGCCGCCGCCCGCCGCGGCCGCCCGGGTTGTGTCGCCGGGCTTTGTCGGCGGCCCGGCGGGCTCAGTGTGTATTGCGCTTTACACTACAGTCGTTTTCTTAATTTATTTCAATGCCTGATATATACAGGGTGTAACAAAAATAAGTGAGAATACTTTAGGGTGTGTACGTGTTCCTTGTAGAGAGCTCACTGTGAAAGTAGCAGCGCTGAAAGACCAACATTTTTTTTTTCACTTTTGTATGCGGAAACTCGTGACGCTCGGGCCTTTGCCCATACAAAGGTGAAAAAAATTCGGCTTTCAGCGCTGCTACTTTCATAGTGAACTCTCTACAAGAAACAAGTACACACCCTAAAGTATTATCACTTATTTTTGTTACGTGTGTACCTACACTTTATCTATACATATACACCACTATTTTTTAGTTAGTACCAATACTTTAGGGGCTTATTAGGTACCTCTAACTGATCATATTTATTTAGTTAAAACATAAAAAAACGCAGACCCAAAATTGTCCACGAAAATACGTAATATTTGGTAAATTCATAATTAATTCAATGACCGAAGCGCGCCTCTAGATACTAGTATGTGTAGTAAGTTCCTATTGGTTAGCGTATGCGCTCGCCGCATCCCATTGATAAATCTTCGGCAAACTCGCGTCGAGGCTACCTACGTCACAGGTGCGACAGAGAGAGAGAGAAAACAAAAATGAGTAAGACAGAATACTATCAATGAATCAGTCAATGGATAGTAAAATGTGTCCATAATTTTATGGTAGATTTATTAAAAAAAGAAATTGCAATAACTTTGTTATTTTTAGATATTATAAAATTATTTCTTCACATATATGATAATAATGGCATGCCTGATAAGCCCCTAAAGTATTTGTACTAATTAAAAAATAGTGGTGTATAATAAAACTGTAGAAATGTGAATTCTGTACATTAAAGATGTTCAAAAAATAATAAGGGGGGGGTGTTACTAGATCGCTATAGAAGCCAAAAATGTGGTTAGTTTTTTGTCTGTCTGTCTGTCTGTATGTTTGTTCCACTATCACACGAAAACTACTGATCCGATTTGAATGCGGTTTTCGCAGATATATTTGTCTTCTTCCAACTTAACATCTGGTGTATAAAAAAAATTCCCCCCACCCCTCTAAGGGGGCAAAAGAGGGGGTCAGGTTTTGTATCAAACTTTTTTCTTTAACACGAAAACTACTGATCCGATTTGCATACGGTTTTCGCAGATATATTTGTCTTTTTCCAAGCCAACATCTGGTGTATAAAATTTTTCCCCCACCCCTCGAAGGGTACCAAAGAGGGGGTCAGATTTTGTATAATTTTTTTTTCTTTAATGGACTTACATCATATTTTTAACTGTGTTTTCCAACTTAACATCAGGTGTATAAAATTTTTCCCCCCACCCCTCTTAGGGGACAAAAGAGGGGGTAAGATTTTGTATCAACTGATGAAGTAGAAATACTATAAATGGCAAATCAACGTTTGCCGGGACAGCTAGTTTTAATAATATACCCCTCAGGAAAAATAAGGAACTTGCCGTAAAGAACTATAAATAAAACGGTCATCAGGAGAATTATCTGAACATTTGCCGGACTAAACCTTCAATATTTTGCTACAGTAATTTTATTTCATGCTTTTATGTCTACAGTCAGATGCAAATGTATGTAAACATTTTGTTAAATCAACCGTAAAATGAAGTAGTTTTGTTGATGCAGATCATTTATCAAAACTAATACGCGTGCCCGCAGGTTTCTTTGTAATATTGCAATCTTAATATGAGCTTGAAAGCATGAATTCCTTGAGATGTCTCTAACCATTTAGGGTCGGTGTAGACGGGCTACAAGCTATTGACGATCTAAGCTGTGCGTATAGGCGGTGTATTGTATGTATTATATTTATCTATGGTATAGAGATAGACTGTATTATAGTTATTTTTCAAATTTTCCTCCGCAGTGGTAGAGTGGGTTAGAGCGTTGCTCTTGACTCGGAGGTCGTGGGTTCTATGTCTGCGTTGGAAACATGTTATTTCCAAGTTTGGTTAGGACCACGGTTAGGACAATGCAGGCTGATCACCTGATTGTCTTGACTAAAGTAAGATGATCCATGCAACCATGCTTCGGATGGGCATGTAAAAAGTCGGTCCTGCGCCTGATGCGCCCCACTGGGTTGTGAGAGTAAAAGGAATATAGAGTTCTCTTATGTACTGGCTACTGCACACACACTTGGGCACTATCAAATTACTCCTGCGTAACTGGCCTGGTTTCAATGAAGCCGGCCACCGTCGCCGACACCGGTGTGGCCGTGTGGGAGTTATTATTATACTAAATTTTTTTTTTACCAAGACACGAAACTCTAGTCATAAAATTTTCTAAAATTTTCGCTTTGTATTTTGGACCAAAGTAGATAGGAGAAACATCGATAGCAATTTAATTACGTAGCAAGTCTATATAAAATTATAAAGGAGTCGCTGGCTACTATCACACTATCCCTGGCCACATTTTAAGTAGCTCGTATACGCGATCCTCAGCCATTCTCTCATTATTCCAAATGCAAACATTGATTAATACGACTGGTATTTCCCGTCGAAATAAGCGGCGAAATCCGCAGAATGTTGGAAAAAACAGCCAATCGTTAGGTACAGAAATACGGCAGGAAAGAGTTTTCTAGAGTAAATTGTTTGTATTTTGGGTCACGGACCAACTAAGATCGGCTAATTGATTTCCCTTTACTGAACAAGTTTTGTACTAAGGAAATGCAGTAACTAGCTAGAATATCTTAACGAATATCGCATAGTAACGGTGCTTTGTGGTGAGCCTATTAATAACTTTCAGTTGGTAAAGTAGAGACTAGAGCTTCTAGCCGGGTAAAGACGAACATAAACCTTTATATATAATAGTTACCTATTACATAATAAAATTTACTAGCAAGCTTTGCAATTATTCAAGGGACATACTTGTAAATTGTAGGTAGCATAAAGGAAGTGTGAAAAGTAACCTAACCTAACTAACATAACCTAACAACCTGTTAAATATTATTATAGAGTTGTTAGGTTAGGTGAAACGAAATACCTTAGATGACTAAGTATATTACAATGTATTGAATATTCCACAGCAATAAACCATTTCTATAAGTTACTTGTGGGACTAAATCAGATACCACCTACCTACTTGTCTTGAATAAAATAATAACTCTCGATTTTGCGACATGCGGAAATTATGGAGGTTTATTTTTTATTTTCGAGTTCATTCTTCGTTTGCGCATCACATACCTAGAAGAACGAATAAGAATTAAGATAATATAACATGTTACTAACTGCCGCAATCAGAGACGAACAATAATTAATTATTTAGTTATTATATCTGTCAAACTCTTCATTAAATTAAAGTTTAATCATAATTAAATGTGAGTGCGGCCGAAATTAATATTACCTATTATCAACAAAGTTTTGTTCTTAACTTATTTAAAGTTTTAGGACGCGCCGCGTGGTTTGGACCATATTAAAAAAAAACTAATTGTAAACAAACTATCACATTCATAAATAGTGTACGTGCTAGGTTAGGAAGTAGTAAAAACTGCCTAATCATCGTTTTTGATTGACGAAAGTTAATGCGAAAATGAGTGTAAGCATTTGTAAATCATATTTTGTGTCACAAGAAACCTGTTTATTAAGTTAATCATTGCGTCACCAAAACTGGGATGTGGTAGCATAGAACAAGTGTCAGAAATAATTATTGGGATTATTTTTTATATAAGCTAATTGTCAGTAAGTGCCGGTTAAAGCGATTGAGTTGATTGATCGGCTTAAATCTAGAGCAATGAACTGATTAAACATCAAGAAGGTGCACTTGACGAATAGAAAATACCAACCTTTGGATCTAAGTATTTCGTAATAATTATTTGTTTTTATAATTTTTCCGATTCTTATCTTAAAGATGTTCCTTCTAAATGTCGTCTAATGTATAATTAAACCAACTTAATTTTATAAAATATATTAAAGTTTATTGTTTGTTTCATTGAACTCCATGACAGACTCCGTAGTCCATATTATAGAACATTAGGCCGATTTTAAAGCAATTTTCCTTGGCTTTTCCTGGGTAAAGCACGGTTTTTAGGTTTAGAAAAACCAAAATTAATAGTAAAGTTATTAAATTAACTAAATCACACGTTATTGCGCCACTCACTCAAGTCTAATTGTCTATTATTATGAGGCTTCGGCAAAAGCTTTTGTTACAAAGCTTTACGCGGTAAAAGCTCTAAGTGCGCCATGCTTAATTGAAAGTAAACGCGATTGCAATGACATTGAAACAAGAAATTGCGTGAGAATCCAGTTTGAAACACCTCCATAACCATTATTTAATCATAAAGCTCCGAAATTGGGATTGTTAAGTAATAACAAAAAGTTGCCTTAAAAATTGTAACATCATAAAACTGCCTTCGCCTGTAAGAGCTTTTTTACTCAAAATCATAATTATTGTTTTTTTATGAAAATACTAGTTGACCCGGCACGTTGTTTTGCCATTTAAAGTATTTCTACTTCATCAGTAATTGATACAAAATCTTACCCCCCCCTTTGCCCCCGAGGGGTGGGGGGAAAACTGATGTTAAGTTGAAAAATACAGTTAATAATATGACGTAAGTCCATGAAAGAAAAAATTTGATACAAAATCTGACCCCCTTTTGGGTTTGGACAGACAGACAGACAAAAAACTAACCACAGTTTTGGCTTCTATAGCGATGTAGTAACACCCCCTGCTTATTATTTTTTGAATATCTTTAATGTACAGAATTCACATTTCTACAGTTTTATTTTAAGTATAGATTACCCGCTTTTTAGTTCTGTCGTTGAGTTATTTATATATTTATTTACGATAGCGGTTATTTACCCCTGTAAATAGCGGATATCATAAGTAAATATTTATATAGCCGCTTAAAACTCCTATTTTAATTCACGATTGTTGAGTATTAAATAGATTCAAATAAGAATATTATTGCGAGATACTTACATAATTCTCCAAGAAGTCAGCGTGAACATTTTTAGACGAGTGTCCTGCTGAGAGCTTCGTCAGAGGAGCTACTGCTACTGACACTTGCTGAGAAACCACTGGCGAAGAGTACCCCACTCGGAATGCTTGCTTGTTCAAGCTGGACGACGAATATGCTGATGAATCAGTTGAAGCATACTGTGCGATCGCAGGTGCAGCGTACTGCACAGCTTGTGAAACATACTGCGTTGCTGGTGCAACATACTGTGTTGCTGGTGCAACGTGCTGCGTTACAACAGGCGCAACGTGCTGCGTTACAACAGGCGCAACGTGCTGTGTTACAACTGGTGCAGCATACTGCGTTGCTGGCGCAGCATGCTGAGTGACCGCAGAATATGCGTGTTGATTGACAGCCTGAGCTACGGGAGCGGAATATTTGGTAATAGCTGGTGCAGCGTGCTGTGTCACCGTTGATGAGTGCTGGACAACAGTAGGTGCGGAATACTGCGCAATCACTGGTGTGGAGTATTGCTTGATAACAGGTGCTTGTTGAATAAGAGGAACTGAGTACTGAGCGACCGACGGGCTCGAATACTGACTTCCGATCACAGATAACGATGATGCCGAACTGGATCCCCCAGATGCATAATTACTGGATGAGTATTGGCGATACACTGGGGACGATACAACGGAATTGTACTGTACAGCTGGTGCCCTATATATTTGGGCATTTGCCACCGGCCCCTGGTTGTAGCTGTTGTAGCTGTTATAGCTGGACACTTTCAGGTCCGGGTGAGTCGTGTACTGCGCGCTAGGAGATGCAGAGTATACTTGAGAGACCACGGGGCCGTCGGACTTCGTGTAAGAGTTCAGAGAAGCCTTAGCATAAGATCCACCAGTGAATAGAGATTGTTGAGACACCTGGTTTTGTGGCAGGTATGTTTTAGCTGGGGATAAAGTGAATTTGGCTTGAAGTGGAGCAGCGGTAATCTTGGCAATGATTGGCGCTTGGGCATACGTCGGCTGAGGAACGACCGTTCGGGCTGACGACGAGAGACCCTCGGATGTAGCGTATCCATGCTCCTCCTTATGAGCTACGAACTGCTCTCTTAGACCGGCAGTGTTAGCTGCAGAATATCCTCCTTGGTATAGGTTTTGTGCATCGTAAAGCGTTTGTGAGTAGTCATTGGAGTTTGTGTAGTCAGCGTTTTCTACGGAAACGATTCCTTTCGTGGTGAGTTGGACTGAGGGTGCGACGTAGTTGTAGCCGTTATCACCGCATCCTTGGGTTGTCTGTAGCTTGCTGAGGTGGTAGTTAAGGTCGGGATCGTGATAAGCGAGTGCAGTCGACAGGCAGGCAAAGGTTAGGAGTATTATCTGAAACAACACCTGGGGTCAGAGGTAATGATAGAGCCTGCTTAGTCAGTAACATAGCTTGCTAAGAGCATAATAATTATGTCCTTCTATGGTCAGGGTTTATGGGCTAAAATTGTCTTTACAAATATCAAGATCCCATAGCATTATAAACGCTACCTAATGTTTTTTGTAGGCCTATAATCTAAATCCGGTAATACCATATTTACTTGAGAGTTAAGATTGTGAATATTTATAAAAAAGTCGCTTAACCAAAATAGTTTACCTAAACGTTTTAAAACTTACAAAATAATTTAAAATACTAATGTTTTAAAAGAAACAAAATAGCAAATATTTATTATTTATCATTTATCTATTTCATTGATGATTATATCTAAATTAAAAAGTTCAACCAGATGAATATTTGAAAGAAAAATATTTGTATAACATAATAATATTATGTTAAAAACAAATACTACGTATCGTAATAATTATGTGAGTACAACGAAATATTAAAAGATAAGCTAGAGCTTTCAGTAACCTACAACTTTCAATGAAAATAAAAAATCAAAACTAACATCTAAAACTGATTATTATTAATTAGTAATTATCTAATAATTTGTATAAAATAATTAGTCTAATACTAACCGTTTTCATTGTCACTCGCACTTATCGGTAACTTAGTACACTCACTTAAGGACTAATTGCATTTGGCAAGCCGCACTTTGAAATGAGAGCAAAGTGTGCCCGCAAAGTCTTATATATACCGAACACATATGTGTAAGAACGGGTCATACTTTTTTACATTCGCCGTCGTATATAGAGGGTGCGGCCCCATGACTCTATATTTCAAGATTATAGATCTAGTGCATTTAGTCTCAAATCGCGTGGACCGCACTTTGCCTATGCACTCTATGAATATTAGTTATAAGTACTCCTATAGATTTCAGCATTGCTAGCCGATTTCATTGAATCATATTTTACTGTGTCATTTTTAGTGCCCAAGTTTTTAAGCAATACTCAAGATTTTCTTCTTAGATATTAATTATTACTTATAGTTAATATTATTATATTATTTAGTCTCAAAGTACATGGTAAGTACTTACCTATATACTACTGATTTCTATGTATATTCAATTATTATTATACGTCATAAATACTATATAGTATTATATAAGCCATAGATAAATATTAATAAAAGCTTCTACAGATTTTGTGTGCGCGCAATACACAAAAATACTTTACTCCCAGAATTCAGTGCAATGGATAATCTCACACGACTGGCGAAAGATCAGGCGCAGGATCGAATTTTTATATATTATCAATCGATCATCGATGCCATATGGATCATCTTTCTTTTTAGTTATTACTAGCTGTCCCGGCAAACGTTGTTTTGCCATTTAAAGTATATTTTCTACATCATCAGTTGATACATGTTTTACCCCCTCTTTTGTCCCCTAAGAGGGTGTGGGGGGGGGGGAAGTCATACACCAGAGTGATGTTAAGTTGAAAAACACAGTTAATACCTAATATGAAGTAAGTCCACTAAAAAAAAGTTGTATACAAAATCTGACCCCTCTTTGGTCCCCAGAGAGGGTTGAGAGGAGAGGGGGGGGGAGGATTTTTATACACCAGATGTTGAGTTGGAAGAAGACAAATATAATATATCTGTGAAAACCGTATGCAAATCTGTGAAAACCGTATGCAAATCGGATTAGTAGTTTTCGTGTTAAAGAAAAAAGTTTGATACAAAATCTGACCCCCTCTTTTGTCCCCTTAGAGGGGGGGGGGGGGGGATTTTATACACCAGATGTTAAATTGGAAGAAGATAAATATATCTGCGAAAACCACATTCAATCGGATCAGTATTTTTCGTGTGATGCTGAAACAAACATACAGACAGACAGAAAGAGTGACAGACAGACAGACAAAAAACTAACCACATTTTTGGCTTCTATAGCGATGTAGTGACAGAGGTGTAATTTCGGGTGTCATTTCATATCTTTTATGTACAGAATTTTCATTTCTACAACAGAATATTGTCTTCCTCCCGCACGCGCTTTGGTGACGCCCACTATCGTAATATTTTAATTTCGCCATAATTTCAAAACCAAACGTCCAATTTTAATCATTCAAAGACCAAATATTATCTACATAAACTGAACTTAGTGATAAAATAATTTATTTTGATAAGGATTAATAGCGTGAGTAAAATATATCCGTTTAAATGTAGTCCAAAAAAAAATCAGGATTTTTAAATAAATAAATGGTTATTGTGCCTCACTCGACATAGATAGGTATAGTGTGTCGCGGACTTTTTTGTAGATATTTATAAGATCTACAATTACTTAGAACATTTTATGGTTCTATCTTTTATAGTTTAGGCAGCGTACGCAAAATAAGTAACTTTTCTAGTTGATTTTTTACACCTTGCGTCCGAAAAACTCAAATATCTTACGGAACCCTACTTTTTTCCAAAATAAAATGTAGCCTATGTTCAGCAGAAATAATGTAAGATTCCAATAGCAAAAGAATTTTTCAAATCGGTCCAGTAGTTTCGGAGCCTATTCGACTCAAACAAACAAACAAACAAAAAATCAAATCTTTCCTCTTTACAATAGTAGTGTAGATTATGATGATAGGTTTCGTGTGTGTTTAAGTGGGTTTGAGAATAGTTTAGAATTAAGTATAATTTAATCCAATACATTTTTTTTCTGTAAATTGTAGGGACTATGGTTCAGATTGCAACAGCTTATTTCAAGTGGTTTATATATTTTAAGACGTATGTACAGGACAGTCTTTCGGGTCCGCTACCTAATTAGAATATTGCTCTTACGTTTGTGATATATGGGAACGGCTCCTAATATTTCTAGGCAATTAAGATTATCTTAAAGGCTACGTTTTGAAATATATTGTCGTATGTACGTGGGCTTTGTACCAATTAGGTATTGAATTTATTTGATTTGTATCCGCTGGTATCAATAGGTTATATAATGTTCTAGTTTACCCGATGACCCCATTGGTTTTGTGATAAGCGTGTTTTACAAGTCCTGGGTTCAAATCGCACCTAGATTACGGTGAGATATTGCAAGGATATTGTTAACTTCTAGGTAATCTCAAGATTTTCCATAAAGACAGGACAGATAGACATACATATTTATTAACTTTAATTAATATTAAATATTACTTAATTAATATAAGTCGTATATAAAAGCTTGTTAATTAAACACAAGAATCAAACATTTATCAATTATATTCGGTGATAATTCAGTTTTTAGTTTGTTTGTGACAAAACATCATAGTTTGTGACCATTTCCGGAAAATGTCTTTACTTCCGGGTGTAAACGGATATCGCGTCATTCTATCTCATAAATCATAATGCTTTATGCTTCTTAGTGTTAATTTTCAGAAAATAACATTTAAATTACATAGGCAGCCCGGCTGGATTTATATTTTGTATGAGCATAGGCCACTTTAATTTCGCCGCCCCTATGTACTATCAGAGAAGTTGCTTCCTAGGCAGATGGGGGACCTACTTAGATTGGTCGCGTTACGTCAAACCGAGCTGACAGATCCCAATTAACATTGAATTGACATGATCCGACCAAATGACGTTGGTCTGTCAACTGCATAGGAATCAATTTCCTCAATGGTACAAACTCTGCTGCCATTTTTAGACGCCCCTCCCCCCCTCCCCCCCTAGAGGACGCCATAGGACGCAGTCACCCATAGCCTAAGTAGGTGTATAAAAAGCCTTAGTAACCGTAATTGTGGATGATATAAATATAATATGTATACTTACAGTTACAGTATTTTCAGAACGAAGAAGAAGAAACCAGACAAACTATACAAGAAACCAAACAAAATATACTGACTGGTTTCTTCTTCCTCTAACAGAACAGAAACAAGCACTATAGCCACTAGCCTGGGACAAGTTGGTCTAGTCCAGAGGACTGAGTAGCTCAATTTAGTTGGGAGTTGGGACCCTCCATGAGCGGGTTTCCTCACGATGTTTCCCTTCACCTTACACGAGCGTCCGTATTATGTACTTGAGATCATTGTACGCCTCCATCTGGGACCAAACATCTCGAGTGTGAACCAAAGGTCTACCCATTGAGCCACGGACGCTCTTAGGTATATAAAATATAATGTTAGCAAGTATGACTTATGTTGTTGATAATAATTAATATAAATTTGTAATCAGTGGCGTAAATTTGTTCTAGTATAACACCAAAATAGATCTGAAATAAAAAAATTTGCGAGCTACGTTCCGTTTCAATAGCGTTGACCCATACCATGGTCAATCCGAAAACCGGCGTAAAGCAACGATGTGTAAGGTATTCGCAAGTTGCAACACCTAGTTACATTACACGTGCAACTATTTTAGTGTTAACATCCACCAGTACCTAGGTCACCTGACTAGTCACTGACCTAGGTACATGTTAACACTAAACGAGTGGCACGTGTAACTCTTCTGGTGTTGCAACTTGCGGGTGTCTATTGGCGGCAGCTATCGCTTATGATCAGATGCTCGTTTCTTAATTCACTACATAAATAATCGGCAAAGTGCGAGTCGGAATCGCGCACGAAGGGTTCAGTACCATTATAGAGCAAAATTAGGCCATAAATTGTGTTTTTTGTATGGGAGCCCCCCTTATTTTTTATTTTATTTTAATATTATTATTAAATATTAAAGTACACATATAACTAAGGATTTTGTGAAAAATTCAAGTACCTACCTGTTGCAATTTTTGATATAGAGCAAAAAAGGCCAATAAAATCACGTTTGTTGTATGGGAGCCCCCCTTAAATATTCATTTTATTTTATTTTTAGTATTTGTTGTTATAGCGGCAACAGATATACATAATCTGTGAAAATATCAAATCTCTAGCTATTACCGTTCTTGATTTACAGCCTGGAGACAGACAGACAGACAAACGGACAGACGGACAGACAACGAAGTCTTAGTAATAGGGTCCTTTTTTACCCTTTGGGTACGGAACCCTAAAAAGGTATCAAAAGACCCTTTTTACAGCCCAATAATAAAAATTGAATTGAAAAAAATAATTGCAAGTAACTTAAAAGAAAAGAAAGCTACAATAATTTTTTTTATGAAAAAAGGGGGCAAACTAGCAAACGGGTCACCTGATGGAAAGCAACTTCCGTCGCCCATGGACACCCGCAGCATCAGAAGAGCTGCAGGTGCGTTGCCGGCCTTTTACGAGGGAATAGGGTAATAGGGTAGGGAAGTATAGAGAAGAGAATAGGGAACGGGATTGGGCCTCTGGTAAACTCGGCGAAAAACAGCGCAAGCGCGGTTTCACGCCGATTTTCTTTGAGCCCGTGGTATTTCTCCGGTCAAGCCGGCCCATTCATGCCAAGAATGGTATGGGAAAAAGCTGGTATCAATGTTTTTTCAGTTCTGAAGTTAGGTACATAATATAGTACATAGCACCAATCTTTATTATAATCAGCAGAAATGTGCCATTTATGAACGTGGTTTTCTACTATACTTTTTAAGTAAACGTTTATTTTATAACATTGTAGTTTCATTGCAAAAATAATTATTTCACAACTGTTTACATTTCTGAATTTAATTTTAAAGTGAATATTGCAAAAATCTAGCCTTTCGCTATGGCAACATTTAAATAACCTTTCTTGAACATAATAAAGTACAATATTATTATTAAGGAATTAAGGACTAGCGATTTGCCTACTACTTTGTTTGGGAAGTAGATCATGTACAGAAATACTTTTTGCATGTCCATATCAAACTATAGGACAATCTTTATTGTCAGATGAAACAACATTCCTCTTTAAGATATGGATCTACGTCTATATAATAATATAATACATTGAATCCTGAATTATTTTAGATATTTAATATTATTTTACAAAGTCTCTCAGAAGCTAACGTATGACCCACGTATGACCAAAGCGCTGTTACTAAATTGACTAAATCGACAACCCAATATACAATTTCTTAGCGCAAATGCACCAGGAGATCCGACCCTACGTAAAGTGAGAAAGAGCTAAGAAGAAAAAAAATTACAAAGAAATCAAATTGATACGTATTTCAAACGTGAGTATAAAACCTACAAATGGTACCGTCGAAGAAATTGATTCCTAGTCATTTGGTCGTGTTGTCAAATTATTGTAAGTCGTGAACTGTCGGCTGGGTTTGACATAACGCAACCAAATTACGAAGGTCTGCCATCTGCTTAGGAATCAACTTCTCTGATGGTACTTACTTAACCACTTAAACACAAAGGTCTAATCTATTTTATCTAAGTGTTAGAACATAGAATAAGATCCATGTCATAGTGATAGTATTTTATGTCACAGCCGATATTCGCGGGCATGTTATAAAAAGTGAACCCGTCAAGTGCAGGTCCATGTTGCGTAACCTCTGCCATACTCGTACTACTGGTCCGGTATAATATTAATTACATCAATATTTAAGTATACTAGGTGTTGCCGCAACTCTGTTGAGACGAAATTCATTTATGGAGATGGAACTGTTCTCAGGACTTAAATTTTCTCTTAATATATTTTAATCACGGGTTACGCATGAAGAGCTGATAGACACACTTCGAGTTTTTATATTTTTATATTATATTTTATAAACTTGATGTGTGTCTTCGTGTCACTTGTAAACCTTCCCTGGACTTCCACGATAATTTTGAGACTAAAATTAGACAAATCGGTCCAGCCGTTATCGAAAATTAATTTATTTGTATAATTAAACACTTACTAGGGTTTAATTATTAAATTCTTCTTGTGAGTAAATCTCTAAAATCTAAAAGAAACAAATTATGCATACTCGTAGTAAATTTACCTTACATTGCATCATAATATAGAACTGTATCCGTCATCTCGACTTCTTCTGAAGCTGAAATTCTAGACTGTAATACAAACCGCCACATTATAATATTATATTCTGCAAAAGCTGCGAGTATTTTTTGACATTTCATTGTCACTGTAACCTAATCCGTACTCTACTATACTCTAGTCAATTAGTGAGAGCGTCAAATTTAGATTGCGACATCAACAGTTAGTTTTAACCCTTAACTACCTGACCGGAGTCTCTCAGACTCCAGCAGTTCTATTTTTGTTCATATCTTTACAAGCAAGGTCCATTGACGGTCGTGCGTCTGTGTACCTTCGCTTCTCTACCTGGAGTACCGCTTTTCAGCTCGTCGAGGTCGCACGCGCATTTGGTGCATTTTGGTGAGTAAAAAACTATGTCGTGGAGTCTGAGAGACTCCAGGTAGGTAGTTACGTGACTTTTTCAAGAACCTTTTTCTTTTTTGTTTTAGTTGAAAATGACGTCAAATAATAAAAATATTGAGCGTTGGTTGGAGAAAGACCTTTCTTCGAATGAAGAGGAATATTTTGATGAACAATGCAGCGAAAACGAGCCAGATATCGATGAAAATGTTGTCCTTTCTTGTGATTCTGCATCGGATACAGAGATCGAAGATGGTGAAATCGTAGAAGAGAGTGCTTCATCGCAACCCTTAGGCTCGATCCTAGATTCTTCTTCGTCAGACGACAATACAATATTTTGCTTCATATGTAAGAAGCCTACCTGCCTGGAGTGCAGTACACGACGTGCTCAATATGCCGTAAAAAATTGTAAAGTTCGAGCCTTGCAATTTTATTTAAAAAAGTCTTTTTTACCAAATATGAATGTCACATTATGTTGATTAGTCACTAATCTTTAAATAATTTATAAAGAAAGTTCCTATTTTTTTGTTAATATTTTTTAAAGATTTCGTTTAGCAAAACTGTAAGAATTTTGAAAAAATTTTGTTCATTTTGAGAAAATGTGTACTTTTTAAGTATAAGACATAAGGTTTTAGTGTTTTTATTATTTTTAATAAATTAAGAAGTATTTAAGCTATAACAAGTTTCTTTTAATTGATTTTCATATAGCATACTTTTTGTATATTAAGAGTTCAAAATACGGGAGTCTGAGAGACTCCGGGTAGGTAGTTACGTATGAGAAATAAGGGTCAGGTAGTAGAGGGTTAATTACCTTATGCCTTATTAATTTAATGCGCTAACGCGCTTAGAATTAAATGTGTTGACATGTCTGACTTAATGAGGATTAGAAAACAAAAGTGTGTTCTTGGTACCAAAGTGTCCTACAACTTTTTAGTATCCAAAATTTAAAGCACCGGAAACTTATTAATATACTTGCAGTCTTATTTCTTTTAAATACACATGTAGCAATGTCAGATGGGAGTACGCACTATGCGTATATATGCTTAAAAGCGACATAAAACTGTAATTTCATCAGTCTCATCATGATATTTAACATTTCAATTCTGACACGCTTTTAATGCAGAGGCAAATACCGCCTCGTTTTGTCTCGTTTCAGTGTGGCCAAAAGTAACGTTAAAAACGTTATTTCTAACGTTGTCTCAGATTTATACGACAAAAGTAAAGGAAAAGCTTTATTTATTGTATTTTTTCCTTATTATAGGTATCATTATATCACCTTATTTTTGAAAATCATGATTGTAAGAACTTTATATCCTCAGTAAAATGTTGTAAAAGACAGCCGCCCATATAAAACGCATTTCATCATTACTGCAATGATTAAGGGCCACAAAACATTTCGTCAGATGTAAATTATGAATTAATAACAACTTTATTATTGAAAAACTGTAAAAACCGGCCAAGTGCGTGTCGGGCCACGTGCAATGTAGGGTTCCGTAGCACCGCTAGTTTTTGAAATTTTTTGTATGATCAATCAATGTACAAACTTCGCCGAATATATTTTTTTTAGTTGATCGACTATTACTCAATAACTTATGAAGTTAACTTAGTCGTGATAATTTTCCTTTTAAATTCAGCATATTTCCTACTCCCGTGAATTTTTTCACATTTCCAGAAGCAACCGTTTAGCTGGTAGAAACGACGATTTTTTCCACTTTAAAACTTAATATTTCACAAATGGATCCCTAAACCGGAAAATGATCTATGAATACTCATAATATTTTTAAATAACCTATCCAACGACACCCCACACGATGGGGTGGGCGCGAAAAAAAAAAATTCAACCCCGCTTGATGTGCAGGGGAGGTACCATAAAAAAAACATTTTTTAAATATTTTATGTACCATTTTGTAGACATTATTAATATTGTATATTCATGCCAAATTACAGCTTTGTAGGTCCTATAGTCTCTGAGCAAAACCGCGGACAGACAGACGGACGGACAGACGGACGGACAGACCGAAACTATAAGGGTTCCTTGTTGACTACGGAACCCTAAAAATGATTGTAGTGTAAAGAGTAAAGACAAAGTAAAAAACCGTGTAAGCTTTGTCTTGATTATATTAAGTTAAAGCATGTCAAAGTCTAAAGTAACGCTAATTTATATCAATTGTAAGCAATGTTGACAATAATTATAGTTTTCAGCAAAATTGCTGTTTTCCTGACAAAAATATTTGCATTGTGGTTAGAGTTATCACTTATCAACTATAGATATCCCTTTACTCAATTGAACGAATCCAGTAAGTATAACGTTTGTATATACATCTACTGTTTTTTTTTATTTGCGGGCTATGTGAATAAAAAATTTAAACCCTTGATAAACCTTTTTAATTTTTGATTACGCCAATTTGCGTCAATCTAGTTTATTATAAATCATGTGTTAATCATACCCAACTACATAATATAAAGAACACATTACAAGTGGCCCTCAAACAATCAGTTGTTAAAAAGCTCCAGACTTCGTGCCGTTAATTGAATAGCGTTTAATGAAACGAGGCACATGATAGCCTGCATATATCACTCGGCTGTCAGTGGATTATGAAAACGTTATGCAGTCACCCTGTATGTGCCTGTATTGTGCAATTTCAGTTGCCACGACATCCCACACTTTATCTTACCTGTCAACAGACTGATTATGTCTTTATACAATTAATGTGGAGCTTTGATTTTGTAAGTATTGTTATTTTTGAAAACTTTTCTGAATTCTCATCATTATATAATATTCTCATCACTATATAACAGTATCATTACAGAATACAGATAGAAAATATTAATAATGATGAAAACACTCATTTTACGAGATTGGGATTCTATCACATACAAAATATATGGGAAAACTGTTTTTACAGTATAATAAGATAATTAGTATAGTAACTCAAATCATCAAATCAAATCAGTAATTGGCAGCGCTATCAAAAATGTTAATTATTTTCCAATATTTATAGTAAGCAATCAAAACATTTTGTAGAGAATATGTAAAGTAAGTTTACCAATCCGAAGCACTAAGCCTGTTTTTTATTACCACTATCCAAAGGACATACAATAAATTGTAATATATTGCTTCAGTTGCTGAGCACGAAAATACAGTGAAAAGATTAATGTGTTTAATTAATAACTGATGCAATTATTTATTGATGGTTGAAGTTTTTTAAGGTGTACCTACCTATTGATTTATTACAATTTTATTAGTCGATTGTGTTTTTTTTAAGTTAGCAACTCCAGGCAAATAGTATTACTGCCTTATTTAGAGACGAATTTTTATGACTTTTTTGACAGATTCTCAAGATAGGGTTAAGGGTATGCTCTATCTGTCAAGTTAAGTGGTTGATAGCCTATCCATCACTTATCAGGAAGTGGTGAAACAAGCCCTTAATTGACGTTGTCTGTCAAATTCTTCATTTAATAATTATTATCAATTAATATGTAATTAATTATTATTCGTCTCCGAGTGTGGCAGTTGGAAAATTTGCAAAAAGGATCTTAGCTGCAGTATGTAGTAAGTATAGAGTAATATTAAACGATATTAACGCTAACAATAGGTTTGAGATGTATAATAATATAATTACAATGTTATACAAAGAGCTAATAACTTAATAGAAGCAGCTGGCTTGGGCGTGATATGGGCTGATTTTAACGCTGATAATAACATACAATCTAGACTGATATAAGGTTAAGGGTTCTCATAGGCTTCATTAAAATAAATATTTTGGTCCATTTTATGATAATTTCGTTTTTCAGTCAAAAATGCTGCCTCGAGATAAGCGACTACGAACATGTAGAGGAAAATATTCATCCACAGGATGCACAGTGATAATACTTTGGCGTGTGTATGTGTCTTTTATATAAAGTTCGCTGTGAAAGTGGCAGTGTTAGGAAAATAAATTTTAGTGTGATTTACATGGCCAAGCGTCTCAGCGTCATAATTTGCCCATTCAAAAGTTAATCAAAAAGTTAATCTTTCAGCGCTGCTACTTTCACACTGAACTCTATATGACTCTAAAATATAACCAACGATTGACATCGATTTCGCATGCTGTAGACAACTTCATAACAGTGGTAAACATGACAACCCATCATAGTCTAAACTAGTGTAAAGAGCATATTTTGAGCAGTAGAGAGAGCATACGATTCTGTCCATATGATCTCATATGCAATCAAACCTCGATATTTAGCAATGTCTACTATATAATTAAGTACAAGTTATGTTCGGTATATTGCGAGCAAGATTTTGCATATATCTAACATATGAAGTAACGTTAATCCAATGATATACTTGTAATAAATTACTTATTTTAAAGGCAGTTGCGGGTGGCGCCGATTTGCTAAGCTCTACTATTTACTAGTTCGAAATTACGCAAGTATGTGGTTGTATACAAAATTCTAATTGCTCCAGATGTATTGATGTTATAAGTTAAGATGTTATCATTAATCAAATACGACATAAGCGTCAGTGTAAATTGGCGTAGGTAAATGGCAAATGGTTTTGCTGACCTCAGCCAATAGGTGTAAAATTGTTTAAGTTGAATTAGATGAAAGAACTACTAGTTCAAAAACGTAAGATTAAAATCGATTATTCCAAACAACTCTTTGATGCATATACTCGTAAGTTGTCGCCTTAATGAGGAAAATAGCAGGTACCATCAATTACTGTTGTAAATAATAAGGTAATTATTAATGTGTGTATTTTGTGATAAAGTTTTTCATTGTCATTCAATATTTATAAAAGTCGTGTTCATAGAAATATTACAAGCCAAATTATAGTCTATAGCTTACTAAAACTTGAGATATTATTTAAAGTTATTATTGTGCTATTTAAAAACAACATTATTAGTTTCGATTAAGTTACGATGCAGTTTCGCTATAATAGAACTGCAAAAATTCATTCAAAAATCAGCCGTTTCATTCTATTTTTCTATTTGATAAATCTGGACTCGATCAAAGCAATATTAACGTTGGATTAAATAGCAGAATTATTGGGGTATAGATTAAAATAAATTATATTATTCGATTCTACGAATAATATAATCTAAGGAAACGTAACTCCCATACTTCAACCGTTTTGAATTTAGTTCTTTTTCGCACACTATAATATAATATGTAATAATAATAATAGCTCCCACACCGGTTTCGGTGACGGTGGCCGGTTTTATTGAAACCAGTCCAGCTACGCGGGAGTAATTTTATAGTGCCCAAGTGTGTGCGCAGTACACAAGAGCACTCTCTATTCCTTTACTCTCATAACCCAGTGGGACGGCAGACCGACACGACCGGCGAGAGATCAGGCGCAGGACCGACTTTTTACATGCCCATCCGACGCATGGATCATCTTACTTGTCAGACAATCAGGTGATCAGCCTGCATTGTCCTAACCAAACTTGGAAATAACATGTTTCCAACGCGGGAATCGAACCCACGACCTCCGAGTCAAGAGCCGCGCTCTGTACCACTAGACCACGGAGGCGTTATAATATGACAATAGCAACGAGACACCAACACTCTTTACGAAATAAAACCATTGACAATAATTTAAGAGTTTTTATTATCCGTATATTCAACTGCAATCAATTAAAAGTAAATCAATCAATGTCGGACATTATGTCACCGATGTAGCACGCTTTGTCGCCAGTAATTCATGAAATGTTATACAATTTAATGTTGATTTAATTGTAACTATACAGATAAAATAACAATTATACATATCCAGTAACTTTTAACATATTTCATGACGTAAAACATAAATTATGTACGCAAAATTTCGTAGAGTTTTTATTTAAAAAATTAAACGGTACTTACATTAATTTATGATTGAAGATGAAGAAACTGAATATCATCTGTTTACACTATCTCTATGCAATAATAATAATTATTGAGCTTTAGACTACGGAAGCTTACATTTTTCATATCATTTACCGTTTCCATATTAAATGCATATATCTGTTGACTGTTCTATATATTTTGACATAATATTAAGCTTTTGAGCTTTCATATGACGGATATAATCCAACTGTAGCTTTAAGGTGGACGCAGACGTAGCCGCAACGCACGCGCCGCATTTTTAACCGACTTCCAAAAACGACTTAGCCGAAATCTCAACTATTTCTGTACTCAATCTTCATGCTTTTGAAGTCGGTACCAGCTTACTTTAGCGTAAGTTCTATGTCAAGGATCTCATTTTCCGGGCTGGTAGCGACTTCAAAAGTACGAAGATTGAATACAGAAATAGTTGAGGCTTAGGCTAAGTCTGAAGACTGCACTATAATAAGGAATAGGAATTATTTGATTCTTTTTAGATTATTTTTAAGAATATTACTTACTTTTGTTTTTACCTTGGAAGTCGGTTTTAATTTTTTGTTAAAAAATAATCTGCACTACCTTCGCTGTACGCTGTACTGGATTTCTTTTGTACAGTTTTAGAGCAGTAATTTGCAGCGTGACCGTTATTAAGTGGAGGCTTATTGCAAAGAACTTCATTAATTAAATAATATTATGTTATGTTCGCTGCAGTTCTCTTCTAGCAGAAAATTGTTTGTTTGGAAATTATACGTTTTATCATGTTAAGATTCATAAGACAGGCACGGGCTTCTGCGGTTAAAGCATGAAGTGGTAGGGAAAAGTAGGGTTCCGATTCGTATATGGGTACCTAGAATTCTGCGGCTAAGGTGCTTGCGACCAGATCAGCACTCACCTTTAGCTGCGGTTGTCAACGGAGGTATAATTAATCACTCTTGATGCCGTGATATTGTTCAGTGCTCTATAAAACTTACGTAACACCGTGAGATTGGCCATTAAGGCCACAAGGCCGAAAGAAGGAAAGGGCCAAAAACAATGATGCACTCAAAGTATTTTATAATGCCTTTGTTAGCTCTCTGTAAAATGAAATGGTTTCGTAAGATATGCATTATGCATTTCAGGGCTATAACATTTTGAAATTAGTTTATTACTAGGTGTTGTCCGCAACTTTTTGCGCTATTCGTTTATCAGGTGCTGCCGTAAAACTGTATTAGGAAATATTATTAATATAGTTCTGTATTCGAATTTTCAAAACTATATCATAGTTTTTCTATTCTTTACCTACTAACATTGTAGTAGAATGCTACAATTGAGGCAAAATAATTTGTTATCCAACTTTATTTAAATGTCAAACTCACATTCAATATATTGCGTTAAAAGGCGAGTATTTCTCTACTGTAATAACAAAATGTGACTCCGGTAAACATTAAAGCTACGATAACGTTATTAATGGCAACTGTGGTAAATAAATGCTAGCTCTGAGAATACAATACGAATATATGTATAGTAGCGTAACTCTGCTGTGTTCTTAGAATCAATTTCATGCAACTAGGAGACAAGATTTCAGCGCTCACAAAGTGCAGGACAATTTTTGTAGACATTGCGCGCGGCTCCACCCGCGTTAAACCAATACTCAGCAGCAATCGTATATTTATCTGCAATATAAAGTATTATATGTCCTTTCCCGTAGTCTACATTATGTCTATGCCGAATTTTATCGAAATTGGTCTTGCAGTTTTGAAGCTTATTTGATGTAAGCAAACGAACAACCTTATCCTTTGGCAGTATAGGACGTGTATGAGCTGAATTCAGGTCTATTATGAAGATGATCCACTGTACGTTATTTGTTATGTTACTACTCTCAGTTTCGACTTATATGCAGCACCTTTATTGCAATGACATAATATAAGGTGTACTCTTATTGAAATTAAGAGGCAAAATAGTTGTGAATATACCATGTGTTTCATACTCTTGTATGCGATTTGCGAAAGTGAAATGTTCATTTTCTTGTCTCGAGCCTATTATTTTAAACGAGCTATACCGTCTTGTTTGAGGTTTTGCAATTATCTTTCTCGTTTCGTGTACGTCAAAAATATATTACATGGGTTTGATACCTAATAATGATAATGCAATAGAACTTTAGATAGTTGACAGTATAATTTCAAAACAGAAAGCAAACTCGTTGTTGATTTAAGCTTTCAATCAAAGAACTTACGATTTCAATAGATTCTTACAATTCAATTCAAAATATTGTTACGGATACAGACTCACAGTGCCTCTACCGTCAAACTAGCGGAACTTATAGAACATAAATATATAGGCGAGCTAAATAATATGAAATAGAGTATTATTGAATATTTATTTCATTACAGATTAGTTGTATCATACAAGCGTGTGCTTACCACAGCGCTTTTGTATAAATCCGCTTTGCAATCGCATGCGGTATAATAAATTTTGTACTTTATCACTTTTGTTTTTTTATTTAGTAACTGGAATTAAGTACACACTAATAATGTCATAGTCATATTAATATGATATCAATTATTAATACTTAAATGATAATTAACCTTGCACGAAATTCAATATTGACTTGACAACATCAGTACTTTCACGATATTTTTAGTTTAAATGTAAGGCTTTTACTTAAAAAAGGTCATACCTACAGCTCTCGAAAAGAAGGCCGGCCACTATAGAGGCGGCAAAACTTGACCTTAAGGTACATTGTTGGCTGTTGTAGTTAAGACCAAGAGTACCATCAGACAAATTGATTCATAGGGAGATGGCAGGCCAACGTAATTTTGTCAAACTATGTCGTTTGCTGCCAGCATTTATGGTCAGTTTGTAAATTCTAATAAGGTAAGAACTACTTACTATACACTAGCTAAAAGCCGAGGGCTCGCGTCGTCACACCTTGCCTGACTGATGATAACACAATATATACTTATAAAAATCTTGACTGACTGATTTTTTTATAAAATAAGGGGGCAAACGAGCAAACGGGTCGCCTGATGGAAAGCAACTACCATCGCCCATAGACACTAGCAACATCAGAAGAGCTGCAGCTGCGTTGCCGGCCTTATAATACTATATGCTCTTTATTATAGAGAACACACTCTCTTCTAGAAGGTTTGCAGGTCGTATAGGTCCGGAAATACTGCCGGTGACAGTTCGTTCCTGAGTATTATGATAACAAATCTACATACATACAAATAAAAATTACTATATTAAAGAACAGATCAATAGGTGTGATAGTTTTTCCGTAAAGTGTACCACAAAATGTAAATGTTGTGGGATATACTGAGGGTCGCTTTGCTAACCCTGATAATATTATGTAGTTCAATATAAAAATAGATTTAGTGAAAAATTGGCTATAAAGTAGATTGTTTAATCAGGACTCCGGAGGCTTTATTTACAATCCTGAAAAGACATGAAGAATTCAATGGCAAGTAGGTACATACTCTCTGCTAAACAACATGTACCGAGAAGGAAAATTAAGTTTTTACAATATTATATTATTATAGGTGAAATGACATAATATTTTAAAACCCATGTTGAACTAGTGATTATTTGCTACGAAGATGTAGCCTAGTTACCGTTTTTCTATAAAATATTTATATGTTCAGAGTTATTAATAAACAAGTATACATTTAAGGATAGGGTCGGTATTACCGTAACTTTAATCTTGATATGTTTTGCATAACATAATCGGTATATCGAATATGTTAAGTGACCCGGTGGCCTAGTCTTATAAGTTATATGTATCTAAGGCAGGTGTAAGCGGGCCTCCGCGTAGTATTACTAACTACTAGTACACTAAATAATAATATTATCACTATTTTAAAGTATATAGTGGCAGCGTTTTTTCGTCTGTTCTTTATACATTCGTTAGTTGGTTCTCAGACATAAAACTTTATATTTCAATGAATGTCCTAGGAAAACGCGTAAAGCACGATTAAGAACTGTCGACCACCCAACCTAGAGTAGGCTTATAGGTACCTGAAAACTGCGACACTAAGTAGTGCGTCTGCGCAAACCCCAAAATGATTTTGCAATCTCATAGGGCCATATCTGAGTCAGATGTTATCGGCTAAGTCGCAGGTGATGGGAGGCGTATAGTATTATGCTATGTATCGGTACTATACATATATCGGTATACATAATATGTATAGTATACCGGATCTACATATCGCCTACGACTGATACAGATCAATGCTATGGTATAAATTATGCGAAGCTTGCTGTTATTTTCTATTGTTCTAAGCTTCCAATGTCAGTCTGCCAATATGAGGAGCACACGTTTACGTTTTATTTTTCAATAATTATAGCAGTCATTATTGAACAAATATTTAAAAAATCATGGTGAATAGTAAATTTAAATATTCACTTAAATAAATAATTTGCTTCAAATTGCTTTTGTGACGCGTGTTTAAATTCAAATGTTTGTTTTTTTCTCTAAATACTTGTTTGTGGATTTAAAAGCAACGTTAATATTACTTACTACTCGTTATAAATTATAAATTCAAGTTACAAAAGCTGACAAAAAAGTTATTTTAGTTAACTCTTATGTATAGCCAAATTATTTGCTCTAGTAATCTAGTTTAACAACGAATGAAGAACAACGTAAACACTTTTAACCCACAATTCTTAGCCTGCAGCTAAATGTTACTACTAAACTAGATCTAACAAATTACGTAATATACAGGCTGCACTGTATTTTGGCGCGTGGCCGAATATATTATGAACTGGGAGAATGTACCACCAGAGAAAATGATTAATATGCCAACGTTATTTTGTCGGATTATGTCAAGCCTAGCTTGTCAGCTAGGCTGTCGACCACGTTTAAGCCCGGCCGCACATTGTACGACATTTCTGATCAGAAACAGTTGAACGTCCGCGCTGTCTCTTACATGTTGTACTGAGCCGAGTGAGCTCGAACTCGCCGGAAGGATATTTTGGATAATGTGCGGGGTGGCGATCCGGCGGAATTCATAAGTTTCTGATCAGAATTCGGACATTGTGCGGCCGGGCTAAAACTTGATGCAATCTGCCAATTAACAATTTCTCTGATAGTACTTGCGAAGCAGCTATTTCGCATTAGGATCAATAGTTTCTAAATTTGTACTGAATTGACAGATTTGTATTACGTCTCACGCAATTGAAATCTGTCAAATCCATACAAAAGAAAATCGACGCGTCGCGTTGCGGATTGAATTGACCTTTAGCCTGTCAATATCAACTGTATAATTTTGCATGCGGACGAGATGAAAACAAACGACGTGCTGGCAGTTTTGATTGACAGCTGCTTTACATCCACGCCCCTATGACATTGTACATACGTAGGTATTGTTGACGCGCCAAAATAACTTTTGTAAAAAAACGATGGGTTGCCTTTAATAAAAGAAGAAGAAGAAGAAGAAGAAGAAGACGGTGCATATGTATAACCCTTACACAGCCTTTCATGCTCAATGCAAGTGCAAGTGCAGCCTTCTGACTTGGTCCTCTCAGGACTCAAAGTATCTCCGTACTAAATTTCAGCAAAATCAGTTTAGCGGTTTGAGCGTGAAGAGGCGGCAGACAGACAGACAGACACACTTTCGCATTTATAATGTTAAGCAAGTATGAATATGGATTATGGATATTAAAATTGTGCATTAAATTCTGTGCCCTATAATTTTAATTTTACCTTAGGTATAAAATGTATCTATATAAATATAAGTATCGTGAAGAAAACCACACCCGGCAATGCCTGCCTTGAACTAGGCGCCTATTATGGAAACTGCCGGTGTGTTCAGCGCATCAGTTTCTCTTTAAAGTAATTAAGTACAAGCGTTACGTTTCGATTGATCGATTAATTGTTTTGTTTACTGCTTAAATAGTAAGTGATTTCAGTTCTATGTTATTTAAGTAAAGAAACATTCAATTCTTCTCGTACGAGAAAGTATAACTCTATCTTATCCAGCATCGAAATCACAGGATGTCAGTAAAATGATTAAAAATAATACTATCTAGTTTGTATGTGTTGTTAAAGGTAATACAAAAAGCGTTAAACAAATGAAACTGCTCAAAATTTTATTTAAATAGACAAAGTTCTCACAGAAGAAAATAATATAGAAGGGGAAATTTATCCATTTATCCACGATGACCTTGAGAATACTGTTGCTGTTCGTACTCGTAAGGTCCTTCAACTCTCTCGTACAATCCTGGAGTGGTGTCTAGGTGTTGCTCATATCCATTTTTGTGCTTACGATGATTTTCCAGCAAGATTCTGTTCAAATCTGCTTCACGTTTAAGCCTCAAATACTCTAGCAAACTGTCGTAGTCATTATGGGGTATTGGCACACCGTTTCTTCTGGGCAAAATGAGGATTTGCCCACCGTCGCCTCTGGTGAATCTTCTACCACCGGTTTTCAGATATCGGTAGTCCAGAATTATGTTGGGCTCGTAGTAGTCAGGGCTGTATACATCTTGTACGATGCTGTAAAACATATTGAAAGTATTACATAATATACTCATTACTCATTATTAATGTTTGACATGCAAGATGCTAGGCATTATTTCTTGTTTACGTTCTTTTGTTACAATCTTACCGACTCTCTTCAGATTCAACCTGAAACAAAGTAAAATATGACCATAAAAATACTTTTATGTCCAATGCACGTCTACAATAATATACTACTTTTCAAAAAAGCTCATGCTTTAACTTTGATTTTGGTCGCGTTTTTAGGCCATAAAACCTCATCTACCGCTATCACAATGAAAAAGATCTACAAAATATTTCATTATAATCGGTTCATTTATAAAGCAAGCTCTAATGCCCTTTGATGACAAACACTCTTGATTAGCTATTACGAGACGCAGTTTAGAATTTTTACAATTATTTAAAAAAAACTGCTGTCGAAAAATCTCAGGAAAATGGGTATAAAAACTTACATCTTCATGTCCATGTTGTTCCTGGGCGTCTTCATACTCGTATACCGAGCTTGGATCAGCGTTGGGCTCTTTGTTTGCACACACCATGCAAACTAACAGGAATGATGCAAGCAATGTTTTCTAGAATGAAAAAACGTTAAGAAAAATTTTAAGTTTTGATGCAGAAAACGTCTGCATCAAAAGTTACAAGACACCATGGGGATTGTAATTTTGCTGAAATTGTTTTTATGTATAAAAACGTAATAGGAATTAATTGTATTCAATTCATAATAATTAAATTATGATTAAAAATAATTATGATTAAATTTTATTAATCTAAATTAAATAAAATACTTACATGCATGTTGAAGTCTCAGTGATTTTAAGCTAAATGTCTGATATAAAGAACTATTTAACATCGGAATATAGTTTCCTGGAATTCGCATGTTGTAATTAATAGTAGGATGTAAGTAATAATACGTCATACGGTAATCGAAATAAGTATGAAGTTCTAATATTCTTATAACTTCTACGATTATTGTTTTCCAGTTAAAAAGAACTACAAAAAATTAGGACTATATTTGCACTCAAAATACAAAAACATACGTTTTCAAATCACTTTGAAAAAGGGTCAAATAAATAAGTGAACGCGTTATCTATTTCATATTTTGCCATTTTATTAATGTTTTACTAATTGTCTCTTAGAAAACACTAATTTCGTTTGCAGTGAAATTATGACTAGATAAATAAAACTAACAAACACTATATTAATATACTTAGTCATAATTTCAATCTTTCGATTTATGTGCTACATATTTTGGGTGGTGAACGATTATATGATGTTCGTATTTTTCTTCTTCCTTCTCATAGTTTTTGAATTCGATGTGTACGTTACTTGAACTGCTTTTATGATTTGTAGGCTGCTTCTTTCCATTCTTCGAAGAATTTTGTGATGCTGCCCTTCTCCTATCACTTCCATTATTTTTTTGTCTTTTGTGACCATTTTTATTGCAATGTTTACTATGATTTTCGTTTTCGCCACTTTCATTGTTTTCTTCATTTTCAGCTGAGTCATCATTATTCGATTCTTCGTTTTGTTCGTTTTCCTCATTTCCTTCTTCACCTTGATTATTTTCTACTTTATTCCCACGGCCATTATTTTGAACGTTATGTTTAGGTTTCTTAAGCCACCCATTGTGTTTATTGTTTTGATTTTGTTCAGCAATTATATTTATTTCTGATTCGCTGTCTGCATTATTTGTTTCATCATTATTTTCATTTTTTTCCTGATCATTTTTATTTATTTCCTCGTTATTATTTTGCTCTTCTGAATTATTATTATCATTTTCTTCATTTTTCTTTTTATTTTGTGTATGCTTCAACCAATTTTTGTGTTGGTCACCTTGAGTTTTTTCATTTCCGTTGCCGTTTCTATTGCTAGTTCTTTTTCCATTTCCGTTGCCATTGCTATTGCCATTACCATTGCCATTTCCATTGTCATTTCCATTGCCTTTTCTCTTGCCATTGCCGTCATTTTTACCGTTTCCATTGCCATTTAGTTTTCCATTTCCATTGCCATTACCGTTACCATTCCCGTGTTTGTTTCCTTTTCCGTTGCCATTTCTGTTGCCATTACCGTTGCTATTAATTGAATCGTTGTCTTCCTGATTATTTTCACTTCCGCTTTCATTTTCACCATTCGATTCTTGGTTTTCGTCCGATTTTTTCTTATAGTTTTCAATATGTTTGTGCCCACCATTTCCGTTGCCATTATTTTCCGTCTGTTGCTGATTGGTAGATCCAGTATAGCTAACGTGTGCCCTAAATCTGTAATTATAATATAATTTAGCCAATTACTACTACATTGTAGCTAAAGTACTAAATAATAATGATTGATAGGCATAAGATTGATGACTGAACAAAAGCAGCCTTTTTTTACTCGGGTCGATCCAGAAAATCTAGTATTTTTTTGGAGCAGAACAACAAATGACTTTAAGCATAATGGTTTAACATTATTATATTGTAGCGACTATTCAAGTAATGTGATTTGTCTTAAATAACGCTAATCACAATTGAAGATATGAGTTGATGAAGTAGGTATCTCACATTTTACACCATAACTCATAAGAGTCTCATTTTTCCGTTTAAATTAAACAAACCTGTAATTTACCTACTTCATCATCTAACTAAACTATTCATAGAATTCACTTTTTTATTCTTAGTGATTTTCCCGGTCCTAAAAGCTCCATTTATGCAAAAAACTATAGTTTTCAAATTGTTGGTTACCCACTTCATCTGCTCGACATGTCTTCAATTCGCACCTATCATTAATTTATATTTCCAAGTGAGTATTAGTAAAATTATATAGTATGATTAATTGCTTACCCCTTGTCCCCTTCGGATTTATATTTGACAGTACGTTTTTGTCCCAAAGGTTCGACGAGCCAATAAGTTCCCTTTACTTTATCCTTGTGACGAGTTTCGTGCTGGCCTTTAAAATCCTTTGAATCAGGATCCGAAACTTTATACGAGAATTCATAAGAAGGATGCGCTGTAGCCTGAAAATAACATAGTTTTTTAATTGTGGAATTATAATATGATCTTAATCATTGAGAAATTCATCATGTTGATCAGCCTTAACCAAGTAATGGAATTACGTTAACGCCTGTTTAAATTTATTGTCAATGTTCTGCTTGTCGCAAAGAAATTGTGTAAGCTATTCAATTTAAATAACTGCAGTCTTTAACAGCTGTACATTAAATGTTTGCTTGTTTAGTTAAAAAAATCATTATAATATAAATATTTTATAATACCATTACTAATCATATTAAGCAAACATTGAATTGTCCTTAAAATATTAATTAATGATTAAGTATTAATATTAATTATTAGAGGCGTTTCAAAATCTCAAAGGTTTCTTCAATCTATTTTTATGGGGGTTTTGTCAATAAAATCTAAAAGGTTCTACAAATTAAGTAATTAAACATACGTATTCTTCATGATACTCTGGCTTCTTCTGTCCACCGGCCGAGTTTTGGTCATCGTTTTCTATTAGATGGTGGATAGTAACTTTTTGTTCCGATATTGCTCCTGACGGATGACCGTGTACAGAAAATGTTACCCAAAACAGCAATACAATCTGCCGTATAAAACATAGTAATGTAACACAATAAATAAAATAGCAACAGCATGTTTGTTGTAAAAGTAATGTTCCTAAAACTATATTATATATTTTTTGTTTAATATATATATATATATATATATCACTAAACACTTATTTATTACTGTGACTATATTTTGGTAGTTTTGATATGTATTAACATATCTTAACTTGTGTATCAAATACAACCAAAGGACTGATGTAAGCCTGTGTTTTTATCGAAAAGGTAACTGGTACTGATAAGTGATAAGGTATGTATTATTTTGTTTTTTTTTTCACTTCATAGAAATTTACCTCCCAAATCATCGTTCACGTTTACACCAACAAACCAAACAACACTACTATCAACTGATAGTACACTATCACTAGTATTTATACTGAAATGCAATAACTTTTTACTATTCACTGAAGCAATTACGTTGTTACAGGAGGGTGTGGCTAGTTCATGCTTTGATTGATAAATAAGTGAATGCTATATGACTTTACCCGACTGTACTTGTTTCATTTCCAGAATATGTTATTCACTCCGGACAAACCAAGAAACAAATAAAGTGCCTGCTGACATTTTACGTCCATAAAAATATTTATCTCATCAATTGCTATTTATTATTTTCAAATGAGACTGTCGCGGGTTGTCTTTTATAATTTCATTTGATAAGAATGTACTACGATATTATATCAGACAACATAATACTGAGATTTCAAACTATATTGTGTTACTTGAAAGTCTTGATCATCAGAAGAAACTTTTAATTTTTTAATAATTTTAATATAGTCGGTATAAAATATTTTAGAATAGTAAATATATTCAATACAGACCAACAGAATTCGTTACGTTCATGTGTATATAGACTCGTGTACATAATAATTAATCCCTATACATTCACGCATTTCAAGAGCGTATTAAGCGTAAAATGATTCCTTGTCTCAGCAACAAACTACGTAATACTAAAAGTTTATAATATATACATGATTGTTGTAAATAGGACCAACTCGTTGTTAACTTGTAACATAATATTAAATGTTTAGAAAACATACATACACACAACACTTAAGCCACTGAATCAATTTTGAAAAAGAAAAATTTATGGGTCAGAATAGTTCAAGAGATACTTTAAGTGTCTATCCCAAGGGAAAGACACTCGAAATATTTTCTTAAGAGGACATAATATACATAAATAAAGTTTTTATCACGAAAATGTGAACAATGCTTGCGTCACAAATGAATTTCTTCAGAAATGATGTTCTACAAAGAATCTAGAACAGTAATAAATTAATCATTATTACAGTTTATAATAATAATTAACTGAACTACTTTGAGGCTTGAGGAACTCTACGTTGCAAGTGCATGTGAACTAAAACGTACTTGGCTGGTTTTTGTACGGATTCAAGTCTATTTCAATAATGTTTCAATAGGTATTATTGTGTACTAAGTACTAACTGATTAACTTGTATCTTAAAAGTATCTTTTTACATATTATTTTTTGTCATTTCAATTTGTGCCTCCTAATTATACTAACATAAGTTTAAATATAAATAATGCATAAGCTCTATAAAATGGTTAATTAGGTAGCGTGTTGTTGTTTGTACTGTGATTCTGTTATCGGCGATTGAAGAATTACTGGCATCGTAACATCGCACTGATGTAATAAATTATACTAGAAGAAGTCAGACAAGAAAAGGAAATATTACGGAACAAAGGTAGGAAGCGATGATAGTTAACTAATAGCACGTAAGATGTTTTAATTATCCGAACTTGGATTTAAGGTTCTGTTTTGTATTATAAGATACCTGTAAAAATTAGTTGAGAACATAAAAGTAAAAGAAATAATTTTAAAACTTTGTATTTTATTTATCATATCACATTTGGTTTACAAAGTTGTATTGCAGCCTCTAAAATAATATTTAAAATAATAATGATTTTCACGATTACATTTTACTTTTAAGTATGTTTATAATAATGAAAAAAATGTTAATCACTTTGCCGTTATCATTAGTAAACATTAACAAAACCTATGAATAAAAAACTTAGTGTCTTTTGTATACTTTTAGCATCACAAGTGCTGGTTAATGACGTTTTCCATATTTGTGTTTTGGATGGTGAACTTTAACGTGGTATTCGTATCGTTTGTAACTTTTTTTTTTGTTGCCTCCATTACTTTGTCCTTCGTTACTATTTTCTCCTCCATTGTTTCCTTCGCTCCCACCTTGACCGTTTTGATCACGACCATGACCGGCTCTATTAATTTGGTGTTTATGTTTGATATGGTAATTGATGATCGTTTTCCTTACACCTTTCTTTGACCAATTCATCATCCGACGTCTGTCTTCACCACCGTTACCCTCTTCTTCATTTTCATTACCCTCCTCATTATTTTCCCCTTCTTCGCCATTTTCACCTTCATTGTTTTCGTTGCTGCCTGCTCCCTCGTTTTCGTTGTTCTCCTCTTGTTCCCCATTATTTTCATTGCCACGTCTTCCTTGGTCTTCTTGACTACTACGCCAAGGTCCCCAATTTTTCCACCAGGCAACAGGGCTTTTGTTTCCTCGTCGACCTTCATTTCTTTGTGCTTCACCATTTCCATTTTGATTTCCGCCATTTCCTCCCCCATTTTGCGATTGACCTCCTTTGCCTCCTTTTCCCTTGTTGCCACCTTTTTTGTATTCCCAGCTCCATTTTTGATATTTCTTATTTTTTCCACGCTGTCTACCACCACCACTCTCTTCTTCATTGTTTCCTTCACCATTGCCACCTTCCTCATTATTTTCTTGTTCTTCGTTGCCTTGACCTTCCTCATTATTTTCTTCACCTTCATTTCCTTCTTCGTTTTCTCCTTCATTTTGTTCTTGACCCTCACCTTCATTGCCGCCTTCATTTTCGCCTTCGTTTCCGCCTTCGTTTCCTCCCTCTTCACCGCCTTCATTACCTCCTCCATTGCCACCTTCATTACCACCCTCGTTTATTCCTTCTTCACGGTCGTTATTTTCATCGTTACCTTCACCACTTTGGTTATTTTCTTGACCTCCTTCTTGATTTTCATTTGGTTCTTTATATCCCACGTGGGCTTTGAATCTGAAACATGAAATACATATTTATTTATTTTCATTAAATTATACTCAAGATCAATTAAAAAAATAACGTCACATTGTAAACGTGCTATGAACTTACCCGCTATCTTTTTCAACGTGGTATTTAACGATGCGCTTGCGACCATTTGGTTCTGTTAACCAATAAACTCCTTTGAGTTTATCACCTTCTCGTTTTTCATACTGGCCTTTGAAGTCGTGAGTGTGAGGATCGGAGACTTTGTATGCGAACTCATATGAAGGATACGCCCATGCCTAAAAAACAAGTAAGTAAGCTTCATTACAATTTATAGAACTCAACATTTTTATATATATATTTTTTAAATTAATTTGAATAAATTTTAATATAGTACTCAAATGATCTTTTAAAAAAAATGAAAATGCACTACAAGCTATCCTTTATTAAGAAATCAAGTACATGATGAATACTTACGTATTTCTCTCCATGTTCATTTGACTGGCCTCCCTTTTCGCTCAAACCGACATGGTGTACAATCTTCACCCTTTGCTCAGAGTAGGGCGGATGTGCATGGGCAACTGCCCAAAGCACCACTCCAAACGTTGTTACAACCTGCACCATAACGTTATACTTAAATCACTATTGAAAAACAATATTATAAATTATAAATCAATATTATTTTTGTACACAGCACATCTTTTACAAACTAATAATAAAAATGCCCCGCTTTAAATATAACACCTTGCTATTTTCTACAAAATATTATTAAAATATTTATTGAAACTCTACTCACTTACGAGTACTATAATAAAATCACACTTAAACAATTTTTTGTTGAATTAAAAAGCCTTAAAAATTACCTTCCAAGACATCGCCTATGCCTTGATCGATAGGAGATGATAAGTTTACTGATAACACGATAATATGTAACATATTTATATACGATATTGAAATTTAATTTTAATTTTCTGTTTCCTGCATAAAATCAATACGAGCAATTATTTGGTTTCACGATGTAATTCATATTGGGTGTGGCAGCACGAGAATTGGGAGCAGTACATCGCAACATCAACGATCTCATGATTGAGTATCACTTAATAGCTTTAAGTGAATATGTTTAAACGTGTTCTATTTTTAAATATTATACAATATCGAATCGCATATTTTGTTTGGTGAGTATTATTGTAATCTTTAGCCAAGTTGTCATCGTAACAAGCAATATGTCAATTCTCGTTGCCGCGTATCAAATCTATATAATATGACTATGATGATTTGTTGCATTGTTATCGAAATTTGTCATCGTATACACGGCGATATGGCTAAAAAGTAACTTTAATAAAGATAAAAGGCACTACAGTAGCTCAAATAATTTGATTAAAAATGCTATTGAGATTTTAAAATAGCACAAAAAATTAAACTCCTTTGGGGTACTAGATTAACTTAATCTTATCTATTTATTCTTAGAATATAATAAGTTGGGCAATTATAGTCAAAGCATCATGTGTATTTACGCTAATCTTTCAATATATGTATTTTTGCACACTTTTATTAACGTGTACTAAAATTGATGAATGCATAAACATTAAACGCCAGCTAATTTTACAACATAATCACTTCCTACTATTGAAATAATGATATAACATTTATTTTATTAATAAGCTTGTTAAACAAGACTAAATTGATACCGCCTTATCGTTTCACTAATAAACGGAAGTATAAAAAAGTGTATATTGCCTTTGGGCAATGTATAATTTTGAACAAAACTACCTAAGAATTATAATATTCCCATGCTGTAGCAGCTGTAGCTTGATTTGTCAATCTTTCTTCTTATTTCATAATATTATGCTAACTTGTACATATTATATTACACGATTATGATAGATTATATTTGGTTTGGTTAAATGTATAAGTTTGGTTTAATTTAGTTAAATCGTTAATTTAATTAAACTTGCATCACACCGCAAATTTTACTGATCCCCGTCCATCAATCTACTAGATTGATGGACAAACTCCGCTATAGGCAAATATTTTTTACTAACATTACTATTCCTAGCTTTAGTTACATTTTAGGGTCACAAGGTTTTAAGGTTGAAGAATAAAAAACAAAACATAAAGGATAGCGCTATCTTATTGAGAATATAATTTCAGTGTCAGTCTTTATAACATTGGTACAGTTGCAGCGGGGTCAATGACGTATGTCAAGTTCAGATGTGGTGGGACAGGTGGACGTGATGATGAGGAGATGAGTGGTGGACGATGGCATTAAATCTGAAACAAAGTCATTCAAAGAAAAAAGTGTCATTAATAATATAATTGTCTCTGGTTAGCGAGCCTTTTTGTAAATATTTACACTTTTTGATCATTATTGCATGTCTGTAATTATGATTTCAATCAATTAATATTACATGCAAGAGCTACAACAATGATATAAAATTATGTTTTATTAATTATTACATCTCCTTGCTGCAAAGGGCTTAATTCTCTTGACTTTAATTTTTTTTTGGTTTATTTGTTACTTTATTATTTTATAATAAGACAATTTAGGTATAAAATTGGATTCCTGTTAGGTATTCTACGATGATCGTCGTCCATTGAAAAGGTCACGTTTATTCAGTTTTACTGCCACTACAGTACAGATGACGATATGATTGCACAGTTTAGTGACAGCACACAAATTAACAAGCAATCATCATATTTTATATTCCTTGTGTTCGGAATTCGGATTGATCAACTTTATCATTACAGACGGCCTACTGTCATTTATATCTCTTGTGTTCATATTCTTATGCACAGGACAGTTACACACACATTGACAGAACTCACTCTGAATGATCATCAGCCTTGTACTCCATCTTCCTCTGCTGACCATCGTGCTCTATCAGTTCGTAGCCACCATGCACCACGTCGTCGTGTCACACCTCGTGCTGCGACTGTCGCAATCTCTTCTATGACCGAACTGTGCAGTTCTGTCTAATATATACAAAACTTACCCCGAGTGGTCATCAGCCTTGTACTCCACCTTCCTCTGCCGGCCGTCGGGCTCTATCAGTTCGTAGCCGCCGTGCACCACGTCGCCATGTCGCACCTCGTGCTGCGACTTCACGTCGCCTGTGTGGTGGTCGTGGACGGAGTACGCGAACTTGTACTCAGGGAATGCCTGGAAAATGTAGAAGAAAATATGAAGTTTTTTCGACCTACTTCATGTATGCGTCTATGAATCAAGTCACCCAAGGCACTTTACCTCATGGTGCCTTGGGTGACTTGATTTATAGACTACTTATTCTGTTCACAAGCCCAGCTGAGAAATTGCGATTGACATTGACTTGACATTTAAGGCAAGCTAGCCATCTGCCAATAACTCAATAGTACCTCCCCTATATTTGTGTTTGTCCAATTTCTTACAATATTATGAAGTTAAATACTAGTTACTACGTACATTTGCTACCTCCCTATACTTAAAAACTCTAATATTGAAATGAACAAAAAGAAACTGTGCTAATATAATATGATTGATAAGTCCATAGATGATGTTTGGCTAATTTAAAAACACATTCAAGGACCACTAATTTAGACAACACTATCAAAACAAAATTAACACTTACATAATGGTCATGGTGCACCGGAATATGATGAGGCTCGTGTATGATCGGCTGATGATGAATCAGCGGCACGTGATGGTGAATCGGCACGTGGTGATGAATCGGGACATGATGAATCGGTATCGGGTGATGGGGTCCGTCGTGTTTGATCACCTCCTGGTGCGAGATAGCGGGGTGGTGGTGGTGATGATGAAACGGGAATAGCGCATTACTGGCCGAAATTAACATAAATGCTACGAACAGCTGAAAGAATAATTTTATTTTGGTTACCTTTAATAATGTAACTATATAAAATCGATGTAGATAACTGTTTGCGCAGAAATGTGTTTTCGCGTAAATACATTTTTTGTGATAAAAACTATCCTAAAAACATATTTTTATCTAAAGTGATTTCGCAGGTAAATTTAAAAAAGATAAATGATAGACAAACAAACACACTTTCGCATTTTTAATGTTATTAAATTAACACAAAATTAAAAGCAATTTGGATTTCCAAAAGTTAAAATTTTATTTGACATTGGTATCTTTTGTATGGTGAAAAAAGTTTCATACCATAGAAGTCTATTAGTTAAAAATCTCTCGCGATATACGAAAATCTATAAAAAATATAACACTATTTAACACTTTTATACATAAAAAATGACTTACTCTATACATTTTGACTGATTTGAGAGACCCTATGAGTTACTGTTGAGTCCCTATAAGTAACTGCTAAGAGTCCTAAGTCTAAAGCTTTATATATTGTGAATAATAATAGTGGGAACTATCGGAGCAAAAATCGAAGGAATTTCTCAGGGTTTGGTAACTACCGTAATGTCGGTTGCATATGTCAGGTAATCGATTCGAACTAAATTGAACAAGATAAGATGTGTAGCGGCGTGATTCCGGTCTAAATATTAGAAGTTATGGATCATTATTATAGCTTTAATATTTTAATATTAGGTACAAGTCTTAATCATCTTTTTTCTATGAACTCCAATTATTATGTAGCTAACCTAAAACCCTCCAATTGTTAACGACTTATAGGAAGAGGTTATTTCACAGTTTTCTACATAATTTGTGTTGCGTTTTCTAAAAATAGCTGTTCTATAGTAAATCCGCAATATTTTATAAATGAGATTAGGGGGTCAAAAGGAGCATGAATTGCTTCGAGAAAAGGATGGTACGGCCGTGCCGCTTTTTTGCTCGACTTGGCGGGGGCACTGCCGTGCCTCCAGATATTTGGCCGTGTTCAAACTGCACAAGATTGAAGTTTTGTCATAATACTCACTGGCATAAGGCATTACAAACATAAGAAATTCTAACTTCAAAGATATTATACGAAAATTACATTTAAATACATAAATTAGGTTGAGTATCTTAAATAGATTTCGTGAATACAATTATGGTATAGTATAAAAGCAAACGTTTATACGCCAGTCAAAACTTTGAAAACCTTACATTAAGCAAAGGGTACTAATCTAAGGTAACATTTAGGCTACTATAAGTACAATATGGTGCAAAACTGTAACGTGAGATACACGTATACTATAACAACTATGTAAGAAACACAACAATAAACTTCCATACATAATGTTTCCATGTTTTGTTTATCATACCATATGTGTAATGTCTACACGTACTTACTGCTATATAATAATTGTTGCCAATTCACGCTATGTGCAGTATGTGACTTTAATTTCATAACTAGCTTTTGCCTCTTCTTTTGCGTATAAGTCGAAATGGTTAGAGTGCCTTCGCTTTTCAATGATAGAGAATACATGAATAAATTTAGACATATTTTATCGAATCTTTTACAAAAGAGATGGGAATTTTATGTTAATGTTTATTAAAAAAAATATGACTTGATAGGTATTTGTCAAACAAAATTATGTGAGTGTTTGAGTATGTATAGAAAGGATATAGGATACTTTTCCCAGAAAAATATACAGTTTCAGCGCGATAAACGAATTTTGGCGCAACACAGCGTGCGTCATCTAGTGTATTATAAAGACAGTAACATAAAATATAATGTACCTCTACTGGTTACAACTTAATACCATACTAGTAGTGTAAGTTACAAGGCTACACCAGGTAAGGTATATCACAACTTTCACGTGTGAACAATGCTCTCACAACGCTCCGGTTTTTGCGGTCAATGTCTTAATTATTGGAGTAACAAATTGATTGATCGGAATGTTAAGGTGTTGCTTTTGAGGCCGTTCATAAAATACGTTCGCATACAGGTGGGGGGAGGGGTTTTGCCGAGTGTGACAAGATGCGACAAGGGGGGACAGGGGGTTACGGCAGCGCCGTTCATTAAAAAATTTACTGACTATTCATTCTCTCTAATATCAAAATTTGTGTACTATCAATCAAAATTTATCATGTTAAGTGAAGACTGGCCGTATTTGTTTCGATATATTTACAGGGGGGGTCACAGAAATTGTGATACAGCGTGAAAACTGGGTGGGAGGGGGTAAAAAATGTTAATTTTAGTGTGACGTATTTTATGAACGGCCCCTTTATGTAACTGTTATATTTAGCAACTGCTAAAAGTATTGTGAATTTGTTAGTCATTATTGTGGACATGATACTACAAGAGTATAGAGTAAAATGCAGAAAGGAGCTATGAGCCCGATTATGATGCAAAATAGAACTAGATCAAGTATTAACTAGACCAGCATTTGTAGCAATAAATGAAGTTGCCAGTAACATGTCTGATAAGTAAACCGTATCTTAAATTTCATAAAAAATAGCGTTTTCAAATCATAAACAGTGCCATAAATAGCCTTTTCTGCGCCCTGTGCGAGCTTCTATAACTGCGCTCTTGTTTTTTTAAAACAATTTCCAAAAAAGAAGTGTTTATACGTTCGGCTGTATATTTTTACGTATTGGAATCGCACACTAGGGGCGTAGCGGCAACTTATCGGGAGCAAACCGAAAAAATAATAGTCCTCTTTTTTTTTGGTCGGGAAATGCTATTACGCATCCCCGGCAGCGTTGGGGAAGGACCACCGGGGTATGTGGGACTTGCTACGGCCGAAGAGATGGTAAGTGGCTGCAGCTGTACCCACTAAAAATCCGACCGTTTTCCTACTTCCGCGCAGGACGGAGACGCGAGGGTCTACTACATGTCTTCCGTGGCTTCCGTCCGCGACTACAAACCGAAAAAATAATAGTCCTGCTAAAATGGTGAAATAATAATTAATGGTCTAGCCATCTTGCGCCCCCCAGAGTGTACGCCCTGTGCCTGGGCACCGGTGGCACCGCCCTATTTATGGCACTGATCATAAGTGTAAAGATTTTCTAAATATCTTATAATATAACTAGAGGACGGCTGCAACTCTGTTGCGCCAAAATTTGCTTATCGCACCGGAACTGTACATTTTTCCGGGATAAAACTATCCTATGTCCTTTCCAGGGCAGGGACTCAAGGTATCTCCATGCCAAATTACAGCAAAATCGGTTCAGCGGCTTAAGCATGAAGAGGTTACAGACAGACAGACGGACAGACAGACAGACACCCTTTCGCATTTAATATTAGTATAGTTAGATAATATGTAGAGATAAAAATTACGAATCTAAAACACAGTAAATTGCAAATAGACGAAATTAACGTTTTAATTTTATTTAATTTACTTATATCATACTACTAATATTAATTGTACTTATAAACTTTGTAACTATTGTTAGCACACTAAAGAGCGAAATATACAGTGCCTTGTTGAATTCAAATAGAAATTATTTCTAGAGACACAACCACTATGTACCAACTTGAGTGTTGTAAAGTTAAAGGCTCTGTTATATAGGTATTATTGTGAGTATCAGTATTTTATAACTTTATACATGGTATTTTTAAGATACTATTATTTATTTAAATAAACTATTACTTACAAAAAGAAAAAAAAAACACAACTAAGGTGATTTTTCTTTTTGTATTTTTTGTGTAATCTTTATCTCCCACTTTGTTCCATAATCTTATTTTTTTGCGGTAAAGGTTTTTTGCTTTAATCAAGAAAACAAAAGCATAACAAAATTTGCAAATGACTAGTATCAAGGACTCTGTAATAACATACATTAAAAGTTCAAATAGCCATGATCGAAAATAAATTGCGGTAGTCGAATCATAATAAGTATTGTCTTAAAACTTTTCTATTATAGGTAACCTTCAAAATCGGTATCAGCTTATGAATAGACGGTGAGTAATGTTAATTATAGACGCCAATCTCTCTGAGCTCCCACGCACGCTCAGGTTGTAAAGATGTGGTTACACAGTTGCAATATTTTTTTTAAGAAAAAAGGGGGCAAACGAGCCAACGGGTCACCTGATGGAAGGCAATTTCCGTCGCCCATGGACACCCGCAGCATCAGAAGAGCTGCAGGTGCGTTGCCGGCCTTTTACGAGGGAATAGGGTAATAGGGTAGGGGAGGGTCAGGAAGGTAATAGGGGAGGGTAGGGAAGGGAAAAAGGTAGGGGATTGGGCCTGCGGTAAATTCAGACTCGGCGAATAATTCAGACCGCCGATAAAAAGTTGCCGACATAATATTATGTCGGCGGCCCGGCGGGCTCAGTGTGTATTGCGCTTTATTATACTGTTATAGGCTTAGAAGACTACACGAATAAGCCGAATACGCAAATAATATTATTGTGCTTATTATTATAATACACTGCTTGGGCCATATTTTGTTTTTTTTTTAGACTCTTCAGTCAGGGTATTAAAGATGGAAAAGGCAGCCATAGTGTAGGGTAAGACGCTTTTGACGCTGTAGTTTAAATATTTTAAGATAAAAACTAAAAAAAATCTGGTCATATACACAAAGTTACTATTTTAAATATTTTTAAGGCATTGCGTGTCAGCTATACACAGATATTTACCTGGCACATACGGTTATTCGACTTACTAATGAGTTTCTAGATGTAAGTTTTTTAATTACTCACTCTGAAAAAGAGAAATGTGCGTAAAACGTAAAATTAAATTAATATAAGCAATTCATACTAAATAAAACGTATTCTAAGGTTCTAGTTTAAGTTACATTTTAGTACAACGTCCATGGACACCCATAACTGTAACCAGGGCATTCCATGCCCGCACTGCCCTTGCTCAAGTCGCCGTTTCAACGGCGTTCACGGGCTGAATATACATATCAGCCGCAAGCATAAAAACCTGCTCCCGCAACCTTCGTCTGATCTATCCAGTATCTCAACGTCCCTCGGCGGCACCACTCAGCCCAACCAGGTCAGTAACGACCCCTTCGATTTCGATAGCCTTTCCAAGTTCAAGCGCAGTGTTCGCGTACTGAAACACGTGCCTAAAGGAGCCAGAAGTCTTGCAGCTGGCAAACTTGCGGATCTGATGGATGCTTGTGTCGACAAAAACACCAAAGCGGCTTGGTATGAATTTTTAACTTTCGCCTTTTCCGCACTGAGAGTACCTGATCAATCAAGCAAGTTATCCCTCACAACGAAAGTGAAACACAACATCTACAGCTCCTGTCCCTTGCCTTGCGAGATCCCAACTCGGCAGCCCTTCAATGTGTGCAAAAGGGTCGAAATGAAAGTACACGAAGGTGATCTAGCAGGCGCAGCACGTCTGCTCGTCTCAGATTGCAAAATCGCCCCTGCCGATACTAGCACCCTAGAATCTCTGATCCATAAGCACCCTACACCCTCCCGCTCTCTGTCCATACCCCCCCTGTCGTCCGTTGGGCCGATAGTCCCTCTAGTGCTGTCCCCTTCAGACGTCGTTTCCGCAATACAAAGCTTTAATAACTCATCTGCCTCCGGCCCCGACGGCATCCGTCCCCAACACCTTAAAGAATTATTGTCGCCCTCCGCCGGCAACAACGGCTCGCGTCTGCTAAAATCACTTGTAAATCTCTGCAACTTCTTACTGCAAGGCGAGTTAAACCCTGATGTGGCTCCACACCTGTATGGAGCGACACTCTGTGCCCTTTTAAAAAAAGACGGAGGCATACGGCCCATAGCCGTAGGTTCGACCCTTAGACGCCTCGTGGCAAAGTGCGCATGTCGAGCCGTCAGGGAACCTATGGCATCACATCTGCAGCCGACCCAAATTGGCTTCGGTACTGCCCTCGGCTGCGAGGCTGCAATTCACGCGACGCGCGCCTTTGCCTTAAGCCCCGCTAACAGCGACTGTGTCATCGTTAAGGTGGACCTTAAAAATGCCTTCAACTCCGTTGAAAGGGATTCCATCTTAAACGAGGTTAAAGAACTAATTCCTTCTTTATATCCATTTCTTCACCAGTGCTATGCTTCACCCAGTCACTTAACATACGACAGTCATAAAATTTCATCACAGGTAGGAGCGCAACAGGGTGATCCCCTGGGGCCCCTTATATTCAGCTTAGCCATCCACAAAAAAATATCATCCATTAAGTCTCCCTTAAACGTCTGGTACCTTGACGATGGCACAATTGCAGGAAGTCCAGAGGTAGTAGCAGAAGATATCCGAACTCTCACTAGTAGTCTTCAAGAGTTGGGACTTGAAATAAATACAAAAAAATGCGAAATCTTCGCTTGCAAGGACACAGCCGAACACAAAATCACCACTTTTGATTCTCTTCTCCCCGGAATTAAAACCCTAAATAAATCTACGTTTTCTCTGCTAGGCGCGCCGATATTCCCAGATGCCATTCCATCAACCCTAGAAAGTAAGGGCAAAATTCTAACACAAGTCCGAGAACTTCTCACCAATGTATCTCCTCACATTGCTTTAATATTGTATCGCAGCTGCTTCTCTCTGCCCAAGCTCACATATGTAATTAGGACGGCCCCCACCTGGCGATTTCCCAAGGAGGTCTGTCAGTTAGACAATATTATCCGAGCCACGCTGGAGGAAATACTCAATATTTCCCTAGACGATCTGCAATGGCAACAGGCTGCGCTACCGGTGAAACACGGTGGTTTGGGAATCAGGAGCATAGGGTCTGTCGGTTTGCCGGCATTTCTTGCGTCGTCCAATGGGGTTGCTGAACTTGTTACTAACATTTTAAAAAACCAAGGTACAAGATGCAGCATCCCCTTTTTGACCGACGCAGAAACTGCCTGGCAAGAATTATATCCCGGCATCAACCCACCCGAGGATGTCACCTTCCAGCGTGCTTGGGATGACCTCAGCTCCAGATATTCCCTAACACATATGTTGAACTCACGGTCGGAATCAGCACTGGCCCGAATTAAGGCAGCTGGCTGCGCGGAATCAGGCGCTTGGCTCCACGCGTTACCATCACCACATCTCGGCACTCTTCTCGATGATAACACCCTTCGAGTAGCAGTGGCACTGAGACTAGGTTGCGAGGTGTGCGAGCCTCACCGCTGCCCCTGTGGTACTGAGGCTGACGTCTACGGTCACCACGGGCTTAGCTGTGTTAAAGCAGCCGGTCGTTTTTCCAGACACCATGTACTCAATGACATTATTCGTCGAGCTTTGGTGTCCGCAGACGTACCCTGTGTTCTCGAGCCCCCCGGTCTGAGTAGGAGCGACGGCAAACGCCCGGACGGCCTTACCTTGATCCCATGGGAAAAAGGTCGTTGCCTCCTGTGGGATGCCACGTGCGTGAGTACTTACGCCGCTTCGCACATTTCCGGCACTTCTCGAATCGCGGGGTCTGCCGCCGAGTACGCAGCTAGGCAGAAGCACAATAAGTATGCGGACCTGGAGCAGAAATATCTTTTCGTCCCTTTTGCCGTGGAAACAGGAGGTACCTGGTGTAACGAAGCGAAAGCTTTCGTTCGCCAGCTCGGACGTCGGTTGCGGGAATCGGGTAACGATCCCCGCTCCGGGGCGTACCTGGCCCAACACGTCTCCCTGGCCATTCAGCGCGGTAACGCGGCCAGTGTGATGGGGACGTTTGAGCATGGTACGCTGCGGGGCGGTCTTTTTGATTAAGCTTTTTCATTTTTTTTTTTTTTTTTTTTTTTTTTATTTCTAATTATTATCATTATTAAATTATTTTTTTTTGTTTCTGTACATATTGTTAATTTGTTATTGTATTCTTAATTTTGTAATATGAATTGTGTACATTATGATAATATTAATTCTTTACTTAAATCAAATATTCATACTTATATTTAAGCCTTTATTCAGAAAATCATTTAAATTATACTAGATGACGCCCGCAACTCCGTTGCGCCAAAATTCGTTTATCGTGTGGAAACCGTACATTTTCTCGGGATAAAAAGTATCACATTATGTCCTTTTCTGGGACTCAAAGTATCTCCATACCAAATTTCAGCAAAATCAGTGCAGCGGTTTGGGCGTGAAGAACTAAAAGACGGACAGACAGACTTTTACGAGTTTTACATGTGTAAAACCTTGAGAGCTGTCAAGGGACACCCGGATGGAACAAAGCTATGAGAGAGAGAGAGAAACAGACAGAGAAACACGCGCACTTACAACTATAGCAAAAAGTGTCGTTAAAACTTTTGGTCTTATTTTTTTCCGTCTAGCCCACTTTCGTAAGTCGAAACACGCGATAAATAACTTCGTTCTAATATTAAGTAAGTTTGTAGTAGTGTAGACTCAGCTTTAGGTTAAAATAAGTGTAACAGAATGGGTATTTTATTGTTATGGCGATTTTAACTGAAGGTCGGCCGTCCAGCCATTGTCTAGATTATCTGCTCCGATCGTATCTGTGACAGGACCTTTGACTTGTAACAATTAGGCTACAGCCACGATTGCTGTTTGTATTCGCAGGGTTTCCTATTCGTGAATAGAGCAGTCGCTAAAATTATGAATATTTCTAGCATTTATTTTCTTACTAAAACATACTGTAACAAATTACATAACATCACAGAAATGTTATGTGACCGAAAGTTATAATTAAAATAACAATGTATTTTTCTATGTATGTAAAATTGGATGGATCGCAGCATGCATCAAACCATTTTAAAATATTTCAAATAGCGAGGTGCTTATAAAATTAATAATAATATACGAACAAGGATCAAAAGCTCATAATGTCCTCTTTAACCTACTGGTTATTTGGGTTAGTTGACAATATGGTGACCAATACTTAATGTATGCTATTAGCGTTAAACAACGCATTATTTGTTGCACCATCTTTATCGATTTAGGCGATCGCCATTTGCCTAATAATATGATCATACAAGCGTATTGTGTCGTAGCAAATCTTTATAAAATTGTAGTAAGTAGTTATTTTTAATCAAAAATACTCGTGCTTATTATATTGTTTATCTTGATAATTTCGTTGATACGTAAGAGTGGGCATAATATTATTATATTATAATGTGTCCCGACACCAGTGTCCGAGCCTTTAACGTTATGAAAAAAATCGGTAGCCAATTTGTCGATAAAATAAGTCATACATCGTGACATTCAAGGATCGAATACTAGTGTTGGGACCACGGAATATACAGGGTGCAATTATACCTTCCTGCTAAATTTTAATATAATGATCCTTATTAAAAATAAAAATACATGTATTTTTTCTTTTATAATAATCACTCAGTACTAAAATGTTGAGAAATAGCTTCCGAAAGTTATCCTAAAAAACACTACAATTAATGGACACGACGCGTCGCCCGCGCGTGATGTGACCCCGCGCGCGCGCCTCCCCCCCCGCGTTACCCCCGGTCATTCCCCCGCGCCGTGAGTGACCATTCTGCAACGATTTTGAATGGGATAAAATATGTCAATAAAAAAATATAACAGTCCAATTTTCTTGGTTAAATGGACTCTCCTAATGATACCTGAGCCCAGGAATAAATTTGGCAGGAAGGTTTAATTGCACCCTATATAACACTAGATTGGGACACATTATAATATATTTAACAAGAAATTTGTCGCGCGTTTAGGTGCCGCTGAAAAATGGTTACAAATATTTTAAATTTTTTTAACAATTCAGAAATCATTTACGGATTAGTATTTAATAAAAACCTAATTAAAAAAACAGGAGAACTAGGCATTTTAAATAGGTATAATCTTTGAAAGGCCTCAATATTAAATTATTTAATTTAATGGTTAAACAATGAAGAATAGAGTAAATTATAAGTTATGTGGATAAGATCACGATATGATATTGAAAGTTCTGCGCCGGCCTTGTTCCAGAAGTTTCGATATAGTTAATTTAGTACCGGACGACACAAATTATATTTTATATTATCCAATTTTATTGTCTATCAATATTCTATTAAGTGCATTAGGACACGACCATACTTAATCATATTATATGCCATTAATGCTTACGAAGCTTTGAGAGCAAGCGGATGCCCGTCGTATCATTTCTCATTGAATACCTATTTAATTTAATAAGCGGCTCTTCGAATAAAGTTTCATTTCATATCCTTTATTTTGATAACGATTTACTTATTGACCAAAATTCGATAACTTTAATAATTTAAAGGCTGTACGTCTTTTTCCAAAAATGATGTTTGATTTGAATTTCTTTTATTATAAAGCTTACAACAAATTATTTAGAACTTATATTTGAACAAAGTTTTAAATTTTATATATAAAAAAGCCTAATAACAGAAAACTTCTAGTGAAATGACATAGTAATACTTTGGTTAGTTACGTTAGTAGGTTAGTAGGTTTGTTACGCTCAAAATATAATACTGCAGACTGCTACTACCTATACTGCCGGACTCAGAGACGAATACTAATTAATTAATTATATTAAATGAAGCTTTTGACATGAGCCATACATCATCTGTTAAACTCTTCATTAAATTGAAGTTTAATCATTATTATTAAATGTTTCCGTGTGTGCGGCAGCCAGCGTTGTAAAGTAGTTTTAAGTAGCTGAATGGTGGTAATCGTGTAGTGAGACCGTGTCGGAATTGTCTGCTGTCTGCGGGTAATAATGATATTTCAGTTATGATTGCTCACGGGTTCCTAAACTGTGATAAAGGTCCCGTAAAGTGGCACTTGGTGCTATTGTTGCTCATTATGACAAAACTCAATTGCAAAGTAAATCTCATAAATCATGTTTGTCAACGGTTGACCTATAGCCTTATTTAATGACCATTTCGAAATATTATTTCCACTCGACGGAAATTGACGGTAATTTTGAATTTGTCTAATGCGTGAAGATATGTTTATTTGTAGATTTACCGCACAATGCACCTGCTTGAACTAAAAATTATGATGTGTTATTGGCGATATACAGATTTGTTAAATTTGTATCAGAAATACTATTTATGTTACTGGATTTCAATGTAGGCCGGTTACCATGACAATATGTGTAAAAATATTTAAAGACAATTTCTACTATAAAATGTTATTCCACTAAGATTCCTTTAATTCACATACAGTAGAATTAAGAAGTGTAGGAATTATATTTTAAGATTATAATATTTTGTTACATTATGTTGTAGTAACCTTGCATTTATAAATGTTTGGATATGTAGACATATCATGTGTTTGTTCTACTACATTTATACTATAATAAGAAACAATTATATACTAATAAGCTTTTTAGGTCATTGCACAGTGTACGCAACATTTTTATAGTAGGCGTGTGCCGTAATTGCAGTCTGTATACCGAGCAGTGTACACGCGAGTACGCGTGCATAATGATACTAATTATTTTGTACTGTAACGTAACAATTCAAGGGTAAAACGAGAATAAAGCGCTCGTTACGACGAAATTAGTGTCGAAACAAAGGCGGGAATTTCAAAATGAAAAGTGCGTTTACTGATCAGCGTTGATTATTTATTTACATTATCACAATCATTATATACACATAAATATCACATTCATACATTCAGCTGGCGCGGTGATCAGTAATGGAGGCCGTGGTGTCCATGGGAGAGCGCGAGGTGCGCCACGGGGGCGGCGTGGACGAGGTGCGCCACGGGAGCGGCGTGGATGGCGTGGATGGGGGCGGCGTGGATGGGGGCAGCGTGGACGATGGGCGCGTGGACGACCGGTGCGGGGTGGTGGCCAGGGGTCTTGTGGACGACGGCGTTGAAACTGAAAACGGACGTTGATTATTATATTGTGCATGAAAAGCGTCAGTCATGTATTAATGTGATATATAGTGATGTAATTCTTGAAAAAGCAAATATAATAGTTCTACGTAAGTTTTAGCTTTGTAATTAATATGGCAGTTGGATTGTCAAATTAACTGTGTGGAGAGGCTATATCTGAAGTTATGTATTTACAGTAAGGCCAGTAATTCTTACCCGTGGTGGTCGTCAGCGGTGTACTCTACTTTGCGGACGGAACCGTCGGGCTCGACCAGGGAGTAGCTGCCGTGGACAGCACCACCGTCGCGGCTCTCGTGCTGGGACTTGTGGTCGCCGGTGTGGGGGTCAGCTACTGAGTACGAGTAGTCGTATTTGGGGTGAGACTGTAAAAAAAAAAATACATAAATTTACTGTTCTATACCACGTCGTCTATACCACGTAAACGGTCCACTGCTTATTATTGTTTTAGCATGATTTTTTTAGATTTGAAACTATCTTAATCTGTGCATTTCAAATATTTTGTATAACCAGTTGACTTGATGAAAACAGCCATCCTATTAGTGTTTTAAAAGTCTCATACGCGGATATAGATCTACGTATCATAATCTATTTAGATTATGATACGTAGATCTATATCCGCGTATGAGCGTAAGCATGCCATGATGTAACGTGTTTTCAGCGAACTCACGTATTCATGTCCATGGGAGAGCGCGATGGGGGCGGCGTGTACGACGGGCGCGTGGATTAGGGGTGCGGCGTGGATGGGGGCATGGAGCAGCGGCGCGGCGGCAGCGTAGTGGACGGGGGCGTCGTGACGCACGATGCTCTGCGATGACACGGCTGAGCCGTGGTACGGGAGCAGGCCGGCGTTGGCCGCAGCGAACACCGCGCCGAGGACGATAATCTGTACAATATACCGGTTAGAAAAAGCTAAAAAAATAGAAATAATAGAGAGCAGAATATCATTATTTAAAAACTGAAAGATGAATGGCCTCTAAAATTGCACTAAAATGTTTTGAGAACTTCAAAATGTTATCTGAAAGTTGTGGGAATTTAAAATTATATCAGATTTTCAATTCCATATTCCTACGGGAAATTTTCCAAAATCCCCAATTTTTGCTCCGTATCCTTATTGATCCTTTTCGCAAACTTTTTACTTTAACTTTTATTTTACTTGTTTCGCAACAAACTTACTTTGGAGAACATTTTGTTGATGTCAATGTGTGTTGACTGATAACATTATAGGGCCGCGGTGGACTTTTATATGAAAAGCAAAACGGAGACACTATCCTGACTGGTGGGGCTTGCGGTCACTTCAGTTCCGTAACTTTGACACGACGAGGTCGCTCGCCTTTCCTAAATGAGACCCTGCACCTACAAATTATTTCCAACGATGTTGCGATACTAATTGATTGGTGATTACTTACTTTTTAATATGTCATAGATAATGTTTTTTTACACGCACTTACCTTGTTTTTTGTTTAACCTTTGTAAATTGTTTATTGATAAGTGAAATATTTTCAGTGCAGTTATTTGGCGTAGAGCGCGTCTTAGGGATCCACGAGTTAATGTTTTTCCTGAAAAGCATTTGCAAAGATACAGAAAAAATTTTTCCATGGATTTTTTAAAATATTTTAGTTTCCCTTCAATTTATTCAATACACATCTAACGCTGTAGCAGTATGTCCAATATCCAGCAGCTATTTAAACAGTTTCCTATCCAGCATCCAGTTACTGGCGCCAGTTTAATCAATGTAAATTGGCACTTGGCTTATTGCACTATGAGAGAAATGCATTCGTAGGCAGTTGGCGGATCTACGTAATTTGATCGGGTTATGTAGAGCCAAGCTGATAGATCACAATTAACATTGACTTGACAAACTCGGCCAAATAACGTCGGTCTGCCATCTGCCTATGAATCAAATTCTCTGATAGTATACCCGAGGAAATTGATTGCGAGGCAGTTAATAAACCTACGCTGTTTGGTCGGCTTATGTCAATTCAATGTTAGCTGTGATCGGTCGGATAAGTTTGACGCGACTTAGGGTGAATTGAACCAGAAGCATAGTTAAAGTTAAGGTTAAGGTTATCGTCAGATATGGCGACTTTTGCTAGGGATTTGACAGTTCATTTCACATTTTGTTACGGTAAAAGTTATAGTTAAAGTAAGCCGGTGCAACCCACTCTTAGGTCCACCATCTGCCTAGGATTCAACTTCTCTGATAGTAGTACATCAAGTCAAAACTATTTTATCTCGAATCATCTGAATGTTCTTGTAAAATGTTTACTAATGGAAATGTTCACACAATATCCGCTCCGGTTTTCTCTCATCCGGCAAACATGACTTAACACAGGGTAATTCAAGGTTAATTATGTGAAGGTTTTTGCCACATAATAAATGTGTTTAAAAAAATAATTAAACTTCCTTTAAATCTATACTAATAATTACTCATATCATAAATGCGAAAGTTTCGGTCTGTCTGTTACCTCTTCACGCTTAAACCACTGAACCGATTTTGATTCAATTTGGTATGTAAATACTTTGAGAGACGAGAAAAGACATAGGATATTTTTATTGCGGAAAAATGTATGGTTTCCGTACAATAAATTTCGGCGCATCTTAGGTGCGGGCATCATCTAGGGTTTTCTAATTTGGTTTTGCTCAGAAACAATGTTAAAATTTTAATAAAGCAAAGATTTATATTAACAAAATAGCACATAAATTATTTACAATATTATAAGTGTTTACTTAATTTGTGTATGGTAGTTTGTAGTAAATATGATTTCACTATTTCATAAAGCTGCGATTTTACAATACTTTTAAACATTTAATAGTACGGTATGTTTGTTACGAAATGTAATGTTTTATTAAATACAGGTAATTAATTTTCGCCAGCAAAATATTACGAAGTATATCTACTGGTTTCTACGTGTAATATAATAATCGCTTCAATTATTACACCTACTGCAGCTAGGCAGTGCACACGAGCGACTTTGTAATTTGTAGGTATACATACTAATAATACGAATGATGAATGGTTTCGACGAAACTTGGCATTGAAAATACTTGAAGCCCGGATAACGGACATTGTATAATTTTATATCCGTAAAACGACTTGTAAATGAAAAAAAGTAAAATGATATTTCTCTGATTTTAGCAGATACCAACGTTTTGTACGAAAATTAAGTACAATGTACTATAGTCTAAAATGTAGTACATAACAACAAACTTCTGAATGTGTAATAATAGAAAATAAATGAAAAGTTACCAAAAATGCTATATTTAGTCGCAAAGAAAAGTTTGGTCTGCGAAGATTTGATTGCCAATATTAATACATAGCCAGGGATATTTAAGTGCCATATTAACTTAAATGGCCATGTTTAATTTTCGTTTCAGTTAGTAAGTAATATGACTTGTAAATTATATAGCTGAAAATCAAATAGGATTTTTTTTTTAACTATGGACATGACATGACTTTATAATATTGTATGCATTATGTTGAAAGTTTTTAATTATAATCACCAGATACCCCGATTCTACGACATAAATACCTTATTAATACAGTTTCGTTGCAGTCTAAGTAATACCAACGCCAAGGAGAAAACAACGTAACGCCATGACTGTGTTGTAACAGGTAGAACCTCCAAAAATCAGTTACTTGACGTTTGTTTGATGTAAGTAGTCATATAGCTACCAGTAGCTACTATTTTGTTTGATAGGATTCGGACAAGATCAAAGCTGTATTAATGTTACACTAAAACAATACAGATCATACAGCTTTAACGACGAAAGAAGTACACGATGATAGTATTTCAATGAGATTAGGAAATCGAGAGATCGAATAGCCACCCCAGTGACCACACGGTGGTAAACCGACAACAAGAACATTATTGGGCGATGTTCAACCTCAAACGTGACGTAATAAGATCACATCCATACTAATAACATTATAACTTAGGCGAAAGTTTGTATGTTTGTTACTCCTTCACGCAAAAAACTCCTGGACGAATATTGGTAAAATTTGCCATGCAGGTAGTAGTTTAGGGTTTGCTTTACTACATAGAGTATTTCAATCCCAAAAATTGGTTCTCGTCAGTTCATAACTTGATTTGGCCTTTTTTTAGGGTTCCGTACTCAAAGGGTAAAAACGGGACCCTATTACTAAGACTTTGTTGTCTGTCCATCTGTCTGTCCGTCTGTCTGTCTCCAGGCTGTATCTCAAGAACCGTTATTATTTCACTAATTCGTGTACGATTGAATTTTATCTTTCTACCAGAAGAATAAATATCACTGAAGTCTATTTAAAGAGTTTAGCACCGAATTTTGAAACTTTTTTGTTGAACATTCGAGTTTGCTAAAAATGTTTTCCTACTTTTTACAGATATTAATTACATCATAATATCTATTATAACAATATTATGCAAGTAAATAAAATTATTGGACCTATTCAAATAGCCTCTGTCATTCAAACGAGTGACCACACAAACATTTCGCACAATGTCTAGAACTGTCACAAGCTGGGTACAAATTATCGGACGTTTTCATCGGATGTGGCTTGTTTCTATCTGATTAAAACATATACACCTGTGCACATTGTCTGACATAAGTCGCGTCCGGACGTCGAAAGAGAATCTGGCTGGCTGGATGTTTTTACATTCGCGGACGTCCGCGGATGAAGCGTGCACATTGTTGAGCCGCATCTGTCAGCCGCGATTTATGAAAACATCCGATAATTTGTTTCTAGCTTTAGTAGTGGTATACTCCGAGTCAATAAGGAATATTACGCGAAGGTTGGAGCAAAGGGCGCTACTAGTAAACTAGATGATGCCCGCAACTCCGTTGCGCCAAAACTCGTTTATCGCGCGGGAATCGTACATTTTTCCGGGATAAAAAGAATCTTATGTCGTTTCCTGGGACTCCAAGAATCTCCATATCAAATTTCAGCAAAATCGGTTCAAACTAAAAGACGGACAGACTTTCATGAGTTTCACATATTGTATAAACCTTGAGAGGTGTCAGACAGACAGACAGACAGACAGACAGACACGCTTTCGCATTAATAATATTAGTATGGATAATCCCACTAAAATCTGACACGTTGCACACGTCATATCAAAATATTTACAGAGACGTTGATCAAAACTCTTTGTTTACTGTCTGTGCTGGTGCTGCCGTCTAGAATGTAAAACATTGCAGTAAAATATTATACTTTTTATTCGGTAAGCTAAAAATTAAAAGATAATAAATGATATTTAAATTGGTAGCCGTCGCCCAAATTGAGCTAGTTTACATATTGTAGCATCGAGGAAATTAATTCCTAGGTAGTTGACAGACCAAAGTCATTTGGTCGGATCAATTCAATATTAATTGTGATCTGTCGGCTGGGTTTGACGTAACGCGAAAAAACTATGTAGGTCCCCCTGCCCCCATCTGCCTAGGAATCAACTTCTCTGATAGTATATCAAAATGAATTAAAACGAAAAAGTAAATAACTTTGCCTACATACAATTTGAACATTGGTTTTATTGAAATCACCCATAATAATCTTTTACACTCAGATCAAAAGGTTAAGGTAGGTTATGTAGGTATTAATTTATCCCCCCGAAGGTTGCTCGCCTTGTCGTGGCGGTGGGGCTCAGTAACCGCGGCTTGGACAACCGCGGTGAAGCGAAGAGGCAACCAGGGCCGGCCGGTGTCGCCGCCTGGCCCGAGGAGGGCGCTCCCAGCGGACTGGAGGAGTCCGCTGCGGATGCGCACCGAGGTGGGGCCGCAGAGGAAGAGGCAAGTAGGTATTACGGTGCGCCGCTTGCCCTATCCTCTGCGGCCGAGGACGGATCGCGGGGGGGGAGAGGCATTGTGGTAGGTTGCCGCTTTCCCTACCCCCCCTGCGAGCTGGCCGTTCCGTTTGAACGGCATTGGTGGGGCCGCAGAGGAAGAGGCAAGTAGGTATTGCGGTGCGCCGCTTGCTCTATCCTCTGCGGCCGAGGTGTGGTCGGTGGCAGAGCCACAGACCTGATCTGCCACATGGCCTCCAAGTAGCAGACTCGGGGGGCGTCTGCTACAGCCCTGGTGGGGGCCGAGGAGGAGGGCGCACGTGTCGTGCGCCCATCGTGGAGTCTTCGGACCGCTGGCGGGGTCGCGGATGTGTGTATCGTTCCCGTGGCCCCGTCAAAAGGCGGCGTGGCGGAAGATGGGGGGGGGGGTTTTAGTGGGTATACCGTGGTCTCATCAGCTACGGGAGTCCCACATCACCACTCGGGTCGCCCCCTGCGCCTGGGTGGTATGCGTAATGCATTTACCCCTCCGGAAAAAAAAAAAAAAAAAAAGGTATTAATTTATGATCGCGCATTATTTTTTACGACTAACAATGGTATCGACAATAAAATATGATTGCTTGTTAGTTAGATCAAGGTGAAATGCAATGTCGGCTATGTTTATATCAAAACAATATACGAATACGCTGACTATTCAACACGTCATGTGTAAGGGTCCGTTCACATTGCAATGTGGCGAGATGCAAAACGATGGATTTTCAAATGAGCAGGTCTACCAGAATCTGATGGCCAAAAGTGAGAAAAAAAGTTGACTAGCAATACCGGGGTAATTGGAATAAAACATTTTCATCCTTTTTTATTCCTTTAGGGGCTTATTTTGTGTGTGAAACATGCAAATATAATTTTTTTTCTAATGATCAAGGATATTTTTTGAAAATCTGCTGTCAAAAATTGCCATCAGATTCTGGATATATTTAAAATGAGGGTTGTTTGGCGCTATGTAGCCTATCGTGTCAAATGTCGTGTCAGACAGACATAATATGACAGCTGTTTGACTCGACAATTGATGCGATAGCCATAGCACATATAGTGCCATACAACCCTCATTGTAATAAGCCTTCAAATAAAGTAATAAATAAAGTTCAGATTCGTTCCATGTTATTCAAATGGCTCATTTAAAAACGCATCGCATAGCCTAATCACGTCGCAATGTGTACTGACCCTTACAGACACGGTAGCAGTTGAGAAATCTTATGAATGAAAGAATGTTTTTGTGTAGGGAGTTCCTAGCACGCTCTGTCAAGGTTTCGAAAGTGTTTCTTTTATCTCATAGAACGCACGAATTAGATAATATAAAATATTACATGGATCTGAGAATAATTATTATGTAACCTACTTTATTATCTTACTTCTAGGTTAGACAATTTGGTTGGTTTGGGGTTTTAGTGGGTAGTTCCTCGGAGAGTCCCACATACCCCGGCCGATGTTCCCAATCCAAAGGTAATGCGTAAAGCATTTCCTCATGTAAAATAATAATCGGCCAAGTGCGAGTCGGATACGCGCACGAAGAGTTCCGTACCGATAAAGAGCAAAAATAGGCAAAAAATTGTGTTTTTTGTATAAGAGCCCCCTCAATTTTTTTATTTTAATATTATTATTAATTATTAAAATACACATACAATTAAGGATTTTGTGAAAATTTCAAGTGTCTAATAGTTACTATTATTGAAATCAAGCAAAAAAGGCCCAAAAAATCACGTTTGTTGTATGGGAGCCCACCTTAATTATTAGTTTTATTTTGTTTTTAGTATTTGTTGTTATAGCGCCAACAGAAATACACAATCTGTGAAAATTTCAGAAGTCTAGCTATAGCGGTTTTTTAGATACAGCATGGAGACAGACAGACGGACAGACATCGAAGCCTCGGTAGTAGGGTCCCGTTTTTACCCTTTAGGTACGGAATCCTAAAATAGAAGGAGGAGGTTTCTCAATTCGACCGTATACATATTTATATTATGTAACTTTTTTTGTTTCATTGAATAGATGCTATTCAGATCTGTTTCTACTAGATCGATTTTAATGACGTTGGCACAAGACACGAAAAAGAACAGAGGATACTTTTTCTTTACACAAAATATACGGTTCCTTGGGATCTTTTGCACGCAATTTCTGTAATATCAAATATTATGATTGTGTACAAGTTATAAGCTCTGAATAAAAATTACAAATTAAGTTTATAATATTCTTGAATATCTTAACTTTCGGCAAGTAAATACAAGCATAAAATACCTTAATTGTAATTATTTTCGATCAAGATAGCATCAATAGTAGGTACAACCTCAAATCCGGTAGTTCATTAGTTCAATCGTGATTCGATATCAACAATCGTCACGGAAGTCCGAACACGCCAGAAAATTCCTAGACAACTAATACAAAATACTATCGATCTCCTTGAATTGTTTCACACTAAATATTAACACAGATAAACAACAGCAATTTCAATATGAATCACTTTTGCTGCAGGAAAATTTGCCTTTTGAATTATAATATAATATAGCTGGTGGCAGAGCTATGACGATGATAAAATTGCAATGACCATTGAGATGTGCAATGACGGATTTCAATAATGGTGCTCCCTCACCTGGAGCATTCGCTTGTAATGTAACGTTACAGAGTCGAGCAATTACATCAGTGAGGGAGGAGAGCCGAGAGCATTACAATGCGCACATTGTAATGATAACTGTATCATTACAATGTAATGACAAAAAAATCTTGCTACAACTTGTAACATCAATCTGACATTATGGAATAAACTAGCCATTGAATACTCACGGTGGTATGAATAAAAAAATCTTAGTGAAGGTTTTAACAGTTTTCAAACTAAAATGTTCGCTAAAGTTAAAAACCGTCATAAAACACTCCATATGAATAAACGCTTGCTAAGCCTTCGCTAGCTTGAATACTGTTAGATGACGTTTTATAGTATTCTTTTTTTGGTAATATTGGTAGTGTGCCAATTTATTGTGTTCAATCATCAATATTGTGTCAAATTCAATGAAATTCAATGAGTATTTTGTAGTAAAAAAAACTTGAGAGGTGTCAAAGGACACCCGAAAGGAATAGAGTTATTTCATGAGTTAAAAAAATCTACTCAAAAAAAATATTTAAAAAACACCATCTATTGACAAACAGGAGTACTATCAACGCGCAGCGCCCTCTGCCACTAACATGCAGGTACTAATAAAAATATTTTTAAGTCGTCAAATGGATTTATTATTATCTTATTATATGTATACTTTTTGTCGACGAGGGCGGCTAGAAATTCCTTCAAAAATTGCAATAATGTCAGAAATCGCGATAATAATCGATATTTCGTCCATTTCAATCTCTTAAAATGGTCTTAAAGTAGGTCCGAGGCTTCACTAAAGTTAGCGAACTCCTATTTGACGTTTCGAGCCTAAACAACTGTTAGCAAACGTTTATTCATAACGATTATGCTTAAAATAGGTTTATATCAGGCTTATTAAACATGCGCTAATTTTTGACAGCTGTCACCTTAAAAAGGTGTTAGAGCACTGTTAGAGAACGTTTATTCATATTAAATTTTACAACAGGCTTATAAAGCTGTTGTAAACCTTCGCTAAGTTTTTATTCATACGACCGTCAAAGTCCAATGTTACATTACACGCGCATGCTCGTCAGTCAGGGAGGTAGTATTGTAATAACTAATACTTATCGCGAAATAAGTAATCCAGTTCTGTGTATAATCTAGAAGTGTCCACGAGTTCGCAAGTGCACAGTTTTACTTCCTCGTAAATATGACGCAGATATGCTCCGGCATTTAGGTCGCCAATGTAGGTTACAGGTTAGGGTGAAGCCACATTGCTCCGTTGCGTCAGTTAAATTATTTGTTACACACAATCTTGAAAATCCTGGTATTGTATATGTATCAAATCCTGGGATTTTTGGGAGTAACAAAAATTTTTGCGAACTAACTTTTCCTGCAAAAATGTGACAGACGTACAACAACATTGTGTACCATGCGGTGTGGTGTGTTGCCTCGTCGGAACGGAACACATTGTATGCCACATAGTTGCGTTGCGACGCCAAATATCAACACAATAGGTAACAGTGGCAGTGCAACACTTTCTTGTTATTCATTCTTCATGAGCTCTTGTCTTGTCTCATACTTGTATCATACCGATGAACGCAGTGTTTTGACGGAACGACGACTTGTATAAGTCGTGATCTGTGTGGCATATTTACGCCTCTAGTCCACCGACACTGCGAACTGCGAAACAGCGACGAACCGATTTACTGTCTCATGTGCCACACGACAGTGCGTTATATTGCATCTCGCTCTATTGCTGTTTCGCATTGGTTTCGCAGAGTTTTCGCAGCGTCGCATCGGTGGACTAGAGGCGTTATTTATTGTAAAATGTCCAAGTGGCACCGCTGATCGCTGCGGTACCATATTGCAACGAAACAATGGGGTTTTACCCTTATACGGTAGTTATAACGTTATTTAACACGATTATGACTATTATCTCACGACAGGGGCGGTGCAATAAGACTGCAAATATAATATTCAATTTCCCAGCACCAGCTACAGATAAATGCAATTCTGAATTGTTGAAACATAAACCTAAGATAATCGTTATGTAAAACAAGCTAAAAGTAGCAGTTTTGACCTATTAATACAGTTCGATACGTAATCAAAATAACGAATTTCCAGGTACAACTACTAAAGTTCTACGGCATAACCACAATGTTATTGCGACCAATGTCTTACGAGACAGGCTTGATAAAATGCACAACTTAGAATACTCTATGAAAGTTACGATAAATCAAAAGAAAAAAATACTTTTCGTCATTTTATTACCTAAAATACAAATAATCAGTTACAATAGTAAAAGGAAAATATTTACAGTTCGTTGGAGCTTAGTGATGATGATGTCTGGAGTAGATGTGGTGATTGTGACCAGAGTTTTGCACCACCGCATGGAAACTAGAACAAAAACATTGTTTATGAGCTACGAACAATAATTCATTAAGATTTCAAAACGAGTTTTGAACAGGTTTGTTGACACTTGCTTGAAAATGGAGACGGAGGTCGATTCAGGTCGAGCCTACCGCCACAGTATATAAGTATCATAGTAGACTATCTTCATACAAGATAACTGTAATCGGGCGCACGCATACAGAAGCCTCATTTCAGGTAGCTTTAGAGAGCAACTATGAAGGATCAAGTCGAGCGCGTGTTAAACTTGTCTCTGTCTTGCACAAATTTTATTTCAAGATCACACATGAGCTACGCTACTGTATATATTTGTATTATGTTACCGGTTAGTCCACCATGTGATGACGAGCCTTTTTTTTTTTTTTTTTTTTTTTTTTTTTTTTTTTTTTTCCGGAGGGGGAAATGCATTACGCATACCACCCAGGCGCAGGGGGCGGCCCGAGCGGTGATGTGGGACTCCCGTAGCTAATGAGACCACGGTATACCCACTAAAACCCCCCCCATCTTCCGCCACGCCGCCTTTTGACGGGGCCACGGGAACGATACACACATCCGCGACCCCGCCAGCGGTCCGAAGACTCCACGATGGGCGCACAACACGTGCGCCCTCCTCCTCGGCCCCCACCAGGGCTGTAGCAGACGCCCCCCGAGTCTGCTACTTGGAGGCCATGTGGCAGATCAGGTCTGTGGCTCTGCCACCGACCACACCTCGGCCGCAGAGGATAGGGCAAGCGGCGCATCGTAATACCTACTTGCCTCTTCCTCTGCGGCCCCACCTCGGTGCGCATCCGCAGCGGACTCCTCCAGTCCGCTGGGAGCGCCCTCCTCGGGCCAGGCGGCGACACCGGCCGGCCCTGGTTGCCTCTTCGCTTCACCGCGGTTGTCCAAGCCGCGGTTACTAGAGCCCCACCGCCACGACAAGGCGAGCAACCATCGGGGGGATGTGATGACGAGCCTCCGTTAATAAATGTCAGCCGAGTTTATTAACTTTAGAATGTTTTCATTGAATTTTATGCAGATTTTCATAGAGTAAATTAGTTATGAATTAAATGAATTCTGGTCTTTGAGTTATAGTAAACTAATGTTTTACAATCTTCATGCATAGAAAATGTACCCATACTAATATTATAAATACGAAAGTGTGTCTGTCTGTTAATAAGAAATAAAAAAATATGTATGGTTGTTTGGCAAGGACTTTGCGTAATTTAGGATGTTACAACACAGTTAACTGCGACACTTTTAAACCAAAGTTACGACCGCGTTGACACTGATCAAGTTAACTGTTAAAAAGTCACGTACTTCAAAGTATTTTAGAAACGTTATAAAAAGTCTACATGCTTGGACTTTTGAATAATTAGTGTTAACATCACGACGTATTATCAAAATTCTACGGTTTCCAAATTTACATTACTTCATTTCGGTTATTACTGCATAATAAGTATTATGCAGTAGGAACAGTCAAAAATGACTTTACTCACTTTTAACAATTGATCATTGTTTAATTTTATTTAATCTTATCAAGCCTATGAAACGTATAATATATCAACAGATGAAAGGGTCTTTGATCAAGATGTACAATGTAGGAACATAATACGATATTATTAATGTTTGACTAAGGCATTACAAGCCAAATGTTATTTTACCCATTTAGCAATACGTTAATTGCCAATAATCAATATAGTTTTGAGTTCAAACTTTGGTAACGAAATTATCGAATGCATCTTGCCTAAGGGTCCAAGAAGAACCTTCACACTATTCAACTTTAAGTTTAGAACAGGATGAATAAATTCAAATGCACTTAAAACTTCATTAAGCTGATGTATGGTCTATATGGCTTATTTTGTGTGTCTTTAATCATAATTTTATGGACTGTACGAAGTGAATAATTTGATTTTAATGTAATTAGGTTCATTTTGAATATATCAGAATTGACATTCAACAAGTTTTACATGCCAAATTAGTTACAGATGACTGTTCCTCTTTTGTGTTTTTCAAATTAACACTGATCTCGTATATGATTTGAGTCGTAAGGCTTTTAAAGTCATTAATAATAAGATCAAAATGATGAATAACATTAACTACTTGTAATTTACAAAACGCAGAAATTAACAGATTCAAAATAATTTATGGCAAGACAAAAATATATGATTTGATTATAAGCCATGGATTAGACCAATATAGTTTTTAGAATTTAGAGTAACATGCGGATTTGTCGATCTTTGCAGGTACCTAAATCTTTTTTTTATAACGAAATCCATGTATTGTATCGTTACTTTATAGAGATTTCTTCTCTATAAAATTTGTAGGTACCTTTTAACGCCTAGAGGTTGACTGATAGATAATGCTATAAGATCTTTGTATTTTTATATTATGTATTAAATGTCTTAAATAACTAACTCATATGCATTGAAAAAGCACCTTTAATAAGGTAATCTTAAGAACTCACCCGGTGTGATCATCAGCTTCGTATGTGACCTTCCTGACGGAGCCGTCGGGCTGCACCAGGGAGTATTCTCCCTTCACCGCGTCGCCATTTCGCACCTCGTGCTGGGACTTGTTGTCGCCGGTGAGAGGGTCAGCGACGGAGTAGCCGAATTTGTAGTGAGGGTGGGACTGAAAAGAAAACCATATTGGAATTGAAAAATCGGAAACAGTGAAAATCTATAATAAAGACAAGTGAATCAAAGAAGCTAGCGTTGTGTATATAGTTTTAGTACGTATGAAATGATGTACAGCAAGCTCATAAATTTTTGTTAATCACGAGAATCGAATAATTCAACTGCCTTTGAACTATCAAAGATTCAAATATAGATTGCAAGTAACATTATCTTGACCTAAACTGAGCAGATAGGTACGTACTTATGTTGTCCGTCCGTCATCTGCCTATGAATCAATTACTCTGATAGTACATAGATAAAATACAAATATATAAGGCCTCTCTACTTTTTCGAAGTCGGTTAAAAACAATAAATACTACTTACATTGTAGTTACCGGCGTAACGACCAGCATAGCCTCCGTAAGCTCCGGCGCCGTATCCAGCCAGACCAAGACCGGTACCGTGAGGGAGCAAGTTGGAGTGTGCTCCAGCCAGAGACGCGTGACCCAGGGGAACTCTAGGAATAGCTCCAGCTAAAGGAGCACCATGAGTTAAAGCGGAATGAGCGTATGCAGCTTGAGGGGCGATCGACTGGGAGAGGAGACCAGAGTGACCAAGTTGACCAAGGCCAAGACCGTGACCAAGACCGTGGCTAGAGTGGGCATACGCAGAAGGAGGAGGATGAGCTACGACGTTAGTGTAGGACACTTGAGGCCTGTGCCCTAGGAGACCACCATAGGCACCAGCGGAGTGTCCAAGTGCTGGAGACAAAGCGCCTTTGACTAGTGGTGCATTAGCGGCGTACGAGGAAATCTGCGGGAATCCTGCACCATGGCTTAGAAGTCCAGAGTGACCCAAATGACCTGAAGCCAACGCTCCGTGAGCGAAGGATCCAGCGTGAGCTAAGGGAGCCGCGTGGGCGTAATTTCCATGGGACAGAGGAGATCTGTGACCCAAAGCGGAGATGGAAGCTAGAGGGTTAGCATGAGCAACACTAGCGTGGTTGACAGCGGGAACCACTTTCTCGATGTATGTATGAGATATGGCACCACCATCCAATTTATTACCAAGTCCTAGACCAGTGTTGGCTAAAGGAGAGCCATGGAGGCCATGACTAGACAAAGGAGACCCATAGTCTGCGTATGAACCACCATGTAATTGCTGAGAGCTGTGTAGGCCTCCATAGCCCAAGGCAGCTTGACCTAAATGAAAATTGGCTGAATTTAAGTAGGCACCTGCATTATGCGTGTCGTGGATATAGCTGGTTTGCGCTAGTGCCAACACAGCACCAAATATGAATATCTGAAACAATCAATAAACATTTTTTACTTTTTACATTTCAAACTAAATCACAGGGCTTTTGGTTTTCTGCTATTTATATGATAATTTAAAAGTAACTTTGAATGACCTTGAATGAAAAGTAACTTTATTCAACGTTTAATTGGAACCTAATAAAAGTTAATTTATATATTATCATTATAACTATAAAATCATTTATCATAGTTTCCATTACGAAATTTAATAAAGCATCTACACAATTTTTAATGTAATAATCCAATTTCGACAACTTACTTTAGTAAACATTTTTTTGTTGAAATGCTAATTGCAACTGATGTGCTATTGTTGGGCAGTCGGAGGTTTTATAACAATTCAAAACCCCGGTGGGGTGCAAAGAGCGCGGCATCTTCAAAAGGTCATCGCACTACTTAATTAACGAATTACATTCACAAAGTTGAAACGACACTTTAATCAAACTAAACAATTGTTTACAAATTTTGTAAAATATTTTAGTTATTCCTTTAAAATTATTTACCTACGTAAATTGGTCGCGTTTTGTCAAACCCAGCCGACAGATCACAATTAACATTGAATCGACATACGTTGGTCTGTCAATTGCCTAAAAATCAATTTCATCGATGGTACTTTGAAAAGGAGGAATACTTAATTTGTTTTTGTAAAGAACAATATGTTTTGAATTAAAAGTTCAAAACATTGCATCCGTATACTTTAATTGCGTGATTAGTTTGGAATGCGGATTAGCTTCATAAGCTACTTTAAAAAAGGCATAAGCTTAGGTGAAATAAAGTTCTTTAGAGCTTTTTAAGTTTTTTGTTCTGCCTGAACATTTGAATTTATTTAAATAATTTATTTTGTTTATGAATTAGTTGTCAAAGATTTAAGTAGTAACTTTTCACGTCATGAAAATAAGTAAATATTTTAAATACACACTAATTTTGGTGATTAAGATCTTATCCAAACAATTTTTTAATTGATTATTTAAATTAAATATTATGAAGTAAAATTATTTTGTAACTAATCATATTACAAGACGTAACAAGCACCTTTCAAAAACGTAAAATTCCACTAAGTACTCGTAAACAGAAAAATCATCTGAAAATATTGGGAAAATTTAACACTAATAATTATCCTGCCTCATCTCCTTACTTTGACCTTTTCTAGATTATTAATTTAATTATTTTGGCCTAACTTTTGAACCATTGACCTTAATTATCATAAATTAATGTATTTTCGTCACGCTGTATAAACACCTAACTTTAATCTCGTCTATTTATCAACTAATATTTAGAACATCTTCTCTGGGGTGCCTAAGCAATTAGTGGAGTAATTGATGAGTTTTGTAATTTGTATTTTGCAAAAGATATCTCGTAATTAGATCATTTTGCACTGTTGTATAAATATACACAGTTTGTGTGTATTCATATCAATCATCGTTTATCATCAAACAAAACATGTTTACCTCAGTAAGTAACTGATTTTGTTCTTTTAGCAAAATTACGGAGTTAATATAAGTCCTCATCCTGGATTTATTGAACTCTCAATTTGTACTCAATTTACTCAAATTACCGTCAAAAATCAAAATATTTAACAAAAAACTGCAGGATATATAAATTGATAATCCACATTAGTTTTAAAGTGATCAAAACGAATGAGTTATTAAAATGTTATTATATTTGTAGGTTTTAGCAATTGGAGCTCTTTTGGGTGGAGCCACCGCTGGTCTTTTAGGCCAGGCCAACTATGGCGGTGCTTTAGGACTTGGACAGCTGGGTGGCGCTTACAGCTACTCGTCACCCCTGGCTTCCCAGCTCGCTTACTCGGGCCAGCTCGGGTATGGCGGCCAATATTCCGGAGCTATCGGTAGCTATGTAAGTGCTCCTTTTACTTTGAAGTAAATTGTATTTTATTATGTTTGTTGCTTTCCTATACATATTTAGATTTTCATTCAGACCTAACTGACAATATAATAACTTTACGCTATTTATTGAGCAGTTAGCCTACTCAAACATAGGAGCTTACGGTCAGCTTTGGTGAGAATGCAGCCCAATAGCCATCAAAGCTTTGTCTTTCCTAATTTATACTACAAATTGTAAGTTTTACATCAACTAGTATATTAAATATTATTTGATATTATAACACCATTTTTATGTGATCCAGGCCCGTCCTCAATATGACTTCTCCTACTCCGTTTCTGACCCTCACACCGGCGACCACAAGTCGCAGCACGAGACCAGAGACGGCGACGCCGTGCACGGCTCCTACTCGCTGCTGCAGCCCGACGGCTCCGTGCGCAGCGTGCACTACACCGCCGATGACCACCGCGGGTAGGAGCGCATACTATATCCAATTTAAATCCGATCCTAACTCGTGAAAATACGTTCGAAATAATAGACGTAGAACTATTTCTATGATACTAAACGTACGGGTACTAAACCCGACATCGTTGTCTCACTTGTCTTCATTATTCGCGAATATTGGTTCAGATAGGCTTCAGATTGTACTTAGTGCAAAAGCACTCAAAAATAAATTAAAGGCAGTTCAGCAAGTTAAGGAAAGTATAAATTACGACAATTAGGGAAAAGACGAGCATTTTTTGCTAACTGCGCAAAGAAGAGTGTTATGATTTTAGATTGTATATATCATCGTTTAAGCTCTAAGCTTAAGATTTAAAGCTTTAAAGTTTAAATGGCTCATTTAAAGTTTAAATGGCACATTAAGCCTTAAGAGGCTATCATTACACTCGTCTTAATAGCGATGACTCTGGGTACATCAGATTTTTTTTGGGAAATCGATTAGGCTATTTATGTTATCGTCCTTTACCACGTATAAGCTTATACATTTTTATTGTAATTTGTTAAAGATTCAACGCAGTCGTCCAAAACTCCGGTGTGTCTGTGCATCCTCCGTCCTACAACCGTCACTACTAAGTCCGCCTGTGCTTAAAGTATATTGTACATGTAAATAAATTCTTGAAAAAAAAATACATATATTTTGTATTAATCGTAACATCGCTACATGCATTTACCTTTTGCAAAGATAAAATATTTGTTTGTATGCATATTGTCCTTTTGCGTTGTTGGGCACTAAAACTACTGGATCAAATTGGACACAGCTGTGATAACCAACATGCATTTTATTCATAGGGAATTCTTGAAAACTTCTAGTAATATTTTGAAATTCCACTATTGACTATGAGAATTCGTCTCCTATTCTCATAATCTTTTGGGGACATCTTCTTAAGCTAATTAGCTTATTACACAAGGTGTCGAATGCAGCTCGCAACTATTTTAATCAAATAAAAGCGCTTGTGTATACTCGTGTTATAGCATCGTTCTCACGGCTTGTTAAGCAAATTAAGTCCTAATTAAATAACCATTTCAAATGTGATTAAGATAAATAGACGGTTGTAATATGTTTGATTCTCATTTTAAATACAACTGAGTTAACTATGGTACGATTTTTCTGTGTAATTTATAAACAACGGTAATTTGTATATCTTTTGATAAAGGCAATTCAGAAGTAGTACCCAAAGAATAATGTTGTTTCCTGTAAAGGTTTTTTTATTTAAAAGCAAAGTCGAAGGTAAGAAGAAATAAATGTGCATACTTAAATGGTCAAAAATAAAAATTTATTGCAACAAAAGACTTTGGTTGTGTAAGTTAATAAATAGTGAGTATTTTGTAACCGTGTGCTGATCAATTAATATCCGTATCCGTGGTAGGGTTCGGGATGGATGGATGGCGCTGAGTTGTGGACCACCGCGTTAAATCTGAAAAAAGAGGGAAAATTAAAAAGTGAATTTTCGTTCAAGCTGACATTGGCCATCACTCATTACAAGTATTCAACCACGAAAAGGAACTCGGGCTCCCTTAGATCATATTAAAATTGAAAATATTATCTCGGGTTGCCCGAGAGACACGCCATAGTTGTCTTGGAACCGCAATGAAATTGATTTGAAGAAAATAGGAGGAGTAGAATGAAGTAATTTCGATTAACTGAAACAAGTCAGGAGACAGCAATCAGTGGATCTCAGCCAAGACCTACAAGGACCAATCACGTTCTAGCCTTGCATCGTACAAGTGCTTACCCATTATGATCATCAGCGGTGTAGTCGACAGTGCGCACGGAGCCGTCGGGCTGCAGCAGCGAGTAGGAGCCGTGCACGGCGTCGCCGTCTCTGGTCTCGTGCTGCGACTTGTGGTCGCCGGTGTGGGGGTCCGCCACGGAGTAAGCAAAGTCATATTTGGGGTAGGCCTTTAAAAAATTTTAAGATTATTTTAGATAGAATTCAATGAATTTTCTCGTCTTCACATATTTAAAGATTTCTTTTTACAATATGAAACAAAACCACATATATTACACTTACAAAATATTAAGATGCTAGATAGACAACTAAAACTCCAGTGGACTCTGCGATGACAGCGCTGGCCCGTGATAGCAGCCCGTGCTAGCTACAGACACTACAACTCCTACAACTTACATATTCATCATGTCCATCGTAGTGGGCGCCGTACGCGAGGGGTGCGGCGTAGTGAGCGAGGGGAGCGGCGTGGACAAGCGGCACGGCATAGTGGGCGGGGGCGGCGAAGTGACCCAGGCCGTGACCATCGTGGTGGACTATACTCTGCGATGACAGCGCTGGCCCATGATAGTAGCCCGCGTTGGCCACTGCCACTAGAGTACCGAGGATTATGATCTGTAATAAGAGTACCTAATATTAGTATAAGCAATTGAGCAAGCACTATTGTATATTTAAAAAAAAATTGATTTAGAATAAAAACCCAAGACCACTCGCACCAGTCATGATCAGTAGATGATTTGTCCTACTTTTTATGGATAAATACGAAAGAGGCAACAACTGGTATTAAATCCATGATTAACTTCAACAAACACAAGCACAAGCTTTCTAACAGATTGTTAGTAATTATGTCAAATTAAATCTGCTCATTTCAGTTTAAATACAATAAAATTTTATAGTATTAGTTTTTAAATTATGTATGGCAAATAAATAGGAACAAATTTTTTGAGCACTTAGTTATTTAAATAATGGAGATTTTATTGCGATCAGTTGAAAAAAATATCGAGCAGTTATTTAATTTAATGGCGGTTCATTAATTATTGCGACAGGTAAGACATGGACAGTAATAAAAAAATAATTTGTCGGTTATTTCATTACACAATGTCAATTCTCAAAATATTTGAGCAGTCTAATAACTGAATGAGCGGTAAAATGATGGAATGAGCGGTTCAGTAAATAGTTAGGCAGATCATAACGAGAGGTATTTAGAGAGAAAAATGTTTGTTAGTTGGGCGGAACCTATTTTAGCAGCTATTAAGCAAATTCTTTGTCATTTTAATTAGAATTACGAATAAAAATTGCGATTATTATTATGAAATTTGATTTATTTAATTCCTTCAGTCAAAGCAAAAGCAATTTAATTATTCATTACTTTTGAATCACCGATTCATTTTATTTTATTTTACCATCTCATTGTTTATAGAATTGCTTAGAATGAGATTTCTTACATACAAATTCCAAATAAATACTGCCCACGCGTAACCGCACGTTCAATAATCTATCTTATATCTTATATATTTCTTTTATTATATAAAACTCAAATCTATCAATCTATCAACGCACAGCCCAAACCACTGGATTGATCGGGCTGAAATTTTGCATGTAGGTAGATGTAGACGTAGGCATCCGCTAAGAAAGGATTTTGATAAATTCCAACCCCAAGGGGTTAAAATAGGGGATGAAAATTTGTATATAATAATACTTCTTAGCGCGAGCGAAGCCGCGGGCAAAAGCTCGTTTTTATATAATATTCACTGTATATACAATAATTAATAATTATATATTCACTGATCCATTTCATCATTATTTTTTACTCATTTTTGTTTATTTTACTGCTTAGTTTTAACTGCGGAACTAGTTATTGAACGTGCCATTTATAATTCTTAACTTACCAAAACTGCTATAAATTACAATACTGCCACTTTAAATCAGTGCCCAAATAAATTACTCTTTATTATACTTTTGAGAGTAACAGCGTCCATAAAAGGCATATAAGTACTAATTATAAAGTGGGTTAAAAGAAACAATATTGTAACAATAACATTACGATATCGTCATTAAAAAGTAATAACATTTTTTATCGGCGAAGGCTATCTAGATAAGCCCAACACAATGTAATATACTTTCACGATAAAAAAGATTGAATTTCGATTGGAGAACTTGAACATTTTTCTATGCTCTATTTTTTTAAATAATTGTTAGAAATAAGCATCTTGAGCCAAACACTAATAATATTTTTTGTTTTAAACATAGTTTACAAACTTAAGTATTTAAAAAAAAAAAACATTTTTTTTCGGTATAAGAGAAACACTGCTAAAACACTAATGATAGCATTTTCAAAAGCATTCATCACCAAATAATGACTTATTTCTTGAATACTTTATTCACCAAAATTTTATATATTTATAAAAACCAAAGCCGAATTAGGCACATATTACAAAATTTTAACAACAGATTTACTAAAACTGCACTCACTTGGAACATTTTGTGGATAGATCTAATCGATGATTGATGTCAATACTGGCGGTTATCGGGTTTTTATATAATTTGTATAACCACTGGAGCATATTATACGACATAACTATTGTTGGAAGTTAAGGTCGCAACGAGACCACAAAAATAATGTGTGTCATGGTATTCGATATAAGAACACGCACATTTAAGCACGTAGCAGCCGTGACAGTTCATCATAATCATTAGCTTTGCGTTATAGCTTAGTTTTAATAGTTGATGCTCTCCACTACGTTGCGCAAAAATTCGTTGATCGCGCGGGAACTGAACATTTTTCCGGGATAAAAAAATAAATTTGACTACAATTTATCTAGAAACTAGCTGTCCCGATGAACTTCGTGGCACTTTAAAACCTTCCCTGGACTTTTACGAATATTTTAAGACTAAAATTAGCACAATATTAGTAAAAGATAATTTACATCTTACAATATGCATTTCCTAAAGGCATCAAACACAAAATGTACAATGTGCATTGTGCATTTTGCATTTTTTGTCATATTATGTAACTAGGATAATATTATTATGTTCACTGTAAAATTTGTTTGCTTAGAATTCATTTATCGCGCATAGTGTCCGACCGAAACCGAAACCGAAAACGAATTTCGGAAACGGTGTCTATTTCGGCCGAAACCGAAACTTCCTTACAAGGCTCATATTTTGAGGGAAAAATAAAGAAAACGTTATTATAATCAGTCAGTCTTTATTGTTTTCTCTTTAAATCACATAGTTACTAATATCACAATCCATATCCATAATATTATCACCACGAAATGCACTATTATAGTCATTACTAACTACCTAACTAATGTTTGTTTACGTATAGCATTTGCGAACCAAAAAAAATAATTATAGGTTAGATTAAACTTGATTATACTTTTGTCAGTCATATTGATTTTTTTTAAGTTTACTACCCGCTCTTATGTAATAACGACATAAAACGAGATAAAACTTACCAAATTCAAAATAAATCACTCGAAAACTCGCCACCACAACAAAACAAAACGAACAGCAAAGAAACAAGCGAGCGAATCATGACATTGGCTCTGATCGGATTCATTCACTCATTCAACGCGCCGAAACGCGCGCTTTTATCGGTCATGACCGATAACAGCGCGGAAACTCCCGAATTCATATTCGGTTTCGGCAGTCGTAGTTTCGGCAAGTTTGCCGCCGAAAACGAAACTAAACCGAAACTCGTGTTTTTACCGAAACTCAACCGAAAACGAAACCGAACATTCGGTCGGACACTAATTGCGCATAAACTTTTTTTACTTCAGGGTGAACAGCTAGCCTTAGATGTACATTTCAGAAAATCAAACGGACAGACAGACAGACGGCCCGCCATGGAAGCTGTCGCCTCCGTAGGACGCTGCCGTCCCTATTTATAAATCCGGAGCTGACTTTACGTATTTGCTAATGCATACCGCTGCGCTTTGAGAACACCTCCAGTTTTCAGTAATACTAATATTAACTACTTAACTGTAATTAAATGAGGACTTTGACATTATAATATTATGTCAAAATCTCCATTAAATCCAAGTTTGATCATCATTCAATGTTTCTAAGTGCAGAATGCAGATGTATGACAGTTAGTTTGTTCTGTAACAAAAAGACGTATTGATTTTTTGTCACTGTACTAACTATTCTTGCAATACTGTATATATTATGTAAGAATAGGTGTAGCGTGTAATGCGAAATACAAGTCAATAATTTTCTTTGTTTCTCACATTCATTGTTTATTAACTAGCATCATATTTACAAAAGTTTAATAAATATTTACAGTCATTATAATTATCCTTAAATTAATAATTAATAATGATGGTAGGCAGGGGCGTTGTGGGCATGGACAGCGGGGGCGGAGTTCTCCACGACGGCGTTGAATCTGGAATAAAGATGTAGTCATAATTATATTGGTTTCAGGCTAGCTAGTATTATGTCAAGTAAGTGAGTAGTAATTGCAGTCCTACCCGTGGTGGTCATCGGCGGTGTAGTGCACGCTGTGCACGGAGCCGTCGGGCTGCAGCAGCGAGTAGGAGCCGTGCACGGCGTCGCCGTCTCTGGTCTCGTGCTGCGACTTGTGGTCGCCGGTGTGGGGGTCCGCCACGGAGTACGAGTAGTCGTACTTGGGGTGAGCGTATTCGTCGTGGGCGGCGTAGTGGGCGGCCGGGGCGTACGCCAGGGGGGCGGCGTGGGCCACGGGAGCGGCGTAGGCCACGGGCGCGGCGTGGGCGGCGTAGGCCAGCGGCGCGGCGTAGTGGCCGGCGTCGTGGCGGACGATGCTCTGTGAGGAGACGGTGTGGCCGTGCCCGCCCAGAAAACCGGCGTTGGCTGCGGCCAACATGGCACCGAAAGTGAAGATCTGAATGACGTAAAAGATAATATGTTAGAAAATTCAAAATTGAAGTACAATATTTCAACAGATATTTATATGAAAATTATATCATTTCATACAAAAGACATCAACGCGTCGATTTATTACTAGTTAATTTATTATAACCACTACTGCAAAGCGTATTAATAATTGCTTTAAATTTTAATTATTTCAGTGAATAAAGGATAAATTTTACGGCTTTTACAACATTCACTGTCATTATAAAGTATTGGAATTTTAACAGGCTCGATTCAAGCAGTGCTAATTGATTTACAACATAATAGGCTTGATAAACTAACTGAACTCGTAATTTTATAGCAATAAAGTCATCAATAACTCACTTTGCTAAGCATTTTGTTTGAGATAATTGTACAAGTGTAATGTCGGTAGGTATGTTTGACGTATAGTTTTATACAAGTCGACAGTTAGCTGGGTGGGGCGAATACACGTTATACCTTGACTTTGCAACACGGCATGTGAAGGGCATTCGCCAATTAAAAAGTGAGTTTGGTGATAAAACCATTTTAATAATTATTAACTCGCAGCTTATCTAAAATTAAAAATATCCTTGACTCGAATTGACGTATTGTCTTTATTCAATTGTTAAAAACGTAACCTATGAAACCAACTTTGTTCTTTAATTAGTATAGCATGAAGAACTAAAACAGAAGACATAATATAGAAAAGATTTATTTTAAAAATGCTTATACAATTTGTAACAAGACAAAGTGATAATTTAATACTTTATGGTGTGTACACGTGTCCCTTATATTAATTATAGAGTTCACTCATCACTGTACATCCCTTATATTATTTACTAGCTGTTGTCTGCGACTTCGTCCGCATTAGCATAGTTAGATCACGTCCCAAGTATTATTATTCAAAAATATTCAATGTACAGAATTGACTTTCTTGTAATTTTATTATATGTATAGATAGGTAGATGACTTAGTTTGTTCCTTGAGAGAGAAAGATTATTAATTGTTTAATATACTTAATTATTAATTTTTACGTAAAAAAATCTATTCAAAATAATGTACTTTTCAGTTCAATCAGTCGAAAGTCTAAGAAAATTTCTAAAAACTTTCATCCCCCATTTCGTCCTCTTAGTTATGGAATTTATTAAATTTCTTTTGAGGGGATACCTACGTCATAGTATCTTTATGCGTACACAGTCTCAGCCCGATCGGTTTAAAATTGACAAAGTTTAATGCAAAATTTCATCCCCTATTTTACCCTCTTTAGGGGTGGAATTTTTTAAAATCCTTTCTTAGGAGATGCCTACGTCATAGCAGCTTTATGCATGCAAAGTCTCAGACCGATCGGTTTAAAATTGACAAAGTTTCATACAAACTGTCAACCCCTATTTCACCCCCTTCGGGTTAAAATTTCCAAAATTACTTCCTTAGTGGGTGTCTACTTAATAAAACAACCCTGCTCACCAAATTTCGTATCTGTAACTTTAACGGTTTTTGCTCTGCGATGATGAATCAGTCAGTCAGTCGGTCAGGACTTGTAATTTTATATGTATAGAATAGAGTACCCTGAAAGAGCAATTTTTTGTGACTGCAAGCGCCCCAGTGTCATGGATTTTCGCTATAAAAGCTAAAAAAAAGTCACTCTGTCAGCACTGCTACTTTTACTGTGAATTTTATATAAGGAACACATACATACGCCAAAACTATTATCACTTAGTTTTGTTACATTCTGTATGATTTATAGGTTAAAACTATAAGTTAGAACCACGTAGAACAAAATATTATCCTAAAAAGTCCCAATATTAAAATAAAATTATAATAATATAATATTTTGTTAAGAGAAAATATTTTTTCAAAGAGTTTTTTCAAAAGGGCTTGATTGATGGTGAAGAATGCGGAAAACACGATTAAACTGTTTTATCCAAAAAACTTTGTCAAAAAGATGATCCCAATCAGTCATGCCTTTAAATGCTCTGATACATCTACATCCTACATATACACTAATATTATAAAGGGGAAAGATTTGATTTTTTGTGTGTTTGTTTGAATTAAATAAGCTCCGAAACTACTGGACCGATTTGAAAAATTCTTTTACCATTGGAATTCTACATTATTTTTGCTGAAAATAGGCTACTTCAATTTTAGAAAAAAATAGGGTTCCGTAAAATATTTGGGGTTTTCGGACGCAAGGTATAAAAAATCAATCAGAAAAGTTTCTAATTTTGCGTGCGCTGCCTAAACTATAAAAGATAGAACCATAAAATATTCTCAGTAATTGTAGATCTTATCTACAAAAAAATCCCCAGCACACTATACCTAACTATGTCGAGTGAGGCACAATAGCCATTTTTTTATTTAAATTTTTTTTTTGTACTACATTTAAACGCGTTTATCACCAATTTAAGTATACCTATTTTTGAAGTTTTGCTAATATTATATTTTATAAGTTGTGAAAAAAAAACTTCTAAATGGTTTTCTTGTCTTATCTACTCGGTGCATGATGGAATTACTATCATGAATTGCAATTTTTTTGCTTTGTCTTATTTATTGCGAAACTGGAAACGGTATACATTGCTAACGCATGAAGATTATGAAAATTACATTGATACTTTAAATCCAAAAAAGGACAAAGCATAACCGATAATCCTTATGGCGGACATGTACGTACGTAATTGTCTAAATTACAAATTCAGCTTCTATTATATTTAATTTCTAAGCCTTTTATATTTAAATCATTTATAATTAAAAGAAAAAATAATGCAGTGCATTGCTTACCTTCAAATGAGCAATTTTAATATACTCATTACTTATTCTTTAAGAATATAATAATATTTATGATTCGGTAATGGCTGACCCGGCAAACGTTGTTTTGACATTGAAATTGACATGTCAAAGTCAATTTCTAGTATTATAAGTAATTTCTAGTATCAAGCCTCTCAGGCCTAACGAACGTACATACAAAATTTTATTAAAATCGGTTTAGCTGTTTTGGAGGAGTTCGCGCACAAACACTGTGACACGAGAATTTTATATATTATCAGATACTGTAATTGGGTGTAGGAAATACTTTGCAACAAAAATGGTGAGTTTAAAAAAACATATTTTGAGTCACATCAATAATATTGTAAACTCTCAAAGCATTTAAAACAAATCTGGCTTTTTAAAATATCGTGTTCTTATATTAATTAGTACGTGTTGCAAAGATAGCGCTGTAGCGTAAAAACTACTCATTAATTATTATTATTACTCATTTAACTTGTTAAACTTAAAGGTAATTATTCTTAAGTATTTTGTACCTTTGTCCTAGATCTTATTTAATTTGATAAATAATTATTATTAAACTTTTTGTTAAGCTAAGAATAAGTAAAGTTATGGTCAAGGGTAAAATTTTATTTACATTTTCGTTTTTGGCACTTTGATATTTACAAAATTATAAATATTAAATAACGTAGTTAAAATTATATCTGGTATCAATAATGATGGTAGGCAGGGGCGTGGTGGGGATGGACAGCGGGGGCGGAGTTCTCCACGACGGCGTTGAATCTGAAACGGGCATATTGTAATCATTATTACTTGGTAAATAACCTATTGGCATGGCTTGCTCATAATGTTCAAGAATAAGTGGTCTTACCCGTGGTGGTCATCGGCGGTGTAGTGCACGCTGCGCACGGAGCCGTCGGGCTGCAGCAGCGAGTAGGAGCCGTGCACGGCGTCGCCGTCTCTGGTCTCGTGCTGCGACTTGTGGTCGCCGGTGTGGGGGTCCGCCACGGAGTACGAGTAGTCGTACTTGGGGTGAGCGTACTCGTCGTGGGCGGCGTAGTGGGCGGCCGGGGCGTACGCCAGGGGGGCGGCGTGGGCCACGGGAGCGGCGTAGGCCACGGGCGCAGCGTAGGCGGCGTAGGCCAGCGGCGCGGCGTAGTGGCCGGCGTCGTGGCGGACGATGCTCTGTGAGGAGACGGAGTGGCCGTGCCCGCCCAGGAAACCGGCGTTGGCTGCAGCCAACATAGCACCGAAAGCTAAGATCTGCAAATAAGGAAGATAATATTATTACTTTCGGGTTTTCACACTTACAAAACTGATTACGCACATAATGAGCATTTAACTTCGATTCTTATATTTTGGTAAATAATATGAAGGCTGTGCTGTTTAACGACGACTGAATTTAATAATTTATTTTATTAATTTAGTGAAATCAAAAATTGATTACAAATTATATTTTAAGTATACCTATTTAATTTCATTACTTTATAATAATTGCCTTATCTAACGTAAAAAACATTGAAATTAACATCATATCCGGTCATTAGCACTTACTTTGCTGAACATTTTGTGTGTAATTTAGCAATCAAGAGTGGATTGATGTCAGTAGACCACTGGTATGGTTTTATATAACGCGGCTTGGCGGTGGCGCGCGGTGGGGAGAAATGCTTGCTTGGACCTTGACTCTGTCAGTTACGCCAAGGTCACGAGCTTATGAATGGCCGTAATGCCTTTGTCATTTTACTACGAACTACGGTAAACTGTAACGTAATAGTTAAGTGAGTTTATTTAAAGATTTTGTTTACATTTATTTTTAGCACAGAGATTTTAGTGAATGGAAATCAATATATTTAATATTTACGGCCTCATTTTGATTAAAAATTCCGGAATTAAAATCAGAACGAGCTTAAAGAAAAGAAATGAAAACTGAAATGCTTTATTTAACTACCTTTTTCGATCAGATCTGTCTGAGTACGTACCAGTTAGGGTCAATTCAGACCCCGAAAGGGAAAGAAAAGCGGACGTGGCCATAGATCCCGTTCGAAGAGGGCGCGGAGGGTGCAGGCGCGCAATACACGAACGCCAGCTCCCGCCGAAAACGGGGCTTTGGCGGTGGATTGGGGAATCCGTTGCCCATTGCATGAGCCCTGCCCGGCAGAAGAGCGCCCGGTCCCTCGGGCTGCTCCCCGGAGGTTTCAGCAGCTAATAGCTCGCAGTGGAGGAGTCTGTACAAACAGATACCGCTTACTAGGCTGCCGCAGATATCGCCCTCGTATGCGGGCCCGGTGGTCCAGCAGCGTAGCGGAGGAAGGAGGCACCGGTGGGTTTTAGTGGATAAACCTGGATGTTCCTCTTTACCACAGCTCCTGGGAGTGCCACATATCCTGGCGGCCTTTCCCCCGGGTTGCCGGGAATAAGTAATGCATTTCCCACTGAGAAAAAAAGGTCAAATCAGACCTCAACGCGACGCGTAGATGCATTTCTAAATTTGCATGGATTTGACAGATTTGCAAGACATCTCACGCAATTGAATTCTGTAAATTCAGTACAAATTTAGAAATGCATCTGCGCGTCACGTTGCGGTCTGAATTGATCCTTAAGTTACATCATATTATACCAACCGTTTGTGTTCAATCTACTTTCCCAATATTAAAACATTTATTCTGATTTTTCTGTTTTTAGCGAATAAGAAATATTAGTATAAAGTAAAAATGCTTTTACTTTACTAAAATATGAATTAGATTACTATTTACTATCCTTGAAAGTATTAAGACACGTAATAATATAATTTTGTTTTATGTTTGTACAATGTACAATCAGAGAAGTTGATTCCTAGGCAGATGGGGGATCAACGTAGTTTGTTCGCGTTACGTCAAACCCAGCTGACAGATCACAATTAACATTGCATTGACATGATCCGACCAAATGTCGTTGGTCTGTCAACTGCCTAGTAATCAATTTCCTCGATGGTACAATAATTACACTTGTAAGATATAATGTGTAAGATAAAAGCGGCACGGCGTGACTTTCCGCCCACGGCTCACATCCGCCCTACTTGCCCAATGCTTTTTTGTTGCAATACATTGTTGTGAAAGCTTTGTTTTTAGAAATAGTTCAATTATTTTTATGTCCACCTACTACTTAACCTAACTCTACGGCAAAGACAAAAGAAATTTCTGATAAAATTAGCCTGCCAAAATCATTACAAATAATGTGCATTGCACAGCTATAACCGAGTACTTTTTAGTTTAATTTTAAGTGGTTAAATCTTGTATGTATGTTGTGTGCGTCATGTCAATTTACTTATAATTCTTGTGTTGCTATTAACTGTGGCTGTATTTTGTACCTTGTTTTGTTTAATAAAGATGTTTTTATTTTTATTTTATTTTATTTTAATGCAGTCTACGTATGTATGTCTGTACTACCGCAGTAACTAATAAGTTATTGATTCGATTTTCATAAATGTGGTGTTAATAGATAATATGTGGCATTAGTACGGGTGATTCATAATATACGTAGTGGTACTTTTGTGTACTGCGCACACATGGGCACAAATAACTCCTGGTGCTAATAAAATGTGCCATAGTAACATGTGTAAACTGTGTAGAATGCATTTTTATTGGATTTATTCCTTAGTCAACCAAGTTTTGTTGATTACAGAACCCTAAAACGGAACCCTAACTAGCTGATTTTTTGTATATTGGTAGGTTAATAGTTTTATAATTTAAGAGTAACCTTGTCCTATAAATAAAACAATCCATATTTTAGGACCACGAAGTCAAAGTATGAAATCCTTTCTATCTCTGTTAACTACCACTTTCGAGATTTTCGAAAATAAAAATGTTGTTCGTCTTATCAAAATGTAGCTACTCACAAAAAAATTTGTTCTAGGGCTCCCGTACCATATACAATTGTATGTGTTGCGTCATCCTAGTCAAAACAGAGGCCGTAGACAAAGTCCCTTTCGTTAAAAACGATGACGAAATTCGTTATCAAAATGTATGGGATTTGACATTAGTCTTCGCAAGCGAAATGTCATTTAGCGATGACTTATGTCAAATCGCATACATTTTGATAACGAATTTCGTCATCGTTTTTAACTAAAGAATACATTGTCTAAAGGCCCAGTTTCGACTTGGTGTGCGCCACGTGATAGACACAACTGTCAACTGTTTCTCTTTAATCGTAAGACTTACTTGTCTATGTGAAACAAGATTGTCTGACTATAGTCGTGTCTCCAATGTGCGGTCGCACTAAAAAGATAATACACATTATCTTTGAGATGTATAAAATTAACCCTTGCATTAATTGGGGTAAGTACATATTTAAAAACGTATTTGTAGATGAAATCCAAAATTATTTAGGGCAGAATGAAATTTGGCATAAAACTGAAACTGTATCATAAAATTATATTTTGAGAGCTGGAACTCGAATGTAGAGCTATTAAGTGCCTTCGGGAATTTTTTTAAACTTCCTACAATTTAACATTTCACCTATTATTAATTTATAAATTTGCCTTGTATAATATTATCATCTTCTGGGCAGTACACGTTGCACTATTCAGTGTGTAATCAATCATTGCAATATTGATGAGTTTTGAAAGTGTGAAACTGTTTTTTTATATTCCTCTAAAATTTTAAGGGCCTGTTTCACCACTTCCTGAGGCTATTCACCACTTAACTTGACAGATGAAGTATGGAAAATCTGCCAAAAATTTTGTGGATAGCCTATCAGGCACTTTATCAGAAAGTGGTGAAACAGGCTCTAATTCTAGTGTACTACTTAATATACTCGATTAAAACGAAATTCACTAATAAAGATTAAAATGAGAAATTCGTGAAGTCCTAAACTGCCACGAAAAAAGACTTTTATGCTAATATCTGAATTATTTTTATTCAGGCATCTTCGCAAACTATATTATTATGTACTTACCTATTGCAAAAGTAGCAAGTACCATGACATTTATTGTGAAGAGTAATAAAAATGTTTCTTAAGTACTTCAGTTATTTTTATTTACATAATATTTACAAAATTATAAATAATAATATTTTTTGGTAATCAGGAATCAATAATGATGGTAGGCAGGGGCGTGGTGGGGATGGACAGCGGGGGCGGAGTTCTCCACGACGGCGTTAAATCTGGAATGAACAGGTAATTATTATTACTTGGTAAGTAAAGTAGTGGCATGGCTTGCTCATAATGTTAAAGTAAGGTAGTCTTACCCGTGGTGGTCATCGGCGGTGTAGTGCACGCTGCGCACGGAGCCGTCGGGCTGCAGCAGCGAGTAAGAGCCGTGCACGGCGTCGCCGTCTCTGATCTCGTGCTGCGACTTGTGGTCGCCGGTGTGGGGGTCCGCCACGGAGTACGAGTAGTCGTACTTGGGGTGAGCGTACTCGTCGTGGGCGGCGTAGTGGGCGGCCGGGGCGTACGCCAGGGGGGCGGCGTGGGCCACGGGAGCGGCGTAGGCCACGGGCGCGGCGTGGGCGGCGTAGGCCAGCGGCGCGGCGTAGTGGCCGGCGTCGTGGCGGACGATGCTCTGTGAGGAGACGGCGTGGCCGTGCCCGCCCAGAAGACCAGCGTTGGCTGCGGCCAACATGGCGCCGAAAGCTAAGATCTGTTTGAAATAAAAAAGTTTTGAAAATGATTGAAAAAACAATGGCTATCATTTGCTTGTTCTTCCATACAAAAGACATCAACGAGTAACAGTCTTCAGTTTTTTTAGTTTCGAAACTACTTATATTGTTATTAATTAATGTAAATATTTTAAAATATTTTTATGCTTAATATTCTGAATCGCTTGCAAAATATGTTTTCCAAATCTTCACATTATATTTTTAAAAATTGATTCACGACAACAATTATATTTCAAATTATTTTTATTCTTAATATTCTGCTTCGCTAGAAAATATTTTCTTAATTTTTATCTAGCATATTATTAAAAATTGATTTTTGACAGCACTGTTTGGTATCACAAAAAGCGCATGTAATAAATTTAAACAGCAATCTTTGGTCGACTTTAATTAAATTCGCAACTCACTTTGCTGAACATTTTGATTGGATTGCAATGAAACAAGTACATTGTTATCGGGGCCAGGCCGTGGTTTTATAGAACTGTGGTGTGGCGCCGCGGTGGGGAGAAATGCGGACCTTGACTCCAAGTATCATAACTGTTGCAAGGTCGGTTATTGTGGTAGGTTTTGACAGCTTTTGGATGCATGTATGTGAAAATGTAATGTAATTTATCTGGGAATGACAGGATCAGGATGTTGAGTGTCCTGGTTATTGTTATATCTATACTTATACTGGCTGTGCCCTCACGGTGTTATCCGTGGGTTTTAAGTGAAATATTATAATAGACTATGAAAAGTACCAATAATAGGATCATACTGTGATGATGCATGGTGTAATGGTAGTGATGATGATGATGAAGGTTATCTAAATAACGCTGTGACCTCCATACTCGTATCTATAAGAAGTCAGGAGTTCTCTCAGCACCTTCGGGACCCGCATTATATACCTTGGTGCAAAAGCTTACCTTTTCGTAGAATATGCTTAAAAAACTTTTTCTAAAACCAAAATCACCATGAGTATCCATATACATTTTGAGTTAAAAAAACTATAATTATTCAGAAATAGAGCTAAAGACCTAGTTTGTTTGATTGCGCCAACCTCACGACTTACTGAACCTATACTAAATAATATGTAATTTGGCACAAATATAGAGCAACTACGAAGAAAGCCATAGACTATTTTTTTGCGGAAAATGTACAGTTTCCATAATATTCCTTATTTATTTGAGGAAGTAATCAAATGGATATAGTTATTCATATTCATATATAGGATAAATCGATAAAAATACTTGTGTACTAATTAAACCGTTTCAGAAAAAAGTTGTTTAACTTTGACTTGTTAGACAACTTTTGAGATTTTTATATCTTCGGAAATAGGTCATGATTATATATGATGCAAAATGTTTGATTAAAATCGCAATTCTAGCCAGTGCATTTTTCATCTTCCTAGAAATATTCAATTATATTTCTAGGAATTATATCTTTTAAAATATTATTTGAAATATACAAAAATATATTATAGTTACCGCTGACATTTGATACAAAATGGTGGGACTTTTTTTCATTTTTTTTCAAAAGCTCACAATTTTCTATTAAACTACAACGTTACACCATTTTCTTACATTATAAAAATGCATTGCATGTAACATAAAACATTTATTTATAAAAGTATTCAGAAATTTTACGTTGAATCCATTGCAATACGCTTATGGCCTGTTAACATTATTGAATACATCCTATATTTGAAGTTCTACATACGAAAGTAGTCCATGAATTCAAATACCAAATGACATTTAATAGCGATCCGAATTCTTTTCTGTTAACGACTCATTTGATACAGAAACTTGTTTTAGTCGGAGTGCACGCAGTGACGGATTAAGACTACTTGATGCCCTAAGCAATCCATGCATGTGGGCCCCCCTATCCGTTTGTCAACTAGAATTGGTCTTCGAACCTTTACTCCTCTGGTGCTCCTGCAGACAATTGCTAGGCAAATGCTTAATTTGTGTTTGTGTTAATTACTTGAAATAACTTGCATAGTGGACTGTATTTTGATGTAAATTATTAAATAAAAAATAAGTTATAACGTTTTTAATAGAAGAATTGATGTTGCGCCCATGGGTGATTAAAGTGAAGTGGGACCAACGTTCCAGTATTGCCAGATGACGCGGCGGGAAGACGTCCGCTGGATGCTTGCGTTTTGATCCATTAAAAAAGTAAAAATCATGTACGGTTATCCTAAAAACGTGAAATCGCGTACACTTTGATTATAGGTTAATCCGTCTAGTCTAAGATTAGTATCAAAATTGTCGATCAGACCGAATAATTCTTGTAGTTTTTAAGGTTGGTACAGTTATTCCTAAAGGTCTCCAGATGAATACACTAAAAGTCCCCGAGGGTGGAACAAGAGCCGACGGTGGGGAAGGGGGGGGGGAATGTCTCTTTTTCAAGGTTTTTGCTTATGAGTCGAAAATTATTTATTATATCTCTTTAGTGACTTGTACATTTATTATCTACATTAAATTTCCTATAGACTACGTCAAAACATTTTTACTGTATGATCATTACTTCAGGAAATACAGAGTATTAATAGGGTAAGCTAGCACTGTTTTGCTATACAAACGTATTCCCCAATTTACTACTTCATACGCAAAACTGACAGCTCGAAGGCTCGCATCGAGCCGCTCGAAGGATTGATGGAACCGGATCGAGCCGGATTGATGGAATAAAATATATCGATGTAGAATAAAACTATCGAGCAATGCTGAATGTGTGGAAAAAAGCCCGAGCCGCGGGTTTTGCTCGACATTATTGCTCGATTGAACAAAACCGTATGTCGGTACTTAGCATTAGAAAGACTTCACAAAGTGCCTTGTCCTATCATGGGATACCGGACTAAGCACGGGGCATGCAAAAAATATTCGCGTAAATCGTGAGTGTCTAACATTTAATTAGAATTGCCTTGGTTTTGTCAATTCGTCTAGCACGTTTCTGGCTAACCTCGAATGACTCAACATCTATACTCTATACTACTATTATAAAGAGGAAAGATTTGTTTGTTTGTTTGTTTGTTTGTTTGTTTGTTTGTTTGAGTCGAATAGGCTCCGAAACTACTGGACCGATTTGAAAAATTCTTTTGCTATTGGCATCTTACATTATTTCTGCTGAACATAGGCTACATTTTATTTTGGAAAAAAGTAGGGTTCCGTAAGATATTTGAGTTTTTCGGACGCAAGGTGTAAAAAATCAGCTAGAAAAGTTACTTATTTTGCGTACGCTGCCTAAACTGTAAAAGATAGAACCATAAAATGTTCTAAGTAATTGTAGATCTTATAAATATCTACAAAAAAGTCCGCGACACACTATACCTATCTATGTCGAGTGAGGCACAATAACCATTTATTTATTTAAAAATCCTGATTTTTTTTTTGACTAATTTGAAACGGATATATTTTACTCACGCTATTAATCCTTATCAAAATAAATTATTTTATCACTAAGTACAGTTTATGTAGATAATATTTGGTCTTTGAATGATTAAAATTGGACGTTTGGTTTTGAAATTATGGCGAAATTAAAATATTACGATAGTGGGCGTCACCAAAGCGCGTGCGGGAGGAATACAATATTCTGTTGTAGAAATGAAAATTCTGTACATAAAAGATATGAAATGACACCCGAAATTACACCTTTGTCACTACATCGCTAGAGAAGCCAAAAATGTGGTTAGTTTTTTGTCTGTCTGTCTGTCTGTCACTCTTTCTGTCTGTCTGTATGTTTGTTCCAGCATCACACGAAAAATACTGATCCGATTTGAATGTGGTTTTCGCAGATATATTTATCTTCTTCCAACTTAACATCTGGTGTATAAAAATTTTTTCCCCCACCCCTCTAAGGGGACAAAAGAGGGGGTCAGATTTTGTATCAAACTTTTTTCTTTAACACGAAAACTACTGATCCGATTTGCATACGGTTTTCACAGATTTGCATACGGTTTTCACAGATATATTATGTTTGTCTTCTTCCAACTCAACATCTGGTGTATAAAAATCCTCCCCCCCCCTCCCCTCTCAACCCTCTCTGGGGACCAAAGAGGGGTCAGATTTCGTATACAACTTTTTTCTTTAGTGGACTTACTTCATATTAGGTATTAACTGTGTTTTTCAACTTAACATCTGGTGTATGACCTTCCCCCCCACACCCTCTTAGGGGACAAAAGAGGGGGTAAAACATGTATCAATTACTGATGATGTAGAAAATATACTTTAAATGGCAAAACAACGTTTGCCGGGACAGCTAGTACGTAATAAGTAAAAAACTCGTAGCTTTAATATTTTTATGAATGAAATATATTTTGTCTACATATCAAAGGCAAGGCTGTTTGAATGATAGATCAAAGATAAGGCAAAATGTTCCTAATTGTATTAAGGCCTTAAAAACTCAAAATTTTGCATAACATACTAATTCTGTCTTATGATTTAGACGTCTGATTTTTCGTATTTTATAAATGACCTCCCAACAATTGAAGAGTTCGTAAAAGGTTTTTGAAAATTCGACCCATCAGACATTCAAAGGGAACAAATTCAGTATTAAAATTGTAGCATTATTAATCCAGTATTATAATGCAATCAAAGTCACGTAGAAAAAATAAAGTGATAGTAGAGCTTTTTTTGTTATTTTAACTTTAAACTTTTTACCTTTGTGAAGACCTTATTTATAACAGTCATCGTAAGATGTATATTTTTTAATTACATTACTATGAGTCGTCTATAGGCTATTCGCCCATATACTTTTTCTGTCGCTTTTGTTATCATTTGTTAACGTACTAAGATTTACAGCTCACCTTAATCTACCTTAAGTACCATCGAAGAAACTAATCAATAGGCAGTTGACGGACCGACGTTATTTGGTCGAGTTATTTCAATTCAATATTAGCTGCGATCTTTCGAATGGGTTTGACATAACGCGACCAAATATTGTAGATCCGTCATCTGCCTATGAATCAACTTCTCTGATAGTAAATCACGCTTAGGACTTTTTTATAATATAATATTTGTAGACGCTTCACACAACGTCAGTCTGGCCCCGCGCTGAGTAACTGAGATTTGTGTAACCAGATAAAGGGAATATAATAATATATTTAAATACTTTTATACTATACATACTATATTTAAGCACATTTATAACCCAGGAACATTGAAAACTTTTTGTTCCGTCGGCTTGATTCGTGTTATTCAGTAATGTAAATATATTTTGGTCTTCTGAAGACTAACGTACTTTAAATACCAAATATAATTATTTATTGTCACGATGCGCTTTACTACTATTGAAGTGATTGTAGAGTTTTTTATTTTATTTGTAAATTTTTGATACGGCTACGTTTATATTAAATTATTTGATCCCTCATTCTGACAAAAATATCCTACTCTCTCTTAAAATAATAATTATGAGTTGCTGTTTTAAAATCAAACTATATTATCACGTAATATTACATACAGGCACAGGTTCATGAGTATGTACCTACGTTTGTTACTTTTTTCACAGAAACTACTTAACGCATTTTAATCAACTTTTTTGGAAGTAGCTTAGGCTCGAATCTAATGAAAAAAATACTAAATGATTCTGCTATTATTTAGTACCTTCACAGCAGATTCGCAAGTAAAATCTGGTGCATAATAATTATTATTATGAAAGTTTCTGTCCATAGATTAAAGACGTAAAGTTTTAATGGAACTGAGTATAATTATTAATGGTGACATGTAAATCATCAAAGCATCAAAATATACTGCTATTCAATAGTAAATTGTTATATTTATAGATTAAGGAAATGGTAATTTTAAAAACATTGTTTCATTCATGTTTTATTTAGTAGCCTCATATTTACAAAAGTACAATAAATATTTACACTTATGTCGTTGAATTTTAAAATTAGATTATTCAGTAATGATGGTAGGCAGGGGCGTGGTGGGGATGGACAGCGGGGGCGGAGTTCTCCACGACGGCGTTGAATCTGGAATAAACGTGTGTGATTGATTACTTAGACTTACATTAGAAACTTTGTAACATGGATTGCTCATAATGTTGAAGTAGGTATAGTCTTACCCGTGGTGGTCATCGGCGGTGTAGTGCACGCTGCGCACGGAGCCGTCGGGCTGCAGCAGCGAGTAGGAGCCGTGCACGGCGTCGCCGTCTCTGGTCTCGTGCTGCGACTTGTGGTCGCCGGTGTGGGGGTCCGCCACGGAGTACGAGTAGTCGTACTTGGGGTGAGCGTACTCGTCGTGGGCGGCGTAGTGGGCGGCCGGGGCGTACGCCAGGGGGGCGGCGTGGGCCACGGGAGCGGCGTAGGCCACGGGCGCGGCGTGGGCGGCGTAGGCCAGCGGCGCGGCGTAGTGGCCGGCGTCGTGGCGGACGATGCTCTGTGAGGAGACGGCGTGGCCGTGCCCACCCAGCAGCCCGGCGTTGGCTGCGGCCAACATGGCACCGAAGGCTAAGATCTAAAAACAAAAATGTCCCTTAGTGAGGTACTAAATATGTTGAAATTTGTTAGCAATAAACACTTTTTCACTTCATCCTCTATTAGGTAATAATTAAGATTATTTTATAATAACTCTTTTAGATTTCAATATTAATATTTTAATAACTCACTTTGCTGAACATTTTGTGAGTACGTAAGACAAGATTGTGTTATTGGTATTCGTGAACAACAGTTTTATATAACGCACCAACTTCTCGGTGGGGCAAAGAAATGGGACCTTGACACTGTAATCTGATTGTGTTTTCAAGGTTCACAGTGCGTGTAATGCGATAGTATAATTGATAGACACATGGAAACATTGAGTGATTATAACAATGTGATAAAAGGTTGGATAATGTCTGGCCTAGGTATCAATATGAAATTATGATATGATTTGCATTTTAATCATGCTTCAATCAAGATTTTCATAAACTTATTAGTATTGAAAATATGTTTATATTACAGAAACATTTATTAAAACGTCGCAAGTGGCGTGTCATTTAGCAAGGAGAAAACTAGGAAATCACTTGCTCCTTTTTCTGTAAGAATTGAAATTTTAAACGTTTTGAAACAATTTTACAATGCAAAGCATGTTTTCAACAAACCAAGGTCCAAATTCATCCATATAAATGAAAGAGAAAACTTGACATTTTAACAAGCTGTTAACACTAACAGACGTCGCAAAATTATATCGGTAAGCTTTTATTTATTTATTTTATTTGAATTGGGCCTTAATGTAAGTATCCAAGCTACTTTCAGCCAAAGTTATATACGTGTATAGGATCCCATAGACTTACGTATGTCAAGAAATTGTCACAGATATGTATACTAATACTATAAATACTACAATGTGTTTGACTGTTTATTTTTATTTCTTCAGTCAAACCACCAAAATTTTTTAAGGTTATTTCACGGCGAAAAACTACACGTTTGCGGGCAGCACCTAGTTTTAAAATTGTGTGTACGGTTATCCACGTAATGCGGAAAAAGCTAATTTTAGGTGTAAGTCACACCTTGAGATTTATAAACAGATGGTGTAATTTTAACCACTCCACTTACCTTGTTATAAATGTATATTTAGGTGGCGTAACAGGGGAAAGGCGCTATGTGAGACACTGTCATATCATAGTGACATACACTGTGCCTAACAGCTAATTTATATGTTAATAGTATGGGAGATATATTATTATAAATTATAATGAATGTGAATATAATATAGAATTAATGTATTGGATGCAATTAATTAGTGATTATTAAAATTTATGTTACATTTAATTAATTGTTAATTAGGGAAATATTACCATTTACTTTATAACAACAATTAAATACTAGCCTAATTATTTATATTATTATAATTAAGTAATATTAATAAATTAAAGTACGAGGGTAGTTCAATATTTTTGAGGTTTGTGTTAAATATGTTATGTATAGACGTCGAGGATATATTATTATTTAAATGATTTATGAGTCAGCTGCTACAATATTTTTTTGTTTTTATTTAATTAAAGTCAAAATTATTTAAAGTGATATAGGTATTATAATAATAAAATAATAATCGGCCAAGTGCGAGTTGGACTCGCGCACGAATGGCACGGCTCCGTACCACTACGGAGCAAAATTTTTTTTTGTATGGAGTTGCGCCAAAATTCGTTTATGCGGGAACGGTACATTTTTCCCGGATAAAAAGTATCCTTTTTCCTTTCCCGGGACTCAAAGTATCTACTATCTACCATACCCTTCATCAAAATCGTTTCAGTGGCTTAGGCGTGAAGGGGTAATAGACAGACAGACACACTTTTGCATTTATAATATTATAAGTATGGATATAATAGCGACATTATAAACAATATTTCAAAATATTAACCTTTGATAGGGAGATAAAAGCAATTTAAATTAAATTCACAATTTAGTTGCGTATCTCAAAGTTTGATCTAATTAATGATAATGTTCACCATTACGTATTTAACATTGAAAGATATCTTATCGTGGAAGTTCGCGCGGCTAAGTACAACGCAAACCGATTAAGAAATACTTAAATGTTTCTTGTTTGAGAAGTGATTGATGATGGAAATTCTGAAAGGGATACCTACTTACTGAAATTATTTCGGGTTTAGATGATGCCCGAAACTCCGTTGCGTCAAAATTCGTTTATCGTGTAGGAACCGTATATTTTTTCCAAGATAAAAAGTATGCTATTTCCTTTCTCGGGACTCAAGGTTTTCAGCAAAATCGGTTCAACGGTTTGGGCGTGAAGAGGTAACAGATAGATAAACCGAACCAAACACACTTTCGCATTTATAATATTATAACATGGATGTGGATTAAGCAATGAAAATAGTATTTATGCTCTGTTGTATATGGTATAAAAGTGGGTTTTGAGAGTTTCTTCGTTTGATAATGGTGTTTATTGCTTGAAATACAAAACTTACTAATAATATAATAAAAAAAGATCTGAATTGTATACAAGTGTTAAAGTTATACCTTTTTCGTGCTTGTCTCTCAAGCGACATATCTAAAGGTTAAGTAAAGGATAATAACATTTTTGGTAAGTGGCTGCGTGTTTTTTTTTATCTATTTTTAATGGGGGTTTTTGTCAATAAGACATGTCAACCCCATTGAAAGCTTAATGTATTTAATGTAAATTACCTATGGTTTAAAGTAAGATTAATTAACATTATTCCAAATGCAAACTTTATTACCAACGAATAAATATACATTATAACATCTCGTATAACTTCAGAATTCAGACTAGTACATTAAGACTAACAAAGTTTCCTGATAGATGGCACAAGGATATAAGTTAAAGGAGAAACTGAGTTTTGTTGCAGTTTCGACTGAAGACACTTTAGGATGTCACTGTAGGAAATGATTCCGTTGTTGATAGGACCATAATTTGCACTTGAATCTGTTGTAGTAGTTTCGATTGTTTTGTCCGTAGTGGGTTCTGTAGAATCAGAGTTGAGTTCAGTGATTTTTGCACTCCTGCCGTCATCGCACGGTGAAGGTTTCCCATTATCGGCAGTGTCTGAGCTACTGTCAACACTGTCGACTATGTTTTTGACGACGGCGTTGAATCTGAAATGTTAAATTTGTATCAACAAATAAATAAAGACAAAATAAAGACTTATAGATCTACCTAGGCTTACTTACTAGTGCCAGAATATGTCGAGTGAATGATTATTCCCTCTTTGTTTCTTTATCATAACATTGTGCATGACAACCTTCATATACCTTTATATCAAGTCACTCTATTGAAATATTTTTAGTTTTTTTGTTCAGTTTTTCTCACTCAGCAAACACACTGTCTTAAAAACTATGTTTTTAATTTCTAAAGGTCACTTAGAATTATTATTTTTTGTTGGATAGCTAGTACAAATAGACAATACAATATATTTTATTTCAGTCTTTGTCTTTATTTTTTAATAACCTAGGAAGTAATAGTATACTTTTAAATCATAAGAGTTACGCAAAGTATGAGGCGAAAACTAAAATGTAATGACTGGAATTCAACCTTCAAAGCCTAATACAGTTGCATTTTTGTACGTGTTATGTTACGTAGTTATTTCTTTATTAAAAATGTCTTACGTCAATAGTAAATATAACTACATACAGACTGCGCTACAGTTACTGCTGGTAAAGTCCTGCCTTCACATTAAGACAATTTGAATTAGGAAAACAAAACTGTGCCATCGCATTATGATACTCCACAATATTTACAAAACACAAATGATTGATACAAATGCAGAAATTGGCAAATTCTAATTAGGATATTATAAGTTATTCAACGGTACTGTAGGTAAACTGTTTTCTATGACCATGTATGGTCAAGCAGGAGTTTTAACAATGGTAATTATGTAGGAGTAGTTAAATAGAGGGTAAACTACCCAATCTTGGCAATAATCCTATTATTTTTGGTCGAAAGAGAGATCTCTAATTTAAACTCTTTAATATAAATACCATAGGATGACATAGTTCATTAACATTAAAGTACATTCAAATATTTACCCCTTCAAGTCATTGGCAGTGTAACTGACTTCTCTCCTGATTCCGTCTGGCTGGACAAAAGAGTACTGTCCCTGGACTGTAGAACCATCGCCCACTTCACTCTGTGTCTTCTTATCTCCTGTGTTCTGGTCAAAAACTGTATAGGCGTATTGGTAGCCTTTTGGATCCTGAAATGTTTTTATTCTTTAGTTTATAACTAGATATTCCGCGCGTCTCAACCCGCGTAAGTAACGAATTTCGCGTGAACCATACCATTTCTTACAAAAAGTATCCTCTGACCTTTCCCATAATTACTCTATAGAGAAGTTTGTGAGATTAGCGCAAAACAAACAAACTATTTAGCTTTATAATAATATTAAGTTGAAGATTGGGGCATGATCTAAAGCCAATAGTGATAAAGCATCAAAATTATTAGCTTCTTGCTTCTTTTCATATTGCTCATTTCTTGTCATACAAATTCATTTACTAATTTAGTAATTAATATTCACACGAGAAATACCCACATCCTTCTTAACCACTACAGGAACGTTGGTTACCAAACGCGCAGCCGGCGCCACAGGGACTGGCGGAATTACGCAAGGCGACAAGCACGGTGACACTATCTGTGGCAGCTGTGGCAGTTGTGACAACTGTGGCAGCTGTGGCAGCTGGAGTTGTGACAGGTCCAGGCTAGTCAGAGGAGCTCCATAGTTCAGGTAGTCCAGGGGTATGACGTCACCGCCATTCTGGACTAGCACGCTCGAAAACGATGCTGCAAATACCAGCCGAGAGTAGACGACGATTGCGGCTGCGTACTAAAAAAGAAATGTTATTATCTGTGTGTTTAAAATATCATTAAAACTTTATTTGTTTGTATAAAAGGAACATATTAGTAACCGGTAGATCAAGGTATAGGCCTTAGAACTTAGAGTCGTCGCATCGCAGTTTTGTGTACGAGCCCTTTGACTCTTCGAGATAATAAATGATAAAATTTAAAATAGGTACTCCTTTTATGATGTTGGTAAGACATGGCGACAGTTTTTCAAAATTTTACCCCAAAAGGTAAAAACAAAGTTTGAATGCTAGGAATGTGTTTCAGACTATGAAACCTGGGTCACATGAAAACAAATACATTTCAGTGTATGTCGGGATATGTACTTTAGGTTATTTGAATAAGTACATGAATTGGTTAAAAAAAATGTACAAAAAACGTATCGTAGTTTTGTAAAAAAAACTTAAGTGAAATTATCACTTACTTTGAGAGCCATCTTTCTGACCGATCCTTGGAAGATAACTGCCGAAATTTAGCAGAACCGTCCGCTTATATTATGATGAACCGTCTGCTTGTATATGTGTCAATTGGCAACACCGAAACAAACCATCAATGTCGCTAAACTGGAGTTAACAATTGGTATGCTAATGAGAATCATAGAATTGGTTCTTTTTAGCGAATCCTGTATTCAGTGCACGAGAGACACAAAAACTGCCAAATGTGGTGTGACAATTGACTTAGTTTCGTGGTCTGGTCGATTATAGCTATAAGCAGAAATAATATAACACATTCTACCATATCTCTAATAATTAACTTATCTAGTATTTATAATAGATATTATAATCTTCGCATAATAGGACATGACTCATGAGTAATGTCCCAGGTCATCATAGGTCAGTAGTATATCCCACAACCTGAACATTTTGTGGTACACTTTACGGAAAAACTATCACGCCTATTGATTTGTGCTTTAACATAGCAATTTTTATTTATATGTAGATGTGTTATCATCACTGAACTTGTTTAACGGTTACCAGAAAACGGAATCACATTCAACACTTTTTACTACGTTTATAAAATAATAAAAATGTTATATGTATATTGTTTCATCGGCGCGATTCGAACCCAGTACCATCACACGTTCGACCAGCCGCAGAGGTTGTCAAAAAAACTCTCACTTATGCTCGGCTGACAGTCTGTTGTCTCAGACATGTCGAATTGTAGTCGTGTTACCATCGAGGAGGTTTTGCGCATGGTTCGAGTATATTCTGCCTTACGACATAAAAAATAAGGTTCAAATGGTTACCGTTGAACCTTTTAACATGCACACTTTGCTTTGCAGGCCGCAAAGCAAAGTGTGCATGTTAGAAGCAATATACTAATATTAAGTAAAAAAAAAAAATTGATATCTTCTAACGGATGAAATTCTCGTATCGCGGTGTTTATGTTTTTATCAGGTAGGTAAGAGATTTCAGATTAGACTAACATGACTGAAATACTCGTAACGTACTACAGTCTACATGGCTAAAAACGTTTATCGCTATGCGTTTTCCGGTCAGATAGACTTACTGTAAAATAAGGTCTTTGGTTATAAAGATAATTGAAAAATCGTGAAATTCACAGTGTAAGTTAATGATGATAATATTATTATAATTTCTAAACTTGGATTAAAATATCAGTTTAGAGAGTTTGCAATTAAATGTTTGAAGGCTCTAAATAAAGTATAATATCAACGAATCGATATTTCTTAGGACTGTAATAGTATTTAGTAATATTATCAGGAACTGAGAAGGACTGCATTCTTTCCGCGTAAATATTGGTTAACACATAAAATTTTATAACAATAGCTCAATCATAGAAAATAATGGGTAGTTTTATTGTGGTTATTTATTTTGTTTTACATCTTCCTACATTTTATATCCATACTATAACTCTGCGCAATATCAATGAGATAGAATTGCTCATTGAAATTATAAGGAAAAAAGTGGAATGATAACATAATATTATTGCTATAAAATGTTGCCATAAATGTGCGGTAGGTGCACCTTGAAATTTATTTTTATAAATCACTAGTTGACCCGGTCAATTTTGTATCACTTTGGAAATGTTACTCGCAATTTTTCCATTATTTATGAAACTGTCCCTGCGACCTTCCCTGGACTACCAGAATTATTTTAGGATCAAAATTAGCCAAATCGATTTAGCCGTTATCGAGTTATAGCGTTACCAACACAATTGAAGATCCATTTTCATATATATTTTTTTTAATTCTTATTTTATTTAGGGATTTTAGCACACGCAGTGGCTATGTCAATCCCATCTTGCCAGAAAAATACAGTGTGAAATTTTAATGGTTGTTTTCCCGCAGTAAAATGATTCTATCTTAGTAGTACAATAGATTTGTAAAGTTTTTTCTGTTCAAATCAAAAAAAAAAAATCGGTCGGGCCATAGTAACTCGCGCCTATCGGCACAAAGTTTCCATAGTACGTCATACAAAATATTTTTTATTTTTAAAAAATAACATGCATGGTTCGATAGTACTACTATAGGTAAATCGTTGTGCTGCGGGAAAACTAAAATTTCACGTTATATACTAGCTGTCCCGGTGAACTTCGTGTCACTTTAAAACCTTCCCTGGACTTCTACGAATATTTTAAGACTAAAGTCAGCCCAATCCATTCAGCCGTTTTCGAGTTTTAGCGCGACTAACACATTTGAAAATCCATTTTTATATATATAGACTAGCTGTCCCGGTGAACTTCGTGTCACTTTAAAACCTTCCCTGGACTTCTACGAATATTTTAAGACCATTATCAGCCCAATACGTCATCAGCAGAGGGGGTTGATGTGGCGATGATTTCAACTGGCGGGAAATTCAAAATTCTACCATTCCTCTATGGCGGGAAATTTAATTTTTTTAGCTGTTTATTTGTTTTTGTTTTTAACCAACTTCCAAAAAGGAGGAGGTTGTATGTTTGGCTGTGGATGTATATTTTTTTATAACTTCGTTCCATCCGGATGTTCCTTGACACTTCTCAAGTTTTTTTCCTACAATAAAATCAAAGTTTTATGAAAAAAGGAAAAAATACTCCAAATTACTAATGTGGATTATTTTTTCTTTCGAGTGGTTTACTTAGGAATAAAAGTTCCCTATGAGATCGTTTGTGTATATGCATTTGATCTTATAAAATTTAAACGACTTTATAACCAAAGACCCTTACGCAAAAGTTACACACTGATTCAGCAAAACTATATTTTGTTTATACTGAATATTTTTCTGTCTTTGTCTTTCGAGTAGCTGACTCCTCAGATACGTTGGACACTAGAACAAAGTCCTAGTGACCTAATTAGTAATAGTAGGCTAGGTAATAATAGTAGGGGCCAATATATATTAAATTGGAAATAAATTAATTATTCTGTTAGCTGCTGCAGTTATACTCGAAGTTAAAAATAACTACCGTGGGCGTTGAAGTCTTTTTAAAGAAAAGAATGCAATGCATATTAAAAGATATTTTCTGTGCAGTGTGCATAAAATATAATGAAGGGAATGGAACCTTTTATCTAATAACACTTCACTGTCAGTTCGTCTGTCTGTCAGTCACTCCGTCTGAACCTGTAATAACGTCTTGTCAGTTTAAACTTTCATACACGATTTGACTTTATTGTCGCCACAAAAACAAATTCTAAAATCAGAATAAACAAATTTTTGATGTGGGGTTTAGGTAGAAACCTTTTGTGTGAGACTTGTTTTTTTTGAGGGGGGGGAAATACGTTACGTATCCCCCGCCGCGCACGGGGGTGGACGACGGGGGTATGTCGGACTCCCTCCGGCTCGGTGCGCCGGAGGGAGTCCGACATACAGGTTTACATATAGGTTTACCGACTAAAACCCCCCCATGCCCTCCTTCCAGCCGTGGGATACGGTCTGTGTGAGACCCACTTAAATTTTTTTAGCGTTTTCAGCCATTTTTAATGGAACATTATCCCCGTGTTTCATTTGATGTTAAAAATCAAATCGATCAAAACGCTCCAAATGCCTTCTATTTTTATCGTTTTGATCGTTTTTCACATGAACATCAAATGGAAGACGGGATTATTATCACGTATTCTGGTCCGACTCGCACTTAGCCAGGTTTATTTTAAACTAAAAGTCCAATCATCGTACTCACAAAACTAATCCTTTGTTTCATTATTATTGTCATTAATAATAATATTATTATCATAAATATCTTGACGGACGTGAGCGCGTTGAAGTCTTTTCTATACAAATAACTACATACAATATACAACGTATTATTTTGACATGCTCTTTACATTGTTATAGCTTATTAAAGTCTGTGTGAAGTAATAATGTTATTACCATATTGTTACATTACTATTCTTAATGGAAGTTATGTAGTTGTGGTGATATAAGCTAAGCTATTGCGGCATGCTTATTATATTATTGTAATTGCTAGTTAAATTCTTGTTTGTGCCATATTATTATAATATAACTTAACGTCATAATATTATATTGTAATGCTAATATGTAAATAATACGTGTCATTATTTTAATCTTTTTTTTCGCAATGAAATTCGCATAATAAATTATTTATTATTGGATTTTGGGCAAAAATGTTCTAAAATCATCTAGATCTAAATCTACTAAATCTGTAGTAGGTACATTTTTTCTTTTCAATATTTTATTTGTGTTATTTTTTAGTGCCAACAGTCTTAATTAATTATTATAGATCGTGACTACAATAATTTATAATAAATTCTAATAGTGCCTCAACTTTACTAATAACAATTCAAATATTTTCAGTGCTACACCTATTCTTTTATGAGTAGTTCAATAGCTAGATGAAAATTCTTGTGAAAAAATTCTACAAGAATGATATATCACTATTCTTTACTTTCCATCACGTTTATAAATAAATGTGTTTCATCGCATTTGCATATTTTACATGGGTTATTGAAAAGGGTTATAAAAAGTCAAGTAAGGTTTTCGAAAAGTTTATTTTCGCCGCAGTCTTATAAGGTAGGTCGACTAAAGACTATTTACATAAGTAGTAAGGTACAATAATATCACATGAAGGTGGCCTTAGCCGCTAACTCTAGTGGTGGTAGTCGTGGATCACGGGCGCCGTGTTGTGTACGATCGCGTTGAATCTGGAATAGAATGATCATGATTAATATAATATACAATAAATAAATAAGTAATGCTAAAAGACTCATCTTTGCGTAGTTATTGCCATTAAGATTGAATGTTTTTAGCATGTACAATTTGCGTCGATTATAGGTTTTCAGCCGGCCCCTAGACGAGCAATTTTATTGTCAATATCACGCTTCAATTTTATTAAACAAGTTAATTTGACAATTAGTTTGAAGACACACGATGCTCAATATCAACACTAGACGGTCAATAATATAAATAACATTATGCAACACGTAATATTGACAATAAAATTGCTCATCTAGGGGCTGGCTTATGGGCCATCCAAAAAGTATGTTACACCTAAAGGGCCTCTTCTTCAAGTGTGATAGTCTTTATTTTATGTGGGAAGAGGGGGTCGATAAAGTTTGACAAGGAGGGTGAGGGATCCTAAGGTTTTTATTGTTGGCCATGGTAGATACTGGCCAATGTGTCTAGTTACAACTTACACAATCAACATACATTATAGGCATAGGTGAATATGCTCAACATTTTCTTAAAAACATTAGTTCATGACATGATAGCATGGAAAGCTTTGTAGTATTTTGGCATTGAAATGTTTTTTAAACAGTGCAATCAGAAGTAAGTATATATTGGAAGTGATAGAAAGTTTAATAAAACGTTTAATTGACTCTACATGCCGGTAAAAGAAAATATTTCATTACCTAACGAGAAAATTAGTAATTTTTATTTAAAAAATGGGATGATAGATGCAGTTTTAACGCTTTTTTTATAAATAAGGGGGAAAACGAGCAAACGGGTCACCTGATGGTAAGCAACTACCGTCGCCCATGGACACTCGCAACATCCGAAGAGCTGCAGGTGCGTTGCCGGCCTTTTAAGTGGGAATACGCTCTTTTCTTGAAGGTTTGCAGGTCATATAGGTCCATACTGCTGGTGACAGTTCGTTCCAGAATTTTACAGTGCGCGGCAGAAAGTTACGCGAAAATCGTACTGTGGAAGACTGCCACTCACTTTACAAATACGTTATCATAATAAACACCAGTTTAATGATTATTAATTTAAACTTACACTTTCTTACGCTTGCATAAATCATGAATTAATATAAAATTGATTAATTGCATTTATAATAGAGATCCATATTAATGGAGTATAGGTAAGGAATGTGTAATTTTATCGCTCAGTGGTTTACTGTGCGAAGGTAATTAACATAAGTGATTAAGTCCGATTTGCATAATTTCGTTGTCGAGCAACCTTATTTACGCAAGTTGATATAGTCGTGACTATTAATTAGTCTTTTCTTTTGTTTCATTGATAGGGCTTAAATAATTTCTTTGTACCTTATAAAAATAAGAAATAACTAACTAATTTAATTGTAACAGAAACATAAATGCTTTTTGATAATAATTTATGTGCTAGGTACAACGTTTTGAGAATTGTTTTGTGGTTTATAATGTTGATTACATGAACCCATAATTAGAACTTTAAGAATGTAAAGGTTTGTATTAGAATGAGCTGCTGAGTGATAGATATACGTCCGTCGATTTGGTCAGTCTAGTAAAGAAGTAAAGAACGTGAAGCATCGCTCTGCTGCAGTGTAGTTTTGTCTCGTGCTGTCTCATCTTTACTGTTTCAGCTGTAAGGCCGTAAAATCGGACTTTTTTGTTCGAGTTTTTCATTAAATATTTTTACTTATTTAATAAATAGATTATTGAAAAACTCGAATGGATTAGACGACGTCATGTACGCTACCTAGTTTATACTATCGTATAATATTGTGTGCTTAATAAATAATTTAAATTTACTGTGACTAAACTATGCACTGTTTCTAGAAGCTTACCCATTGTGATCGTCAGCGGTGTAGGTGACCTTGCGGAAGGAGCCATCGGGCTGCAGGAGCGAGTACTCTCCCTTCACTACGTCACCGTCGCGGGCTTCATGCTGGGTCTTGTGGTCTCCGGTGTGAGGGTCCGACACGGAGTACGAGTAGTCGTATTTTGGGTGGGCCTGTGAACAATATTGGGTTAAATGTTTGCGTCTTTAAAAAAAGGTTTGCGTTTTTTTTAATAGACCGGGAAGCGATCAGGCCCATGGCGTGATGTTAAACTATTGCTACCGTCCATGCATTCTCGCAAAATTGGAGTAGTTACATTTATAAGTGCCTTGATATCTCGGACTTCTGTGTCTAGATCTATAAATGTCAAATTTCATTGCTTGTTTTCTTAGGCATATGAAAATTATTTGCAGCTGGTACTGCTAAGAATATCTAGAAAAAAGATGGAAGAATAAAGCGTAAGATAAATATAGTTTATTACATCAGTCTCTACATCATGTTAAAGGTTGAACGTAAACTTCAAATGAGACCACCGTACACTGATATGACTAAGTACACAGACCATGGTTATATCATGGCTAAAGCAATGATGAAACATGACAAAATAGTAAAATACAGTTAATCATGTAATTTTTGCGCAATCGGATTTGGGTCGGCATTCCACATCTGTGGAGCGAAGCGTGGGAACACACAGTCATGTATCATGACAGTCATTATGTCCTACAGTTTCAAAACGTCCTGGGAAATTGCTAGCCCTTCAGTCACGACAAGGATTGTTATGTAATACCATGTTTGATATGACGAAACCGCGAAATTATAGATTAATGATCATTATTGTAATGTTGTGTATGTCCATTACAGAGCTTTACTTTTAATGCCTTGGGGGTGAAAATATGGTAAACTAGATGTTGCCCGCAAATCTGTTGTGCCAAAATTCGTTTATCACGCGGAAACCGTACATTTTTCCAGGATAAAAGTATCCTATGTCCTTTCCCGGGACCCAAAATATCTACGTACCAAATTTCAGCAAAATCGGTTAAGTGGTTTAAGCGTGAAGAGGTAACAGACAGACAGACATACACGCTTTTGAATTTATAATTTTAGTTTGAACTTTAAAGCTTTTAATATTATATATAGTTCTTGTAGCAATCGAAATAATCAGTGTATTACAATATTACTTTTAATTGTATTTCTTATATGCGAATACGTAACAAAGTAAACTCTCTCTGTAAAGTCTATTTTGCCCACCATCTATTAAACTACTACTATTATATTGTTTAAGTTGATAAATCAGATTAAATAAATGAAACATAAAGTGAAACTTGGATTAGCGAGGACCAAATTAATGAAATGGCACGTAAATGTTAATTATTGTTTCACTTAAGGTAATTTTTCTGTCAAGTAACGTTGTTTCAGCATAAGTTTTAAAAATATATTTATTATTATATTATATAATACGAATAGTAATAGATTAAATATAATAATTTGACCTACAGTAGTTGGTGTTCTAATTTAATAAGTAATTATATATTTTATCCAAACTATGTTCAGTTATCATCCAGCTTAAATTAATAACGTATTTAAAAAGCTAATAGATTAACTAGTTGGGCAACATTGTAACATACTATTAAGCGAAAATCGAGCGTGTTATAATTACTGATACGGTAACAATTCGCGTGATTATGTATTGATTGTAGATAATACACTTTGAGGGTGACTTAGCGTGAAATGTGATGTAATTTACTCAGTTAGGCGATAGGGTTGTCATGTATTGTTTATGAATATTATGTTTTAAGCAAGGGCATTTTTTGTTAATTTGCAATAACTAAAATTTGATTCGCCCATGTGCTCTTTGCCCATGAGGGATGTGTTTTGCAGAAATATTTGTACAAAAGAATTTTAATTTTAGTTATACTCTATTACGCTTCAGGACCTTATAAACATTCTGTATAAATAAACAAGAACTTTACTCGTACTCTCTTGCTAGAAACAGCAATCCCTTAACATTTTTTTGCTATGGTGATTTCTATCAACCTAACCTAACCAGAACTTTGTCATAATAAGGTCAAAGTATGCCACTAGAGTTATCGGTGACTGTATCAGCTTTATGATCATAAGGTCAAAGTATGCCACTGGGTTTATCGGTGGTTGTCAGCCCTGTTCGTTATCCCGGAAACGCGGGTAGGCGACGTTATGCAAGCGATCAATTAAATAGTTACTATTGTGTTACGCCATCATGGGAGCAGGCGCCATGGATATGGTAATAGCTGTTCGTTTGTGTAACAGGCTCTTAAATGTTTAAATTGAGAATAATTAAATCTAATGTGAGCTAATAAATCCAAGCTAAAATATCTAACGAATGAAATTAGACATATTTTGCATGTTTCAATTTCCTTTGCGCTTTTGGAAGCTAAAAAGTAACAAAATCTCGCTCTTCTTTTCTTTTCAGTTTTTGATATTTAGTGTCAATTTGTTTCAATTTTTGATATTATTCCTTTTAAATTCCTCAAATGCTAGCGGGAAATTGTTAAATCGATATTGATTTGATATATTTAACGCCAACAAAGTTTATTCAAGATTGGAATTTGAATTTATGTCTCTTCCTATTTTCAAAACTAGGTTAAATACAAATTGACTATAAATATCTATCTCTAGATGTGATTCCGCGTAATCATTTTTGTTTAGTGATCATTATTGATCTATAAAATGTCATCAATATCTTTATATTGATGACATCTAGTTTAATGACTTTCTTGTCATTGTACCATTTTATTGATTGTAATTAGTTTAAGCGTAATAAATATTATCTCGTTACGGCTATGACCATGCTTTGCTGGTGTATCAGGAATCAATGCTCTCATCAATTGATTTTACAATTTAATGAAGGAGTAGTAAAATTGTTATAGAGATGATAATAATTTGATATCATCTCATAAAAATACCCTGGTATGCTTTTAGGTCCCTTAAAATTATCCTTTGAAGGTTCGGTTTGGCTAGAGTAAGATCAGGATCCTTACGTTATCGTAGCGGAGGAAGAGGCACCAGTGGGTTTTAGCAGGTAAACCCTTTTCTCCTTACCGCAGCACCTGGGGAGTCCCACATATCCCGGCGGCTTTTTCTCCGGATTGCCGGGAATGAGTAATGCATTTCCCACCGATAAAAAAAGGATCCTTACGTGATAGTCGACATGTTCATCGTGGCCTCCGTAGCTGGCAACGGGCGCGTACGCGACCGCCTCATGCCCGTAGCCCTCGCCGCCGCCGTACCCGATCAGGCCAGCGGTTGCTATGGCGACCACGGAGAGAATGACTGCGGCCTGCCAAAAAAACACCAGTTAGTAACCACTGCTACAACTTCGCAAAATCCTGCGTCCTCTGGAACAAAGACTTGGCGCACTCCAGACCGTTCGCTGTTGCGTAGGATCCTTTCACTCGGGACACTTACTTTTGCGATCATTGCGTTAGAATAAGTTTGCTTCGTCCGAACAACCACACACGACTGATAGAAGTCGGTGGTGCCGCGGACTTTTATATGAGTAACCGGGTGAGATGCGACGCTCCGGGCCGGGGTGCCTACGCAAGAAACGGTAGTTGATAATAATACAGTAATTACTGAAAATTATGCGGCATGGACCAGTTCAAGGTGAATCAAATCTTAAAACAATCGGCACAAGAATTTGGCGCCAAAAAATAATTGGACATAATTTTCATTTGTGTCGAAATAATGGATTGTCACCGCATCGTGGACGGCGATCATTGTGTGGAGGCAATTGTATTTTACTACGCCGATAAAAGTAGTTTACGATATTCTATTCCGATAAAATATTTATAGTTTTATGTAATGAAAAGTTTCGTGGAAGACAAGTAGAGAGTAATAGCAACTTACAGTTTTTTTTAGATCTATATGAAATTGAATATATTTGATGCTTATTCTTGACTTTATACAGTACTAGCGATCCGTCCCGGCGTCGCACGGGTATAAAATATATTATTTATAGCCACTGAAAAAAATATTAAAATCGATAGCCTGATCCTTCACGTGGTCTACTTCTTATCTGTGCCAAATAACATAAAAATTGCTCCAGTATTTCGGGAGATATGGCCTTTCAAATAATTTCCCACATTTTTTCCACATTTTCCTATTAGTCTTAGCGTAATAAAATACAGCCTATAGCCTTCTTCAATAAATGGGCTATCTAACACTGAAATATTTTTTCAAATCGGACCAGTAGTTTCTGAGATTTAATATTAATGTGAATACATAAAAAGAAAATGAAACAAAACAAAAGATAGTTACAGGATATTACAAAATTAGGTGCACAAACCCTACACTAAGTCTTGTGCTGTAGGGGTTGACAAAATTCAATGTACATAACTAAGTAGATATTATAAAGATGACGAAGATGATGAAGAGTAGGCGTCATTAGCGCATTAAAGTTAGCCCTTTCAAATAATTTCCGCCGTTTTTTTCACATTTTCCTCTATTTCTTCGCTCCTATTAGTCTAAGGGTGATAAAATATAGCCTATAGGCTTCCTCGATAAATGGGCTATCTAACACTGAAAGAATCATCAAAATCCGTTGCGTAGTTTTAAAGGATAAAGGGACATGAGGGAAAAAAGCGACTTTGTTTTATCATAATATGTATTATGTATAGATGAAGATCTATAATACCATGCTGCACATCTGTCAGATTGGCAAATGTACTTTTACTAGGTTGATGGATAACCTGGAATAATTTGATGACGACTGATAGAGTATGTAAATATTGTTGACAGGATATTTCTTTCGTAATGATTTTGTCTTACATTTAAAAACATCTTAAAATATTTGAAGATTTTCAACCATCAGTTAACTTGACCTGTCGAATTAAATAACTTTAACAGATTTTATATGTATTTAAAAAAGTCAGGGAAAATATTTTATTATTGAAGTAAAACTTTTGAAACTATTGAATACTCAGATTTAAGTTTAATTAAGTGTAACAGTTAATTTTCTTTACTTTTAGTTTTATTGTACGAAAATAATATTTGACTATATTTTTTCAGTATCTCATCAGTTGTTTCGGATCAGTTCAAAAAGTATGCTATATTTTGACTTCAATTTTGTATGATACTTAACCTTATCAAACCCACTCAAAAGGTATTTTAGGCACGATTGAGACATAATTCACCTAAACTTCAATTGCAGACCTTTTCTAATATATTGCCTACTTATTGTAAGTAGTCACCTTATGATGTAAATTACAAAATTACGAGCGATTTTCCGAATACAAAGATTTATGATATTAGGAACTATTTCGAAATCGAACGCCTGCGGATAATCTACAGAGTTAAAGCTACACCATAGCTTAGTCCATCTTAAGTTTCTGTGGTCCAGTGTCTTAGAGCGTGGTTTTTACCCAGGAATACCATGGATTTGTGTCCTACTAGAAAAATAATGTTTCTAAGTTTGGTTAGGATAATGCAGGCTGATATTGCCAATGGTCCATGAGTCGAATAGGTATATAAAAATCGCTCGTCACTTGTATCGTTCGTACTTTGCACTGGGATAATATAAGGATGAAGAAAGAAAGCCCAAAGTTGCGCACACACTTGGGCACTACAATAATCACTAACTTGTAAGTTGTAAATGGCCTGGTTTTAATGAAACCGGTCACTGTCAACGAAACCGTTGTTTATAAATTTAGTCCAGGATCATAAAACTTTCCGTGTTATGCAGTGCTCTTGTCACAGCTGATCTTAGACACGTTTCGTTTTCTCCGAATTAACGTTAGATCATAAAACGCACGCAGATTTAGGCCGAGGCAATATAGTATGGCCATTTCAGTATATGACATTGTCAGGAAATATCTAGACCTGACATAATGTAATCTTTAGGTCATTTATTATATTTGATTAATTGCTTAGACTAGATCCATAGATAACCCATTAATTTATACATCTTAAACTCATCTAATCATAGAGATGATGTTTAAATAATTTGATTTTGTGATATTCTTAATTAGCCAAATGAATACAAGAGATATCGCATGTCTATTACAGAAAATACTGTTCATTACATATGTAGATGTAGTTGTGTATTTCCTTTATAATCTTTTAGAATTTTATATAAACCTTAATGGATTTTTACGTTCATAGAATTTGTCTAAACTGTATCCAGCACAGGAAATATCACATTAATTAAAAACAAATTAATTGTAGTATTTTTGCCACCTTTCCTTTCTTCACTTATAAAAAATATAATTAATATTATGACGTGTTACATATGATGCACAACAAAAAATCAATTACAAGTAGAAAGTTCTAGATTGCTAAAATCTATTTATATAAAGTTGACTCATTTCCTTCTTAAGATCGTATCTTTGTTTTGTCAACATTCGCCTATTTAATTATATAACACATCCTCAGGAAGTTGTACATAAGGTTATATAAAAACTGGAAAGCGCCTAAATTAATGATTTATTCGCACTTGTTATGACTGATATAATTGGCGTTGAAGTTGCTAATCAATATAAATAATAAACAATAATTTACTCAATAAATAAATAACGTAACGCCCTTTGGACTGCAGTCTTATTAACCAAATTAAAGGAACAAAATTATTTTAAGTTTTCGAGCTTGTTGTTATAAATATAATACATCGAACCACATACTTTTTTGGGACTTTATCCTATCACTTTCCCGGGACTCAAGTATCATGAAGATCAATTTATCGATCTAAGGCCCACTTGCGCCAATCTGGGTTAAAGTTAACTCTGAGTTAAACATCATGTCATCTCTATCACTGACTTGGTGAGTGGCAGATATGACATGATGTTTAACTTAGAGTTAACTTTAACCCAAATTGGCGCAAGTGGGCCTAAGCGTGAAAAGTTGAAGGTAAACTGTCAGACGGACTAGAACTCGGGACTATCTAACAGCCTCCACTTGGCTATTTCTCGGGAGCCATGTATTTTTAAGCGATAAAAATCTGCTTATGGGTTTAACCAAAACTCGATTTAAAGTAAAAAAATATTATATAAATATAATAATAATAGAGTTCGTGTTAGGTATTTAATGATAGGATAGAATTGACCCAAAGAAATACGTGCGACAAATAAACACGAAATCACCTAAGCCTTTAATTCCTTATAGGCCAGTAGTAACTTACGAAAATTCAAAATAGGAACTACTGGTAATTGCCTTAAATTAACGATTAGGTGGCTGATAACAAACACGAAAATGCAAAGTTTTCTGGTAAATTATTTTAGATCTAGTGACCTAAATGGTATGAATGGTGACTAAACGTGTAAAATCTCAGTGGAAATCGAACTTTGATAGGGTTATAACATATTGGCGTCAATTCTTTAGTGAAAATGACAAAAGCCAATATTTTTGAGCGCTAAACATAATTTATTTTTTTGTTTTAACCTATCAACCCCCGAACGCCCCATGTGGGCCGCGATAACAAAAGAATAACAATAGATTTCCAAGAATTCGCGATCGACGGATGTAGTTTAAATAATATGAACGTGACTGTTTGTTGATATAATGACTAATAAAAACAAATAACGACCCTTAAGCAGTAATCCTATGAACCTATATTAGGCCATTTTGTCATTTTAACTAATTACACACTTAAAACTTATTGCTAATAGACATATTATCAGCCTAATGTGAAGACATACGCCTCAAAGATGACACAACATAATATACTGCCGAGTAGGCCTTACTATTCTAGTTTATAAAACACGAAATGATTCCACGCAGTGTTATAAATATAACGGACAGCTATGCGGAGATAAAGACATATTTGCATAAATCTCTATTATATAATGTTCAAATTATAACAGTTGTAGCCTTGCGTTAATTGTTCGTTGTTTTAAAGATAAGTGCTTCTTTATGTTTATTTTTTAGTACAGTAGTAGTATAATATTTTTAATAATCCTTCATTATGGTTATAGGAAAGATAAGTAAATATATTTTAATAATTTTGCCCAAACTTAATTTTGCATTTTCTGGTTGAAAAGGTCTTTTTTTGGTCTCTGTTACCCTAAGGTAGAGTAGTAGAAAGTACCCAAAGGAATTGAGTTAGCCATTGTAATATGCACTAAAGTGTTAAGTGCAGAAAGTGTAAAATAAAAGTTAGTAAAAGCGAAAATCAATTAGTACACGGATGCGCCCGTTTCATTAAACGTTACAATTTGCGAACAATGTTTTTAAGTTAAATGCATTTACCACTTTTTGATTACATTTAAACAGTCTCGTTTCTAACATTTGTGTTAAGTGTGTGCTAATTAGTAATTGTTACTTAACTTCCTGAAACAAACATACAACGTAACAGCTTACGTATCTTAATTGTATTCTTTTCTGACGATTATGATATTGTCTTTACACTTTTTAGGGTTCCGTAGCCAAAATGGCAAAAAACGGAACCCTTATAGATTCGTCATGTCTGTCTGTCTGTCCGTCCGTCTGTCTGTCTGTCTGTCTGTCTGTCTGTATGTCACAGCCACTTTTCTCCGAAACTATTAGAGCTATACTATATACAACTGAAACAAAAAAAAAATTTCATCCAACCTATCCGTGTGGGGTATCTATGGATAAGTCTCCAAAAATCATATTGAGGTTTCTCATATCATTTTTTTCTAACCTGAACAGTTTGCGAGAGAGACTCTTCCAAAGTGGTAAAATGTGTGTCCCCCCCCTGATTTCTAAAGTAGGGGCATGATAACTCTAAAAAAAATATATGATGTAGATTACTATAAAAACTACCAACGAAAATTGGTTTGAACGAGATCTAGCCAGTAGTTTTTTTATACGTCATAAATGGTAAACCTTAATCTAAATTTCATTAAATCGACTGAAATATAAAAATAAATCAAAAAACTTTTAATTTTATAAAAATAAACCTTATTGCTGCTGCGGAACCCTTCATGGGCGAGTCCAACTCGCACTTGGCCGCTTTTTTTTGATAACTTAGTTACTCGTTTTATTATTGCGCTTGAAATCTTTCATTCTATCCATAATATACATTTTTAATGTTAAAGTGTTCGTTTGTTTTTCTCTTTGCTACCTCTTCATGCTTATACTGCTGAAAAATAAATTTTTAGCAAAAAAATATAATTTTAGAAAGTATAATTGGATAGTTCTTATCCCAAAATTTCTACAGTTTAACATCTAGTAAAATGATAAACGTTTCCATTTCGACTATAAGTAGTCTGTAAGACATTTTTTTTGAAGAAGGCAGGTCGCTGCAGCCCTGACGTCACTGCGACCCATAAGGATCTATTGTGACTCCTTCGCATTAGAGCATCATATACCACACACCCCAGCCCAATACTGCTCATAAATTGAACGATGTGGTTGGGGTTGGTGCCAAGAATTTCCTCTGTGGATGAGTATTCGTGGCGACCAAGATGCCTGTTCCTGCTCTGTAGTAGAGCAGGACAGTAGAGGAGAAGGTGAATGTAAGACATATTCAGAATAGAATATCCATTATCCATAGTTAAGGTTTTAAAAATAAGGATAAAATAAAAATGAATATGTTAAGGCGTAACTTAAATATTTATTACTTACTAAAATATCATTAGAGGATTATCGGTCTTAAATCTTAATGATGCGCGAGGATGGGAGATGAATGGACGAGAGACGCGGTCTGGTATACGGGGGCGGAGTGGATGAGGGGGGCTGAGTGGACGAGGGGGGTTGAGTGGACGAGGGGGGCAGAGTGAACAAGGGGGGCGGAGTGAACAGCCTGGTACACTGGAGCGGAGTGAGCGACTTGGGCGGGCGCGGCGTGAGCAGACGGGGCGGAGTTGTGGACTACAGCGTTGAAACTGAAAAAAAAATCTCACATAAGTTTTTCTGTCGTCACTTTTACCTGTGGTCTGCGGGATACAATTTGACACTTTGACTTTTTATATGAAATCTGTGAAATTGACAAAATTTATGTCATGTAGGTACTTAAATTGAATTTGGAACAAAAAAGAAGAAATCAACATTCATTTTGTAATGTTAATAGGATTAACGGTGAGCTACTCGTCTTGACATTTAGCTGGTTAATTGAAGATCAAGTATCGTTGAACTTTAGCATCTCGTTACAATCGAAGACGTAAGTAGATGAAGTTGGTAACTAACAATTTGGAAATTGACATTTTTAGCATAAGTGGAGGGTTTCAGACTAAAGAAACGATTGAAATAAAAAAAACGTGGATTTTATGTGTAGCTAGATGATGAAGTAGGTAAGTTACAAGGTTTGTTCAAATTATTTAAGGGGAAGAAATTAGTAATTTAACTTATTTTGTCAAATGTTAGTTATCCATTTCACCCACCTACGTCTTCAATCCCGTAGCCAACGGTCGCGGTGCCGCTTGACTCACATGTTTAAGAAGCGTTAAGCTATTTTAGACGTTAATTGCGGCAAGGTTTATCTTAATGCGCGCATCGCATGGTTAGGTTTTGCAAGACGCACACATGCGCCAAGGTAAAGATTTTTGATGTTAGGTTAGTTTGCGAAATAGGCATATAGGGCGCACTTTAAGTTACATATTGCAGCTTATGTATAACTAGCTGTCCCGGCAAACGTTGTTTTGCCATTTAAAGTATATTTTCTACATCATCAGTTGATACATGTTTTACCCCCTCTTTTGTCGCCTAAGAGGATGTGGGGGGGAAGGTCATACACCAGATGTTAAGTTGAAAAACACAGTTAATACCTAATATGAAGTAAGTCCACTAAAGAAAAATGTTGTATACAAAATCTGACCCCTCTTTGGTCCCCAGAGAGGGTTGAAAGGGGAGGGAAGGGAGGATTTTTATACACCAAATGTTGAGTTGGAAGAAGACAAATATAATATATCTGTGAAAACCGTATGCAAATCGGATCAGTAGTTTTCGTGTTAAAGAAAAAAGTTTGATACAAAATCTGACCCCCTCTTTTGTCCCCTTAGAGGGGTGGGGGGAAAAAATTGTATACACCAGATGTTAAGTTGGAAGAAGATAAATATATCTGCGAAAACCACATTCAAATCGGATCAGTATTTTTCGTGTGATGCTAGAACAAACATACAGACAGACAGAAAGAGTGACAGACAGACGACAGACAGACAAAAACTAACCACATTTTTGGCTTCTATAGCGATGTAGTGACAAAGGTGTAATTTCGGGTGTCATTTCATATCTTTTATGTACAGAATTTTCATTTCTACAACAGAATATTGTCTTCCTCCCCCACGCGCTTTGGTAACGCCCACTATCGTAATATTTTAATTTCGCCATAATTTCAAAACCAAACGTCCAATTTTAATCATTCAAAGACCAAATATTATCTACATAAACTGTACTTAGTGATAAAATAATTTATTTTGATAAGGATTAATAGCGTGAGTAAAATATATCCGTTTAAATATAGTCCAAAAAAAATTCAGGATTTTTAAATAAATAAATGGTTATTGTGCCTCACTCGACATAGATAGGTATGGTGTGTCGCGGACTTTTTTGTAGATATTTATAAGATCTACAATTACTTAGAACATTTTATGGTTCTATCTTTTATGGTTTAGGCAGCGTACGCAAAATAAGTAACTTTTCTAGCTGATTTTTTACACCTTGCGTCCGAAAAACTCAAATATCTTACGGAACCCTACTTTTTTCCAAAATAAAATGTAGCCTATGTTCAGCAGAAATAATGTAAGATTCCAATAGCAAAAGAATTTTTCAAATCGGTCCAGTAGTTTCGGAGCCTATTCGACTCAAACAAACAAATCTTTCCTCTTTATAATAGTAGTGTAGACTAGTTGGTGCCCGCAACTCCGTTTCGGCAAAATTTGTTAATCACGCCGGAACCGTAATTTTTTTCGGGATGAAAAAGTTCCTTATGTACATACCTACTTTATGACTCAAAGTATTTCGATACCAAATTTCAGGTAAATCGGTTCAGCGGTTTGAGCGTAAAGAGATAACAGACAGACAGACACACTTTAGCATGTATAATATTAGTGTGGATAGAGACACCACTTAAGTTTAGTTCTTAAGGAGTAGACGTTTGAATTTGATTTTTAATTGAAAATGGTTTTAGTTGGACAAAAAATATAATTTAATAATTAATAACGAAATATTTCTTGTATAATTATACTTATGGTTAATTATATATTTTTTATTTTTACTATAATATTAACTCTGAAAATTATGCCACACAATATGTGAATAGCAAACAAAGTTGCAATGTAAAATCAACATGCTATTCCACATTCTATGTTAATCTCAGGATAATTCGGCGTAACTCCAACAAATAGTGTTACATACAGGTATTAAAATTACTTGCACATGTTTGTCTACATTGCTTCAAAATTACCGTGATTTGAACGAATTAATTGACGACGATTGATCGAAATAATTTTCTTGTAAAGCGAATGTTGCGCAAATTATTTAGATTCAGGTTCACGGATGATAAAGTTTTAGGCATTACATATACTTGCAAAGGTTAATTAAACCTACGAATTAGTTCCTCTGTAGCTTAAATTGGTTTATAACTAACTAAGTTACAAGCCAAAGTTCTCTTACTCGTAGCCAAACTACGCATATAATATGCGCGTTGGTATAAAATATATAGAGAACATGCATCCTTTCATGTTATAAAGAAAGATACATAATATTTGCCATAATATGAATCTATGATTCTGTGATTTTAATCAAACATCAATACAGCCTCAATAATACAGCCTCATAATATGAATCTATGATTATGTGATTTTAATCAAACATCAATACAGCCTCAATAATACAGCCTCATAATATGAATCTATGATTCTGTGATTTTAATCAAACATCAATACAGCCTCAATAATACAGCCTCATAATATGAATCTATGATTCTGTGATTTTAATCAAACATCAATACAGCCTCAATAATACAGCCTCATAATATGAATCTTGATTCTGTGATTTTAATCAAACATCAATACAGCCTCAATAATACAGCCTCATAATATGAATCTATGATTCTGTGATTTTAATCATACATCAATACAGCCTCAATACGGTTTAGGTGCAATCTCGGTTTATTAAAACATCAATAATATGCTTTTCTAATATTAAATCAAACGCGTTCTGATTGGTCTAAACTTAAAAAATCTGTCGTTTGACATCTGATTGACGTATTAGATTTTTTTCTGTATGATAGAATCCGACTGTACTTGTCGCAAGTTTGTGACTCATTAAGTCACTCGTCTACTTTGCTTCTCTGATTGTACAATCAGAGAAGCAAAGTTGATTCATAAATCATAATATTATCCAGATGGCGGACCTTAGTAATTTGGTCACGTTATATCAAACCCATCGGACTGATCACATCAAACATTGAATTGGCATAATCCGACCAATTGACGTAGATCTGTCAACTGCTTATAAATCAATTTCTTCGATGCATGTCGCAAGTTTGAGACTTATTAAGTCACTCGTCTACTTATGTTCACGTTGTTTGCATCAGCCCTAAGACTTCTCATAGCCATTGACTGACTTGTTAGATGTTGACAACAGCTACTGAATACATACCCGCTGTGAGCGTCAGCGCTGTACTCTACAGTGCGGACGGCGCCATCAGGCTGCAGCAGGGAGTACTGGCCGCGGACGACGTCACCCTCACGAGCTTCATGCTGCGACTTCTGGTCGCCGGTGTGGGGGTCGTTCACGGAGTACGAGAACTCGTAGTGGGCGGGCGCCTGTGAATTAGAAGCTTCATGTGAGGTCTATTTTACACGAATACTCATCTGCGAAATTCGTGGAACTAACCGTAATTACAATATATGAGCAGAATTTAGTTGGGGACGAACTCTAATAGAAACGAATCACAATAGAGCCTTAAAGGTCGCAGTGACGTCAGAACTCTAATGACCTGCCTTCGGAAAAACGCTCTTGTTTCGTATGTATGTTGTAATCAGAAAAGTTGAAGGAAGTCGGTGAAAGATCTACTTATGATTATCCATAATATGCCTAATGCCTATATGTCATGTCGTGGTTATCACCAGACTTTATTGACATTGTGGGAATAATAAAAGAAATACAAAATCTCATAATAAAAAAACATCGATTGCAATGTGAAGTTAGGTTAAAGGTACATTTTTAAGCTATAGAAAAAATTGACTATATAATAATTACATTCCACTAAAAGGAAATAATGCGACACACAACCGCCGATAGCGTCATGAATTAGTGCAGTTGCAAAACGTTTGCTCTTATAATGACAAAGATCTTACGCAATATATTATACTAAATCGGTATGTATTAACTGTACACATTTTAATCATACACTCCTATTGGCCTTTCACTTTTATTGTTAGCCGAATCGACTCTTAATTACACGATTGATTCGTTTCATGATTTAATTAGATGCAATCAATGTAAGATATCGTAATAAATTATGATACATTAACTGATTTCTTTGCAACATTACATACATGATAGTTAGCATGATATTGTTTTGCTTATATGCGCTGCTCATTGATCTTATTTTGAGTAACAGTTTTAATAGGTTGATTAACTTAAGCAGAGACTAATTAAAAAAAGCAAATAATGTCCACCGATGTAAGATACTATCTAGGGACCTACTTTTGTAATATTGTTTAAAACACTAGCATAAATTGAGCAATAACTGTCAATACTTTCGTTCAGCCACTTCCCGATCCAACTTGAATATTATTATCTGATTGCGCGATGTAGTGTAATTATTAGGTTCCTTGGACCAATAACTTCATAAAATTGATAAATACTCTGATTTTATACAGTAAAAAGTCTTTGCTATTAACTTTTGATATGTTTTTACGAACGTTAAATAAATAAATAAATAAAAAAGTGGTACTCACGTTTTCTTCGATGTGTTGAGCGTGAGCGATGGCGATGGGAGCGGCATGGGCGACCTGCTGCACTAGGGGCGCAGAGTGGACGAGCTGAGCAGAGTGGACAAGGGGGGAAGAGTGGACTAGGGGGGAAGATTGGACCAGGGGAGCAGAGTGGACGAGTTGAGCAGAGTGGACGACCGGAGCGGCAGCAATAACGGGGCTAGCATGAGCAACTAGTCCACCGTATCCACCTCCGATGTTCTGGTCATGACGGACGATGCTCTGGGATGACACTGCGTGACCAGCGTCAGGGATGACGCCGGCTTGGCAGATCGCTACCAGAGCGCTGACGACTGCGATCTGTAAACAGTTTACATATTAGGACTATGTCTATGGTTTAACTTTGAGAAATTGTTTGCTGGGGATTTCTAGCCATGCTATAAACTATTGCTCTAAAACACTTGCACTTTTATTTGATTTCCAATAATGCTTGGGTATTTTTAGTAATAAACGATGTTTAACTTTTGACCCCCGAAAATTTTGAGCCAATTTAAATTTATTTAAATAGTCGTCTTACTTTGAAGTACATGTTGATGGCTTACTAAATTTGACTGTATTGATGTGGTCCTCAGAGCAAGTTGTAGTTTTTATACTCTGGAATAAGGTGTGTAAGTCACCCGGCAAGAAACCGGCTCCACATATGACTCTGTTGCATTACGTTACATTGACAGATTTCATCGATCAAGGTTACTAGAGGTATAAAGCCCTTTCTAGATTCTTTTGAATTTCTTCGAAACGTTTGTTTGAACTTTGAGGAAAACTTTTTCAGTATTCCTTAAAGACTGAACAAACGTTTCGAGTTGAACGATCTGTGGAATAGAAAAAAGTTCTTTTCACAAAATTACATCCAAATTTGCCATTAAAAACTTTGATTGCTTCTTCTGTAAATCTACGTTTTTTAGATAATACAGTATTATTGCGGGCAAGCTATGAAGCAAACCTGAAGTCCATGATTGTGCTTTATTGTAACGCTTAAAGTAAATAATGACTAGCGATCGGCAGGCATTGCTAAATCGATCTTTGCAATAGGAGTCTACCGAAGCTTGTGTTATTGTAACACAAATTCACAATAAGATGCACAAATTTCCATACGTAAAATAAATAATTTAACAACAATAAACACCTCACTGCCGTAGTAAAAGACGAATAATATCTTATAAACTGTAATTAAATGAAGATTTTGACATAAAACCCAAAGGGGTTTATGTCAAAATCTTGTGTTATGTGTTCATTTAATTAAACTCTTCATTTAATTACAGGTAAGTAATTAATATTAGTTTTTGAGTGCGGTAGTTACTCTAAGGGCCTGTTTCACCACTTCCTGATAAAGTAACAAATAGGCTATCTACAACTTTTTTGACAGATTCTCCATACTCTATTCTGTTAAGTAAAGTGGTGGATAGACTATCCGGCACCTATCAGGAAGTGGTGAAACAGGCCCTAAATATCGCATTCTATGTTCAAACGTAATAAATATTTATGGCGCATACTTAACAAACATAAACATTTGCTTCAACCAAATTAATCTGATTATGATCATTGCCTGCATCTACAACTCTCAGTCAAATCTGTTACACAAGTTGCCTTCATAAACAATTATCGAGTAATCGGTTATAATTTAATGTAGAGTAAATTTAAATGAAAAGTCACTTTTAAAGTTTATCATGATAGAAGACGAATAGTTTAAAAATATCATCGTCTTCTTCAGAAAGACATCAAGGTTTAATCTTCTATATGTATGCACGGTGTTCATAGATTTCAATAGTGCCACGGATAATAATAATAATAATAATAATAATTTATTGAATCATCAAAATTAATTACATAATATGTTGCACATTGAAAACACTTAAGTGCTTAGTAAGGATAGAAGCTGGAGAGTAAGTAAAAAAAGTATAACACCCACGAAAAAAAAAAAACCTAATTGTTCCCAATTTAAGAATTCATACTACAATAACTCCTACCCTTATTGGCATTTCTAGTATTTTAAAACAAAAACATTTTAATAACTTACTAATTAGGATGACGGCGAAATATAGAGTATAATGCTCTAATGACAAAAATTACCACTTAATTCAAGCACATTAATAGTAAATAGTGGTGTGATCATGCCCTTAGTTTGTCCAACATTCGCAAGAAAGTAGCTCTCTGGGTTGCACACTGCACAGTGCACAGACTGCTCCAGTAATGCGTTGTGTAACACAAGGTTTAGGGCACACGACGCTTAGTAATTCACTTAATTATACACGTAAACATACAATTATTATTTGTTTGTTAATATTATTAATTAAGGTATAATGCAATATTTATTCAAAATGCATGGCATACTGACATTTCTTTTTTTGTTTCATCAACGTCCTAATTAAAATAATGAGAATACAAAAATTTTTCATCATACGGAGCATCACGGGCACGGGCAACATATTCCGATATCTTATAAAATATGATTTTAGCATTTTTGCCAATTGTACAGCCCGATATGTCAATTAATGAACATAAAAAGTATCCGATTGGGCATTACTGGAAATGATGATACAATGTAATATTATATCATACTTTTATAATATTGTCTCTGTCATATTTTTAGAGCCCAGTGTGTTCACCGCTTTAATGTATTTATGGTCTCGTACACTTCCCTCTGCCCGCCAAGTGGACTGTGAACGCGCGTTAATCTTAACCGCTTTCTGCGAAGGTCGCCGGTAAAACATGATATTGGCAAACCATTTTAACGAAAACCTTCATGGAATTTATACTCGATCTTAATCAGAATGCACCGAATTCAGAATTCGGGATTGCGACATAATCGAATCATTATAAATCTTTTTTCGAAGTACAATAATCGTCATTATCTGCGTACCAATTCGAGGAAAATTGAGTCGTGTATTTTGTTATAACTTATATGACACTTAAAATTATAAAAATAGTATAAATACGTTTGTACCTTTGCATTATATAGGTTGAAAACGACTGGGTCCATTTTAATAAAACTACATATTATAATATGATGTAAAGGATATAGAGCAAATATTATTTACTTCAGCAAAACATACTTAGATTCCAGCGAAAATATTTTTTTCATGCATTAAATCATGAGCTACATAATTATTCTAGGAACTTAAAATCACCGTAGAAACAAATAAATAAACTGTTTTTCGGAAATAAGTGCGTACTTTGAAAACTTGAATAGCTAAGCAACAGCGTCATATTTTGATCCAGATTAAATTATTCTCAATAACCGAATACCCTAGTTCAGAACGACTTTCACTCCAAATAGCGAGCCCACGGAATGAATATTCAAACGCGAAATTAATACCAATTAAATTGCGCATAATTGAGTCATCTGTTAATTTATTCGGCGTAATTTTAAGATTTATTACGTTACGTAATACTCGTGCATACTTACAGTGACTGCGCATGGCTTTTATTGTTACGGTCGAAGAATCGGGCTAAGGCCAGGCCGAAATTTTGAGATCTGCCGACTTTGCCGCCAATTTGTGGCGTATCGTGTTTCATGTGCCTGTTATGGCTTAATGGCTTATTGTAATTCGATAACTTGATTAATGATTTGCTGCCTAATTGATTGTAAAACATTTATTTTCGCTTAATGTATATTTTATCTCAATTGGATTTACTTTTGTTACCCGCAGGCTTCTTGCGCAGCATTCATTTATCGCGTAGAGATAAAAACTATTGTATATAATATTATGTTATGCCTTTTTCGGCGATATTGAATAGTTGCATAATTTAATGCATTTTGGTTCTGCGGCTTAAAGTTTAAACGCAAACACACAGACAAGAAATTTGTATAGACATTGCACGGGTCTTCTAATGATAGGACTGAGAGCTAGTAAGCTTGATTTAACCTGTACCTACCCCAACTTGGATTGCCTTTTGCAACAACGGGTATTGATACCCCAAAATTGATACCCTAATAAAGCGCAACCACAGGTGTTATTGTTTGTCGTTTGCATAATATGAGCTGGTTGCGGTTTCCGCAGCAGAATACAATTTGGTCAACGATTCCCACGCTCCATTGTCATGTTGCTAAAGTACGGTTGCAAAATAAACCATATTTGTGTACGCACTATAATTTGCTGGCCCTACATAATGACTTCAAGGCTAACATGTGACAGTTGCGAGTTCCATTGCCAAATAGTATTTTAAAAAGTTAAAACCGACTTCAAAATTGTACGTAATTGAGAATTAAAATCCCCTATCTCAAAAACTACATAACCGATTTGGATGAAACTTGCAGTGTTCCCTAAATTAAACAATATCTATCTAGTACAACAAAAAGAATTACTCAAATCGGATTTGTAGTTCCGGAGATATGCGAACACAAACACAAAAACATACATACATACACTTTTGAAATTTGGCACATTTGTTCAGAAGCTGATATAGACTAACATATTATACGAAAATTGAGCAATTCTGGAAATATTACATACATGATAGAGGTTGAATTGATAACCTCCTTTTTAGAAGTCAGTTAAAAATTGCCCTGGAAACTAAAACCCTGTAAGTACTTATTATTTCGCTGTTCGATGGTGTTGATTGCTAATGCTTTATGAGAAATGAACGATGTACGAAAAACTCAAGGAAATGTTTTTATTTAAAAAAGGATTTTAAATTGTTACGCTACTTTTACTCGAGGAGCAAATATTTCATATAAAATCTGTGAAATTGTCGGTTTCTCGGAAAAATAATAATTATGTGACGATTGAGAAAATACGTATCGCTTGGCTCGTATCGTACCATGCACCCAGATAGAAGAAATTGGTTGAACTAATTTGTTGTGTTTTCCCGACAGGAAAAACAATTTTCCAAAAGCTTAAAATTTGCAATTTCAGTTACAAAAATGGACTTTGGAAGTCATTTTCAGATTTTACTATTAATTAATAATAAATATTTTAATATTAATTATTTAAAAAATAGACAAGCCTGAAGATTAATGAATATGTTATTCTGAGCCATATATATAGCTTAGAATAACACATTCATTAATTTTTCAACCAGCAGATTTTTTGTATATCGATTGGTTAATATTTAATTAATTTAATAGTAGCATTGTCCGACAAATAGAACAATCCATATTTTAGGATCATCCAATCGAAATATCCCATTAGCATTTTCGCACATTTCCGTTACATTGGAGAATTTTCGCAGAGGAAATTACTGTTCGTCTAAGGCCCGTACTTATAAATAGTCAGTACTTAAGATGTGACTCGGTCTCAAGACGCGGTTCAGCTCTGTGATTGGTCCAAATGTTGGCAGCCAACCAATCACAGAGCCTGAATCGTGTCTTGAGATGGTAAATTCACTTGATGAGTCCTGCCACCCCATTGTTACGCCACTGCGTCCAACGCGCTTAATATTCTGTAATGTAGGTATTTGATGTTAAGAACATTACGAGCGTTGATGTGTAGGACTGAATTTTCACATACACCCACTTTTTTGCCTAACGATCAGCTGATGATCAGCTTGTCTAGTTCTAACTTATAAAAACTAAATTAATTGCTTGCCTTGACAAGCCAAACTGCTAACTGACGCACTCAGATAGATACATTTAAAAATGTTTAACTTTCAATTTAATAAATAAGTTAATAGATGTATGCAGGGGTTTATGTCAAAATCCTGATTTAATTACATTTAAGTAATAATATTCATCTCTGAGTGCGGCAGTTAGACTTAGATCCCATTGCAAAAACTTTATGAATATGGGATGATAAAACACTAATAATTATCATTTTATAGATCCTAGAACAAAATTACGTGGTCCACCATGATGGTATAATTTTGGGTGTTTGATATATTTTTGTATTGAATAATAATAATTATTTATGTGATGCTGTTGTTTTTATAAGGAATCTCATTAATTTGATCAATATTTTATTATTACTCAATTTTTTTAGATATTGAAAATAAACAGATTATATCGAAGATGAACACTTTCGCTTTCTTCTGGCAAGGTGGTTTTAATATTTTAATTTCCACAACTGTTATATTCATATTGTAAGGGGGTATAAAACCAAAATAAAATTATGTCCACATAGCATTTAATGTTATAAAAATATAAAATATATTACATGTAACGGTGAGATGTACGATAACACAATGAGAGATGATACATAAATATCTACATCTATGATAAAATACTTTAATGATCTATGAGTGAACACTGAAGGCACAATGTTATATACAGTAAAACATTTTTATACAGGACCGCCAAAATTGAGCACACACACATTGACGTGATTTCAGATAGCTTTATAGAGCAGAACAATGTATGTCTCGCCTCTGTATTTATTTTTCCACATTAACTTGTAGTAATGGTTTGTCGATGAACTAGATCTTAATCTAACTACGCTAATATCACAGTCGAAGTTGATGTCCTAATGATGATGGATGACTGGCGGAGAGTTGTGAACGACGGCGTTGAAGCTGTTGAGAAAATAACATTTAATTCACAATGCAACTGCAATGATGCCGTATTATATGATCATCTATATGCAATTTATCATATTACATTGTATAGATGTCAAAACATACAAATAGACAGATGAATTTTTCGTCTATTAGGGAATGTACAAATGCGATAAAATATTTGGTTGTCGGTAATTTTGTGAATAGCTTAATTATTCTAATAAAGAAAATCTTAACTTATATGGCCTAATCTCTCTAATAAGATCATTTAGATCCTCTAACAATCTTTGGACTCATCTACACCAGGCTGGGCTAAAGTTAATCGTGTTTTCAATATCTTTTTATCGCTATTCATGTTATGGTTATTCATGTTGATTGATTTTATATATTATCTTTGTATACAATGTATGACAAACTATTAGGTAAAATTAATGGTCAATTTGGACCTCAACGCGACGCGTAAATTAATTTCAAAATTTGTATGGATTTGACAGGTTTGCAAGACGTCTCACGCAATTGAAGTCTGTCAATTCAATACAAATTTAGAAATGCATCTATGCGTCGTGTTGTGGTCTGAATTGACCCTTAAACAAAGTGGACTTTAGTTAAAAAGGTCTCACCCATTGTGGTGATCGGCGGTGTAGGTGACCTTGCGGAAGGAGCCATCGGGCTGCAGCAGCGAGTACTCTCCTTTCACTACGTCACCGTCGCGGCTCTCGTGTTGGGTTTTGTGGTCTCCGGTGTGGGGGTCTCCGACGGAGTAGGAGTAGTCGTATTTGGGGTAGGCCTGCAAATTAGATCATAATATATTCATTCATTTTAATCCTTAATTGCGGCGTTTATGACCAATTTGTTTTGTTTGCTATTTGCTTAAATATTATTTATGAGCTGTTCTAATAATCTCAAATTGTAACTCTAATAGCTGACGTCTTCATTTAAAATATTAGATTTTAACGAATTAGCTCCTAACTTCATAAAATCAACTATCAATGCCTTAAATAGGGCTAGTTTCTGAAAATCTAAAGAGAATTAAGGAGGATATACAGGTAGTCTAAATAAATAACCTGTTTATGTATTTCAACAGTAAAAAATAATAATTAGGGCTTACGTGTTCATCGACGTAATGATCCTCATGATGGGCGGGTGCAGCGTGGACAGCAACGGGGGCGGCGTGAACTACAGGGATGGCGTGGACTGGCGCAGAATGAATGGCAGCAGTGTGCAAGGGGGCTTGATGGCCCACCGAGTACTGAGCGGGGGCTTCATGGCCCACCGAGTACTGAGAGTGTCCTTCGTGGCCCATCGAGTACTGTGTTGGTACCTCGTGGTGGATCACGTTATGCGAGGACGACACAGCAGGCGCGTGATGGATGTAGCCGGCATTGCACACCGCCGCCACGGCGCATAAGACGAAGACCTTTAAAAATAATTGGATTAAAATTTTCGGGTTTTTTAGATTATTTACATTAATATTTAGATATTAACTATAAGGGTGATTTGGAGTTTCACTGCTTTTCCGTCGAACAAGTGATGCGCAGAAGAGGCAATGACGCTCCCAATTCGATTTTCCTCTGCGGGTTGCTCATGCAGATTTTGTTCAGACGATTTTGGTTTGTGATGAACTAATAAATCCACGTAAGTCCATCTTTCAATAACACGTTAAGGTTCCTGAAGGTTAATGTAGTTAATTAAACGCTATAGTCCGAAAACGACCTAGGTCTTTCCGATAATCATCACTATTTCACCAATATTATTTCAGTTTCAGTCGAAACTTTAAAAACGCTTATAAACACGATCACTTAATAAAGACAAGCGAAAGTTTGAACCAGTTATTATCTGATTAGGATATTGTCAGCCAACACCTAAATAATAGTGTCGACTTTATCTTAATCTACTAATTACATAACTGTTCTTACTTTGGAGAACATTGTGCTTTGGTTAGCTAGGTCGTGTGGACTGATAGACCCCCGTCGGTGCTCACTTTTATATAACTAACTAAATATATTTAGCGTAGTGGGGAGTCTATCCCGATGATATCCGATCGCTAGACCAATTACTCCATTGCCAATCTACGCACTTATCGAGTTACGACATTTGATACGGACATAACACTAAGTAGGTTGAGATTGTTACTGTTCTTTTCATTAATCTTCAATTTTCTATTATTCCCAATCGCATTATGATTTCGTTTTAGTCTAGATTTTTTAAACGATTTCTCTATTATGATTCCGTACCCAAATACTAAAAATAATAAGTATTACTAAGACTTCAATATCTGTCCGTCTTTCCGTCTGTCTGTCTGTCCGTCTGTCTGTCTGTGTGTCTCCAGGCTATAACTCAAGAACCGCTATAGCTAGACTTCTGAAATTTTCACAGATTGTGTATATTTGTTGCCACTATAACAACAAGTACTAAAAACAAAATAAATTAAATATTTAAGAGGGGCTCCCATACAACAAACATAATTTTTTTACTATTTTTTTATCGATATCAATAAGGACAATACATAAGCACTTAAAATATTCACGAAATACTCAATTTTATTTGTACTTTAATAACTTATAATAAAATTATAATAAATGAAATAATTAAGGGGGGGCTCCCATACAAAAAACACATATTTCAGCCTATTTTTGCTCTATAGTGGTACGGAACCCTTCGTGCGCGAGTCCAACTCTCACTTGGCCGATTTTTTACATTACTTCTCAACGCTTTAATTCGAAAGAGTGTTGCATTTATGTTTCATTAAGTCGTTAGTAAACATAAATTAGTCGTTATTTGCTTATGGTAAATAAAATTTGTATATTAAATTAAATCTATTGATTCATCAATTTTTCTACAAATTAATCGAACTGATATTTAAAAAATTTGAATTATTTAATAATTTGCTTTAATTTTTTTAATTGGTTTATGTCTTGGGTTTATGTTGCAATCACATATTGGTATGAAAACAAAGGCTATTCTTGAAAGAAAATCTTTGAGGAATGTAGGTCATGCATTTATTTTGAGTACGAAATGAGGTAACGTCATTTTAATTAACTACCTTGATTGAAATACCGCAAGAATTTTTATGTGACTTCTAATTATTTTACTACAGACTTTATAGCTAGTGAAAATTTACTGATCATTGGCACTTTTCAGAGTGTTACGCTACACAAGGCCTAGAGTATTTTTATTATTATTAGATTTTGTTGTTATTGAAATTCACAATAAATAAGGTCATAGAGAAATACAATAATAATTATAATCCCATAGGCATACCTGGGTATGGGTATGGGACTATAACTAAAACTATAAAGAAGCAATAAAGAAAGAGTCTTGGCTAAAGGGCCCTTTTCTTTATTTGTAATTATATTTTTACTATATACTGTAGTAGTTCTGACGTTCTTTTTTATGTACTAAGTATATATTTTATACATCTAAATAGGTGGGCAAAGTTTCAGTAAGCATCAACTCTGTATTTAATGTAATATTCTAATTTTAAATCTTGTAAAAATATAATATGCTGTAAGTTGCTAAGTTCCATTCTTCAAAAATTATGTTTAGACGTAATTTAATTATTTAGATTTGAAGACTACGATTCAAAACTATCGTAGTTCCTGGTTTTAATTAGGATGACTCACTATTCTAAAATTTCAATTTTTTTGCTATTTTAGAATGTCCGAAATACTTTTTACTTTTGAAATTTTAACTAAATAACTAATGTCTTTCACATTGAACCCAGTTTTTTGCAGGTATGTAAATTACCAACAGACAACGTATGATTAAATAGTGAGCGGTGAAGTTATGAAATGGACTATTTTAGGTTAGTTAGTGTTGACACTTCGACTATTACTTTAGTGAGTTAGGTTCTAGGTTCTTCTGGCATTTCAAAATTTTATTGGCACTTCAATAAAACATTGGGCAAAAAAAGGGTTCCAAGTTACTATAATATTTTTACAACCTGACAATAAAAAAAAACCGATAGACTACACGATTGCTATAATATTATGTCACCTCTTAAAATCGGAACGTAATGTACGAACTATGGAGGAAATACATATTATACACATTACACAATATGTAATCTATAATATAGGTAATGTGTGTTGTTCATCTTGTTGCTTGAAAATAAATAATATCCTATTTATTGTCTTCGCCGTCCCTACATATTTAAGTAAAATGTACATCGCTTTTTACATTTTTGTTTATTTTGCTCTTACTGCCATACTTAGAGACAAATAATAATAATATGCCCGATACATTATCTATTCATTATATTGAAGCTTAATCATCATTTGAGTGCTGCGAGTTCGACTCTAAGGGTGGGTTGTACCAGATTCCTTTAACTATAACTTTAACTCTAACCATAATATAACAAAATGTGAAATGAACTGTCAAACCCTAGCAAAACTCGCCATATTTGACGATAACCGTAACCTTAACTTTAACTACGCTTCTGGTGCAATTAGTACAAGTACAGTTTTTATTTATACCAATTCGGTAGAAATAGTTTTGTTTAATCATTTATCGTCATATTTTGTTGCACTGTAAGATTACACACAATATAATATGTAATAACAATACGAGAACTTATTCTTATTTTGTAACGTGTTGTGTAATAGATACACACAATTAATTTTGTATTATGCATTTATTTCATGCTTTGAGAACTAAAGGGGCTTTAAAAGTAATAATTGGGAGTAGACAATTATCAATATTTAAGTTAGACTCTACTATTTTCGTAATAATTATTAAAAGTTGATAAAATTCACAAAAATGAATATAATATTACATTTTATGACATTTTTTGGTAGCGTCTTTTATGGAATCCAAGAAATCAAGGTAAGAGAATCCCATATTAAAAAGCTTGGGAAATACGTTTTTGGCCTTTATCCTTATATTATGTCATTACTGAATGTCACTGGCGATTGTCTGATAATAATGTAAAAGACCATCAAGACATAATATAGTATTATTATATTTTCATGCTACATTTTGTTTTCTTTAAATGAACAATATAAGTCGCTTTCCAGGATACACCACCCAAGATAGCTTGTACGTTAATCAGTAAATTCTCATAGCCTAGTTAAGGGAATTAGAAAGAATTATAACTACTGTGAAACTGCTTCTGCTACGATACTAACAGATCTATCGATTACCTACATTGGTTTTGGTGGCAGTGGCGGGCATCATTCTTTTCATGAGGCTTAATATGTGTACATTATACACTAGCACCCTACTTTTCTTTCCTTCTACAATCGAGTACTTGGGCGATTGGGCCCAAAAAATAATAACTTGGGACCAATCGCTAGATGAAAAATGTTAAAAATTCGTATCTGGTTATTGGGCCCAATGCGCCCAATTTTTTTGGACCCAATCGTACAATTTTAAAGTCGGTTTTATCTTTTTAATAGAAACAGAACTTTCAATGTAAATACTAACGAAAATTGTTATGGCAAATATAAACAACAGCTAATTCTGTTATGTCACCTGACTTATCATAATTCTAGACTAAGAATGTTGTCCCTTACGTAAAATTTTGTCCCTATTGGCGTATTAAAAGTGAAATATTGGCGACAGTTTGTAATTCAATCACGTTGCAAGACTTTTACATGTAATTTTATACTTTGAAAAGTTTTTGGGAGCATAAAACATTATATTGGTTGAAATATAAATCTCAGATTCGTTTACCAACAAATGTAATAGACAAAGATAACGATGATTATAAGTTCAAGAGAAGTTAAAATACCTACATTTGACGTAGAAATTCTTATTAATAATAATTGTTGATAATTAAGTTTTAATAAAATATTAATATTGTCATTTAATTATAATTTTTAAAATTATTTTATAACTGACGCCCGGAGCCAGAAGAAGTGTTTATATTTATGTAATCTGCAACCTCTTTGGTACTATATTTTGGGACCTAACTTTACAACTTGCTAAACTATAATATTTTGAGATGTATCATTAGATTCATCTTTGTCATGCTGTCGAGTTTTTTGTACCGTTTGAAGACTTGATTCGATGAATTCGATATCAATGTATGATTACGCGTCATCTAGGCGCAACTAAGATAAGTTGTGTTACAAGTATTACAATCCAACTTTAAATTAATATTTCATTTGCGAGACAGGTGGCGCTATATCGTAAAAACAGAAATACACTACACCAAAATAGTAACAAAAAATTTATTACACAAAAATAATAACAAATTTAAGAATTTAAAAGATAACAACAATAAAATTATTTACAAAACGACTTAGAAGGATACTTATTACTTAGTAAGATAAGAAATAAATTCTTGAATGATAAAAAGAAGATGCCCCCTCAGCATCGGTAGGAGCTGCTTCGGTTATGGGTTCTGTGGTGTGCATCGCTGGTACTTCATCCTTTAGATCTTGGACTGTTGGAGACGGCATTACTACTACTGGTTCACTAATTACATCCTTTACCATATTTTTATTTTGACTTTCTTCCATTGATTCTGTTGGCTTCATTTTCGGTTTCTTATCATTTGTTTCATCCTCCATGTTTTCTTTAACCATTAAAATAGTCATTGGTTCAGTTACTGGAGCTTTTACGGTAGTGGTCGCCTCTTGATTTGATTCGGTGACTTTTTTGGGGAAATAATGATTGATTTTCACTCCACTGCCGAATCGTGAAAAATGTCGGGCATGTCCCATTATTGAAAAGGCGTTATCACCGTGCATGTGTGTGCTCTTGCTGACGACGGCACGGAAACTGGAAAATTAAAAATATTGCCATTTAATAAATGACACATTTTTTTAAATTATTATCTGTTTTGTAAGTATTGTAAGGCTTAAATAGGTTTTTCTAAATGCTTCTTGCGCGTTGAAGTCTTTTACTCCGTACTAATTTTGAACTGCGTTTATAGTATGTTTTAAGTAAAACGATTGAACTAGAAAAATCTCACAATGTAGTTGGCACCAAAAGTAATCCTAAAATAGCCAAAAATTTTATTGCATTGAAAACTAGCCTGTGTAGTCCTTAGTTTTGATGACAGACTGGCCATGTATTATTTGTCTCACAGTAGGTATTTAAGATTCAATAAAAAAAAACTAAACTATCAACGTCCTCTGTTCCTACTATGCAGGCACTAATAAAAAAGTGTTCAACTTTTTCCATCAAGCCCCCGCAAGGCGCAACGTGCGATAAGGAACTTCGTTCCAATAACATCAGTACATACCCATTATGGTCATCAGCATCATACTCCACCTTCCTTACGGAGCCGTCGGGTTCTACCAGGCCGTACCCACCCTTCACCCGGTGACCGTCCCTGGCCTCGTGGTGGTACTTGTGGTCCCCGGTTTTCTTGTCCGACACCGCGTACTGGTACTCGTATTTTGGGTAGGCCTGAAAATTATATTATAAGCCGTCAAATATTTTGCTAGTAAAATAGTAAGGTAGTTATGGAACTGATTTACTGGAAAAGTTTTATTTTTATTTTACTTAATAATGTAATTACACCTAAATGAGATTCTTTGAATACTCAGAATAATATTGTATGTATGTCTTATTATGATGAGTGGGTATACTTATCACCATAATAATAAATTCACGTTATAAATATCGAACATCAATTTGCGATATAATGCTAATTGGTGATATTTGGTAGAAAATAGTTTTATTTTGGTATAAAAATTGTATTACACTGTAAAAAAATTCAGGTAACCCTAATATTGTTTACAAAAATTGGTAATTTAAATATTCTTTCAAATATATTATATTATTCTTTCAGATGGCTTTGTCAAAATGGGTCGTGTAAAACATTAAAATGTACAAAATACACTATAGTAACTTGGAATAATTATTGTAAAACAAGATTATAAAGCGGTACTTACAAAGTTGTCCTGATAGATATTTAAGGATCTCGCAGGTGGGTGATACGAAATCTTATGATATCCTTTTGTTTCGTATATTTTATAAGGATCTCTAAAGAGATTTTCACTGGTGTCTATTATTACTGCTGAACAAGCTCCTACGATGCAGGCCACTAATAATGTCTGAAAAAAACGAATCAATTAGTAACGTATAACCTAAAATTTAGTATATATATTTTTTTCGATGACCTGTAAGTAAATGAGTGAGTGTACGCATAGGCATGCATTATATCTATGGATTTCCGCAAAGTAACGCCTGATTCTATTAACTAACGGCTAACCTATAACTATTAAATTTAAGCCAAATAAGTTTGAAATTTAAGCAACTAACGAATAACACTATAATATTAAATTTTTATTTAAACTCACTTTTGAAATCATGCTGCAGTCTTAAGATGAACCGTTGCTAAAGAAGAAACTTAGCGAACTGTTGATTTTGTTTGTCATCGATTCCGATTTTATACTTTTCTAATCTATAGTTTTCTATTATATAAATTTATCACATTTAGAGATCTAATTGATATTGGATAATATAAAGAATTTGTTAAAGATTCTTGGAACATTATCGCTACCTCAAATCTTTTTGTGAGCACTCGGAAGTTAGAAACTAGTTATTTTTGTTAAGTTCCCAAGAAAATGGTAAAGTTTCAAAACTGAAAAGAAAAACTGACAACACTATGGTTGATACCAATTCGGCCGATTTACGATGTTGAATAGCTAATCATAAGAACATCTTGACACATCATTTTTAGCGAAAAACAAAAAAGGAGAGAGTAAATTTATGCAAATGTAACCTATAAATGATCCAGGTTATTTTGAACACACTTGTAATGTATTAAGTAATTAGATATGGGCGTCATTAATAAATGATTGGGTACGATCCCGCTCTCGATCATCACCGCGAGAGATTAATTTATAACTATAATTAAAAAAAAGAAATTTTTAACATAAACTTCATATATTTTTTGTCAAAGTATCTCAAAATTAAAGTTAAGTAATTATTTAAGTGTTACGTGCGACCGTTGGAGAAGTAGACGAACAGCAGCCCTCATCATGATGATAAAAAAGCAATGAGTTCTTGGCCTTGTGATTGGATCTTACTTTACTTTTCTCCACATTTTCACAAGATTTTTTTATTGTAAAAGTCAATATCTGTTACGATATGTGTGGTACCTATTATATATGTTATACGAATTGCGTAAAGAAGGTAAGGTATAATCTTTTAACATAAATCTATTAAGCTTATTGTGTTTGAACAATGGTACCATTTGGTAGGTTAAGCACAGATATTGCCGATGATAAAATATGATGAAGAATGTACACCACTCACTTTTCATTCGGATATAAAATTACTGGCTATTTTTTATGATATCCATACCAATATTATAAATGCGAAAGTTTGTCTGTCCATCTGTTTATCATCTCTTCACGCCCAAACCGCTGAACCGATTTTGCTGTTTGGTATGGAGATACTTTAATGACATGATTTGATGACATAATATTAAGATACTGTTTATTCCGAAAAAATGTACGAACAAATCTTTGCTTAATGGAGCAGCTGGCAGCATCTAGTATAATATGTACATTTTTTCTGGTACAGTGATAAAAATAATATGTAAGATTAGGTGCATAGGATCAAAGAGCACGGTGTGTGTATAGGAATTAAAAATAAATGAAAAAGTAATTGCAAAAAACTATATTATTAATTACTTAAATTATTATTAAATAATTTCTGGGTAACATAACGACTTTGGCTTGTTTATTTTGTGGTTGACTAGTGGATGTAGTGTGCTACGGGCGCGGCGTAGAGGGGGGACTTGACGACGACGGGGGCGGCCTTGATGTAGGCGGGGGCGGCGGTGGGGGCGGTGTTGGACACGACGGCGTTGAAGCCGTTGTGATCGTCGGCGGAGTACTGGACGGTCCTGGTGGAGCCGTCGGCCTCGAGGAAGGAGTAGGAGCCCTGGACTGCGTCTCCGTCGCGGGCCTCGTGCTGCTCCTTCTTGTCACCGGTGTGGCTGTCGTCCACCGAGTACGAGAACTCATACTTGGGGTGAGACTGGAAATTAAAGCGAACTTGTGAGTTGGGAATCACTGAGAGATAGCTAACGTATTGAAGTAGAGTTTCGATGTCGCGACACTTACGATCTCCTCAGCGGCGATCACTTTGGCGACTGGGGCGGCGTGGTAGGTAATGGCGGCAGGAGCGGCATGGTAGGTAACGGAAGCGGGGGCAGCATGGTAGGTAACGGAAGCGGGGGAGGCATGGTAGGTAACGGGGGCGGGTGCGGCGTGGTAGGTAACGGGGGCAGGGGCGGCGTGGTATGTGACGGCGGCGTGAGCGGCGTGGTAGGCGAGGGCTGGGGCGGCGAGGATCTTCTTGTCGTTGCGCACGATGCTCTGGGATGAGACGGCGCTGGCGGGAGAGTAGTGGACTTCAGTGGGGATCAGACCCGCCGACGACACCGCTACGAAAGCGCAAAGAGCGAGAACCTGCAATAAAATTAGATATCTTAATCAATCCTTTTAAAACTAGTAATTAAGGTACACTGAAGATTCCAGGGTGTTTAAGTTGCTCATGTGTTATAATATTATGCTCCAGTCCTCGTTTAATGCATGGATGTGCAATGATTGTTTGGGTATTAATTGACAAATTAATTTAATGTCAAACTCACTTTAGAGAACATTTTGGTTTGTGTGTTTGTAATGTAATAATTTCTAACACACGTATTAGTGTTATATATTAGCGGCGTCAACGCCTCCGGCGAACCAACCGGTTAAATCTGACCCTGACCTCAGCTTATTTTAATTAATTCTATCACCACATTGAGTACTCGGATCTACTTTCTCACATTGTTAATTGGACGTACAACATTAATTACAGATATATTTTTCCTATATCATTTTTATAAAGAAAAGGAATGAAGGACACGGCCCATTTATTCCGATTTTTCAGGAATTGAAAAACTATATTTAGATGGCTACATATTTTTTGAAGTTTTTTTTCACAAATAAATTAAATTTCACACGTAAAATTAGGCATAACGTATAGCTTCTATTTCTAAACTATTTGAGTGTTTTAACAATCTAGGCCTAACTAGTCGCAGTGGCCTGTATTTTTCGAAATACATTATTATCTTCTTCACACGTAGTATCTTTAGTAATAATTGTCGTGTATTTGTTTAATAATCTTTCAGATATTTTTAGTGATGACTGATGATTTATCAGACATGATGTTTTATCAGTCAATTGATCAAATATTTGATAAAAGTGACCTAGGACAATGTCAGTTCCAGTCAGACACTTTGCCCGAGGCACAATTACCGGTGGTATATAACAACATAATATTGTGTTAGAAATTATTCAGTGACAACTCCTCATATTACAATGTTCTCAAAGGTAGATTAACTATCAAATATTATTTAAAGTATTACCTAACCTAACGCAATAGGTTGTAGTTTAATATATTACTAGATAATGCCTGCAATTCCGTTGCGCCAAAACTTGTTTATCGCGTGGGAGCCGTACATTTTCCTGGGAGTAAAAGTATCCTATGTCCTTTCCCGGGACTCAAAGTATCTATCTCCATACCAAATTTCAACATGATCGGTTCAGCGGTTTGGGCGTGAAGAGGTAACAGACAGACAGACGGACAGATAGACAGACAGACAGACACATTTTCGCATTTGTAATATTGGTATGGATGTTGTTCAAAGCATATACACATTATACATTTTTTGGTTTATTTTGCAGGTCCTCGCTCTTTGCGCTTTCGTAGCGGTGTCATCGGCGGGTCTGATCCCCACTGAAGTTCACTACTCCCCCGCCAGCACCGTCTCATCCCAGAGCATCGTGCGCAACGACAAGAAGATCCTTACCGCCCCAGCCCTCGCCTACCACGCCGCCCCCGCCGCCGTCACATACCACGCCGCCCCCGCCGCCGTTACCTACCACGCCGCTCCCGCCCCCGTTACCTACCATGCCGCTCCTGCCGCCGTTACCTACCATGCCGCCCCTGCCGCCGTGGCCTACCATGCCCCAGCCCCGATCGCCTACCATGCCGCCCCAGCCGCTAAAGTAATCGCCGCTGAGGAGATCGTAAGTGACGCGACATCGAAACTCTACTTCAATACGTTAGCTATCTCTCAGTGATTCCCAACTGACAAGTTCGCTTTAATTTCCAGTCTCACCCTAAGTATGAGTTCTCGTACTCCGTGGCCGACAGCCATACCGGTGACAAGAAGGAGCAGCACGAGGCCCGCGACGGAGACGCAGTCCAGGGCTCCTACTCCTTCCTCGAGGCCGACGGCTCCACCAGGACCGTGCAGTACTCCGCCGACGACCACAACGGCTTCAACGCCGTCGTATCCAACACCGCCCCCACCGTCGCCCCCGCCTACATCAAGGCCGCCCCCGTCGTCATCAAGTCTCCCCTCTACGCGGCACCCGTAGCGCACTATATTCACTGAAACAATGACTGAAATTAGAAATGTACGATTTTAATAACAAATTGTAATTTATTAAAATAAAATTGAAGTTGCATATTTCTGTTTCTAATTTTTAAGTAATAATTTATCATTTATTAAAACTCGAACAAATTCTGACTGGTGCGTTAGCCACCAGCATATTAGTTTGAAGGTTAAGCCTTTTTTGACCACATCTGCTTTATTTTTTATTTTTTACAAAAGTGTTAAGAACCAAAGTTGTTGCAAATTTAAATGACAGTCGTCGTTGTAGTTTAGTTAGTTTACTGAATTGCCCAGAAAAATAAATTTAATTAGAATATTATAGCTATTATAGAAGTTTGTAAGAACGCCCGCCCGAACCCCCCCCCCCCCCCCCAACTTTCGATCGCGCAACGCGTCGCGTGTTGTGTATCCTGCTATGCAAAATACATCAAATGCGTTTTAGCTGAAAAAATCGCCCGACGGAAGGGAACGCGGCGTAATTTCGTTCGTTCGGTGCCGTACGTTCCATAGACGTGTCGCGGTACTTAGCTGTAATCGGTCTGGGTGATGAGTTTGACTTGAGTTCTCTTGGGTGAGTTCCCTTCCAAATCCTTATCAATAATTTCTTCATCAGAACTATTATTCTCGTTCAAGATTTATGCCAGACATTTCTTTAGCAGAGGTCTCGATGATAGCGCCTTCTTAATTATTATAATCGAGTAACTCTGGAAGTTTGATAATTTTTTCACGAGACTGATGAAGGTTGATATTTTTTTTCCAGTTTTGTCCAGTCGTTTGGGTCCCAGTACATTTACTGTAGACGTAGGAGCTTAAATATTCATTTCTGAAAAAACTATTATAATCAAATTTGTAGGAAATTAAAGATATATCTAAGATAACTTTGTTTCTACATTTTTTTTTCGCTAAATTCGATGATAATCGAGATAAAGGTCATACAAGCGAAATTATAATTTAACTTATTTTTTGCAGTTATTTCCGTAAATATCGATTGTATGATGAAAATCATAGAATCCAAGTTGTCGAAAATCTTTTTTTGCAACAAATTTTATCCTTGGTATTTTTGTAAAAAAATAAAAATAAAGGGATAATAATATGTCATATGGCCAAAAAGAGATTTGCTCTTCAAACCAATATGGTTTAAAGAGCAAATCTCTTTTTCGACTCTTTTTCGAGGTTCGACCTAATCCAACGCACCGGTTGGATTAGGTCGAGTTTTCGGATTTAAGCTATATTTATGACTCTCCCTCTATAAGTAATTCGAGTTTACCCTTTATTATGTCTGAGCTAACGGCCTATTCGAGTACCTATGTCTAGGCTAATTCCTATTTTAGAATACTTCGGAACGGTATTCTATGAATAGATGGACTTACCGGGTTTTTCGTTAACAATAAACTTAGCTATTTTAATCAATAGAAAATATGCATATAAAATATAATGTTTGACGATAGACATACCATTGGCCAAGACATACTGTACATACGTCTGTATACCATACAGACGTATACACTATGTCTTGGCCAATGGTTGAGAGAGTGGCGGAATAAAAAATTATTAGTGTGTAATTAATAAAATTAAGTCTACAGCATACAATTTAGTTACTTTTTAATCATAATTACCGAAGTTATGATAATGAAGAAATGGACGGACGAACAAAATGAGCAAAATTATAAGGGTTCCTTAACAATGTTCAGTTGGCAAATATCAAATTTTATAATTATGTTTAAAAATTCCTTGTCACGTTGCATGGCAGATAAGGCACAAAATATATCATTCATGATAATAATAATAATAATAATAATAATAATAATTTATTTGCAGAAAGAAGTACAAAAGGTTGTTGAATTATAAAAACATGGTTCACTCTTTCTACCTATAGATTTAGGCATGCAAAAAATAATAATAATAAAATAAACATGAAATTAAAATTAAATTTAGGACATTATTTAGAAAGTAGTCAGTAGCATAATGAAGTTAATAGTGTCATTAAAAAAGTAATAATCAATAACACAATTAAACATACAAATTACAATTATAAACCTGTATCTTATGTCAACGCAATAGACAAAGTACTGAAGTCATAAAAAATACAAACAAAAATACGAAGGAGAAACTGGAGAATACAATAAAAAAGAAAAGATTATTATGTGAATGTCAGCTTATGAGGACGTTACAAAACAAAGATTATGGCCCTGTGATTGTGGTCTATTTCGTGGTTTCAACATATACGAGAACGAGATTCGCAAAATTCGCATGTACCTAAGTAAGGGTTGATTCAGACCGTAACGCGACATGTAGATGCATTTCTAAATTTGTATGGATTTGACATATTTTAAAGATGTCTGACGCAATTGAGATCTGTCAAATCAGTACAAATTTAGAAATGCATCTACGCGTCGCGTTGCGGTCTGAATTGACCCTTAGTGGTGGTATGGATCGCCCTTTAAATATTTGATAATATACAAAAACCGATATGAAAGCCAATAAAAAGCTGTATATATTTTACTACTTATTTAATTTTGATTTATAATATATTAATAATAATTCATTGGCTATATATCCGTAAGGTTGTAACAGTTTCAGTGGATGTAGTGTGCTACGGGGGCGGCGTAGAGGGGGGACTTGACGACGACGGGGGCGGCCTTGATGTAGGCAGGGGCGGCGGTGGGGGCGGTGTTGGACACGACGGCGTTGAAGCCGTTGTGGTCGTCGGCGGAGTACTGCACGGTCCTGGTGGAGCCGTCGGCCTCGAGGAAGGAGTAGGAGCCCTGGACTGCGTCTCCGTCGCGGGCCTCGTGCTGCTCCTTCTTGTCACCGGTGTGGCTGTCGGCCACGGAGTACGAGAACTCGTACTTGGGGTGAGACTGGAAATTAAAGCGAACTTGTGAGTTGGGAATCACTGAGAGATAGCTATCATATTGAAGTAGAGTTTCGATGTCGCGACACTTACGATCTCCTCAGCGGCGATCACTTTAGCGACTGGGGCGGCGTGGTAGGCGATCGGGGCTGGGGCATGGTAGGCCGCGGCGGCAGGGGCGGCATGGTAGGTAACAGAAGCGGGGGCAGCGTGGTAGGTAACGGAAGCGGGGACAGCATGGTAGGTAACGGAAGCGGGGGCAGCGTGGTAGGTAACAGGGGCGGGGGCGGCGTGGTAGGCGAGGGCTGGGGCGGCGAGGATCTTCTTGTCGTTGCGCACGATGCTCTGGGATGAGACGGCGCTGGCGGGAGAGTAGTGGACTTCAGTGGGGATCAGACCCGCTGACGAAACTGCCACAAGGGCGCACAAAGTTACGATCTGAGGAAGAAAAGAAGAAATCATTAAGAAACAGTTACATAATATAATATATAATAATTAATTTATCGTTGAACATTTCTAATAATTATAGATCTCTAATTTTATAGGACTTTTAAATCTTAATTAAACTTACTTTGGCGAACATGTCGCTAGTAGATCTAATTGCAAGTGATATATTCAAACAATAGTATCCAGTATTTATATGTCCAGTTTAGGTATTGATACTTAATTGCCCACGCCAGTTTTGGAAGCTGCCAAACCTGAAGGTGACCTTAGGAGCTTATTCTAACGACCTCTAACATTGCAAAAACTATGTCATTACTTTTAAAAAAATTTGCGTAACACTTTCGCTTAAGGCTACTTAGTGGTTGTAAGTATTCAGTCGCATAAAGAGTTGGAGCTTTATACGAACAAACAAACAAGGAAACAAATATACTTTATTGTGCACATATTGATACAAATAGGTACAATATAATTTAGAACTGCACACAAAGGCGGCCGTATTACTTTAAAGCAATATCTTCCAGGCAACTTTTAACATGTCTTTGACATGAAGAACTTAGTAAAATGGTGATGTGCAAAACTATAAATATTTTTGACAATTAACTAATCATGTTATAATTAATTCCACCAAAAACATAAATGTAAATGGAGAGCCAAGTTCCATACAAACGTTATTCTTGTCTATGGTCTTCGCCGTAAAAAGGATGGAGATCTAAATAGGTGCCAAGTTTCATGGAAAATCGAAATCTAATGTATAGGAACCAAATAACATTATGAACAAATAGTAGAGTCTATTTCTTTGCTTTATTGAATATCTATAACAATTGATGTTATTACATCAGTCATTTCTTAAAGTTATTAAACATTTTAATTCTGATGAAAACCATCCAAGTCAAATCTAATCTAGTTTAAGATCTCACATTATTTAAATAACATCAATAAAGATTTTGTGAATATTTCAAGTACCTACCGGCTGCCATTATTGATTTTGAGCAAAAAAGGCCAAAAAATCACGTTTATTGTATGGGAGCTCCCCGTATAAAATTAATATTTAAGGGGGGCTGCCATACAACAAACGTGATTATTTCGGCTTTTTTTGCTCGTTATCAATAATGGCAACAGGTAGGCACTTAAAATTTTCACAAAGGCCTTAAATATATGTGTACTTTAATAAATAATAATAACATATGAATAAAATAAAAATGTAAGGGGGGCTCCCATACAAAAGACACAATTTTTGACCTATTTTTGCTCTATGATAATTACGGTACAAAACCCTTCGTGCGCGAGTCCTACTCGCACTTGGCCGATTTTATTTTTGTAGTATATTTGAAGCTTGGGTGGAGTTGCAGGATGTTTTAAGTGTGTTTTGCGATCTCCCCGAAGCCTTCGATTGTGTTGATCATTGATCAGGAAATTGCACCACTATGGCATAAAGGTATCAGCTCCCAGCTTTTCGACTTCTTACCTTATAAATAGGACTCAAAGAGTTGAGATAAACGGAAACAGGTCTAATGGAACTAAAATAGAATTAGGCATCCCACAGAAATCTGTTTTAGGCCCATTTCTTTTTCTTATCTATAGAAATGACCTACCTTACATTGTTAAGGATTATATAGTACTATCTCATATAGTACTTTTTGCTTACGATTATGTATGACTTACAATTATGTATGTTGATATTATATATAATTTTAAGTTGCAACTCTGTATATTTTAGAATACAAATTTTCCCACTTTTTAGGTAAAATGTGGGCCCCGTGCGAGTTTCTTACGTCGGTTCTTCTCGCCAGGTTAGTTCCCGAACCGGTTGTGGTAAGCATCACGTAGACGTTCAGAGAATATTTGAAAAAAAAAAATCTAAATATTTTTTTTGAGTTTTGATTAAACTCTGTATTTTTGATTAAATTCTGTATTGTTTATTTATTTTTCTACAAAGTTTTACACACATACGCTTTACTTATTTGCTATTAGTGAATATTGTTCTTAGTGCGTGCTAATTTTATTTAACAACAAAATTACAAAAGTTAGGGAAAAACTATTATTGACAGAACTGCAGCTAGTATTGTTCATTGCTGTTTTTTGTTTGAAACGAGACTAGTAATTCTAAGGCTTAATAATGCTAAGACTCCAATGTTAACTTAGCATTATTTTGATAGTAATTATTATGATATTATAATATGTACTACGAATGTAGGTAAAAACGTAGGTGACAGTAAAATACTTTGTATGGTTGATTTGTAATCATTGTAATAAATAAATAATCGATTATAATATAAGGCTAACTGCATTCACAATATTAGTGGATGTAGTGCGCTACGGGAGCAGCGTAGACCGGGGACTTTACGACGACGGGGGCGGCGGTGGGGGCGGTGTTGGACACGACGGCGTTGAAGCCGTTGTGGTCGTCGGCGGAGTAATGCACGGTCCTGGTGGAGCCGTCGGCCTCGAGGAAGGAGTAGGAGCCCTGGACTGCATCTCCATCGCGGGCCTCGTGCTGCTCCTTCTTGTCACCGGTCACTCCGTCGGCCACGGAGTACGAGAACTCGTACTTGGGGTGAGACTGAAAATTAAAGCGAACTTGTGAGTCGGGAATCACTGAGAGATAGCTAACGTATTGAAGTAGAGTTTCGATGTCGCGTCACTTACGGTCTCCTCAGCGGCGATCACTTTGGCGACTGGGGCGGCGTGGTAGGCGATCGGGGCTGGGGCATGGTAGGCCACAGTGGCAGGGGCAGCATGGTAGGTAACGGCAGCGGGGGCAGCATGGTAGGTAACGGGGGCGGGGGCGGTGTGGTATGTGATGGCAGCGGGGGCGGCGTGGTAGGTAACGGGGGCGGGGGCGGCGTGGTAGGTTACAGCAGTGGGGGCCGCGTGGTAGGCAACTGGTGCAGCGAGAACTTTGGTGGCGTACGCTTTAGGTTGGTCGCTGCGTACAATGCTTTGAGAAGATACAGCGGTGGCTGGCGAATAGTGCACGGCAGCAGGCACCAGGCCTGCGTATGAGACCGTGGCTAAAGCGCAAAGAATGACTACCTGTAAGCAGAAAGTAATAAATTTATATTTTTGTAATAGAGATTATTCGAAATTTTAAATTAAACTATTTATTATTTATATATCATTCTGGGTTTCTGCTGATGAATCAATGTAATCAAATAATAATTTTGATAACTTGCATACATACAAAAATTAAGTGATAAAATTAAGTTAGTAATAAAAAAAAATCACAGTTCTTACTTTGGAGAACATTTTTGTGATTGCTCTATCGTGTCTGTACACTGAATAATTTTGAAGTGGCAGCTGAATTGTTTTATAGTAACCAGCTAGATGCCAGTGGCCAGATGCCAAAGGCACGTTAACCGGTGTCAAACAGTAACCTTGCCATCGGCTAGTAGAGATTAATTAATGTGTAGGTGCGTGTGCTACTGTCTAATCTAGTATTGCATCGAATATAATGCTATTATGTAGGAATGCAACCACCCAATACTTTCAGGCCTACTTGCATAGATTTTGGTTAAAGTTAAACCAAGTTTAGCTAAAATAAATAAATTCGACGCCCCCACCGAATAACCGGACAATCGAAAAAATGAAAATGTTCAGGAGAGCCAAAAAACTGATTTTTGTTAATAACTCCGTTAAAAAAAAAGCTTCAAAGACTTTTTATATCTCAAATGAAAGCTAATTTTTTGCCCATCTTGCTATTTCAATAATATTTAATTGCCACCAAAGGTTTTTCTTTAATAAAGCAAAACGCAACTTATCGTTCTGGAGTAGGCCAAGCTCTGATCATCATTGTCTATTGCATGGTTATTCGGGTAATTTTGCGTTTCGGCTGTAATAAAATGCACATATAATATGTCATTGCAATATTATTCGGGGAAATTGTTTAGGATAAAAATATTGGTAAACACCTATTACTTTACTTTTCGGTGATTAAAAAATATTGTACACTTTATAATTATAGTCATTGTGGTTTATTCCAATGATTTTCTACTATAGGTAAAATAAAAATAATATGTATTTTTGTTTAAATACATTCATTATTTGATGTCATATATGACATTCTTGCAATCGAATCAACTCTAGATTCGAAAAAATACACTCTGGAGACTGGCTCTATCATTTTAATAGTACTTATAATCATTGCAGTTAATTACAACGTTAGTCATAATTCATAACCCTCATCGCCACCTGAGTTGGTGTTACAACAATCAATATCATATTATGTTCTAATAAAATGAATGATAATGGCAGGAATTTGCTTTAGACAGTGTTCCGAGAGGATCGTAGGCCTTTTCTTATATGATGGTGGTTTAATCGACGACTTCTATCTACATCGTAGTACAGTTCAATGTAATCAGGATCAAAACTATGTTAAAAACTTCTCAAGTTACAATACAATACACACACAATACTGTAGCAGCACATCTCATAGTAGCTAGCAATCGCATTCCTAATTAAATACTGAGTTGGAACCCACTAGGACCTGCTGCAGGCTGCAGGACCACTTCCATGAATAACGTTTGACCGTCTGACAACAGCTGCTTGCAGGCGTGAAGCTGTAACAAGTGCTGTCGTGACAATTTTAAGCACTTCTTAGGAGTATTTGCGAAAGAAGAAAATATCTAAATACGTTCTCGTTTATTTGTAACAAATCTCGCTGCTTATCGGTCACGTTTAGTTTATTTTGTAGCAAGTATTGCCCAAACATGCTTGTTTGTGAGAAAACCCGCATGCTCATTACAAAAATCGAAACAGATTATGATATTAATATTAGAAATGTACATAATTTAACGAATGTAAGGAAGAACTTTACCACTTGATGTCTTCCAAAATGATCGCTGGTCGTTCTTACGTCTATGACGACTTCAGACATTAAAAAAAAAAGCTAGCCAGGGACAGTCAGACATTCTTATTTTTTTAATGAAGAAAGTCTCACTATTCCTGACTCTTGGGTCCCGTGTAAACCTCTGCGATTACTGATCTGATGCTGGTCTGAGACTGGAGGCTGGAGGTGAGTGGACTGAGATAATCACCGCGATATGATGGTCGTTTGACTCAGATTCTACAAGTTGTCCAAAATAAAACCTAACCAATATGCCTTTATGCCACAAAGGTGCACCGAATACGCCCTCTATAGGTTAGTGAACCACATCAGAAAGAAGAGAGAGAAGGAGAAAATTTATATTATGGTATCGCTGGACACAGGAGAGGCCTTCAACAATGCTTGGTGGCCAGCTGTAATGGTTCGGTTAGCTGAAGTTAGGTGTCTGGGGAACCTGAGGCGGGTAATCAGCGGCTACCTGAGTGGAAGGAGTATGAAAGTGGGATGTGCAGGAGTGGAAATTTGCAGTAGGCAGCAATGTATACCCGAATAACCGTGCAATATTCGTTTATCGTCAAATCGTTTTGACATATTTTTTCGCAATAGCCTATTGCCCAGTTTTTGGTGTAAAATACAATTTTAACTATTGTTATGGAATAAACACATAATTTTTTATATCTTTGTAAATATCCATAGGAAAATTCTGAAAAAAATTCACATGATGTATTTTGACTTCTAGATGCCAAAAAACGCATAACAGCAAAAACCCCACAATAGCACATTGTCCGGTTATTCGGTGGGGGCGTCGAATTATGTAATTCATATAACAAATATATTATACAGCAGAATATCCTCTTTTTTGGAAGTCGGAAAATAAAGAATTATTGCCACGCACGGCGCACAGACAGAAATATCAACTACATATTTGATAACAGCTGTAATCAAATATTCAAATTTTTATGTTTATATTGCGGGATGTTGCTTAAAATATCCCGCGTATATTATAGTATTTGAACTCTTATCTAGTAAATTTATATTATTTGGCTCAATATATATATAGATCAATAAGATGGTGTCATAGAAAACCGGTGACAAGTTGCGTTTTGCTATCTGAGCCAGATAAGCTTATGTTTACGTCAATAAAAATCAACTTGGAACATCAACTAGCTCCTATGATGTACGAGTGTGTATCGCCGACTATCATGTATAATATTATGATTTATTATGTGTCTCACTGATATTATCATAATGCAATGGTCTCTCGTGTTTATCATTTCAGACAAAATAATGTGCAATAATAGCATTATATTTGTCTTTAACTGATAAAAGATTTGATAATGTAGCCTTGGTCAAGGTCAACTTCAGCGAGTTAAGTTGCCAGAGGCACATATACGATAGGTATATAATATCTGGGTGTTGTGTTAGAAATTATTCAGTGACAACTCCTCATATCACAATGTTCTCAAAGGTAAATTACCTTCCTAATAATCTAATGCAATTTAATATTAGTACGTTGAAAACCTTAAAAATCTGAGATTATACAAAAAATACAATGCTTTCGAACAAAATACTTTATCAATCATATACTTTTATTGCAGGTCCTCGCTCTTTGCGCTTTCGTAGCGGTGTCGTCGGCGGGTCTGGTGCCCACCGCGGTCCACTACTCCCCCGCCAGCGCCGTCTCATCCCAGAGCATCGTGCGCAACGACAAGAAGATCCTTACCGCCCCAGCCCTCGCCTACCACGCCGCCCCCGCCGCCGTCACATACTACGCCGCACCCGCCCCCGTTACCTACCATGCTGCCCCCCCTGCCGTTACCTACCATGCCGCCCCTGCCGCCGTGGCCTACCATGCCCCAGCCCCAATCGCCTACCATGCCGCCCCAGTCGCTAAAGTGATCGCCGCTGAGGAGATCGTAAGTGTCGCGACATCGAAACTCTACTTCAATACGTTAGCTATCTCTCAGTGATTCCCGACTCACAAGTTCGCTTTAATTTCCAGTCTCACCCCAAGTACGAGTTCTCATACTCCGTGGCCGACGGAGTGACCGGTGACAAGAAGGAGCAGCACGAAGCCCGCGACGGAGACGCAGTCCAGGGCTCCTACTCCTTCCTCGAGTCCGACGGCTCCACCAGGACCGTCCAGTACTCCGCCGACGACCACAACGGCTTCAACGCCGTCGTGTCCAACACCGCCCCTACCGCCGCCCCCGCCTACATCAAGGCCGCCCCCGTCGTCGTCAAGTCCCCCCTCTACGCCGCCCCCGTAGCGCACTACATCCACTGAAACCATGACTGAATTTATTCGCTAAGCAATGAAACGAACGTAAAATGTATTAGAAGCGATTAATGATAATATTTATTTATTGTTGTACATATATTTTTTTAATATTAATTAATAAATCAACATAATATAAAATAATTTGTTTTTTTGTTTTTATTATATTACACCTATTATATTTCTTAAACGACGTTTAAGACAAAATCCAATCTTAAATACGAGTGGAATAGTGGATAGAGGGTTTACTTTTTACTTTATGCACAATAATTTGGTAGTCTTTGTAGTGTGCAGGGGCCAGCGAATTCACACTACACTATTTTCCTAACAGGATTCCTCAAACTGGTGACCATCAAGGTGGGTCATGACCATAAAGTTAATATACCTAGCGGAATATATTAACTTTATGGTCATGACTCATGAAGCACAATAATTATTCTGAAAGTGTTTTGTTGACGAATTGAAAATAAAACATTTTATTGTTATCTCTTTGTCAACTGCATTAAGATTTTTACACAAAAATAACAATAAAAAACTTAATTAATAATATTTAGGTTTCCCTTTATTTAGAACTGTTAAAAAAATTGTTACTTAAGTAAACATATTTTACATGTGGAATATATGATATATCTATGGATAGGTCTCCAAAAATAATAATATTATTGTGGTTTCTAGTAATATATTTTTTATAAACCAAATATTTTGCGTGAGAAAAAGTGTTGAAACGTGTGTGCAACTGTAACTGTATTTTTTACTTATCAGATTAAGAGAATTAAAAAAAAATACACCACATCTAAATATATATATATATATATATATATATATATATATATATATATATATATATATATATATATATATATATATATATAAGTTAATATATTCCGCTAGGTATATTAACTTTATGGTCATGACCCACCTTGATGGTCACCAGTTTGAGGAATCCTGTTATATATATATATATATAAAAAAAACTTTACAAATCTATTGTACTATTAAGATAGAATCATTTTACTGCGGGAAAACAACCATTAAAATTTCACACTGTATATATATATATATATATATTAGAGATGCGCCGAATATTCGTTTCGTATTCGGTATTCGGCGTATTCGGCATGTTTTTCACTATTCGTATTCGGCCGAATTATTCGGCTCAGTTACCGAATATATTCGGTTTTATTTTTTTCAAAATATTAAAAACTAGACCCGCCCCGGCTTCGCTCGTGGGACATACATAGCCTATGTCACTCAGGGCTCAGCTCCTAAGTATCATGTAACACAACATTAGGCACTAGGCAGCAAAATTAAAGTCCAATAATATTGATGAATATTACACATTACATTTTAATATTTACAATATTGCTATTTAAGGCGGCTGAGAAGCCGCCCTGGTCTTCCGGTGTCTGTGGATGGTACGAGTGACCAGAAAGAGATAGCTGACAGGTAAACGTTAGGGCTTCTGATGTAGTGAGGGCAATCAAATCAATATCCAAGGGAAAATCCCCCGGACACGATGGATTAAGCATTGAACACCTACAATATGCTGGCCCTCATATATCGCGAGTTTTGGCCTTGCTGTATAATCTCTGTATATCGCATTCTTACTTGCCTCACGATATGATGAAAACTGTTGTGGTCCCAGTAACGAAAAATAAAACGAAAAGCCTATCAGATATTTCTAATTACAGGCCCATCTCGCTAGCAACTATCATTGCAAAAGTAAGTATTTGACAGCATTCTTAATACACATTTAAACAGATATATTAGATGTCATGATGCGCAGTTCGGCTTTCGTTCTGGCCTTCCCACCGAGTCCGCAATATTGTGTCTTAAGGGCCCGGGTTACCCTCGAAATTTTCATACATTCTTAATACCAAAACCATTTTCTCATACGAAAATATTTAACATGTTTGAGTTATTTTTCAGCTTAAGATAGTAATTACCTAGGGTCCTGAGCAAATTTTTTTTACAAAATATTTAAATACTAAAAAAAAATTTTTTGTGTTAAAATATTTTTTAGTAAATTTACTACTAAATATTTAAACACCAAAAAATAGACAAAAACACTAAAAAATATATAAATAAATAGTAAATTTACTACAAAATATTTAAATAATAAAAAATATTTTTTAAAGTTTAAATATTTTGTAGTAAATTTACTATTTCTTTATATATTTTTTAGTGTTTTTGTCTATTTTTTGGTGTTTAAATATTTAGTAGTAAATTTACTAAAAAATATTTTAACACAAAAAAATTTTTTTTAGTATTTAAATATTTTGTAAAAAAAATTTGCTCAGGACCCTAGGTAATTACTATCTTAAGCTGAAAAATAACTCAAACATGTTAAATATTTTCGTATGAGAAAATGGTTTTGGTATTAAGAATGTATGAAAATTTCGAGGGTAACCCGGGCCCTTAAGAGTGCTGTCAAGTATTATAATACAAGAAAAACGCCCGTCTACGCCTGCTTCCTCGACCTTTCGAAGGCTTTTGACCTCGTGTCATATGACATTCTTTGGAAGAAGATGAGGAAGTCGAATATACCTCATGAATTGGTTAATACTTTTAAATATTGGTATGATAATCAAATAAATATTGTTAGATGGGCTGGTGCGGTGTCAGATCCCTACAAGCTGGAATGTGGCATGAGACAGGGGGGGTTAAGCTCACCTGTCCTATTTAACCTTTATATAAATGGACTGATTGAGGAGCTCAGCATGAAGCATATCGGTTGTTATATAGATGGAGTATGTTTCAATAACATAAACTATGCGATGCGGATGACATGGTCTTGCTGAGTGCCTCGGTCTGTGGTCTCAAAAAGCTACTTGACATTTGTGAGCGTTACGCAGCGGAGCATGGGCTGATATACAATAGTAAAAAGAGTCAGTACATGGTCTTTCACGGTGGTACCAGAAAGGTGGATACAGTGCCGACTCTTTTACTCAATGGTGTTCCTTTAGCTAGAGTCGAGGAGTTCAAATACCTAGGACACATTGTGACGTCCACTTTGAAAGACGATACTGATATCGAAAGGGAGCGAAGGGCACTGTCGGTTAGGGCGAATATGGTTGTTAGGAGGTTTGCGAGATGCTCGTTAGAGGTAAAAATGACGTTGTTTAGAGCTTTTTGTACATCCTTCTACACTTGCAGCCTCTGGGCAGCATATACGCAAAGGGCCTACAGTGCCCTTCGCGTCCAATATAATAACGCGTTCAGGATGCTGGTGGGGCTCCCCCGCTGGTGCAGCGCTTCGGCGATGTTCGCGTGCGCACGAGTGGACTGTTTCTTTGCCACAATGCGCAGGCGAACATCGTCGCTGGTGCAGCGCATGCGGGGGAGCTCCAACGGCATGCTGGCCGCGCTCTGTGAACGCCCTGATAACCTGTATATCAGTCACTGCTGTCATATGCATGCAGAATACAGGCTAAAATAATAACTGTTATATTATGTAAGTAATGTGTGTTTTTCTTTAAACAACAAATTCATAAAACAAAATAAAAAACAGAAAAAAGACAATAATGTTTTAAATAAACAAAGCATTTAGAGATAAATTGGTAGGTAGTGCAATGCTCAAACCGTCGAAAAGGAATCCACTCAGACTTTTATTAATGTAATTTGATCTGTACCTATTTATATGAGTCTTGGATACTTGCAATAAATGATTATTATTATTATTATAAAACATCGCGATGAAAAACTAATAAAGAAATTAATATTATGCATAAGAGGTTTGAGCTCTCCATTGTGGGTGTCGCAAACGCCACACACAATAGATTTTCAATTGTTATGCGGCAGCCGCCTGCCGCTGGAGGATTGATGGGTTTTAAGCAGTATTCTGACTTTAATAAATCTTTTTAACATTGGTTTTAATATATTTCTGTTATTATTAAATAATACATGAAATCTTTTATTTATTGTTACACAGTTCATTATATTGGAGATTATGCATAAAATCATTAGTCATTTAAAGAAAATGTTTTACTACTTAAAATAAACCTTGCTTCTTATGTATTTTAGTATTAAAGGTATGTATTCCATTTAATTCTACTTACATGAAGACAAATAACAATAACTTAATAGTTAATAGTAATCTACATGCAAATGAAACAAATAACACTGTTTTACTGCTTTATTTTTCACTTCATTAATGTTGTAATAGAAATTTGAACCTTAGCTTATTGCTTTTTCACATAAAAAAGAAACATTTTTAGTCTATGACCACAGACAAGTCAATTTCCATATCCGGACTCCATATTGTCTTGAGACTTCCATTTGTAAAAATCTCTCGAAATGAACTGCGCTCTGTTATATTTACAAAACTTAGTTTTATTTAAAACTACAATAAAGATCACAACCTCTGCAAGTTCTTTGCGGTCTGCCACTCACTAAAACCTGGTTCTCACTTTTTCTGAGACACACACACATCCTGAAATGGCTAAAGTGTGGTTCTAAACTTGTTGAAGCACTTGGAAATCGTCGTTACTGGCAGGCGATGGTTGTTGCAAATGTTTCGCAACACTGCACAGATGTTAATCATTGTTTTTCTTGTCAATGTGTTAAACTCCTCACAGACAGTCAGACAGTTCCAGTGCCTGGGCTCGGTTGCGATTGCGAGGTCTTATTTAACTGTATTTCTGGCTTTCTTCTTCAGGAATGGCTTCTAATACGAGCACTGTGTGCACCAATGTTATAAAAATACGTTTTATAGTTTAAAATTTTACGTAAAACACCACTAACCACTCAGCGACAAACAAGCAATCGGAAAAAATCACTTTTGTTGTGATCACTGATCGCTATAATTTAACAGTTCAAATTGCTCGCCGATTGCCATCGCATTGCTGTCAAAAGCTTAGGTGATACGAAATAAATGCAACAGTATAGCAAATAGTGATAGCAAAAATATAAATTTCTTCAAAACCCGTGGATGAATATGACACAAAACTTTAACAGTAACAGACATCAATAAAATAAACCATATTACATTATTTACACCATTTTTACAAACTCTAATATTTTTTCGACGCAATTAGGCGACGTTTCTAATATTTGCTAAATTACTGGGAAACTCGTGGATGAATCTGACACAAAACGTGTCTGCATATATTTTGTTACTGCCCGAGAGTTTAAAATTTAGCTTTTGTGATATTGCTAATATCACAAAAGCTAAATTTTAAACTTTAATATTTTTTTCGGCCTATAGCGACCAAAAAACAAAATACCTAAATATCTCTGGAAGCTGTCGACCAAAATGACACAAAATCATTTTTTAGGTTTACCTAGTGGTCCCAAACCTATACGCAAAAAATCAGAAACTTTAGAATTTTGAAACCAAAAAACCTAGAGCTATCGGTCTAAGTATGGAGATTTAGCGATTTAAATGTAATTATAGTTCCTTGATTATTCAGCAGAGGGAGTACTGTCGCTCGTTGCTATCGTATTTTTTTGGCTGGTATGTGATACGAAACTGCGATTTTGGAGCAATTATTGCGCAATAATTGCGATTGCATTGCGCTCGCGAGAGAAGGCTCGCTCCGAGCTAGCCAGCAGCGGCACGTAGAGTACACGATAGAACCTGTTTACGCGGCAAAATAAAATAATGGTAAACCGAATAATTCGGCCGAATATTCGGCTCGGTAAAGGCCGAATATTCGGTATTCGGTTATTCGGCCAAATCACTATTCGGCGCATCACTAATATATATATATATATATATATATATATATATATATATATATATATATATATATATATATATATATATATATATATATATATATATATGTATATATGTATATATATATAATTACCATTCCTGACTGACTGATTCATCATCGCTGAGCATAAACTATTAAAGTTACAGCCACGACACTTGGTGAGTAGGGTTGTTTTATAAAGTAGGCACCCACTAAGGAAGGAATTTTGGAAATTTTACCCCGAAGGGGGGTTTTTTTTTTTTTATTTATTTAATCATCTATACATAAACATTGTTTTACATGTATAACAAGTGCGCCACAAACCGGTTCGGTTTACCTGGGGTTTCGGTGAAAAGGGGGTTCAAAGTTTGTATGAAAGTCTGTCATTTCTTAAGTTAGAAACATGAAACTTTATTTTTGGGCTACTGAATAAAAATAAATAAATACGTACTTATTTAAGTGTTTTTGGAAATTCTACCCCCAAGGGGTTGAAATTGGGGTTGAAAGTTTGAATGAAAGTCCGTCATTTCTTGAGTTAGGAACATGAAACTTTATTTTTGGGCTACTGATTAAAAATGAATGGATACGTATTTAAGCGTTTTTGGAAATTCTACCCCCAAGGGGTGAAATTGGGGTTGAAAGTTTACATGTTAACTGTCAAGCGCGGTTCTTGAGGTACAGCCTGGAATCTGGATATGGACAGACGGACAGGCTGATATCATCTTTGTGACCGGGTCCCCGTTTTTACCCTTTGGTAAGGGACCTTAAAAAGGAGAAAATTATCTATCTCCGTTATTATACTATGCTAACGCGTACGAAGTCGCGGGCAACAGCTAGTATATATATAAAACTCAAAGGTGACTGACTGACATGGTGATCTATCAACGCCCAGCCCAAACCACTGAATGGATCGGGCTGAAATTTGGAATGCTGGTAGATGTTATGACGTAGGCATCCGCTAAGAAAGGATTTTGATAAATTCCAATCCCAAGGGGTTAAAATAGGGGATGAAAGTTTGTATTATATAATAATACTTCTTAATGCGAGCGAAGGCGCGGGCAAACGCTCGTAAAACGTTTTGAAACATCTAAACGAAAGGTTATACTAAAACGCAATTTTCGAAAATTTTTCAATTTTCGGAAATGGCGCAACGGTTAAACGAATATTTAACGAATATTGTCAATTTCTATCAGATTTTAGAACATGACACACTGACACTAATCTATTTGCATCTCTGCTTTATTGTTTACGTTGTAAGAAGTGCAACAAGGAGAGAGACAATATAAGCTGGCAGCTGGCTTATATTGTTTGTATAATATATTAGGTCGTATTACGACGCCCATTTTGGGCGTTTGACAGATGAGAGGAATAAACAATAAACTACAATTTCCCCTCATTCAATCAACTGAAATATAAAAAAAATAAATCCAATTTCTTTGTTATATTGTTACGGAACCGCAAGTGCGCGTGTCCAACACGCACTTGGCTGATTTTTTAGTATGACTAAAATTACTGATAGTACTTGTACACGTTCTGAAAATAACAAATACAAGTACCACTGAGTAGTTTGTAGTTTTAGGAGAAGAGAAAAACCCCTACGGATACGGCCAGTTTTGAGCTATGTATGTATTTGATTGCTTTGAAATTATAGAAAAGAAGCTTTTTCTAAAACTCTTTAACTAAGCTAACACCTAAGGTGTTACCTTAAAGGGTCTTAATTAATAATCGAGAAATACTAATAATTTACACATTAACTTTCACAGAAAGTACTTGATATTTTAAAGTATACGGCGTATGTTAAATTCGTCGTACGGTTTAAATGTTTTTTAATAATAATATGATTAATAATAAATGATCAAACGAACTTACCAAGTGAAGTTCGATCATTATTATATGAGTCGCTTCATTCAAAGATATATTAACCAAGTAGTCCTTTGTCTATCTGCTAGGCAATCGCGTTTTTTAAAGACGTATGTAGGTAGTTGAAAAAATAACTTCCCACCTCGGTCACTCGCTCATCGACGCGCCTCATTATGTTTAGAGAGAGGTAATGCAAAAAATCTTTCTTTCTTTCTTTGGGTACTGCAGCAAACATAGTTTCTTGCAGACTGGGTGGGAGGGAGATTATATCTTTGAATGAAGCGACTCATATAATAATGATCGAACTTCACTTGGTAAGTTCGTTTGATCATTTATTATATTTCTTCGCTTCATTCTTCGATATATTAACCAAGTAGATTTTCAGAGTAACGAAAGAAAGATTTTTTACAAAATACTTAGAATTTATATATACTTATATTATACATTATGAATAGTAATCATTATATTCGAGAAATTTTTTTAACATTATGCCCATAAATAATAATAATAGTCGAAACAAAACTTAAGAGACCTCTATGGTTATACTAAAACGCAATTTTCGAAAATTTTTCAATTTTCGGAAATGGCGCAACGGTTAAACGAATATTTAACGAATATTGTCAATTTCTATCAGATTTTAGAACATGACACACTGACACTAATCTATTTGCATCTCTGCTTTATTGTTTACGTTGTAAGAAGTGCAACAAGGAGAGAGACAATATAAGCTGGCAGCTGGCTTATATTGTTTGTATAATATATTAGGTCGTATTACGACGCCCATTTTGGGCGTTTGACAGATGAGAGGAATAAACAATAAACTACAATTTCCCCTCATTCAATCAACTGAAATATAAAAAAAATAAATCCAATTTCTTTGTTATATTGTTACGGAACCGCAAGTGCGCGTGTCCAACACGCACTTGGCTGATTTTTTAGTATGACTAAAATTACTGATAGTACTTGTACACGTTCTGAAAATAACAAATACAAGTACCACTGAGTAGTTTGTAGTTTTAGGAGAAGAGAAAAACCCCTACGGATACGGCCAGTTTTGAGCTATGTATGTATTTGATTGCTTTGAAATTATAGAAAAGAAGCTTTTTCTAAAACTCTTTAACTAAGCTAACACCTAAGGTGTTACCTTAAAGGGTCTTAATTAATAATCGAGAAATACTAATAATTTACACATTAACTTTCACAGAAAGTACTTGATATTTTAAAGTATACGGCGTATGTTAAATTCGTCGTACGGTTTAAATGTTTTTTAATAATAATATGATTAATAATAAATGATCAAACGAACTTACCAAGTGAAGTTCGATCATTATTATATGAGTCGCTTCATTCAAAGATATATTAACCAAGTAGTCCTTTGTCTATCTGCTAGGCAATCGCGTTTTTTAAAGACGTATGTAGGTAGTTGAAAAAATAACTTCCCACCTCGGTCACTCGCTCATCGACGCGCCTCATTATGTTTAGAGAGAGGTAATGCAAAAAATCTTTCTTTCTTTCTTTGGGTACTGCAGCAAACATAGTTTCTTGCAGACTGGGTGGGAGGGAGATTATATCTTTGAATGAAGCGACTCATATAATAATGATCGAACTTCACTTGGTAAGTTCGTTTGATCATTTATTATATTTCTTCGCTTCATTCTTCGATATATTAACCAAGTAGATTTTCAGAGTAACGAAAGAAAGATTTTTTACAAAATACTTAGAATTTATATATACTTATATTATACATTATGAATAGTAATCATTATATTCGAGAAATTTTTTTAACATTATGCCCATAAATAATAATAATAGTCGAAACAAAACTTAAGAGACCTCTATGGTTTTGTGATTCAAATGATAACGTACTGGGATCATGGTGATTAAGATTATATAACTGATTCAGCGAAACTTTGTTCGTCGATAAAATTATGGCTTAGGAAAATAGCGAAAGTATTGGAGTCACTAGTCCTGCCTGTCGACTGTCGTCTTACTAATAGGTCCAGTATCAATCCCCGTGTCGGCGCTCGACGTGTCGACGCCGCGCCGCTCTCGCACAGCACCTGCTTTATCCAGCGGCTATTACCGAATGGGAGGTGGCTGTTCTGTGCAGAGCGTTAAACCCGTACTGTAGCATTATCCTATTTAATATAATCTTGAATAACCATCGCAGGGCGTAATAACTTAAATATTATAACTTCTTCTTCTCTTTTTTTTTTTTTTTTATAAAAAGAGTTACATAATTTAAGAACATCCAATCACGCTCAGGAGTTTGTCTTTGTAATATAAATTTCGAATAATTTAAAAGTTAAAACCGTATTTTTTATTTTGCCGAGTTTTATTATTAGGCAGAAAGTTTTAAGTCAATGATCAGTATTCAGTAGGTACAGAGTGCAAGAAAAAACAAATAATTTATAACTGGATCCTGGGTACTACACTAGGTACTCAGGTATGGGCTAGGAATTAGAATGTTTACCGGAAAGCTTCTTTCAAAAGACACTTTAAACATTCATCTAAGCCAATGTCACCATCCAATAATATCAACATTGTTCATAAACGATGACAGTGCACAGTGACATGGCTGTAGAAGATATCGTTTTACAGCCATTGTCAAATTGTTTGGCAAGGTTCTGATGAAGCAGACGAAGATCTCTGTAATAAGTCTATTAACTAATGAGATTGAAGAGAGTATTTACCTAAAATCTAAGTCGAAGTAGAGCATTTTAGAATAAATTTTAAGGCGTCTACTGTTATAACTCATAACTGTGTCCGGCCCTGTGGTCGTCGACTCGTCGATAGTGTGATTATTGCATATTACAAATTACAATTACAATATGATTGAAATTAGAGAATATTGTGTTCTCGGTCCAGCAGGATAAATATATTTTATACTTACACTTATATTATTCAAGATTAAGTGTCATTATGTTATCGTATTTATCATTGCATTTATTTAGCATTAAAAATTTTAATCGCTGAAAACCAGTTGCGTTCCGCGACGGGGGTCAGAAATCAGGTGTCAGAACACCTATCAGTTTAGGTAGCTTACGAATAGTACACTGATTTAACTGTTCTATATTATTTCGTTTTTAATAGGCTTATATTATTATTATATAATATATCTAATATGTAGGTACATAAAATTCTCGTATCACGGTGTGCGTAGTTGAACTCCTCTGAAACGGCTCGACCGATTTTCGTGAATCTTAGCGAGCATATCGGCTAGGGTTGAGAATCGGACAACGTCTAATTATTTTTATATTGATGTGTGTATTTTTGAATAAATAATAGTAAAATGTTACAACTCGAGACTGACGGCGACCATTGTTTGTACGATGGGATAGCAATCATAGACGTCATGGTGACATACTTACTAAGTCACTTCAATAAAATAATATGGGCAAAATACTTTATATTACGGTAAAACAACATTTGCCGAGACATCTAGTTATGTTATAATAATATGTATTGTAAGCGTTAAGACTTAAATATTTACATATTTGTTGTGGATTTAATACACCCATGGCACTATTAACAATAAAACTTAAACAAAAAAGGGGCGCCTGAGGCTGCGCCTAGAACACTGGTATTGCGAAAGCGTGGTAAGGCTAGTAGTGATAAAGCCTACTACGCCTGATCTGGTTTCCTTCTTTATATTTTTTGTGAGAATAAATGTAAGCGCATCTGTCTGTACGTCAAGACTTGAGGCTTTAAATCTTTCAATCGAATAGTGAGTTAATAGGAACCAACAAGTAGCTGGCTTTTAAATCTATTTTTGACAGATATCCACTTTTGGATATTGCCTTGAAAGCCGTACGGTAATTTTCCAAATTAACATGTAAAATAATTATTTAGAAATAAACTTACGAAGTGGATTCAAATTGAAAATAATTTTTAAAAAATTGTATTTAAAATATAATACAATATTTAATAGTTTGAAGAAAGGAAAATCTTTGAAATAAGGTAATCTTCGGTGGAGTTACACGAAGATATAGTTTTAAATTCTAATAATAATTTATTGATGTCATGATGTATAATACATTAAGCCAGTGGCCCCCAACCTGTTGTTGTTTTTGGAACGAAGTTCCCTATTTATTTATTTTTTAAGCGGGCCACAAACTTGTTTTGGTCTTGGTGTCGCGTGTCGTGGGCCGCAACAAACATTTTTAGGTTTAAAAATAACGTTCAAAATCAACGATTTACTAGTGAACAAAAATAATTTACGAGTTACGACTTTCACGATTACTGCTGGTGGGCGTGAATTTCAAAATGCTTTAACATCACGCGGGCCACAAATAAAGTCCCGGTGGGCCGCAGGTTGGGAATAATAATTATAATAGTAACATCTATAAAATATGTATAAAAATAACTGTTAGCACTACGGCTGCGGTGTTGAGCATTTGTTCGCCTCAACGTTCTTCGAACTCGAAGGGGGTTGATTGTAGCGTTACAATACTAGTGGCGCCAGCCGACGGTTACCACAGTCCACATCTCTTCCCCCCCCCCCCCCTCCTTGACGGGTAACGGGAAGGGTTTGTCAGAGCCCGAAAAGTACCCGATTGATGATGGAATGTACTAATTTGTCTCTGAGAACAAATACTGGAATTATCCAGCGAAACCATAATAATCTCGGCCTGATATAACAAGGCTTATAATCTTGTCTTGTCTGATAGTATATTATCTGATAAGTCTGATAATAATTAATATCGAGATAAGTTAGATACTGGCGATAACTGATAGGTCTTATAATTTCGAGACATTGTCAGGTGAAATCTATAATGATAATAATCGATCGAAATAGAATCGAGCTGCAACACTTATTAGCAGGAATGTTTTATAAGCAATAGCTTATCTTAATCGTCTTTGTGATCCTTTAAAATCATAATCTGGCGAACCCAACAAGGGTTCACCTAACGTCAGTAGAAGCTCTGGATCTATCCGGATCTGGTCCGGTGCCGGTGGGTCAGAATCGACCGTTGGCACCTGGTTTAGGAGTGGGAAAACTTCTGGTTTATTCGTAACCTGATCGACCCGTATATCGGTCACTTCTAGTTATATTTCCCCGATAGTCTGGTCTTAGTGACCTAAAAAAATTATTGGGGTAGTTATATTGTTCGTTATAATCGACTTATTTGTCATATAAATTAATATTATGTTACAAAAAATATTGAGGGTAGTAACTATCACGTTACGAAGATATTAAGTAAGTTTCGTTATACACTCGCGGTGTATCCCGAATCCCAACATTGGTGCAAAATTTATTTAATAATAATAGTTACATACCGTCAGACATAATAAATTATAATCGTAGTTCTATATTTAGAACAAAAGGTGTGCGGGACGCGCATTGGTTGTTAACTGATAAGACTCGCAGTCAATGTAGTTATTAGCTCGAAATATTTTTGTATAAAATGGTAAAGATAATATTATAATAATTATGTAGTTCTATTTATAGAACAAAGAGCGCGGGGGAACGCGCGGTAGTTGCTCATTTTTATTTTTAAACATTGTCGGAGACTCCCAGTTAATCCATACTTTATGTTGATTTAAAGAATAACAATATATTTTAAATTTAACTAGTAATTAACTCGCAGTTAATCATCTCAAACCAGCCAACATATAATATTATAGTTCTATTTTTAGATATAACATCGTCAGAGACTCGCAGTCAATTCCGATGCATAAGAATTGCGTTTAGAGACTCGCAGTCAATCCACACATTATGGCGGTTTATAAAATAACTCGCAGTTGATTCAGACAAACCGGCCAATATATAGCTATTTTTATAGAAAAGCTGAAAAAAAACATCGTCAGAGACTCGCAGTCAATTCCGATGCATATAAATTGTGTTTAGAGACTCGCAGTCAATCCACACATTATGGCAGTTTATAAAATAACTTAATATAATTAAGTACTTGCAGTAATTAACTTGCACTTATTTCCCCCAATCGGACAAACGTATAGTTCTATTTATAGAATAGGTAAAACATCGTCAGAGACTCGCAGTCAATTCCGATGCATATAGATATAGATTGTGTAAAAGGACTCGCGGTCCAAACACACTGTACTTATTGACTCACAGTCGCAGTACATGCCGGTTAATTAAATAATTGCAGATGTTTCCCCCAATCCGGCAAACATATAGTTCTATAATAATTATTATATTTATAGAACAGATGAAGCATACATAATATTATAGATTGTGTATAAAGACTCTCAGTCCAAACACATTGTACGTTTATTGACTCGCGGTCGCAGTACATGTCGGTTAGTATTGAATTTAATTGGCTCGTCTTGGCCTCGGTAGTGCCTGTCGTTTATTTAAGTATTTAATAGTACTTACATGTATTTTCTTGTTACACGATAAAATAACACTGATTTTAATTACAACACTGACTCAATCATCTTAAAAAAATAACCAATTTTCGTCTGAGCGCTGCGCTTTGGCATGGTTACTTAGTATACGTGCACGCGTTGCCTCGCGTTAACAAAGAATGAGGCGCGTCGACGAGCGACGTGCGAAGTGGGAAGTTATTTTTTTCAACTACCTACATACGTCTTTAAAAAACGCGATTGCCTAGCAGATAGACAAAGGACTACTTGGTTAATATATCGAAGAATGAAGCGAAGAAATATAATCGCCATTATTAAACATATTATTATTGTAAAACAGTTGGTAGTTCGGGATAACTTGGTGAAAAGAATCACTTGTAATGAACTTGTTGGCTCGACCTACATTGAAACAAATTAGGGCATATTCCACTAATATTATAGTCGAGAAACAAAAAAATAAAATAATTTTTATACGTAGATTTATTCAATAAATATTAAAAATATACAACAATAAAATATTACTATTATTCATGGCTTTTCATGCAATCAGCGTACGTTTCATTGCTTAGCGAGTAAACTCAGTCATTGTTTCAGTGGATGTAGTGCGCTACGGGGGCGGCGTAGAGGGGGGACTTGACGACGGGGGCGGCCTTGATATAGGCGGGGGCGGCGGTGGGGGCGGTGTTGGACACGACGGCGTTGAAACCGTTGTGGTCGTCGGCGGAGTACTGCACGGTCCTGGTTGAACCGTCGGCCTCGAGGAAGGAGTAGGAGCCCTGGACTGCGTCTCCGTCGCGGGCCTCGTGCTGCTCCTTTTTGTCACCGGTGCGGCTGTCGGCCACCGAGTACGAGAACTCGTACTTGGGGTGAGACTGGAAATTAAAGCGAACTTGTGAGTTGGGAATAACTGAGAGATAGCTATCGTATTGAAGTAGTGTTTCGATGTCGCGACACTTACGATCTCCTCAGCGGCGATCACTTTAGCGACTGGGGCGGCATGGTAGGCGATCGGAGCTGGAGCATGGTAGGCCACGGAGGCAGGGGCAGCATGGTAGGTAACGGGGGCGGGGGCGGCGTGGTAGGTAACGGCAGCGGGGGCAGCATGGTAGGTAACGGGGGCGGGGGCGGCGTGGTATGTGACGGCGGCGGGGGCAGTGTGGTAGGCGAGGGCTGGGGCGGCGAGGATCTTCTTGTCGTTGCGCACGATGCTCTGGGATGAGACGGCGCTGGCGGGGGAGTAGTGGACTTCAGTGGGGATCAGACCAGCCGACGACACCGCTACGAAAGCGCAAAGAGCTAAAACCTATAAAGTTAAAAAAAAATAACAAATTAAATTATCCGGGTACACGTAATAATGAAAAATACATCAATCTGCAATAAACATTTGTACAATAATTCTATAATGTAACAATGCACTTACTTTGGAAAACATTTTGAATATGTTTTTGTTCTGTGTTTGATCACTGAATAATTTCGTGGGCACCTAACGATAGTTATATACTGCGTGTATGAACGCCACTGGCAAAAAAACCGGCTGATCACCTTGTCATCGATCGTGTCTGTCAAATATTTCTAGCATTGTCAAATGAATGAAATGCACGTAACCTTAAACTAGAGACATATAACTGGTACATACAATTTATATTTTGCTTTCTCAGACCTCGTACTGAAACCAGTTACCTTTTGCTCGGTGCTCATCAGTTATATTATGCAGTATATTTATCTGCAGTTATTAGGACTCGATTTTCATTAACTTGATACCATATTATACTTTCCACAATTTACTTACTTAGGGTTTTGTGAACCATCTTTTTGCTTAAAACGACGGACATGTAGTAAGGGTGGGTTGCAACAGGGGCGTAGTTATAGTTAAGGTTAAGGTTATCGTCAAATATCATTATCGTCAATTGTCATTTGTCATTTTGTTATGGTTAAAGTTATAGTTTAAGAGCGGGTTGCACCAACTTACTTTAACTATAACTTTAACTTAAACCATAACAAAATATGAAATGAACTATCAAATCCCTAGCAAAAGTCGCCATATTTGACGATAACCTTAACTTTTGCAATTCACCATTAGTAAGTTGGTGCAACCCACCCTATGTTTAGAATTTGACACGCACTGTCAGAAGGATCTACGTCGCTACGAGTTATTATAAGTAACATAATTAAAAAAGTAAAGTAATAGGTTAATTTATGAAAAATAAATAACATATTTTATCATAATATTCTATCAAAATAAGTTAGTAAGTTTTCATAAGTTAAGGGGAATAAAGAGTTGCAGTTATCTAAGAAAGTTGAGATGCAAATTGGTTCAAAAAAAAATATTATTATTGATAAGACTAACAAAAAAGGTATTAGTGATACAGCTAGTTTGTGAACCTTTCAATAAAAAAGCGGCCAAGTGCGAGTTGGACTTGTCCGTGGAGGGTTCCGCAGCAGCAATAAGGTTTATTTTTATGAAATTAAAATATTTTTGATTTATTTTTATATTTCAGTCGATTTAATGAAATTTAGATTAAGGTTTACTATTTATGACGTATAAAAAAACTACTGGCTAGATCTCGTTCAAACCAATTTTCGTTGGTAGTTTTTATAGTAATCTACATCATATATTTTTTTTAGAATTATCATGCCTCTACTTTAGAAATTAGAGGGGGGGGGGGGGGGGCACACATTTTTCCACTTTGGAAGAGTCTCTCTCGCGAACTGTTCAGGTTAGAAGAAAATGATATGAGAAACCTCAATATGACTTTTGGAGACCTATCCATAGATACCACACACGCATAGGTTAGATGAAAAAATTTTTTTTTTTGTTTCAGTTGTACCTATGGGGACCCCTAAAATTTTTAATATTTTTTCCATTTTTGCATCAAAATCTTAATGAGGTTCACAGACTACATCTACTTACCAAGTTTCAATAGTATAGCTCTAATAGTTTCGGAGAAAAGTGGCTGTGACATACGGACGGACGGACAGACAGACAGACAAACAGACAGACAGACAGACAGACAGACAGACAGACAGACAGACAGACAGACAGACATGACGAATCTATAAGGGTTCCTTTTTTGCCATTTTGGCTACGGAACCCTAAAAAATAATAATCTTCTATCCCTCTTACTAATAAAAACTTCTTAACCATGCGTTCAACGTGTGAACGTTATATAAGTTATACAGGAGTTTTTAAGTTACACACACGTTACACAGAGTCTATACATGGTCTATACATAGAAATTTGTATGGAAATGACAGCATCGTTATACAGGCCTTATGTCAAAAAATGATTATTAGTAGAAAAAATCTTATGCACCCTCTATACACGCTGTGTAACTTTTTATTAGTAAGAGAGTATATACAACATGAAATTTTAGTGGTTGTTTTCCCGCAGCAGAACTATTTACCTATAGTACTATCGAACCATGCATGTTATTTTTTGAAAATAAAAAATATTTTGTATGACGTACTATGGAAACTTTATGCCGAAGTTACTATGGACCCGACCGAATTTTTTTTTTGATTTGAACAAAAAAAACTTTACAAATCTATTGTACTACTAAGATAGAATCATTTTACTGCGGGAAAACAACCACTAAATTTCACACTGTATATAAAACTCAAAGGTGACTGACTGACATGGTGATCTATCAACGCACAGCCCAAACCACTGGACGGATCGGGCTGAAATTTGGCATGCAGGTAGATGTTATGACGTAGCTAAGAAATGATTTTGATAAATTCTCACCCCAAAGGGTTCAAATAGGGGATGAAAGTTTGTATATAATAATACTTCTTAACGCGAGTGAAGCCGCGGGCAAAAGCTCGTAAAGTATATGCGCCTTGTAAAAATGAATCATTATTTCTGATTTTTCCTGATGCACATGTAAACATTTAAATGAAATATGAAATAGTTTATTTTCTAAATGGTTGAAAATTATACTTTTAGAAAGTCCACATGAGACCTACCACCGGCTCGGGAACTAACCCGACGAGAGGAACTATTATAAGAAACTCGCAATAATTATTAAGGTGTAATAATATAATAAAACACAGGAAACAATATTTAAAATGTTTGATAAATAAAAGCACTTAACATTAATTAACAACTTATAAAATACATCTTTCGCAGATCACTTTAATGTCGTTCATGATAGTATTGAGGCCTTTCTACATTGTATACCTTTGTAAACGCCTTGTTGGGAACATTTGCAATGTTGTGTGAATACGCTTTGCTCAATTGAATAGTGGGTACAGTGTATTGCTGTTGGAAACTAGGGTGCTGCTGATTTAGTTCCTTATTTTGGCTGAAAAATACCATTAATTTCATTAATCCCTCAAAACCTAACGCCTTTTAGTTAAACAAGAGATGTTTAAACTAAAAATACTTATTCATAAAATACTCACAGGTTATGCACGTTTTCGTTTTGATATTCTAAACTGTTTGTATTAATACTTTCTTCAGGAGCTTTCGATTTTAGATTCGCAGCAGCTCTGTTCAGGTAATATTGTATGGGGATGCCGTGAAAATGAATATTATTCTGCAAAACAAAAATTAATAAAATTATATGATGTTACTTTTATGTCCATAATATTATTATTATTGTTGCTGTACATATCAATTGAATTTTACAAAAATCGAAACAAATTAATTAAAAAATACTTGATAAAATTATTAGGTAAGTACTTACGTAAGCGGCCGTACTGTGCTCTTGAGGTTGAGAATGAGTGAACCCTTGTGGATGTTCTTTTATGTGTTCCTTCTGTGCTTGATGATTGACTGCCTCTAATGTTTCAACGTTTTGAAGAATATTAGATGGCATATCGCTATGAATTTGTTGTGACTGTGTATTTCTTTCATTGTCATCGTGTTCGTTTTCTTGTGAAATATCTTCTTGTATGTTTTCGTGTTTCTTCTCTACGTCAACTCTGTTTGCATGTTGCTCTATTTGGTATTTATGTGGTTTTATTTGCCTCACTCGAGTATTTCCTGGTGATTTGGTGTAAATATGAACTTGGCTAAAGTTATATGATAACGGCACATCATGTCTATGGTAACTTATTGAGGAATAAGCTTGTTCCGTTTCGTCAGCAGCGCAAGCTGATAGTATTGCTAGGTAAATACTGATCGAAATCTGAAAAATAAATCGTTTGTAACTAAAATAACCTATAATGCTATCTGATATTGGCCAGTCTGTCAGATCATAGAGCTTCACAGCAATTATAATAATTATTATAATATGGTATTTTGGCAGTAATGCACTGATTTGCTAATGTTTTAAATATTTTTATAATATCTCGCTAAAACTAGAAAACATCTGGACCGATTTGCCAAATTTTAGTTACAAGATATTCGTGAAAGTCTAGGGAAGGTTTAAATGGTGAGAAAACTTAGGAGTTAAGTGACACGAAGTTCACTGGTCAGTAGGACATAATTATAAACTATAGTAGGCAACATAATATTAGTACTTATAGGAAATGAAATTACAATATACAATTTTGTTTTTGGGTATATTAGAAATATATAAGTGAGAAAATAATAAAATAAATTCAATACTCACTGTATAGTAATACATGTTGCGACTTATAAGCCAACAGAGGCAGGATCGGAAGTGAGTTCCGAATATTATCTTGTCACTTTTATATACTACCATTAGTAGTCATTCGTTATATAACTTCATAATATTTTAATGTCTACATCGATATGATGTGTTCTCAGTCTAACAATGCCCTCAAGCAAACCTTTCACTGTACTATGTTTTACATATTCTATCATAGGAGCTAATATTGAAGAATGTATAGGAACTGGGTGCAATGAAGGCATGGTTAAACAACGTGAAATTATAGTGGTTGTTTTCCCGCAGCAGAACGATTTACCTGTAGTAGTACTATCGAATCATGTATTGATGTAATACTAGCTGTCCCGGCAAACATTGTTTTGCCATTTAAAGTATTTCTACTTCATCAGAACTTGATACATATCTTACCCCCTCTTTTGTCCCTTAAGAGAGGAGGGGGAAAATGTTTTACACCAGATGTTAAGTTGGAAAACACAGTTAATAATATGAAGTAAGTCCACTAAAGAAAAAAGTTGGATACATAATCTGACCCCCTTTTTGGTCCCCAGAGAGGGTTGGGTTGGGAGGGGGGGAAGGGGGGGATTTTTATACACCAGGTGTTGAGTTGGAAGAAGACAAATATATCTGTGAAAACCGTATGCAAATCGGATCAGTAGTTTTCGTGTTAAAGAAAAAACCACCCCGCCTTGGTGATGCCCACTATCGTAATATTTTAATTTCGCCATAATTTCAAAACCAAACGTCCAATTTTAATCATTTCAAGACCAAATATTATCTACATAAACTGCACTTAGTGATGAAATTATTTATTTTGATAAGGATTAATAGCATAAGTAAAATAAACACGTTTAAATGTAGTCCAAAAAATTCAAGATTTTAAATAAAAAAATGGTTATTGTGCCTCACTCGACATAGATAGGTATAGTGTGTCGGGGACTTTTTTGTAGATATTTATAAGATCTACAATTACTTCGAACATTTTATGGTTCTATCTTTTATAGTTTAGGCAGCGTACGCAAAATAAGTAACTTTTCTGGTTGATTTTTTACACCTTGCGTCCGAAAAACCCAAATATCTTACGGAACCCTATTTTTTCCAAAGTAAAATTTAACTTATGTTCAGCAGAAATAATGTAGAATTCCAATGGTAAAATAATTTTTCAAATCGGTCCAGTGGTTTCAGAGCCTATTCAGGACAAACAAACAAACAAAAAATCAAATCTTTCCTCTTTATAATAGTAGTGTAGATTTTGTATGACGTACTATGGCAATTTTATGCCGATAGGCGCGAGTGGCTATGACCCGGCCGATTGTTTTTTTCTTTTTTTTTTCTTTTAATTCTAATTTAAAGGGCTTAATCGCTAAGCGATGAAGTCGCTCTGGTAGGTAATCACATTACATATAGTAACTATTATGTAACCATATCTAATTAAAAAAAAAAGAAAATAATAATAATATGCATAAAAGCTTTCCTGTGAACAAGAAAACTCCTATGGCTACCTATTGATAAGCTGCAATAGCAACATGATCTCTTCAGAGAGTGGAAAGGCCAGGATACTATTACAGCCACCTAATTGATTTAAGGTTTTATATACTATTTCTCTAATTTGCCTGTTTCGGGCACATTCCATCAATATAATAAATGATATATATCTTCAATGACGTTACATGTTTCACAGTTTGGTGAGGTAAAATCCGGCCTAATTTTATTTATGATTTGAATAAAAAAAAACTTCACAAATCTATAATTGTTGTACTACTAAGATAGAATCATTTTACTGCGGGAAAACGACCATTAAAATTTCACGCAGTAGAGCAGAAAGTATGTATGCTCAAAATTAGCAAACCCATATTAATACTCTTTTGGAAATAATATAAAGTCGTTAAACAGCATGAAATAGTTTTGACGTCGGAGAGCCATGCTTCGGCACGAATGGGCCGGCTCGACCGGAGAAATACCACGTCCTCACAGAAAACCGGCGTGAAACAGCGCTTGCGCTGTTTCGCCGAGTGAGTGAGCTTACCAGAGGCCCAATCCCCTACCCTATTCCCTTCTCTTCCCATCCCTACCATCCCTTATTACCCTATTCCCTCTTAAAAGGCCGGCAACGCACCTGCAGCTCTTCTGATGCTGCGAGTGTCCATGGGCGACGGAAGTTGCTTTCCATCAGGTGACCCGTTTGCTCGTTTGCGTTTTTATTTCATAAAAAAATACTTTGAATTATGTTGCACTATTGTATAAAATTTTTATCAGCAAAAATTGATAATCATTTCTTTTTAGTGTCTTTTTATGAATTAGCATATGTGTTTTGAGATATGACTTTAAATTGTAACCTTTCATATAGGCAAATGTAATAAACGCACAAAACTGATAGTAAATTAACTCAATAGTTTTTAATTTTAATTGTATATTTATTGTTTAAATCTAACAAATTCTTAGTAATGATGATGATGCGGCACGATATGGTGAGTGTCATACTTTATATCTGCGTGAAATCTGTAACAATCAATTATATTTAATTATATTTTATTTAAAATGTCAAGAAAAAATATTGTGCTATGATTCCATTTCCTAAGTTTTACTTTACGCGCCTATTAAATGCATTTTCAGAAGAGCATGAACGAAATTGATTTTTTTTATTAATACCACGACATCCCGTTCATTCTTCTGGAATTGAAACTGTCCAATATCCTTTTTCGTAACTTTGAATCACGAAAAAGGATTTTGGACAGTGAAAAGATAAGACAAATCAAGACCAAGACATATCGCAAATACACATTACACACTTTCGCACTAGTATGGATTCGTAGCTTAGGTACTCGATTTTTAATGGCTTAGTTATTGCTTACTGATCCTGTCTTTAGTAGTGATTTTTTTGTAGTTGCAGTATTAAAAACAAGTACAAGACAAAAATAAAAAGACAAATTAAAGTAAAAGACAAAAGTACAACAGTTAAGCGGAAATTTATAATCTAGAGTCTCGATTTCATAAACTGTGCTCAATGAAACAAGCACTCTTCTTGCATTAATTTGTCAGATATGATTTACTTATAGGTTTAAGGTGCGTTGGAAAATTATTGCTAAGTCTCAGAGGGGTCGCAGTATAAAATATAAGTGTAAATAGCCGACCTGTTGTAACAGGGTTGGTACATCTAAACTTATTTGTTCAATCTCTTAGCATACGTCATAATAATATTTTATTAAAATCAGATTGGTTCAATTACCCGGTATGATGGTCTCCATCGTAGTGCACCTTCCTAACGGAGCCATCGGGCTGGTGCAGGCTGTAGTACCCCTCCACTACGTCACCGGCGCGGGACTCGTGCTGGGACTTGATGTCGCCCGTGTGGTGGTCCTCCACGTTGTAACCGAACGAGTACTTCGGGTGAGTCTGAAAACAAAAGAAAGTAAATGAGGTAATTTAAAAATCTAAAACCCAGAATACGTTTTGATGTACTATCAGAGAAGTTGATTCCTTGGCAGATGAGGGACCTACTTAGTTTGGTCGCGTTACGTCAACCCAGCCGAGGTACATGGTGTGACCTTATAGTAAACATTTTAATGATATCTCTCAAACCTAAATCCTTCAAGCTGCTTAGGTTACAGAGCGTGCCAAAAAATATAGAAACAAAAGTTTCTCAAACACAATAATTTAGTAATTATGAACTCATTGCAGAGCTTGCCAACCATTATATAACCGCTGTTGGATAAAATCACTCAAAATGTTGATATGTCGCAGTTTAATAAATTTATCGTTATTAAATGGCTTCATATAGTCGAAGGTAAATATGACGAATCGTATTAAAGTAATAATATATTAACAGCTAATAAGTAAAATTTATGGGATCACCACATTACGTCTGCCTTCCGGCAGACGTAAATGAATGTGGTGACCCTTTTTGAACCCTTTTAAAAGTCTTACGTGATGATCAACGTGGTGATCGTGACCGTGTACTGTCTGCGGGTGGCCGTCGTGTTTGAAGTAGTGTGTAGAAGAGTGCGCTGTGCCGTGCGCGACTACAAACTGAGCTGCAGCCACCAGGATAGCGGCACTGAAAATTACCTTCAAACAAAAAAAAATGAGGTATCTAATATTATATAAAACTCTCGTGTCACAGTCGTGCGCGAACTCCTCCAAAACGGCTCAACCGATTTTAATGAAATTTTGTATGCACATTCGTTAGGCCTGATAAAACCATATACTTTTTATATTGATACTAAAATAAAAATAGTGTGGGGCCAGAACTGTTGGTTGCTGTAAACTGTTGTTTAAGGAAATACATTTTATTTTAAATTTATATGGCAAAACAACTTTGCCAGGTCAGCTAATATTAACCCTCAATTCCCTAGGTGAAAAGTACTCACGTAAATACCTTCTATGAGTCCCTGGGACTCATATATTTCAAATGTATGTTTTTATGAAATAAAATAAATTTCATCAACGTTTTGTTTAACAAACTTTTTAAATGCTTAGTAAATTGTAAGAATAAATAACAAAACTAACCAAACTTCTGAGATCCCCTTGAAAATTAAAGAAAAGGCACTTATCAGTCTTTTAAAACCATGATATGTTTAAGGTTTTTCTAAACTAACAAGTATTATAAAAATTAAAAAGGACTTAAAGTTTTAAAACCAACAAAGGTACACAAAATAAAATAAATATGAATGTATACTTCTATACAAAGAAAAAAAACTTGTGGTGGGTTACTACCACTATCTAAAAGCTATGGGGACACTAGCTGCTAAGACTTTTGAAATATTATGGCCGTTTAAGATTTTGATGTGAGTCCCTGGGACTCAGGAAGTGAAATAAGGGTTAAAATAACTAACGATTATGTCAAAATTATAATTCAAATAATATACAACGTGAAATTTTAGTGATTGTTTTCCCGCAGCAGAACGATCTATAGTAGTACTATCGAACCATGCATGTTATTTTTTGAAAATAAAAAATGATTTGTATGACGTACTATGGCAACTTTATGCCGATAGGCGCGAGTTACTATGACCCGACCGAATTTTATTTATGATTTGAACAAAAAAAAATTACAAATCTATTGTACTTCTAAGATAGAATCATTTTATTGCGGGAAAACAACTATTAAAATTTCACACAGTATTAATATGATTGCACAAAGAGATAAAAGGAAAACTATGATATAATAATATTGTTTTTGGCGTCACTTTAGGGTTGATGTTTGATAAAAAAAACTAATGATAAAAAAAATACTACTTTATACCTGAGTGAACATGTTTCTTGTTAAATTTAGTTCTAAATGATAGATATGAATGCTTGTGCACTATTTTATATGGAATAAGTGTAGAACTAATTGTTATTGTGTCATAATGTTGCGTTGCTTTATATTTGATATAGGCATTTAGAAATATATTTTGCGGTTTCTCGTGCAAGTCAATTAAAAGTGTTGTTGTCAAAAATATTAATATCTGATACCAAAAAGAAAGCAATATGAGTGCTAATACTTGATCCTCGGTTACGCCCTTATTTTGTGTAACCATCTTTGGTGGGTGTTACTTAATTTATAATATCAAAGACCGTCATCAATAAACGATGATGAGGATGAGGATTATAATTGATCTTTATGTTCATTAACAAAATATTTATTACGAGTAATTTTTTTCTAAATAAGTATTAAAACAAAACTTTTTTTTTAATTTAACTTTATTTACAACATTAAACAACAGTTAATTAAAATTAAGTAAATCGTATCATATCGTGAGGCACGCATCATGTATGAGTTAGTGATGAGCTAAGCTGATGGGCGCGTGAGCCACGGTGACCGGAGCGGGCGCGGGGTGCGCGGCGGGTGCGGAGTGGCTGACGACGGCGTTGAAGCCGCTGTGGTCATCAGCGGAGTAGTGGACGGTCCTGATAGAGCCGTCAGCCTCGAGGAGGGAGTAGGAGCCCTGGACTGCGTCTCCGTCACGGACTTCGTGCTGCTCCTTTTTGTCCCCACTGTGTCCGTCAGCCACGGAGTACGAGAACTCGTAGGCGGGGTGGGTGTTAATCTCCTGGTGGGCGGCGTGCAGCAGGGGAGCAGAGTGGGCGATCGTGGGAGCGGCGGAGATGTAGGGGGTGGAACGGGCGAATGTGATCGTGGGGGCGGCAGCGATTAGGGGCCCGTGGTTGTTGCGGAGAACGGTTTGGGTGGCGTAGTGGGCGGGGGCGGCGTAGTGGGCAGGAGCGGCATAGTGGGCGGAAGCGGCGTAGTGGGCAGGGGCGGCGTAGGCGACGGGAGCGGAGTGGTAAGCCAGGGGAGCGATTCCGTGTGGCTGCTCGTGACGGATGATGGACTGCGAGGAGACGGCGGCTGCCGGCGCGTACTGCGCGGCTGGTAGTAGCCCAGCGCTAGCCACGGCCAGAACGCACGATACTAGGACGATCTGAAAAGATTAAAGATTATTTTTCTCTATGTACTATCAAGGAAATTGATTCCTAGGCAGTTGACGGACCTACGTCGTTTGGTCGGCTTATGTCAATGGTCAATTCAATATTAGCTGTGATCAATCGGATGGGTTTGACTTAACGCGACCAAATTACTTAGGTTCGCCCATCTGTCTGGGAATCAGCTTTTCTAATACTATCAAGGAAATTGATTTATAGATAGATGACGAATCTACATTTTATGATCAGATTAATTCCAAAAAACCCAGCCGACAGATCACCACTAACAATGAATTGACATAGCCCGCCCAAATGATGTAGGTATATTTGCCTATGGAGCAATTCTTTATATTATTGTGTACAAGACACATAATATTAAGTGCAGTAAACGTGAATAACAAAATTAGGGGAATATGAAGCCGAAGTCACAAACAGTTATAGTTAGAATTATATTATTATTGAAATTAAATTATATCTAACAGCAAAAATTAAATTGCCTTACTTTTGAGAACATTTTGGTCAGTTCGTACACTTGACGTAATTGATACATTTCTTTACTTACACTTCGTATTTATAGTAATTTTATCGACGGAAACCCGTTTTGTTAACCTTGTGTCAACGACAAAAGTTAAAAGTTAAGATTTTTAAAATACCAATATAATAATTAAAGTGCTAGGTTGAAGAAAAATGTATGTGCAATAAATAATATTATGATAGCTAGTTATATGAATGGTAAAAATGATAATAAGTCACATCTATAATAATTAATACAATAATTACACACAGAATATGATATCTGAAGATATACTTTGAATACATACACTAACGAGCATTATTAATATAACTATTATTATTGTAGTTGTGTTCAGTATCAACTATTTAGTGGTAGTTTTTTAGGGTTCCGTAGTCAACAAGGAATCCTTATAGTTTCGGTCTGTCCGTCCGTCTGTCCGTCTGTCCATCTGTCCGTCTGTCCGTCTGTCTGTCCGTCCGCGGTTTTGCTCAGAGACTATAGGACCTACAAAGCTGTAATTTGGCATGAATACACATATTAATAATGCCGACAAAATGGTACATAAAATATTTAAAAAATATTTTTTTTTATGGTACCTCCCCTACACATCAAGCGGGGTTGAATTTTTTTTCGCGCCCATCCCATCGTGTGGGGTGTCGTTGGATAGGTTTTTTAAAAATATTATGAGTATTCATAGATCATTTTCCGATTTAGGGATCTATTTGTGAAATATTAAGTTTTAAAGTAGAAAAAATCGTTAGAGTCCAGTGTCCCCCCCATCTACCAGCTAAGCGGTTGCTTCTGGAAATGTGAAAAAATTCACGGGAGTAGGAAATATGCTGAATTTAAAAGGAAAACTATCACGACTAAGAAGACTTCATAAGTTATTGAGTAATAGACGATCAACAAAAAAAAATATATTCGGCGAAGTATAAAGGAACTTTTCGTTCAAATTCCTTTGAGATGATGTTGTTAGTAGTGTAAAACATGTTATAAATGTACATTCATTGACCATACAAAAATTTTCAAAAACTAGCGGTGCTACGGAACCCTATATTGCGCGTGGCCTGATACGCACTTTGCCGGCTTTTATTTTCTGTTGTCTCACCTACTTAGTCTTTGTAGGAACTCATCTCTCATCTTAAGTAATCTTAAGTACCCGCCTTTTTATATCTCATAATATTTATATTTTCTTCTTACGTTACTAAGTTACGTACTACGTCACTGAGTCTAGATAGTATAATAATTGATTACGCGGTTGATTTCATACAGTTATTGTTGGTGTTGCAAAAAGTTTTGTATGAAATCAATAACTAGCCAATTAGTTTTATAGCTTTCAGCAGATATATATTGACTACCATTCTTAGAACTAGTATCACTTTTTGCTGAGCTACTCGAGTAAACATGTCTCAAATACAGGTATACTATTTAAAAATAATGCAAATTGAAATAAAAATAAGTTTTTGTATCGTTTAAACTAAAAATATACTATCATCATACTTAGATAATATTTTTAGCTTAGGGGTTCTTCTATCCGTGAACGTCTAAAGTACCGTAAAAAGTAGAGATTGAAAAATGACAAAAAATGGCGCCTACAACTTGCTGCCTAAGATTAAACAATTTTGTAAGCTAGAGTGATAAAAAAAACAAAGTTCAAATGTCTTAGTAAAGCCTCACAACTAAAAAGTCTATTGGCAGTCTTCTAATGATAACAGTACTCATAATCTTAGGAAACCTACTTGTCTCCTAAGAACTTCGAATTATCCTTATCATTTCAGGTATTCTTCGTCTTCGCTATCATTGCTGCTACAGCCGTCGATGGATACGACAAAGGTTACTCCTCCGTGCACTTCACCAAACACGACGGCCACCCAGAGACGGTCCACGGTCACCATCACCATGTTGATTATCATGTTAGTATTGTTAAAATAATAACAAATTAAAACTAAAAAAAAAATCAAATCCCTTTGTGAATTATGTTCTATCTCACTCTAACCTCTAAGAAGGATCAGTTTGAAAGAGGTGAAATATGACATTAAGTTACAAAATAACGATACAAAGTTTAAATATCAAACGATATCACGCACTTTGATTTGTATATATTTTATGTTGCATGCATTCTCAAGTCGGACCTTTCGTATCTCAAGACCAAAATATGCGTCAGTTATCCGTTTTAACTTTAGGGCGTGTCAAAAAAAAATTGCCTCAACAAAACCTATCCTCTTTATGCGCAGTAGAACAAAAAAAAAACTGGCGTTTCAACTTATCTTATAACAATGTTGTAACGATTTTTTTAACACTCCAGACGCACCCGAAGTATGAATTCGAGTACAAAGTAGAGGACCACCACACCGGTGACATCAAGTCGCAGCACGAGAGCCGAGACGGTGACGTCGTGAAGGGCTACTACACCCTGCACCAGCCTGATGGACATGTCAGGGATGTGCACTACCACGGCGACCACCACACCGGGTGAGTGAGACCCATTAGAAAAAATTAAGCGCACAATTAGAGCTCTAACCTTCAAGGCGACAAGAGCTATTATGCTCTTTGTAATCCATACAAATATTATAAATGAGAAAAAGTGTGTCTGTCTGTTACCTCTTCATGCCCAAACGGCTAAACCGATTTTGATGAAATTTGGCAGGAAATACTTAATAATAATAATACTACAACGAGTTTTGGCGCAACGGAGTTGCGGGCGTCATTAGTACCTAATATAGTGATGTCACTGTCCCATCTCATATTATACTTCACATATTATTTCTCGTGTCACGGTGATTGCTACCTAATTCCTCCAGCTATCTGCTAGGTTGATTTGAATGAAATTTTGTGTGCTGACATTTGAGACAACGTGGCGTATTATTTATAAATAAAAAAAAAATGTTTGATTATCTTTTTCAACTTTTATTTTTGTTACAGATTCCACGCTGATGTCAAGTATGATACTCATCACATAGTGCCGATGCATCATCATCATCACTGATTGACTTCCTACTGAATGACAAACTCTATTGTTACGTTTGGATGATTTGTTAATAATGTTGAGTACCTCAATAAAATGTTTTGTTAGTATACTTCAACTTTAATTTCCCTACCAAAATGATTTGAACTTTTCTTCGGAACAAAGGAATCCAGAAACGTAATTTTATTTATTTTAAAGAGCATAAAATAAACTGCCATTCTTCTATAAACTGTCTTCAAAAGTTCTTGACAATATATAATACTATGGTATTTCATGAAATAGACTCAAGACTCGTATTTCTCTCGAATGTTAAAATTTAAAACTATACATTGTGTCCCGACACTAGGGTCCGATCCTTCAATGTCATGACTTATGGGCTATGGCATATTTTTTTGACAATTTGGCTTTCAAATTGTTTCCCTCTCTAATGCTAATTACTCACATACGGTTTTGCTCGATCGAGCAATAACTTCGAGCAAAACCCGCGGCTCGGGCTTTCATCCACACATTCAGCATTGCTCGATAGTTTATTCGAAATCGATATATTATTATTTCATTCCATCACTCCGGCTCGATCCGGTTCCATCAATCCTTCGAGCGGCTCAGTGCGAGCCTTCGAGCTGTCAGTTTTGCGGTCCACACAGTAATTATAACTCGATTTGGAGTAAAACTATCGAGCAAAACCGTATGTGAGTACTTAGCATAACGGTTGTAAAATGGCAGCCATTTTAGTTTTTTTCGGGCTCTCATTAGACCAATGTTTATTTAATTCGATTCAAGTAAATTTATGTCATTTTGATGCATCTAAATTGCATGAAAAGGTAAATCAAACTAAAAATTATATCTTATAAAAATATAAACCGGATATTTACCTCGATTCGAACTCATGGAACAAAGGATTTCGTAACGTAAAAATCCGTTTTTTGTATGAGCCCTTTTAAATATTTTTGTTGTATAATTTTCTTATTTTTTATTAAATTTAAAATACAATTGAGTGATTAATCGCGTTTGAGGTTCTTCATTCTTTTAAGAATTTGTTATCATAGCGGCAAAAGAAATACATTACTTTATTAAAATTTTAACTAGCTATCATGGAGATGGATGAAAAGACAGGTAGACGGACGGACAGCTAAGTTTTAGTAATAGTGTGCCGTTATTATCCTTTAAGTCTTAGGTAGTAGTGTGCCGTTATTATCCTTTGGGTATAGAAACTAATTATAAAGGCATCTTTATAATTGTACTTTCACATTGATTAGGCACTTAAAAAAACTTTAAAAACTTTAGTTAATTATTATTAAAATATCACGTCGAATTTTCTATTATTTCTATATGTATTTTTTAACTTTAATATGTTTGTAAATTTAAAAACTGTCATACAAAGGTTACAAAATCAGCCAAGTGCGAGTCGGACTCTCGTAAGAAGGGTTTCGTTCAATTATTGACATCCAGTATGGATATAATAATAATAATACCTCTTCACGGCCAAACAACTAAACCGATTTTGCTGAATTTTGGTACACTTTGAGTCCCAGGAAATTACATACTTCCTACCCCGGAAAAATGTACGGTTCACGCGCGATAAACGATATTTAAAAAGAGATTCTCAATATTACATTTTAAATATATTAGCTAGTTCCATTGAAAATATTTTGTTCTCAGTAGATATTATTTCTTATTTAATTAATATGTAATATTGAGAATCTCTTTTTAAATATTTTTTGATTACTTGTAAGAAATTTGCGTAGCATGGAGTGTGAAAACTGTCACGCATATTTTCTTAGTAGGCTTAGGGTATAAATTCTTAAAATACTTTAATCACATAGCTATATAGGTATAGGACGTGTTATGATAAGGTAAGTATTAATAAACTGTAACTTTTTCTTTCAAACGTATATTATTAGAAAATTAGAAAACATTGTAATAGAAAACAAGTCGTTAACAAATAATATTCATAAAATATTATCAGTACTGGTGATGGTGGGGAACGTGGTGGTGGGTGGAGTATTTCACGTCACTGTGGAAGCTGAAAATGAAAAAAAAAACAATTTATATATTTTCAATTTAAATAAAACCTCTTTGAAATGGGCTTATTATTATTTCTAGGCAAACATTTTTGAAACTGGAGTCTGTGCCTCTTAAGAATAAGAACGTACAAATGGTTACTATAACAACGTATTGTTGTAAGAGTTAAGTTAGCTTCCATCATTATGAATATTATGTTAATATTTTTTATATATTTGTATTTGTTTTCTCACATGTAAAGCAAGTCCTGAGACAAAAATCCTGGGCTTTGATATTAAAGTTTTTGATGTAAAACAAAGAAAAGACTAACGTTTTAACGCATCTCTTAGCCCTTTACTGAATAATGAATAAGTTTAAGTTTCATTCACACACATAAATGCTTTTTTTTATTAAATAAGGGGGCAAACGAGCAAACGGGTCTCCTGAAGGTAAGCAACTACCGTCGCCCATGGACACTCGCAACATCAAAATAGCTGCAGGTGCGTTGCCGGCCAAATGTATGTTATTTACGACTTTGTGACAACTTTGCTATATTACGACAACAGCCATTAGCTACATTTAAAAGACTGTAGCAAATAGGCGTAGGTTCCAGAGTAATAAAGCTCTTGTTATGTTATTGACAAGAGCTATTATGCTCTGAATCTTTCCTGATGTGTGTAACTCACCCGGTATGTTTGTCGCCGTGGTAGTGCACATCCCTGACATGTCCATCAGGCTGGTGCAGGCTGTAGTAGCCCTTCACGACGTCGCCGTCGCGGGTCTCGTGCTGAGACTTAATGTCACCGGTGTGGGGGTCTGACACTTTGTACTCAAAAGTGTACTTGGGGTAGGCCTGAAATAGATAAATTCTAGATATTCAAGGATCAATAAACTAGCAGACATCCTGCATGGTGGCTAACAGAAATCTATGCTTTGATATTAGCAATGGTTCATGATTTATATCAAAGTGATGAGTAATAATAATTAGTATGAGAAATTAATATTATGATACAGTATCAGGAAAACAAAGATAGCAAAAATATAAAATCAATAATGCGTAGTTTAATAGGATTGAGATTTATCTAGTTCGTTTCCTTAATTTCCTTTTACCATAGTACATGGGTTTTTTATGAAAATGATAACAATCATTGTTCGTTTAAAGGGATTTAAACAGCTTTCTATTACTTGAATTAAAACAATCTCATGAAACTTTAATCACAATACTTACATGGTAGTCAACGTGTCCATGGTGATCATGTCCGTATCCGCCGTGTCCGTGTCCATGCACATGCACGATCTCGGGGTGTCCGTCGTGACGGGAGATGTGCGCGGACGAGTACGCGTGTCCGTGACCGCGGGCGAGACCCGCTACGGCGACCAACATGGCGGCGATGCACACGACCTGACATGAGATAAATGTTAGTGATGATTTCAGTGATGATGATGATGGTGCTCATTGTGGTAATGATGGTGATGGTAGCGATTGTAGTGATGATTATGAATTATCACTATTATCATCAGATGATGGTCGTGACTCATGACGATGATGCTAATAAATAATTATCATTAATAATTATAAATAACGTTTATTATCGCATAATAATCACAGCTGCTGATGTCTAATGATCAATGTGAAGTAATTTGCTTCAGGAAAACAATTTATTAGTGAGCATATATCACAATAATTAAAATGAAGCTTTGAGACAAAGATGTTATCAAAAATTATTAAATATATTGAGTAAGTTTTTTTTAATAGCAGTATGAAACTTACGAAAAGCTTTGAAGCAATTGCAAATCGAAACGTAATTATTGTATTCTAGTGCTCATGTTACACCAGATCTAGAATAACAATTACAGCTCCATGAAGCATGAAACTCAGCTAAATATGCACAATTGATGCCGAGGTAATATTTTTTGTCTTACCTTAGAGAACATTGTGTTGTTTAGTTTCTTGGCGAACTGATGCTGTGACGTTGGAACGCCCGCTTTATATATTAAAATAACAAGGGTATTTGACAATATAGATTTCTCTCGATCGGTTAAAATTATTGGTCTTATTGTTCGATATATTTAGAGTAGCAAATTGTCTATGTATCGCAACTGCGGTGGAGGGTGTTACGTTCGGTTTGGGCAACTCTTTCATTAACATATTTTTCACTTGCACGCTCTGGTTCGTTGCAAGTTCATGTACGTTGTATAGTCTGAAATTTTAGGCAAATATATATCTTAAATAAAGCGGAAATGTTAAATATAATTTCATTTTTACATCTCAGTGTGTGAGATTTTTTTTATTATACTTTTTGCACACAATATCAAGGTACAGACTAGGCGGGCTTAATGCCTTTAGACATTTTCTTTCAGCCAACTTTTGGGTGATGTAGAGACGAGTTGAGGTAGATGCAAATTACATGTAGGACAGTGTACAAATATTCCGGTAGGAATGAAGATGTGTGAAAACAAAAGAGTTTAAAAATTTTGTTAAATAACATATTTTATTAGTTTATATTTGTATAAAAGTATTTTTCAAATGTTTGTCTTTTTGCTATAGCACTCTGGCGAACGGAAGAAGTATTAAATACAATGTTTGCGTATAAGTCGTGAGAGCGTAACACAAGTTGCGGTCGAAGAAGATCCGGCTTACCACTTCGGAAACTTATTAACGAAAAGTGGTTATCGATGTCGGTCGGCCGGGTTTTTTGTAAAAAATTCACAGGTAATTTACAAATACTTTATTATAAATAAGCTATCAGCGTCATGTACCTAATGCTGTTAGTAAGTTTCATGCTAAATTAATTCTTTTTTTTTTTCTTTTAATATTCTTTTTTTTTTTTTTTTTTTTTTTTTTGACACACAGAAATGAATATACAGTAATAAAGTATAACAGTGTTAAAAAGCCCCTACTGGGCTTGTGTTAACACGGCTTCACGGGATATAATATTGGAACGCTACAGTGGACAATTAAGTAAGTAACCTACATCTAAAATATTCTATAAAGTACATATTTTTTATTAAATAAGCATTCACCTGTTCATCACACTGCATTGCCATTCAAAATACTTGTAATTATTCCATTGCCAATAATTGAAGTGCTATTTTTAGAATTCATGTTTTATTTAAGTCTAATAAAATAAGTAACTATCATAATATTATTATTATTAAAGCATCTGTTTTGCAGACATGTATTTTACAGTAAAAATTAATTTTAACTTTTGAAAAAGAGGTAATAATATTATATGTATTTGTAAATTCGTCCATAAGCTTAGAATAAAATGAAGTAAAGCTTCGTAAGTAGAGAGACGACATCATTGTAGTATTCATATTAATATTTTGTTGGTAATATGAACACTAACAAAAAGTGCCTAAAACAATTGAAGCGCAGGTCAGTTTCCATTCAAGTAAAACGAGTTCGTGAACTCGCGCTGAATTCGTTATTACTACCTTGAACTTATTTTTCATTGTTTGATTTGCAAAAACTAATTTTGGTTGCTTTAATTTCTATATTTATAATAGTACTAGATGTCCCGGCAAACGTTGTTTTGTCATTTAAAGTATTTCTACTTCATCAGTTGATACAACATCTTACCCCCTCTTTCGTCCGTTAGAGGGGTGGGGGGAAAAATTTTATACACTAGATGTTGAGTTGGAAGAAGACAAATATATCTGCGAAAACCGTATACAAATCGGATCAGTAGTTTTCGTGTTAAAGAAAAAAGTTTGATACAAAATCTGACCCCCTCTTTTGCCCCCTTAGAGGGGTGGGGGGAAATTTTTTTATACACCAGATGTTAAGTTGGAAGAAGACCAATATATCTACGAAAACCGCATTCAAATCGGTTCAGTAGTTTTCGTGTGATAGTGGAACAAACATACAGACAGACAGACAGACAGACAGACGGACAGACAGACAGACAAAAAACTAACCACATTTCGGGCTTCTAAAGCGATATAGTGACACCCCCCGATTATTATTTTTTGAATATCTTTAATGCACAGAATTTTCATTTATACAGTTTTATTATTAGACTTCAGTTTTATTAATTAAGTCCTGACTAAAATTACCAAAATATTTAAGTCTCCGTCAAAGTCAGATAAAAATGTAGTATCGTAACTGTACTTGCAAAACATTACAAAATGCTTATTAGATATTTAGAATAGGTATTTACGAAACGATAAGATACCAATTAGTTGTAACAATAAGTATGAGATCGATGTCAATATCGTAACTAAGGAGGAAACTGGATCTCGCCACGGTCAAGGTGAGAACGCGTTAAAGTCTTTTGTGGGCGCGTAGTGCGTGCCTACGAAAGAAATCAAACGCGTTTATTTTAGTTTGTCTTTTATGTTTATTTTTTAATTTGACAGTTATAACTTATAAGTTAAAAATAAAAAAATATATTATATTAAATGCATTTTAAAGAATTATTTCATGATATTATTTTTAATATTACAATATTGTTTTATTGTTTCGTGATAAAAAAAATTAGTTAGATAAGACGTATATAAAATTATTAAAACTTACTATTTATTGTTTTTTCTAGGTTTAGTTAAAATTATATTATGTATGTAATTATAAATTGCAGTTTCAAGCTATTAATAATAATTTAAATGCCTTATTATAATTTTAGTTTGATTTTTATTTTATTGTACACTCATAAGCCGCGTTTATTTTAAGACTATGAAAATAAGAGTTAAAAATTGTATAATGAAAATCAATATAAGTATTCATGATTTTTTATTGATACATTTTTTAGTATTTTTTTTAAATAAAATTACATATGAAAGGAGAGGAGAAAGTTTTAGGGCGACGTCTTAATCCATCTAAGTCTAACAGGTCGGTAGGCTCAATGATGCAGAGGGGCGTGGTACCTGGGGACCAGGTGATGCGTGCCGTATCTCACGTTAGCGCGGAATCTGAAACAAGTATAATATTAGATATAGATTGTTTTTCGATATTAGTTGACCATGAGAGGTCCCGCAGACTGCACGCGTTTAGTCGGCCGATAGTTTGATCGAAAACTTAAGCAGTACGAAGATGTATGAAAGTACGCATATGACTTGTGTCGGGCGATAATATTGTACTGAAACCCAAATTTGGTCAAACTATCGGCCGGCTGAAAGTCTGTAGTCTGCGGGGGCTGTACAGTGTACAGGTTAAACCGCACTAAGCGAAACTACAATGTAGCGGAGCGATGCGACACTTCATAATATCTATGTGTCACGAATATTTACTAATATTATTTAATGCGGTATATCAATTATATTGATATTAATATGATAATATTATTATTGTATAATGTAATGCATCGTAACGATCCACTCACCCAGCGTGATCGTCGCTGGCGTAGTGGACGGAGCGCTCAGAGCCGTCGGGCTGGTGGAGCGCGTAGTAGCCCCTCACTACGTCGCCATCACGACGCTCGGCCTGAGCCTTGATGTCCCCAGTGTGGTGGTCTACTACTTTGTATTCGAATTCGTATTTGGGATAAGCCTGTGAAAATAAGTTTTGTTTAGGGCTCATAAAATAAAGAAGTAAAAGTATTTTTAAACAATTATTAAGGTAATAAACGTTAATTTTGTAGCTACTTTATTTTTTAGGTCTTATGTTAGTATCAAACTTTTTGAAGAAACTGTTTCTTTCTTGCTCATTCAACAATTTAAAAGTTCAGGTAAGCAGAATTTCAAACTTACGTAGTAGTCGTAGCTATGTCTGTAATGGCCATGTCCGAGTCCGTGACCATGCGCCAGTCCATGTCCCAATCCGTGGCCGAGTCCGTGGCCGAGCTCGTGGCCGAGTCCATGGCCGAGTCCGTGGCCGAGTCCGTGGCCAAGTCCGTGGCCGAGTCCGTGGCCAAGTCCGTGGCCAAGCCCGTAGTGTCCATGGCCATGCGCCGGTGCATACGCCACTGGCACGATGGCCGCGTGGCCGTCGTGTTTGTTGATGTGCACGGACGAGTAAGCCGGCGAGTGCACGGGAATTAGGTTCGCCGTCGCTACTGCGACTATAGCGGCAAAGCACACTATCTGCAAATTTTTTATAAAGTCATTATCAGACACAATATTCAAAAATGAACGAACTATTGTTATAAATTACTCAAAAACTAAAATGAACCCTTGAGCCAAAACAAAATATGACGATGAGTAAAAACTAAAAACGTATTTCTGTTACGTAAATTGGGAATTCATGTAATTTTAATATGGAATAATTCGTTCAGTTATAGCAGGATTCAAATATCATGTAAGCGGATTTTAATTATTTTTGACAATTATTATTTTCACTTGGTTTGTTCCTTGCACACTATCACAATTCCGATCACAAAAAAAATGAAGCTCTTTTTTGCGACTGTTCTTTGAATATTTAAACGAAAGATTGTTTTTTTTCCTAATGAATATCGAAGCAAAACTTTTAATCAAATTTTATATACCTTTGAGTACATTGTGATTTTTGTTCTAGTAGCTATTCGCTAACTGATACATGTTAACAAAAATTCTGTCTTATATATCCATACTTAATACAATTAAGGTAAATTAGGATTTCACTATAATGTAATATAATTTTAGCTATTATTTTACTACATGCTCGCGTGTTATTGTTGTCCTTGTCCTTAAAGTCAGGAATTAACGTAATATTAGTAAATCTAATTAGCGCTTAACGTATTTTTAAATTAATCACTGACTACTTGGTAGAAAATATGAAACATAATATAAATAATAATCTATTATTGTTCAAACTTCAAAGACAAAATAAATGATCATTCAGCAAAAATACATTTCATTTCTTACTATCTTTACATTACAGCTACAGTAAAATTTTAAACAGGGTTATGTGACTACGAATACATACGGTACATAATATTATGACGAAGTAGACACCTGTTATATATTAAACTGTGGTATAGGAATAAAGATTTAAAAAAGAATATCCATCACCTGCTTGGAAGTCGGTTAAGAAAGAAAGTTAAAGAAAAAATTGTTATCAAAAACATGTGTTTAGAAAGGATAAAAAATATTTAATTTTTATTTTCAAAATGAATTAGATAGAAAATATTTAAACTCCGGATACAATTATAAAACTAATACGGCTATTTGAACGAGTTTTTGCTCATTCCTGCCTTAGAAATCCACATAATTACAGCATTACTTATTCTATTATAACTAATTAGCAAATGTTTTAAGACAATTAAATTTGTACTCATTAAAATATACGATAACGGCGCAGATTTAATGCACAATATAAAATATATACAGTAGAGTATCTGTATAGGAGACAGCCTGACAAACTGCCACTTACTCTATTTAATATTATAGTATGGTTTCATTTTTTGGGATTATATTAATTTGTTTCTTCTGCCATTTAATTTTTAAGAAATTGTTCATAAGAAAATATTTTATTCAAAGTAATGTTAGCAATGTGTAATAAACTTAACTTCAAAAAAAATTGAAATACTAAAGAGACTAAAGTTTTTATACGACCTTCAAGAAGAGAGCGTAATCCCTCTTAAAAGGCCGGCAACGCACCTGCAGCTCTTCTGATGTTGCAAGTGTCCATGGGCGACGGTAGTTGTTTACCATCAGGTGACCCGTTTGCTCGTTTGCCCCCTTATTTAATAAAAAATAAATAATACTATAATTAGTAAGTAAAACTATCTAAGGGACACATTATCACGTGGGTATAGTTTCAATAGAAAAAATAAACACTATCTTGATATAATTTTAGGTTTATTATGCTAGATACTTAGAAATGAAGCTATTATTTTATAGGTTACGTAAAACTCCCTTATTAACTTACAAGATATATGTGCTATCAGCTATGTATTTAAAGAATACACTAATAATCGTCTGTCAGTAAATCACGCAAAGGAGCTGCCAACGTAAAAAATGATTGATCAACTCAGTTTACTTTGTTTAACTGTGATCATCCAACGTAATATAACTGTATTTTAAAAAGATTAAACCGACTTCAAAATTAAAACTTCCTGTCTCCAAAACTACTGAACCGATTTTGATGAAACTTGCACTGTTCCCTAAGTTGAACAATACCTAGTACAACAAAAAAAGAATCACTTAAATCGGACTTGTAGTTCCGGAGATATGCGTGAACAAACATAAAAACATACATACATACATACATACATACATACATACATACACTTTTGAAATTTGGCACATTTGTTCAGAAGCTGTTATAGATTAACATATACAAAAACTGGGCAGTTCTGGAAATATTACATACATACGCGTCGAATTGATAACCTCCTTTTTCTGAAGTCGGTTAAAAATATAGGTAGATGTAGATAAATTTTGAGCGGTAATCTTTGTTTATTTAGAAAATGTCAAAATATGACATAATATACTGTATAGATCATTGCAGAATATTTTATTATGTGGACGATGCATGAATGCATGAATAGTTATTGCATACTGTCGTCCAAAAATAAAGAATGAAGAAGTAAATGAAATAGAGTAGGTACTGTTATAGTATTACATATACTACTATTTCATGTGTAATGTGTATTGTATGCTGTAGTATACAATACACATAAAATGTGACATATTTGTGTGTGTATATTTTATAACCACGTCCTGTTTTTTTTGTATACTAATTTGCCATGGTATTAAAGTACTTATAGTACCGTTTCGTTGTTCCCACTTTTTGTATATATGTATTGTGGTGCAGTGATATTTCATAATCGTAGAATGCTAATACAGCTATTATGTACGGTGACCTCATCTGATTGACAGCCAAAAAAAATATTTTACCATGACTTGCGGTAAGGCCGCTTTCTATTAATAGTTATATCGCAAAATTAAATCAGATAATCTAAAATGAAGTTTTTTGTAATGGACCTATTAAAAATATTCAGTGACATTACGTAAGTCACGATCTAACAATTTATTTTATTAAAATTATTTATTTGCAGCTTTTAGTGAATACGTTCTGAAATCATATTTTAGTATGACATGTCTAGCTAATTCGATTCATATTAAAAAGCATATTTATTGTATTGAAATTCACAGTATGAAAATCATTAGACTTAAGAATAGTCAAAGTATAAATTCATATATTATCATTGGTATTGGAAATTTTTTTGATACATATCTAGTGCTTAGGTTGAACTAGTGCTTAATCCAGAAAGTTATGTAAATGGTGAGTAATATAAAGAGAAACTAAATATAAAGCAAGTGATCAAAGAACGATTGAAATTCAAATGATCTTATTATTATTCAGTTTGGATGCCCTGCATACTCATATATTGTGTTTTAATGTATTTAGACACTATACTAAAAGAACTAAATTTCTAGTTAACTTAGAATAAAAATACTATTACAAATTATAGTAGGTACTTGAATACTTAAATTTTATTTTGATTAAGTTTGTTTGATTTAGACCCAATTCCAAAACGGCTGTTAAAGTTAACGACATCATTAATATCATTTTAGCTCTCTCGTTTTTCTTATGAATAAAAGAGAAGACACCATATTTTAACAAGCTGTTAACACTAACAGGCGTTGGTAAAATTGGGCCTAAGTAAGTTTGTTTAACATATTATCGTAAAATGCTCGTCACGATATAGCAATATTGTAAGTCGCAATGCCTTGTAAATCTGCTTCTTTCTTCTCTATCTAGATGTGGACCGCACAATTATACGTATTTTGCTTTTGTTATTGTTAAAAACGGTGAAAGAGAAGAAAATAGACGTGCAGTTTTACGTTACGTTGACGTAAATTTGTACGTCACGTCAACGTACCATGCCACGTTACTGCACCGTTCCACGTTGACGACGCGACGACGTGACTTGGAGACGTGGACCGGCCCTTACTCGTATATGTGACGGTCGCCTATTAAATATGATAGAGCTACTATTTAGTGCATTTGATCTGTGTCATGCGTATTTTTAATAAAAAATACTTAGAATAGGTTTTAAATACGTTATGTAGTATTTCTGGAAATTATATATTCGTGAAGCATAAATAATACAATAATTTATCATACCTTTGATGCTGTTTAAGAGTGAGTTGCACCAACCTACTTTCACTATAACTTTAACTTTAACCATAACAAAAAGTCAAATGAACTGTCAAATCCCTAGTAAAAGTCCATTTTGGACGCCATATTTGACGATAACCTTAACTTTAACTTGATAACGACGCCTCTGGTGCAATCCAACCTAAAAAACTCATTAAAATACACATAATATTTTTTGGTATAAAACTTGAAAATCATAATTGACTAATTTTTTTTACGCAAAATTAATAGCCATCTTAATTATGAGGGAAAGGTGGAAATTAAATTTTAATATTATAACGTTATACATCTAGTTATTTACACAAAATGCAGGTACAAATTTTATTTTCAAACGCAACAATTTTATGTTGTGTTAACTGCGGAAACAATTTATAATTTATCACTCAATAATATTTTGTCTCTTTAAATTTTATAACACATAATAAAAGTATAATTCTAATTCATTACGATTATTAATAAATGTTTATGATCGACTATTTGTCGTTGTCAGATATTAAAACAGTGCCAATATTTTATCGACTTTCTATTATGTAACAACGTTTACCGTGATGTCCTAAAAACCTTTAGGATTTTATCCAGTAGTAGAGTTTAGTTATTTGTGGTCTGGTGATTCACTTATAATTAAATAGAATAAAATTATAATTGAAATAATATTATAATAAAATTTTACGCTTTCAAAATTTGTAGAAAGCTACTTTTGCAAAAATAATATTGACATGCAATTCTAACTATGGTATTTTGTTGTATATCATAGTATGACTCATAGCAGTATCTTGAGTCCTAAATTTTTCTGCCCGAGAGGTTTATCAAACAGTAATAATTGCTAAAAAATTCAGGTCTGGTCACTACGTCATTCTATTATAAATTAGGTGTCTCCTCCTAAGAAGTCTTGGCTAGTCATGTAAATTATTGTAAAGCATTGAAAAATTTGTTAAGATAATGTGCGCTTTTATAATTCCAGAAGTCACGTTATAGTGAACGCCGACTTCCGCAGTAAAACGTTGGGTATGTTAAATGCCCTTTTGATTTTACGCACCGTGGACGTTTTTTGTGGTTCAGAAGAGTGTAGACGTTGTGATGTCCTCTAACGTGCACGTTAAAAAGTTATCGTCGACGGAAATTTAAAAGCGTCTTCATATATTTCTATACATTTCACTTCCCCATATTATTATCGCGATAATTTACCGCGAACGTTTACGATATTACCGTCACGTCCAAAATTATAAAAGCGCACAATATATTATAGGTTTTAGCGAGTTGATAAAAATAACGCACCTAGTGCATAATATTATAGTATAGGGCTAGAAGATTGTGCTAAAATGTTGTATTTAAATTACAAAATATCGGGATAACTTCCTGTCAATCGAACCTTCACATTGATTACGTAAATTACGTCATACAATATAAAGCGCGCACGTGCTGCTACTGTCAAACTCTACGCTCCAACGTTGAGATTGATTCATTTCTCTCTTGTCACGTTTCCGACGTCTCTAGTATATATTAAGCTTTAATTGTATGCTGAATCATCAGTATTAGCTCGGAAGTCACCGTATCAACATGTTAGCAAAAGTAAAAAAAATACTTTATAACAAAAATGAAGTTTAAAAATATATACCTAACCAAAAATATTTTTCCAGATAATCCTGCTGACCGTTACAGTGAACTTGTGTTATTGTGGAGATCGTGTTGTGTATCGATACAAGCCTCATCATGCGAGCCCCGCGAAGTATGTGATAAAGAGTCCGACCCACCGAGTCTACCAGCACAGGGAACCTGCGCCGACGCACGAGGAAGTGGAGCACGCACAAAAAAGTCACGCGGCCGCTTCAACTCAGAGCCTAAACTACTTCCTACCACAAGAAGCTACTTCCGCTGAATCCTACGCTTTCCAACAGTCCATCCCGGTATCCTACAACCAATATTACCAAGGAAACGAGCCTGCGTACCAACAGGAGGAGGTGAAGAACTATCGCGTGATCCACGTCCCGGAATATAGCGAGCTAGAGAGCGAGGTGAAGTACCACACACCTTCCAATAATATCGACATCCAGGATCATGTGCAGTACCAGCCGCATTACCAGGCGAACAGCGAGGAGAAGAGTGAGATCAAGTACCAGCACATACCGAGCAACCACATCAGCCTGCAAGACCACGTGAAGAAGTACGTGCCGCAATACCAGGCACACAGCGAAAAGCAGAGTGAGGTGAAATACCATCACATCTCCAACCATCACAGCGAATCGGAACACTCGACTGAGAAACACGAGTCACACGATGAGCCCGTAGACTATTATGTAAGTGCACACGCTATATTTCATTCAAAACTTCCATTTGTCTTGGAAAGTTATATAACACTTTCTATTTTAAACGATTGTTTACTGCAAAATCACAAATAAAGTAGATTAGTGTGCAATTAATACTATGCACCAGTTTGGACAAAGTTATTTATCACAGTAATACACACTTTTCCATGCACTTTTTCCCAATTTTTATTAATTTAATTTACTACAATTATATCTCACACGACCGGTTTCGTTTTTCAAAAGTTATTTATGATGTTATGTTATTTCTTTCTTTCATATTTTTTAAACAAGAAAATAAATAAATATAAATAAAAAAATAAAAATTCTTTATTGCAGCAAAAATATACAGAACTTCCAAAAAATATGTTAATTACAGTTTTTTTATTTTTATATAATATTAAACAAGAAAATTTTTATATATTAAACAAGAAAATGCATAATATTATTTTAACAAAGGGTTATTTATAAATCACATTGGGGGAGTGACCCTAAATGGTCTAATTTTGGTTTCAGGCCTACCCCAAATACGAGTATGAGTACAAAATTGAGGACCCTCATACCGGAGACAACAAGTTTCACCACGAGCACCGAGATGGGGACAGCGTAAAGGGAGTTTATTCCCTTATAGAGCCGGACGGATCCATCAGAACTGTGGAGTATACTTCCGATAAATTGCACGGGTAAGTTTTAGTTACTTATTAAAAAAAAAACATTTAAGTGAAAATATTGTGACATGAATATCAAAAGCAATATTTTTGGGGTCTTATGGCTTTTATACCCTAGCCATGAAAACCTTAAATTACTTTTAGCATGATCCTTTACTACCTTTGGAGGAAGCCTTTACGATAATTAATGTTGGTTATACTTTTTAATCTTATTATAATATCATACCGTTGATAAGTGTTTAGCTTTGTAGCAAGAAACTGGGTTTTGTTAAATAGCGGATTAGTTTTATAGATCAAAATATCATTAAAGTCATCATAATTAATCAGGGCGAACGAAGCGAGTAAAGTAAGATATCTCACAACTTGAACATTTTGTGTTACACCTTACGGAAAAACTATCACGCCTATTGATTTTTACTTTAACATATTATTTTTTATTTATATGTAGATATATTATCATCAGTCAGTCAAGATGTGACGACGCGAGCCCTAACAAAGCTCGGTTTTTAGCTAGTAATTATTAAAATGTGGTTATTTTTTTTTCAGATTCAACGCAGTAGTAAAACACTCAGCCCCCAGCCATCACGCACAAACTGAAAGTCACCACGATGCCTAGTTACATAATTCAAGACTGTTGTTAACTTATTTTAGTGGTTTTTAGATGTGTAATTTATTATTATATAATGCTAATAAATATGCATAATGTTTTATAATTTTTAATTACTTTGTGTGTTCCTAATTTTGATATGCCAACTAATTACTCTTAACATGATAATATAAAATGAAGTAGTGTCTGTTTGTTAGAGTTTTAAAAATATTGTCGAAAGCTACCCGATAGAGCTTACCCGACTGATTAATAAAAAGGAAATTTGTTGGCAATACAAAATATAATATAATATGATATATTCTTTTTTGTGACTCTTCTTGTTATTAGTTTTAATACAAAATATGATGGAAACGAGTGTTTAAAGAGCCTTCCTCTTTAAGCACTCTATTCGTTGCTGTTAATTATAAAATGTCATCATAATTCAACTGTGTGATTAAAAAAGTTACTAGTACTAAATGAAAACTTATCTACAATGTAATTACTAATCTTATCCTACTAATATTATAAAGGCGAAAGTTTGTTTGTATGGATGTGTGGATGTATGGATGTTTGTGACTTTTTCACGCAAATACTACTGAAAGGATTTTAATGAAACTTTACAATAATTATAAAGCTCATACACCAGAATAACACATAGGCTACAATTTTAACCTACCTTGAAAATGGAGGAGATGTTATGTAAGTTTTTTAGGGTTCCGTACCCAAAGGGAAAAAACGGGATCCTATTACTAAGACTTCGATGTCTGTCCGTCTGTCTGTCTGTGTGTCTCCAGGCTGTAACTCAAGAACCGCTATAGCTATACTTTTGAAATTTTTATAAATTGTGTATATCTGTTGCCACTATAACAACAAACAAACAAATACTAAAAACAAAATAAATTAAATATTTAAGGGGGGCTCCCATACAACAAACGTGATTTGTTTGCTATTTTTTGCTCTATATTATCAATAACGGCAACACATATGCAATTGAAATATTCACGAAATACTCAATACGTATTATATATAGTACGGAACCCTTCGTGCGCGAGTCTAACTCGCACTTGGCCGATTTTTTTATGTTCAACGATTACTCCGCCATTTGTGAACCGATTAAAAAAAATGTTTGGTGTATAGGGTATCATCTCAATTTAGTACCATGCTCACAAAAGTGGTGACCTGAAGAAGGGATCCATGAGCAATCGAGGGAACTCCTCAAAATTTATAAGGAAACATGTGGCGACTTCGGTTTCGTGAGAAGTACCTATTCTGAGTATGCTCAGAATACTTCTCACGAAGCTAGCTTATGCTACCAACAATGTCGTCAGTCGTCTTAATAGCCATGTTTAAATGGAAGTATTATTCTGTAGATTGGTGATGTTAAAGTTGTTTTGCTTAGTTCGTATTATAGAATGAAATTATAATGCTGGAAAAAAATTAGCTGATTGAATTGCAGTTTACATAACATGCCCGTGACGCGGTTTCTATGTACAAAATGGTCTTTACAGTTTTAATATAAGTACATATATTATGTATAGATACCCTTACAGTTATTACAATAGAACTTAGTTAAATAATTTTTAAATTGTAATAATGTTCAAGGCTTTTATTTTGTACTTGTACTAAAAATTTGACACTGAAAACTACCTCACAAAACAGGTTCTTTACAAATACATGCAAATACGACCCGATAGTAATCTCGTGTTACTAATTGACTTCGGAATTATGTAATACATTAAACCTGTTGAACCTTTGCAATATCAGTAATTTGCTGATTGAGGCTTAATATAAAACCAGAGCACTTACTCATAATATTATCATTCAGAAAAGTGAATACATTAAGAGCAACATGATTGCCAAAGTAAGTCCATGGGTGAAAATAATTATTATTTGTTTTTTAATAATATGTATTTTCCCATTCTTAACTTAGTAATATCACTATTTAATAACAATTAAAATATCAAAGCGCACGGAGTGCGCGGCCAAGTTCCAGCAGGCCGCGCGCATGCCGTGCACTATTTACACGAACGGTTTCGACGCACTTTTGACCCCCTTGTATCTCAGTGCCTATTGCGAGAGCAAAGATAAAATTTTACCTACCTAATTATATACTAGTACTTACGCAATATACCAAATTTCATACATATAGATTTGTTAGATCCTGAAATATTTCCTTGTAAAAATAGCTAATTTTGGCACTGACTCACTGACCGATAATCAAAATTCCTAGGCCACTTCCAGTTGTCGTAGCGTTATGAAATTTGGCACACAGGTTGTTTGTTATATGTAGATTAACAAAAAATTAAGAAATTTGAGAAATTGGTCAAGCGTGAGTCGGCTCATCTATGAATTTGAGATAAAAATCGGTAATCAAAACCTCTAGGCCACTTCCAGTTGTCGTAGCGTTATGAAATTTGGCACACAGGTTGTTTGTTATATGTAGATTAACAAAAAATTAAGAAATTTGAGAAATTGGTCAAGCGTGAGTCGGCTTCAAAACCTCTAGGCCACTTCCAGTTGTCGTAGCGTTATGAAATTTGGCACACAGGTTGTTTGTTATATGTAGATTAACAAAAAATTAAGAAATTCGAGAAATTGGTCAAGCGTGAGCCGGCTCATCTATGAATTTGAGATAAAAATCGGTAATCAAAACCTCTAGGCCACTTCCAGTTGTCGTAGCGTTATGAAATTTGACACACAGGTTGTTTGTTATATGTAGATTAACAAAAAATTAAGAAATTTGAGAAATTGGTCAAGCGTGAGTCGGCTTCAAAACCTCTAGGCCACTTCCAGTTGTCGTAGCGTTATGAAATTTGGCACACAGGTTGTTTGTTATATGTAGATTAACAAAAAATTAAGAAATTCGAGAAATTGGTCAAGCGTGAGTATGCTCATCTATGAATTTGAGATAAAAATCGGTAATCAAAACCTCTAGGCCACTTCCAGTTGTCGTAGCGTTATGAAATTTGGCACACAGGTTGTTTGTTATATGTAGATTAACAAAAAATTAAGAAATTTGAGAAATTGGTCAAGCGTGAGTCGGCTCATCTATGAATTTGAGATAAAAATCGGTAATCAAAACCTCTAGGCCACTTCCAGTTGTCGTAGCGTTATGAAATTTGGCACACAGGTTGTTTGTTATATGTAGATTAACAAAAAATTAAGAAATTTGAGAAATTGGTCAAGCGTGAGTCGGCTCATCTATGAATTTGAGATAAAAATCGGTAATCAAAACCTCTAGGCCACTTCCAGTTGTCGTAGCGTTATGAAATTTGGCACACAGGTTGTTTGTTATATGTAGATTAACAAAAAATTAAGAAATTTGAGTAATTGGTCAAGCGTGAGTCGGCTCATCTATGAATTTGAGATAAAAATTAATATGTACAAGTAAATACACTGAAATAAGATGAGAAGGAAAGAAACAAATTGGTATGATTCCTTAAAAAAAGTATTGAAATCTCACCAAAAACATACCTGTTAAAACGGGGCCAAGTTCCTATTCACTAATTGTTCGCCTTAAAAAAGAGTTGAAATCCAATTCAATGCCAAGTTTAGATGCACTTCCAAATCGATCATAATCATCTTCATCAACAGCCTGATCCTAAATACTTCTAAATTTGAACTTGGCAGGTATTCATGCTAGTAGCACTTGATAATGTATAATTTTTAAATTTAAATATAAGATATCTATGTGATTAAATTAACCTGCCAAGTTCAAATTTAGAAGTATTTAGGATCAGGCTGTTGATGAAGATGATTATGATCGATTTGGAAGTGCATCTAAACTTGGCATTGAATTGGATTTCAACTCTTTTTTAAGGCGAACAATTAGTGAATAGGAACTTGGCCCCGTTTTAACAGGTATGTTTTTGGTGAGATTTAATTAACTATGTTATTTTTAGATCGTACTTCTGGTAGCGGGAGTGGTGTGTGTGAGCGCGCAACACTACTCTCACGGCGGGGCCGTGTCCTCGCAGTCCATCGTCCGCCACGACCTGTCGCACGGCCAGCAGTATGCGCCCCTCATCCAGCACGCCACCCCCCTCATCCAGCACGCCGCCCCCCTCATCCACCACGCCGCCCCCATCATCCAGCACGCCGCTCCCCTCATCCAGCACGTTCAGCACGTCGCGCCCGTGCAGCACGTCGCCCACGCCGCGCCCCTCGTCGGCCTGCACGGCGGGCACCAGATTGAGGCGTACAACGTGAGTCTACCACCTGACCTTACATAATATTATATTCGAACACGCAATGTGATCGAGCACATCGCTAATGCCGCGTGACGTTTCCAGACTCACCCCAAGTACGAGTTCGAGTATAGCGTGTCGGACCCGCACACCGGCGACATCAAATCCCAGCACGAGGCCCGCGACGGAGACGTGGTCAGCGGCTCCTACAGCCTGCACGAGGCCGATGGCTCTGTGCGCACGGTGCACTACAGCGCCGACGACCACAGCGGCTTCAACGCCCAGGTGGAGCACTCCGGACACTCGGCGCACGCGCAGCCCGCGCATCAGCTGCTCGCCCATCATTAACTTTTGCCACCTCAAACAATATACCTGTAGGAATTACGTGTTATGTAAATAGTTGTTACCAATAATAATAACAGATACATACAAATATTTTTTTCTATTTTGTAACATCCTTTACGCCTTACGGCCTTGATTTTATAAGAAGTACTTTATAAATTATAACGTTATCTATACAATGTGTCCCGACACCGGTGTCCGATCCATTAATTTCATGATCTATGGCATATATTTTTATCGAAATATAAAATGGCAGCCATTTTAGTTTTTCTCGGGCTTTCACACTAATCTGACCAGTACTTCTCATGTTAATATTCTATGAAGATACAAAAAGTTTTTTACTCATTTAAACATAGAAAAACCAAAGTTTAAGAAAATAAAGTTGTGTATTTTTTAATTAATGGCTTTTTGTGAAAAATCTAGCGCATTAAACTGGTTCTTTTTTATTTTAAAAAGATAGATAAAGATAGAAAGATATTCATTAAGTATTTCCTAAATGTGTGTTCTTTTTTCTACACAGAAAGCACCTGTGTTTTTAGTTTTGTCTCTGTTACCACCCAATGGTTGACTGGTAGAAAATGCCCTATGGCATTAAGTCCGCCATTGCACATTGTGCATAAAGTGTTAAATAAATAAAAAAATAAATAATTAAAAAATACATATTTTTTTCTTAAACTTTGGTTTTTCTATATTTCATTCCACGAAATGATGATGGGCAAAAATGTATGGGCTCTGGTATAGGGCTCAACAAGAATGGATTGTAGAGTTTTAGGAAGTATACCCATGTACATTAATGACCAATAGGGCGCTTGTCAAGATTCGTTGTATATATTGAGTACAACTCGGTCGAGTTAACTGCGTACCTGGCGGCTATACTATATAATATATGGCCGCCAGGTACGGAGTTAACTCGACAAAATCCACGTTAAAACTTAAAAGTGACATCAGCGCTTGTATATTTCATGATGATAACGTTACGTTACCCTACAGCATGATTATTCGTTACCTTTGTTACCTTTTCTAAGCTCAAAAACCTTACCACATAGACGCCAAAAACTACGTCGGTAAAGCCGGCCTTGTACATTGACTGTACATTATTTCAAAAAGTACAGTTGCTAGGGGCTGGGCACTATATAACTTTTTTACCTACTCACTAAGAGCTATCTAATGGTATATATTTTATCTCTGTTGAGCTATATACCAAAATGCCCATGATCCTTTATAACTTACTAGCTGTCCCGGCAAACGTTGTTTTGCCATTTAAAGTATTTCTACTTCATCAGTTGATACAAAATCTTACCCCTCTTTTGTCCCCTAAGAGGGGTGGGAGGGGGAAGGGGGGGGGGGATTTTATCAACAGATGTTAAGTTGGAAAACACTGTTATTATTATGAAATAAGTCCAAGAAAAAAGTTAAATACAAAATCTGACCCCCTCTTTGGTCCCCTTAGAGGAGTGGGAGGGGGAATTTTTATACACCAGATGTTGAGTTAGAAGAAGACAAATATATCTGCGAAAACCGTATGCAAATCGGATCTGTAGTTTTCGTGTTCAAGAAAAAAGTTTGATACAAAATCTGACCCCTCTTTCGTCCCCTTAGAGGGGTGGGGGGAAAAAAGTTTATACACCAGATGTTAAGTTGGAAGAAGACAAATATATCTGCGAAAACCGCATTCAAATCGGATCAGTAGTTTTCGTGTGATAGTGGAACAAACATACAGACAGACAGACAGACAGACAGACAAACAAAAAACTAACCACATTTTTGGCTTCTATAGCGATGTAGTGACACTCCCCGCTTATTATTTTTTAAATTTCTTTAATGTACAGAATTCACATTTTAACAGTTTTATTTTAAGTATAGATTATAATCGAGATAAATAGAAAATTGAATACCCATCAACGAATTTTTAATCAAGATCTTTTTTATATAAGTAATAACATAAAGGGAGTGCCTCCGCTGCCGGCGCCTGCTCCCAAAAATAGCAGTATTGGGAACCAGCGGTAAGTATACTGTCGGCAGCTGAGATTTAAAACAACGGCTGCCGATGCCGGCACTCAAAATGGGAGCCGGTCAGTCTTTTGGTCGCCTTTTTAACGCCTTTAACGTAACCTGTAGCGTGTTTTGTGAAGGTCGCCGGCTGCTGCCGCAGCACGCTCGGCTCCCTCTGTGTTGTAGTCTAAGTTCTAACCTAACCGAACCTACTTTTGGACTTTGTGGATTGTGTTTCTTTTTGTTTTCCCGACTGCTGCCGCAGCACGCTCGCTGCACTCGCTCGGCTCCCTCTGTGTTGTGGTCTAAGTTCTAACCTAACCGAACCTACTTTTGGACTTTCTGGATTGTGTTTCTTTTTGTTTTGGTGGGGGGCTGCCGTGCTCCCCGAGCCCCCCTTTTATTTTACCGACTGCTACCGCAGCACGCTCGCTGCGCGCGCTCGGCTCCCTCTGTGTTGTGGTCCAAGTTCTAACCTAACCGAACCTACTTTTGGACTTTCTGGGTTGTGTTTCTTTTGTTTTGGCGGCGGGCTGCGCCCCCCGAGCCCCCCTTTTATTTTGCCGACTACTACTGCAGCACGCTCGCTGCACTCGCTCGGCTCCCTCTGTGTTGTGGTCTAAGTTCTAACCTAACCGAACCTACTTTTGGACTTTCTGGATTGTGTTTCTTTTTGTTTTGGCGAGGGGCTGCGCCCCCCGAGCCCCCCTTTTGTTTTCCCAACTGCTGCCGCAGCACGCTCGCTGCACTCGCTCGGCTCCCTCTGTGTTGTGGTCTAAGTTCTAACCTAACCAAACCTACTTTTGGACTATCTGGATTGTGTTTCTTTTGTTATGGCGGGGGGCTGCGCCCCCCGAGCCCCCCTTTTGTTTTGCCGACTGCTGCCGCAGCACGCTCGCTGCACTCGCTCGGCTCCCTCTGTGTTGTGGTCTAAGATCTAACCTAACCGAACCTACTTTTGGACTTTCTAGATTGTGTTTCTTTTTGTTTCGGCGGGGGGCTGCGCCCCCCGAGCCCCCCTTTTGTTTTACCGACTGCTGCCGCAGCACGCTCGCTGCACTCGCTCGGCTCCCTCTGTGTTGTGGTCTAAGTTCTAACCTAACCGAACCTACTTTTGGACTTTCTGGATTGTGATTCTTTTTGTTCTGGCGGGGGGCTGCGCCCCCCGAGCCCCCCTTTTATTTTGCCGACTGCTGCCGCAGCACGCTCGCTGCACTCGCTCGGCTACCTCTGTGTTGTGGTCTAAGTTCTAACCTAACCGCCGAACCTACTTTTGGACTTTCTGGATTGTGTTTCTTTTGTTTTGGCGGGGGGCTGCGCCCCCCGAGCCCCCCTTTTATTTTGCCGACTGCTGCCGCAGCACGCTCGCTGCACTCGCTCGGCTCCCTCTGTGTTGTGGTCTAAGTTCTAACCTAACCGAACCTACTTTTGGACTTTCTAGATTGTGTTTCTTTTGTTTTGGCGGGGGGCTGCGCCCCCCGAGCCCCCCCTTTCATTTTGCCGCCTACTACCGCAGCACGCTCGCTGCACTCGCTCGGCTCCCTCTGTGTTGTGGTCTAAGTTCTAACCTAACTGAACCTAATTTTGGACTTTCTAGATTGTGTTTCTTTTTGTTTTGGCGGGGGGCTGCGCCCCTTGAGCCCCCCTTTTGTTTTGCCGACTGCTGCCGCAGCACGCTCGCTGCACTCGCTCGGCTCCCTCTGTGTTGTAGTCTAAGTTCTAACCTAACCGAACCTACTTTTGGACTTTCTGGATTGTGTTTCTTTTTGTTTTGGCGGGGGGCTGCGCCCCCCGAGCCCCCCTTTTGTTTTGCCGACTGCTGCCGCAGCACGCTCGCTGCACTCGCTCGGCTACCTCTGTGTTGTGGTCTAAGTTCTAACCTAACCGCCGAACCTACTTTTGGACTTTCTGGATTGTGTTTCTTTTGTTTTGGCGGGGGGCTGCGCCCCCCGAGCCCCCCTTTTATTTTGCCGGCTGCTGCCGCAGCACGCTTGCTGCACTCGCTCGGCTCCTCTGTGTTTTCCTGTTTCTCTCTTGAAGTTTTTCCTGAATTTTTTTCTATAAACCTCACGTAGCCCGAGACCTTTCCAACGAATGCAAAATCGTCGAAATCGGTTCGTGCGTTCTGGAGTTATAGCGTTAGCAAGGAAAACCTGACTTATTTTTATATAGTAGATAGTTTTATTATTGATTTCTTACAAATATCAAATTGTCATCCATACGTCATTACATAGCTGTCATTTGCGTTTTGTTATTCCAAATCTGATTCTTTTTGTTATAACACGTTTTATAGTGACTGACGTTTCATGTCAAGTCACACGGGAATGCTGTCGAACGGGATAAAAAGTATCCTATGTCCTTCTCCTGGCTCTAAACTACCTCCCTGCCAATTTTCAGCTAAATCGGTTCAGCCGTTCTTGAGTTATAAGTGGAGTAACTAACACGACTTTCTTTTATATATATAGATTATCTGTGTAAGCGTAGTCCACAAGATTAGCTATTAAATGAGACCTTTTTATCTTCATAGTACATTTACATGAGAAGTACTTACTGGTCAGATTAGTGTAAAAGCCCGAGAAAAACTAAAATGGCTGCCATTTTACAACCGTGAGAAAATGAAAAAATTTCAGAGCCAATTTGTCGATAAAATATGCCATACGTCATAATGACATTAAAGGGTCGGACACCGGTGTCGGGACACATTGTATATTAATACGCGAGCGAAAAATAATTTTGGATCCCTTTTTTTGACTTAATGGACCTAAAATATGGATTTTTTTATTTGTAGGACAAGGTTACTCTTAAATTATATAACTATTAACCTACCAATATAAAAAAATTTGGTGGTTAGGGTCCTTTCTATCTCTGTTAGCTACCACTTTCAAGAGTTTTTGAAAATAAAAATGTTTTTCGTCTTATCAAAATGTACTCACAAAAAATTAGCTTGTTAGTAATCACAAAAAAAATTGTTCTAGGGCTCCCTGACCATAATCTGAGCTTGTCGCAGGAATCACGATAAAAATAAGTCAATATTTTGATAATAGAATATCAGCTGTAGAAAAGCGTGGTTTGAAACTTATAATTGAAGTTTTTATTTAAGGACGAATTTCGACCATTGGGCGATCTCTAGTATTTTTATACGCTTTTTATTAGCTTCACCTGTATATTTGCTTGTAACCTCAGAACATGTGTTTGTAACCGACTTCTTTGGGCGCGATTTTGACCCACTTTAAACGGCCAGATTTCTTTCAAACTTTGTAGATTTATCGAGGACCGATGACAATACACTAATTTGACATAATTATTACATTTTTCAATTTGTATGTTTGTTTGTAACCGACGCTTTATATAAAAAGCGTGTTTTTAGTATTTTTAACTACATAATATTATTTAATACATAATAAATATTTTTTTGTAAACTCATATTACTGTAACCTAAATTTTAATTTGGTGTCGAGATACTTTGAGTCCCGAAGAAGGACATAGGATACATTTTATCCCGGAAAAAATGTACGGTTATTGCACAATATACTTTATGATTTGCGCGTAAACTATTCAATCGATTTTGATGAAATTTAGTAAGGAGATACTTTCAGTCTCGGAAAAGGACAAGGGATACTTTTTGTGACGGAGAATGTACGGTTCCTGCACAATAAACTTTTATGATTTTTGCCTAAATACTATTAAATATTTAAATTAAATAATCATCGTTAAGAAAGCACAACGTCTATCGGATCAGCTAGTATCGAATAATATCCGATTCTGTATATCATATTTTGTGAGGTTTTAGTATTATAAAGAAAATAAGTAGTTTTTGAGTGCGTATGTTTGTTAGATCTTAACCCAAAAACTGTAAAGAGATCGCTGTATTTCATAATCTGGTTAACACTTAGGCTACATTTTATCCGGAAAATATAGTTATTTCGCAAAACTCGAATGAGCTTAAGAATACTGCAATGAAACATTAATTTGATTTCTTTTATTATTTGTAACAACTATTTACATAACACGTAATTCCTACAGATATTGTTTGAGGTGGTGAGAGTTAATGATGGGCGAGCAGCTGCTGTTGCGCGGGCTGCGCGTGCGCCGAGTGTCCGGAGTGCTCCACCTGGGCGTTGAAGCCGCTGTGGTCGTCGGCGCTGTAGTGCACCGTGCGCACAGAGCCGTCGGCCTCGTGCAGGCTGTAGGAGCCGCTGACCACGTCTCCGTCGCGGGCCTCGTGCTGGGACTTGATGTCGCCGGTGTGCGGGTCCGACACGCTATACTCGAACTCGTACTTGGGGTGAGTCTGGAAACGTCACGCGGCATTAGCGATGTGCTCGATCACATTGCGTGTTCGAAAATAATATTATGTAAGGTCAGGTGGTAGACTCACGTTGTACGCCTCAATCTGATGTCCGCCGTGTCCGCCGTGCAGGCCGACGAGGGGCGCGGCGTGGGCGACGTGCTGCACGGGCGCGACGTGCTGGACGTGCTGGATGAGGGGAGCGGCGTGCTGGATGATGGGGGCGGCGTGGTGGATGAGGGGGGCGGCGTGCTGGATGACGGGGGCGGCGTGCTGGATAAGGGGCGCATACTGCTGGCCGTGCGACAGGTCGTGGCGGACGATGGACTGCGAGGACACGGCCCCGCCGTGAGAGTAGTGCTGCGCGCTCACACACACCACTCCCGCTACCAGAAGTACTATCTGAAAATTATAGTATTTCATTAGTTTGTAGTTCTACAGCTGATTCATCAGGGAATTAGCTATCCCGATCTAATTTGTTCAGAGACTCACTTTAGCGATCATAATGCTAGTTCTTGTGGTACACTCGATTATTGAATGATGTTGTATGCATATGAGCTCAGTTTTTATATTAATATCAGCAGGAGTATTTCGTAAATGAAATTGCTGGTCACATACTTGCTACTTGTTACGGGGCTTTGAACCGGTTTTAACTCAAATTGTGTCAAATTGTAAAACTTATCAATTAACGCCTCATAAATTTTTACCATCTTACACTAATACAATATAAACTTTCGGAGAAATTTAATACTTATCCACGATAGTAAAATGTAAAAGCAAAGCTGGTATACCGTTGCACAGCGCATATCTAGCGATGACAATGGGCATTGTCCAAAAAAATCACATGTACCTTTTCTAATTTTTTTTTCGTTGAAATAGGGTATTTTAAGAATATAAATTAAATATTTTTGAAATTCATTTGATAGTTTCTTTTAAATAAATTTTTAAAGTTTTCTGACGTCACAGACGTCATCATCGGCGGCCGGCAGCATTGAATACATAAAAATTAAAAAAAAGAGCATTGTCAAAATAATTATATCAACAAGGTGTTAAATGTCATAAGAAATACTGACCTTCAAACCCTACGTCTCCTCTTCGTGTTTTTTATATAATATGTTTAGTAAAATTTCCTTTCAATCGTATTTATAATGGCTGGTTCATCAAATTCGTTCTCTTATTTATGTGAAAGCTGATTCGAGAAACTTACCAAAAGTTCAAAATTTACTGTTGGTCGAGTTTATTGCTAATTTCACGTTATGCCTTCCAGTGCATTGAATGTCAAACTAAGGTCATACATAATATTTGTTTAAAAATATAAGTAACTAATGGGTATTTTTTTATTTTATATAAGTACAGAATAACGATCACTGACCTTATTCCTCGAAATGTTTTTGTAATGGGCACAATTTAAAAAAATGGACAATCCCAATTGTTCTGTTCGACCATGTTCGAAACAATTACGTTGATAATAGAGAAAACTCAATTTAGATAACAAGTAACAACACTTTCAGAGTTTTTAGGATTTTTATGTACAAGTGAATCAAATCTTTAAAGATATAAATTATTTTATATAAGTACATATTGTGTATCAAAACTGATTATTAGTAATACTTTTAGGTGTTAGGTCCCCTATAAGTAGTTAGCTGTTACAGTGGGATTGCTAAAAGGGTAACTTTGTGTTTACTTCTGTATAGGAATATTCATGACGCTGGGGCCCTGGCCCATACGAATCAGGAAAAATTTTGCTCTTTTAGCGCTGCTATTTTCACAGTGAACTCTTTAAATTATAATCACTTAGTTTTGTTACAACTTGTATAGTGTATAGTAATAGTTCATAATCTATTTCCTCAATAATTCGTAAGCTATTGAGGAAATAGTTAATAAACTATACTATACTATACTATAAATACTAGCGACTCCCCCCTGGGAGCGGGGATTTTTAGTATTTTTACCTTTTGGGCGTCCTAAACACATTTCAGAAGAAATTGCTTAGGTTGCAACTCACGCACTCTACACACAGTTCAGTCTTACAGTTTTGTTTCATTTTCTTATTGTGTATTTACTGAGTAGTGGTACAGAATAATTGTACATAATATTATGGCAAACTAAAGGAAAATATTTTGTTTCATATTTAAAAGAAATGTATGAGAAAACAATAAAATGATGAAAATCAAACCTTTCCTTGATTTTATCGTAAACTATCCCTTTGAGGAAATCGTTTATAATTAGCAATACAAGCGAATGGCGCAATAGCACAGGATACTTTATACTCAATTAAATTACCGAAAAAAGGAAAAAAAAAGAACATTCTGTTTTCAACAGAAATGTTTCCCTACTAACACTATAAATTGAAGCAATAATACAGGCTACTTTTTTTTATTCTATTCAATTCATTTATTTGCTCTAAGTACAGTAGGTGGTTATCGAGTTCTTCGGGTATATATAAAAATGAATTTTGAAATGTGTTAGTCGCGCTAAAACTCGAAAACGGCTTAACGGATTGGGCTCATTTTAGTATTCGTAGAAGTCCAGGGAAGGTTTTAAAGTGTCACGAAGTTCACTGGCCTACTGGCCTCACCGGGACAGCTAGTATTATCTAAATAATCGGCCAAGTGCGAGTCGGAATCGCGCACGAAGGGTTCCGTACCATTATAGAGCAAAATTAGGCCATAAATTGTGTTTTTTGTATGGGAGCCCCCCTTATTTTTTATTTTATTCTAATATTATTATTAAATATTAAAGTACACATATAACTAAGGATTTAGTGAAAAATTCAAGTACCTACCTGTTGCCATTTTTGATATAGAGCAAAAAATGCCAAAAAAATCACATTTGTTGTATAGGAGCCCCCCTTAAATATTCATTTTATTTTATTTTTAGTATTTGTTGTTATAGTGGCAAATGATATACATAATCTGTGAAAATATCAAATCTCTAGCTATTACCGTTCTTGAGTAATGAGTTACAGCCTGGAGACAGCAAAAAAGGCCAAAAAAATCACGTTTGTTGTATGGGAGCCCCTTTAAATATTCATTTTATTTCATTTTTAGTATTTGTTGTTATAGCGGCAACAGATATACATAATCTGTGAAAATATCAAATCTATAGCTATTACCGTTCTTGAGTTACAGCCTGGAGACAGACAGACAGACAGACAGACAGACGGACAGACGGACAGACGGACAGACGGACAGACGGACAGACAACGAAGTCTTAGTAATAGGGTCCCGTTTTTACCCTTTGGGTACGGAACCCTAAAAAGCATGCAAATATAAAAAAATATATAAATTAATTCTAAAATAGTCTAAAATTAACATTAATATATTATTAGAAGTCAACAATAACCTAAGCAGTAATATTTAAAATAACAAATTAGTAGAAACAAAACAGGAAACACATATAAACTAATTAGAATGTAAATAAATCATAGGAAAAAATAATTAACATTGTCAATGATATACGAAAATTAATTAAATTATTTATCGTCACAATGATTAAAATAAAGGAAAAAATACATAAATTAGTCAAAGTTAGTAGTTAGTAGCACTACATATTATTATAAAACAAAGTAGTTTTTTTCCCTCATGCCCTTTAGTTCCTTCTAATCTTTAAAACTACTCAACGGATTTTGATGCGGTTTTCTTTAATAGATAGAGTGATTAAAGAGGAAGGTTTGTAAGTATAAAAACATCCATTGACCCTTAATTAGTCGCATGGGGTCAAATCACTTTCAAACCCAAAATAATATGTGCTAGAGTTCTTGGAATGCAACGACGCTCTTGGTAGTCTCCTAACTCCTATCGAGGCGGCTGACTGCACGTTCCAGGAGGCATTTCATCAGGCCAAAAACAGAGACAAGTGGAGTGCCCTATCCCAGAAAGCAAATTTTGGTGGTCACGTCCCTCGGCCATGAGGATACGACTAGGAAGGAAGTTATTTCATAAAAGTAAAAAAAATATTAAAATACAAGAATATAATAATTATTTTGATTTTCTTTATTTTATTTGTAACAACTATTTACATAACACGTAATGCCTACAGATATTGTTTGAGGTGGTGAGAGTTAATGATGGGCGAGCAGCTGCTGTTGCGCGGGCTGCGCGTGCGCCGAGTGTCCGGAGTGCTCCACCTGGGCGTTGAAGCCGCTGTGATCGTCGGCGCTGTAGTGCACCGTGCGCACAGAGCCGTCGGCCTCGTGCAGGCTGTAGGAGCCACTGACCACGTCTCCGTCGCGGGCCTCGTGCTGGGACTTGATGTCGCCGGTGTGCGGGTCCGACACGCTGTACTCGAACTCGTACTTGGGGTGGGTCTGGAAACGTCACGCGGCATTAGCCATGTGCTCGATCACATTGCGTGTTCGAACATAATATTATGTAAGGTCAGGTGGTAGACTCACGTTGTACGCCTCAATCTGGTGTCCGCCGTGCAGGCCGACGAGGGGCGCGGCGTGGGCGACGTGCTGCACGGGCGCGATGTGCTGAACGTGCTGGATGAGGGGAGCGGCGTGCTGGATGATGGGGGCAGCGTGCTGGATGAAGGGGGCGGCGTGCTGGATGACGGGGGCGGCGTGCTGGATAAGGGGCGCGTACTGCTGGCCATGCGACAGGTCGTGGCGGACGATGGACTGCGAGGACACGGCCCCGCCGTGAGAGTAGTGCTGCGCGCTCACACACGCCACTCCCGCTACCAGAAGTACAATCTGAAAATTATAGTAATATTATGTCATTATAGTTTGCAGTCCTTCAGCTGACTACTTGATATTCCCGATTAACTTTGTTCAAAGACTCACTTTGGCGATCATGTTGGTGGTTCTTGTGGTACACTCGATTGTTTAATGATGCTGTATGAATATGAACTGGGATTTTTATATTAAAATCTGCAAAGGTATTTCGAAAATTAATTTACATGCTTATACTTGTTTGGGGTCATTGAACTGGTTTTAATTGAGAAGTCGAGTCATGACCTAACATAATCATTACATTCACTATGACGCATTGTGAAGAACAATTAAATTAAACAAACAATTAAATGAAAAATAAAGATATGAAAAGTTTATCAAGTGTAATTAATTTATAAATATTACTTAAACAGCTTTTAAGACTTATTCGTCGAGAAAAACAAATTTGGAAATTGGAACTAATAAAAAATATACTAAGTATAAACATCGATAACTTGTAAAAATACAAGTTTACTTTAACAGAAATATGTTGATTATTATCTTATTGAAGCCTTATTTCCATGTTTTATGAAAAAAAATGTAGTTTATTTAAGGTTACACCATATTTAGATGATTTTAGGAAATAAAAGATTTGAGTTGTATGAAGTAATGTATTTAACATTCAGCAAAAACATCGTCTTTGCCCAGCACCCATTAAACATTTTCAAACGTTTCATAAAATGTATTCAATTACATTAACACTAACAAAAGAAAACGGTAAAAGACTAAAACTAAAGAAAATATAATACAAAAGCTAGCAAACTGAATCGCTTTCTGAAGCATAAGTCTTGGGCCGTCGTCCCACTATGAATACACCTTATGAAATGCTGTGCCATAGTCCATCCGTTATCCGTATTCCATAATCTAAGTTAAGCGTAGCAGAGGCGTGTTTAACCGTGGAGCAAGGCGCCGTGAGCGGCGACCACGGGCGCGTGGGCCACCACTCCGGGATGCGCCGCATGTCCGTGCCGGCTAACTACAGCGTTGAAACTGAAAACATTATGAATGCATCAATGTTATGGGATAGTACCTCAGTGTATGTTACAAGTGTGTAGTTTAATGTAGGCACGCTGATTAAGGCAAATAATACACATTTTAACCAAATCGCGCATTTATTAATGCCCATTTTCTGAGGTTTTTAACAAGAGCCTCATCAACAAAATTGTTTATTAGTTTACATTTGGGCGTTAGCGAACCAAAAAAGCTAGTGATTAAATAAACTCCAATCAAAAAAGGTATGAGAAAAACAACAACAACAACAGATATAACAACATATTACAATATTTTGTTATATCTGATTCTATAATCGTGACGTGAGAGAGCCATGCTTCGGCACGAATGGGCCGGCTCGACCGAAGAAATACCACGTCCTTACAGAAAACCGGCGTGAAACAGCGCATGCGCTGTGTTTCGCCGAGTAAGTGAGTTTACCGGAGGCCCAATCCCCTACCCTATTCTCTTCCCTACCCTCCCCTATTGCCTTCCCTTCCCTTCCCATCCCTACCCTCCCCTATTACCCTATTCCCTCTTAAAAGGCCGGCAACGCACCTGCAGCTCTTCTGATGCTGCGAGTGTCCATGGGCGACGGAAGTTTCTTTCCATCAGGTGACCCGTTTGCTCGTTTCAAAAAAATTATAAATAAAATATTTCATAAAAAAAATCTCATACTAGAAGATATTGAGAGTAACAGGGAACTCACACAGCAAAACATATTACATGTTAAGTTTGCTGCGTGATCCTATCTAGAAGTAGAATCAATCCTTCTGAAAATGTATGCTTATATTTATTATTTACCCATTGTGGTCATCAGCGGAGTAGTTGACGGTACGGACGGTGCCGTCAGGCTCGGCGACGGAGTAGGAGCCCTTGACTACGTCACCATCACGCGCCTCCCACTGGTTCTTCTGGTCACCCGTGTGGCCGTCAGCGACGCCGTAGTTAAACTGGTAGCGGGGATGCGCCTGGAGAACAAAATAAGCGTTAATTATGTTGTTTTAAAAGCAAAGGTTTGTGAGTGTATTTGTTACTTGTTCACGCAAAAACTGCTGAACAGATTAGTGTACCAAGTAGTGTTGCAAGTCATGGCTCGTCACGCCTAAACTCCTGAACCAAAATTTGATAATATGGTGATACTATCATGAGATACTGTGGTCCCGGAAAAGGACAAAGGATACTTTTTATCCCAGAAAAATGTACGGTTCCTGCGCGATAAACGAATTTTGGCACAATGGAGTTGCAGGCGTCATCTAGTATTTGACAAAGTAACTTATATTTTGCTTTCTTTTTTAACGAGATGTTATTAATGTAAAGAAAATTTTTATGCTTTTCAGAAAAGCATAAAAAATTTCTATCTGTATTTTTAAACATTCACTTTCCAACCGTCAGTTTCACCGTCAAAAAACATATTTTGGTTATGCATGAAAAACTGAACAATTGAAAATCCAATACAAACGTTCAATAATTTATTATATTATATTTGACATTGACAATTTACCTAAAGCTCTGGGAGCTACACAATGACCCACGATGGGTCATCGTGGGTCATTGTGTACTGTAGACCACGATCACTTGGTGTTAAACACAATGGTGCCTGGTAATCCACTGGCCATCGTTCGTCATCATACACCATTACCCCGTCTACACAATGGCGATGCCTTGTAGTGGCTGTACCATTGTGAATCTATACACCCGTACAAACACTCGTACAAAATTAAGGGATACACGTGTAGTATGAACATTGCACATACTTACCTACATAAAGTCCCACTATTTCCATTCCCAGTATTTTACTATTTCTTACGGAAACGGATTTCCGCTTGGAATGCCCAAATAGAAACTTACATATACTTCAGCGGCAACGGCGTGCGCGACGGGTGCGGCGTGGACGATGGGGGCGATCGGCGCGATGGGAGCGTGCGAGACCACCGCACCGTGACCTGTGGGTTTGGGGAACATTCGGTGAGGTTGGGTTATAACCATGTCACTACAGCACATTATTTGTAGTAAGGCTGGCTTCACATCCGGGATCTCCGTACGGGCTGGCAACATGGGCGCCCGGAGCGTGAGCAGATATTACGATACGCTAGAACATCGTTTCAGAACGACGCGGAGCGGGTCGTGTGCAGAGATTGCAGACTAATCCGCGTTGTTATATTGTTATGTGTATGTTCTAGCGTCTCATAATTAAAGTTTTAAAAATAAAGACAGTTAGCCTATCTTACGAACATTGTTCGTTCGTCAAGACGAACGTTGTTCGTAGAGTCCACATCCTGAGTTCGTAGAGTCCGGTCCGGTGTTGGGGCGAAACGCGCGTCGAGGTTTTCAACCTGCATGGTGGTGAGGGGCCTTGCACGGATTTGCCAACACGGATTTGCTTGTGTGGTGGTGGTGTTTGCAGGTTCTTGCATGCGAGTGTACGCATAGACAGCGTGGGAGAGGAGGGAGGTGCTGTACGCATGCCTATGCGTGCACTCACTCATTTATTTAAAGGTTGAGGTTTATTTCGCGGAATATTGCTAAAAATAATAACAAACTTAATTTTAAAATTACAGTGACAAAAACATTGTTGTTTGTGCAGTAATAGAAAAAAACATTTGACAGCTTTTTGTCAATATCAATTCAACGGTTATTTAACCATCGAATATAGAATAAGGGCTTCTACGTCTGGAGAAAACTTATAAACTGCACTTAACACTGTTCATAGGTTTTCCACCCAAGCGGGCGTCCACAGCAGCTAGCAGAGGCCTTAACCTTAAATTGAAACTCATTATCTCTATCTTACTTTACCTAAACCGACACCACCCCAAGCGGGTCCACCCCATGCGGGTGCGCCCCAGGCGGGGGCTCCCCAGGCGGGGGCAACAGCACGGACGACCGGCGCCGGGTGACCGAGCACGATGCTCTGGGAGGACACCGCGCCGTGGCCGGCCGCGATGAGCCCCGCCTGCGCCGCCGCCACCAGTGAGCAAACTAACAGCACCTGGGGAAACAGAAATCAATAATCTGGTATATAAAATTCTCGTGTCACAATGTGCGCGAACTCCTCAAAAACGGCTCAACCGATTACAATTAAATTTTGTATGTACAATCATAGAATTTGATTCCTAGGCAGATGGATGACCTAAGTAATTTAGTCGCATTACGTCAAACCCATATTATCCGACCGATCACAGCTAACATTGAATTGACATAATCCGGCCAAATGTCGTAGGTCCGTCAACTGCCTAGGAATCAATTTCTTCGATGGTGCATTCGTTAGGCCTGAAAATTAATGGGTTTTTATAATATACTTTTTGGCAAAACAATGTTTGCCGGATCATGCATTTAAATTTTTTTTTCCATTTTTGATGGTAAAAATAGTCCTGTGCGAGCTTAGTCGGTCCGGTAATATTGAACTATATGTTTATAAGTAGCGTGTTCACAATTTAATGGCGCTACTAATCGTATCCCTTGCTGCTTTCTTGAGCTGTATTAGTTAGTAGTATGCTAGAAAGACTACCAGAGTCCTCGTGGTTGTTGCGATTGCGTACACTGATAAAATCCTCTTATAACCCTTAAATTTTCAATTTAGCTTAAAGAAAAGAAATCGCGAAAAATTTAACATCTTTTCAAATAAAGTTGAAATACTCAGCAGTTACCGATTACGATGAAAACCACTCGGATAACAATTAGAAGATGAAAAACTAAACAGAGTAATCTGAGTGCAATGAACTCTGAGTACTACGTAAATAGTATGCTTCCAGTACTCCTAAATTTACCTCACAACAGCTTACAATGAGTAAGTAAAAGCATAGAAAAAAGTTAAAATATTAAGTGAATTTGTAGATTTTTTTAACTAGAGACACCTATTGGCTTTCAGTAAACGATGTTATCACTAATCCGAAAAGCACTGTTTACCTTTGCGAACATTTTCCTTAAATTTCTATTTTGCACGTATGCTCACTTTCACACTAGAACCTAATCTGTACCTAAATTTGAGATAACTAGTGCTTATATACGAGCTGCATTAGACATAACCTATAGGTACAAACCCTAGGACCCGCCCGCAGGGCCACAGAAATATGTGTATATGTATAATGGGCGCAGTCAACACACAACACTACTCTCAATAGAAAGATTAGTATGGACTTACCTGCGACTAAAATATAACGTGAATTAAATAAAACAAAATACGATAAAACTTTGATTTTTTTGTTTATGTACTTAATATAATCACATCACATGGATCTCCAAATAAAAATATCTAAGGAGGAAAAAATGCTAGAAAAGTCTTCCATCATCACGTGTATTCTTATAATGATCTTCCACAGCTGTGTATATTATTTTAATTAGGAAAAATCGGTATGTATAGGTGGAAGTTGTAATAAAATATAGTATTGTGTGAAAAAATTCCTTTTTTTGGACTACTCACAAAATTGGTTTACCCGCTATTGCTGAAATTAGATCTAGTAAAATTTCTGAGCGGAAATTTGATTTTCAAAATTAAACCGCAATAAACAACACTTAAAAGGCTTTCGTTTAGGTGTCGGCAATATTGGATTGGATTATTTTTATTTTGATTTAGAAAAGTACACACGCTATAATATTTTACTTTAACAGATTATATACCGGCATACCCATACTAAGCTACCGCGACTATAGTTGAACTCAATTGGTTTGATAACTGTAAATTTATATAGTGTCTGTAGGTTAGATTAAATTAAGCTTTTAGTACAACTAACGCCATAAGTGTTTAGTTTTAACGTTTCTATATTTTATGGGTCAATATTTCGTTTTCACATTCAATAAGTTTGTAATCTTTATAATCATTTCCTGTTATTTTATGCCGTCGCGTTTATTAAACACCAGCAACCATACATAACTTATCCAAAAACTAAAAAGATAAAAAAATATAAATACAATAATGCTACATTGCTGCCTAAAATACATACATATTATCCCACAGAGTTTTCTTGCTGATTGTACTCACTATTTTGTGGTTTTAACAAAAACGTTCATAAAAGTAGATTTGATAATATCTCAATGACATTTTTTGTTTAAAAAGTTGGTAATCCGGTATCGGCAACAGACAGGTTAAATTAAGGTTAAGTCTACCAAAGTAGATCGCATTCTTTCTCACATGTGATAATGCAGTCCAATTTTTATACCTCGAATGTCGTTTCGAAGGCTGTTTATTGGAACGAAGTTCCTTATCGCGTGCTGCGAAAGGGGGCTAGACGGAAAAAGTTATAACGACACTTTTTTGTTAGTACCTGGCTACTTGCACAGTAGGGGCAGAGGGCGTTGATAGTATTCCTGGGCGTCAACTAGATCGCGTTTTTTTATAACTTCGTTCCATCCAGATGTCCCTTGACACCTCTCAAGTTTTTCACTCGAGTGCGTATGCCCGTGAGTAGAACAGGAAGAGATTGACGCGGCTTTTGACGTATCAGAACAAGGAATTATTCAAAACTGGACTTGTCATATAAATACAAATTATTGTGAAAATCTAAATAAAGTGAAAGTCTATAAAAAGTAGTGTGTTATTAAGATTAACATAATATTATGACTTTCGACCCAGTACAACTCAATCTAACCTAACACAACACCAAATTAAATTCTATGAGAATTGGGCCCTAGAGCCTAAAATAGGTTAAAGTTTGTCCAACCTTGGTGGAGACAAATTTGCATTACAAAGGCGGGTCGTGATAAGCGGGTCAGCCATTCACTGTCACACATACTGCATACTTTACATTAAGCGTTATAGATTATATTCAGAATGCATACAATATGTTATTGACATTTCACAGAATAAGGCTAGTTTTACATCGATGTAGAATGTTGAGGTCAGGCTGTTATATTCACAGCAAAAAGCGTTCACTAAAATATAAAAAAGTGAGTGAGAGTTAACAGACATCATTATGTTAAGCTAGTAAAAGAAATTTAAAATTTTCAGGTATTCATGAGAATAGCATAGAAAATTTTGTTACCTTTAAAGATTTGCCATACTCTGAGGAAGGTAAAAATCTTTTCATTTTATTTTTAACTGTTCCTTCTAAATGAAGCCTTAAAATTTATTGGGATTAATTTTCAATTTTCCAATTTTCACATTCATAACCGACTACGGCAAAAGCTAAATAGCAAGGGTAATTACGTCTGCTACGAGTAACTTTAGTACCAGCAGTACAAGTAAAGATTTTTAGGCTCAATTTACACCGCCGCGCGCCGCGGAATAGAATGGAAGCGACTTTTTGTAACGAAACTGTAATTGTCTGGTTTAATACCTCTATGGTAATAGCACAATAATTAACTTTATGTCAACACTATAAAGGCGCCTGAGGAGGAGTAGCCTCCGCTTGAAGCAAACCGAGGCAGCAGAGAGAGGAAGTGGAGACGTCTCCACTTGTGCGGCATCGGGTCGAGCGGCTGCCTCTGCCTGAGTCTGCCTCAAATGGATTCGCAGCTCAACATGTGTATATTCATTATGCTGTGTACAGTTTTTTTGCAAAAAGTCACTTCCATTCCATTCCGCGCCGCTATAAATTGAGTCTAAGCCTATTTAAAGTCAAAAGCGATCGAGCTAGCATCCTGTCACATTTGTGTTACACACTGTGACTATAAATGCTCTAGTTTTGATCGTAGATGTTAATTAGATGAAAGTGTGTTAGGTAATATGGACAAAGAGATATTTATGTGAAAGATTTAATCGTATCTTACGTGAAACATATCGCAATGAATACAAATATTCTGATGTATATGTTTGCATAGGATATTAAAATATAGTAACTATTAGTTTGGTTATCTAAATAAATTATGTCTGAGTAAATAAAAATATATTTAAATTTTGTTAGTCTCGCTATAATTCAACGGCTGAACCGAATTTCCAAATGGTTCAAAATATTCGTAGAAGTCCAGAGGTTATACGGTGAGAAAATTTAAAACCTAAATGATGCGAATTCACGGGTCATCTTATAATTATTATCAAATTTAAAAATGGAAAATTTAAAAATACACAAATTAATTAACTTTCTTTCAACTTCAATACAGCCAAGGATTTCCAATAAAAATGTTTATAAGAAAACATTTTACACGAATATACACGAAGAGCGTCTAAACGCAAAAGAATTTAACAACTGTAGATCGAATTCGAAACATTTACTTCTAATTTTATTGGCGTTAAACATTTGTACTATGTAAGTAATGTAATAAGGATATTTTGACCACCTATACGTATTGGATATAAAATGCACTTGCACTTGTCGAATCGACACTAACGACGACTTTAACGGCCGCACTCAACGAAATTAATTATAAAATAATTTGATTTAATGCCTGATGGAAAAGTACCATAGAGCTCACATCAAAATCCACAAATCCATATTAATATTATAAATGTGAAAGTGTGTCTGTCTGTCTGTCCGTCTGTCTGTCTGTCCGTTTGTCTATCTATCTGTCTGTCTGTCTCTTCACGCCCAAACCGCTGAACCGATTTTGCTGAAATTTTCCATGAAGATACCTTGAGTCCCTGCAAAGGATATAGGATACTTTTTATCCTGGAAAAAATGCACGGTTTCCGAGCGATAAACTAATTTTGGCGCAACGGAGTTGCGGGCGTCATCTGGTTTAATTTAACTATGCAACCATTTATTTAAATGTTTCTGAGTGCAGTTAGACTTTTGACAGAGTGCTTTAAGAAAATCTTATTACTTACTTACTTATTATTATATATTCCAGTTATCACATAGTTGTTAGCGATATCCTATAGATTAAAATATCTTTAAGCGAATAGTAGGAAATAAAGCCTATTTTGGCTACCTTTTTAAAATTAAGTAACTTACTTTTCAGTGCACGTTATCAGACCTACATCAACTTCAGCATTCAAGGTTAACTTTAATATCAGTTATGACTCATCCAAGTGTCAATAACCTTTGGCGCTTGAATATGTAAATACGACCGGTTGTGTTACTCACTTACAGTTCACAAAGGGTAACGCTAATGTCGCCTCAACTCTGCCATTTACGGAGCATAAATTAATGCTAAGTAGATGTTGTAGGCTTCATTCATAAAATGCGTTATGTTTGTGTTTATTGAGTGTCATTTGTATGTGTGAAGTAAGATTGAAAAAGTAGGGAAATGCTGATAGAATATCCTCTAAATTTTCACTTCGTTAAGCTCAACAATGTTAAGCCATCTAACTGTTTTTTAACCGACTTCAAAAAAAGGAGATTATCAATTTGACGCGTATGTTTGTAATATTTCCAGAGCTGCCCAATTTTCGTATATGTTAGTCTATATCAGCGTCTTAACAACTGTGCCAAATTTCAAAAGTGTATGTATGTACTATGTATGTATCTATGTATGTTTCTATGTTTTTATGTTTGTGTTCGCATATCTCTGGAACTACCATTCAGATTTCAGTAATTATTTTTTTTGTTGTACTAGGTATTGTTCAACTTGGGGAATAGTGCAAGTTTCATCAAAATCGGTTCAGTAGAAATGAATCAAAATAAAGTGGCTTTATAAGATGTTTAATTTGCAATATTATTATAATATCTCTCTATGTATCTTAAACACGAAACAAATATTCAGTATCGAAGATTTTTGTTTCGTGTGTAGAATCGATAAAAAGAGATAATATTTCATTTGCTTACCAAAATAGATGATGAATAATGAAGTTATGAAACATAATTATTATACGTAGCTATTTAGCAGCATCCATTCTAATTTTGATCCATTATAACGCTGAAGCTGTAGCCAATTAAAGGATGTAGAGATCAGTTCGAAGCTACGAGAATGAATAGGATTTGATAATTTAATATTCAGTTATTGTTAACACAATAAACTTAAGGAACAGCAGCTTTAATAATTTATGAATATTACAATTATTACACATCATTGAAAAAAAGTTATGTAGATTGTTGGTATCTTTCAATATGTAACTATGTAATATTTTTTATAACAACTTTAAGAATTATTATAATGTGCGTAAATAGGGCCCAGATTTAGCTTAGGAGTAAAAGAACAATTCGTGAGCAGGAATGGTTGAGGTATTATAGTAAAAAATCATCACAAAAATCTATTTGGATCATTTAACTACTACTATAAACTGCCTTATTAAGTTGCGAATTACAGAGACTCTTAAAAAATTAGCTAAATTACGTCATAATATACATTTTCCCGACTTTAAGAAGATTTATTGTTAAGCATTGCATATAAAATCACTTTTATTAGTATCGATTTACGCCTATTAGTATTAATTAGTCGGTATTTTGTAGTATTTGCGCTAGTGGTCCTAATTGATTGGATTGACAAAGCCAACATTGAAATGTATTTTAAATCCGATTGCAACAGAGCTTAAGTGCTGTGTAGAGATAAAGTATCTTGTATGCATAACTCGTGCAGCAATAATTACAATCCCTATATCACACTATTCATTTTATTCAAGGCTTGGTGCAGATATTATACTATAGAGTATTTTGAGAATGGTCCGCGTTCGGCACTTGATATGGGCTATGGCTATTGCATGTTTTTCATTTTTTTTTCGGTTTTCTAAATTAAGATTTTAAATTGAGTCAAATCGATAGGATGTAGGTGTGGAATTAGGATATTCAAGTATGAGGTTTACCTGATTAACCTCATCCGGACCTGTCCCGTATCGTTACTTACCCTGGTAAGTAAACGATACGGGACAGGTCCAGATAATTTAAATTTACGCTTAACTGACATCATGGTGCGATATATACCATTTTGTTGTACATATACAGGGTGTAACAAAAATAAGTGAGAATACTTTAGGCTGTGTACGTGTTCCTTGTAGAGAGCATTGTGAAAGTAGCAGCGCTGAAAGACCAAAATTTTTTTTCAATTTTGTATGGGGAAACTCGTGACGCTCGGGCCCTTGCCCATACAAAAGTGAAAAAAAAATTCGTCTTTCAGTGCTGCACTTTCACAGTGAACTCTCTACAAGGAACACGTACACACCCTAAAGTATTATCACTTATTTTTGTTACACAATACACATTGTATAATATTCTTCTTATAACTTGAATTCCCTTTCATCGATATTTAATTGTATCATTTAATAATTGTTTTATCTTTTTTATGTATTCAACTTTACTTATGGCCGCGCTCAGAATCGATATAACTTCAATTTCATGAAGAGTTTGTCAGACTATGAGGCTATGAAGCTTAAGTCAAAATCTTCATTTAATTAAAATTAAATAATTAATGTTCCCACTGCTGGGCAAAGGCCTCCCCCAAGGTCTTCCATCTGTCTCGCTCCAACGCCACCGCAGGCCAGCCTGGTTTATGGGCATCCAGTTCATCTCGCATAGGCTTAAGGCTCATAAAAAAAAAAATATGTTCGTCTCTGTGTGCGAGTAAGTCACTATATTATATATACATATTGCTGCGGTATGTGAAGCAGGTGTAGCTAACGAAAGGAAATGATAAAGTGCCTGATATCGAGGCAGGTCTTATCGCAGTTATCCTCATATGTTACGATAGCGAAATACTTTAATTAGTGGAAAATTTATTGACATTAATGCGAATGAAAGCAGCAACGCCTTGGCCGAGTTTTGACAAAAAATGGTTTAAGTTTAATATCTAGAGTGTCAGCAAGTCGTGACCACAAAAAATTCAGTAAAAAGTCACGCATATCAAGGACTTAGTCCGTAACCACTAACCTGTAGATCTAGATTTTTCATAAAGCCGAAATACCTATATTTGAATATATTAATTGTTATATTGTAACATATTGTGTATGTGTAATACATCATTAGTGACATATTCTTATTCAATTATTGTAGAGTCTTTTCTTTTTGCAAATTAATTTGGATTGACAATAATGAGTTTTACATAGAAAGCACTTATTTTTCTAACGAACTGAAAGTTTATATAGAGCTTTGGTACATGTATATAGGCATTAGATTTTTGATAATGTCTCAATGTGGTGACGTGAAATGAAACCATAATAATATAAGCACAAAGGTGCCTACTATAACAACATTGGATTTAAAAGTGCTCCATTTATGAGTTGCAACATCGAAAAAGGTAAGTTTTCATACCACGCCTTAAATTAGTCATACGCTATTAGATCGTTGTTTATGAATCCAGTGCTTTATAATTAAAAAGTGTAGTAACATGTGGCGGTGTCTTGCGACAATGGCGGTTGTGTCAGGGCCGCGCCCACAGGTGAATGTCCATACTCCATGCACGTGTGTAGGACCTTTGTGGTCTCCAGGCTGGAGTTGACATTATAGTTAAAACTATGAGACGAGCTATAGAAGTTTTGTATCAATATGAAGACGTGTATGACATGTCAGATTATATGGATTTCAGCCTGCCTATACGTCTGTTGAATCGATCTTTTGGATCAGGTCACTGATAATTTCTATAAGAACTAAACCTTTTTAAGTTTTGTAACAAATTTATTTTAAGCAGTGATTGGTGACAATACGTCTAAAATGATGAAACAATATTATAATCTACAGGTAATCAACTAATTAAAACATATTTTTATGTGCTCCAATAGCTTTAAGGTTAAGCCATAAATCCACGATTAATGCTAAACGAACCAGTTACAAAAATATCTATATGAAACAACCTAAACGTCCTTGTATCAAGTAATACATGGTGCACAATCCCGCTCGGTCCAGTTACAGCACTTTCACTTACATTGTACGGTCACTTGCGCAACAAATCGAGTACAATGCCAAAATGACTAAAAATATCGATTAAAAATCACGTTGCATACTTAGTAATAATGGAATAGTGCAATTATCAAATGTTATATTTTCCGCAACTTTTTTAAATATCGTAATGAGACGGTAGCCGGTAACTGTATTTTATAAATTGTATTGATTTGATATGAGATCTCATAATTTTATTAGTAGTTAACAATCTGCCTGATTTTGAATGATATACAATTTTGTGATCCATATATTGTGTTGCGTAAAGAATATCAGGATCACAATGTCGTTTTAGGTAGAAATGATGAATCGTTGCAAACATGTTTCTAAAAGTATTACAACAACTTTATTCAATTCAGGATTAACAGGGACTATGATACAAAACGTCTTAAATAAACACAAACAAACTTAAAAATATTCAGTCTATGAAACTATGATAATCGTTTTTAAGACAGTCTTGATGATTTTTGCTCATTATAACAATGAGTTAAGGAAATAATAAAAAAGATTAAGCCCATCAGAATACACAAAAATCACAATGACACAAAAAATTCAATACCGTTTTTGTTTCAGCGGATTGCTATAAATAGCTCATGTTGTTTTTCAACTTAGAAATTGACTTAAACTATAGAATTCAAAACACAGAGCAAAAAAGCACAGACTTATTTACTATGATAATATATAGCTAAGCCGTGAAAGCTTATTTGCTCTGCCATAGGTACTTATAAAGTTTGAGTTTTTAACACAAATCATTTCGCAGCATTTAACTTAAAGATAATTCGAGATTTAATCGGAAGACAATAAGGAATCTGCGATTCACTTTCCACTTCACACTGCTCACAACGAAAAGTGAAATTCTGCGTTTGCTTATTTCTAATTTGTATTTACAGCCTAAATATCAAATATATCTAGTAAATTAATAACTGGCTTCTTCTTCTTTACAATTTTTCGTACAACTTCCTTTTGATTGGAAGGTCGAGGCGGCTTGTGGTATCGGTCGTCATCAAATGCATCGTCAAATTCTTCATCTGATTCGTGCGCATACTCCGGTGGCTCTGCAAACCTTGGGGGCTTCTTATTTTTTCTTTTGGGTACTAAAATATAATCATCCAGATCTTCGTACGGTTCTGGATTCTTGCTTGGTCTGTGCTTATTTTTGGAACGCAAAGGAGGTAAATCTGCAAATAGTTTTTCCGGTGGAATATCAGGTATTCCATGATAATCGTTTTTGGTCGGCGACCATTCCCCAAACTCATCTTGTGGTTTTACTGGCTTATATTGGTCATTATGTTTGTACATGTGAGCAAGTTTTTCCATATTATTGGACGATTCACTCATGTATTTCTCATATTCGCTTTTATAACTATCTATTGGGGGATATTTTTGACGACGAAAATCGAAATCCGGAACATTTGGATAGTAGTTACTTTCCTTTATTTTGTGTTTATGCTTGCAGTCGGGGTCAAAATTAAATCCGATATGACTCTCGGCTGTAGCTTCGGGCCCAATGTCATCTCGCGGGTGTTTTATGCTGATGCTGTGGGTATAGTCACTAGGTTCTAAATCTGCGGGATATTTCGGCCTTTTAACAAACTCATAGTCTCTGAACAAAGCTTCGTAAGGGTGCCGTTTTCTTTTTCTTTCGCGCATTGGTGGTTCATAATTTTGATCTTCGGGATAATCGTACTGTCTTCCGTAATCTCTTAGAGCTTTCTCTTCCATGGCGTCACTACTCACTTGGACATTAGGTATTTGTATGTCCTCGTTATTTACCATTGCAGAAAATCCACTTTTAGGACCAGCGGAATATTCAACACTTCTCATAGATCCATCTGGTTCAACAACACTGTAATGACCTGAAAACAAAATTGTACAATATTCATAATATACCAGATAATACGATAGTCGTAACCTTTATTGCTTAATTTGTCTTTGTACTAAGTACTAAGACTACTAAGTAGGATAATTTATTTGTTACCTTTAACGGAATCACCTTCTTTGGCTTCCCAAACAGTTTTTATATCACCAGTATGAGTGTCAGCAACGCCATAACCAAAAGAGTAACTCGGATTCTCCTGCAAGGGCATTATTATATTTTCAATTATTTTTAACATATTATAGATACAATAGGCTTGATGACTATTTTCTTTTTCTTATTGGTAATTGAAAGACCCTTAAAAAATAGAAACATCACTGAAAGAATGACTCTGATAGCTTAAAAATTCACCAAGATATGACAATTCAAACATCTCATAGACCTGCCCGAAACGCTCCATACAAAGTGAGTACGAAAGACTGACGTCACTCTTTCTTAGTTTGTACGTATCAGGAGAGAACTTTGTTCGATAGGTAGGTATATTAAATATTGCGTTTATGAAAGTGGTTTCATAACAAAAGTTGCTTTAATTGCATAAGTTATCGAATGGTATACAAATATTAAGAAATGTAATTGAAAAACAAAATCGACTTGATTATCCAACTTTGAAAGCTCGTAACAAAAAAAGTACAAATGCTATCGAGCTGAAATTTTGGGAATACTTATTTTTTACCGTTATTTCTTTATTTTATTAACAAAATTTGCTAATCTTTGACCTTGTCATCATCCCTATTAAATTTTATTACATTGGTTGCAGTTAATCTTGCTGGTACATATTTATACTACAAGTATCATAAAAACAAGTATAATGATGACTATTGATATTTTTACTCAATGATAAGAAGTGCTGACATTGATCATTATGACTTTTATTAAGTAATTAATACTGCGCAGACATTTTCTCGCAAAAGAAAAGTACGAGTAATGAGCTCGCGTGCATTAATTTTGTTTTAAGCTTTAATTATGACAATTTGTTGCATGCGAGCCGTTCGTATTAGTATTCAGAATAACAAATGAGTCTTATCGTTTCTGTAAAGTCGCAATGTCACTTGTGTAAGCATCGAAAATACGTGAGACTTGAGAGTATAGATGTCAGTCCGTCCGTCTGATCGCTATAACACGCACTAGACACTTTCATTCGCGATACGCTTCATGAATGCCAGTTTCTTTGTGGAAACTTAGTTTTATGTGCCTCTTAATGGTCGCATGACTTTGCTTTATTAACGAGAAACAACGACGAGCGTCGATGAAAATAATTTTTTAAAAATTACTTGAAATATTTTTACTAGATGACGCCCGCAACTCCGTTGCGTCTAAATAGGGATCTCTCGGAAATCGTACATTTTCCGGGATAAAAAGTATTCTATATCCCTTTTTTGGACTCAAAGTGTCTCCAGTTTGAGCGGTTGTGGCGTGAAGAGGTAACATACATACTGCATACATACAGATACACTTTTGCATCGATTAAAGTATTATGGATATATTATCTTCAGAGAATTTTTTTTTGTTAAGATTAAAACCTTTTTCTCTTATGTGTGGCAATATTTCTCTTATTTGTGTCTTCATATTTTATTTTTATCAAAAATATTACTCAAAGCACAATAGCGAATTAACTGCGTTAACGCTTCATGGTTTTTAAGTGCTATCATGTCATTACCTTCTGACATTTCATCGAGTTCAAGTTCAAGATGAATGGCAACTGAAGAGGCTATTACGATTATGTGTGAAGTATTAGTACACACTCCACTGCTTAAATACCATGACAATTCACTTTCATTCATATCCGCATCCATTACGTATTATATGTGCTACTGCTTATTAATGTATAGAATGTATTTTGGAATTAATGTTTATTTTCACATTGATTAATTATTCTTTAATGGTAATTACTTCCAAGTTCAAATAATTAGTGTCGTTACGATTTTCAATAGTGTCTACTTCCTTTTGTAAACTGAAATTGCTTTGAAGTAAGTTTATTTTTAATCTATGCTGTTACTTTTTAGTACTTTATTGCATTAACAATTACTTTATTAAATTAACAATTACTTTTTAGTACTATATTGCAGAAAAAAAACTTTTTTTTGTTTGTTTTTGAATAAAATCTCAGCTGGAAAGTTATGAAAAACACAATTATAACAAGTTATTAATTATTACGTTTCTTTTTAATGAAAATATCTAATTATAAAAAATTACAATATTAAATTGATGCAGTCTAAACAATTGCAATAAAAATTAAGTGCCATTTTTTAGATTGCATAATTTATAATATTAGTAATATTAAAAACGTGAACCAGTTCCAATTACTTTTACCTACATAAAACGAGTCCAGAGAAAAGTGGGTGAACAACATCTGGTGATACAATTTCAACAGACTCACTTTCAATATTTGCCTACGACAACATAATATTACGTGCGTTTCGCAAATTGACGTTGTTATATACTTTTTTAAATACTCAAGTAGCGCAATGTAAATTGTATAGAAATATTGTAAGCTTTAATCATAAATAAAATGGTCACTTTAGGTCTTCATGCTATTTAAAAATCGACACAGGACATATAATAATTCTGCCAACTTTCGTTCAAAAAAGATTTATTTCCTAAATTCTAGGACCAAAACTTAGGCGCTATCTTTTGCGTAAGTTCCGATGCAGTTCCATACTCCATAACAATGAGTGGTTACGTAAAATTTCAAGTCAGACGTCCACTCACATTAATTAAATTGTCACAGACTGTAATAGCGAAGCTAACAATCACTGCGAACGCGATGTTTAATTAATATACCTTTTACTTTCCACATACTATAACGTTCAGTGCCTTTGATTTCTGGTCACATACATTTCATTTCTATTCTGTTTGTGTCTATCTGATATTTTATATAGTTTTTAGTTTAGGCAATATATTCAATTTATTATTTTTAATATACGTTCAAGAAGAAATTCTTTTAGTATGCGGGAACTATAGAATTAAAAAGCTATCCCATGTCCTTAACCGGGATTAAGTGTCGCCACATCTTATCTTAATCAACGATTTCGGCGTGCAGACGTCACATTTTTATAAATATGAATTTTTAAATTATAAATACAAAAGTTTACTTACTTGATTCACCTGAGAGTGAGGATAAGCGATTTCATGATGAGCTATGTCCTCTTGTCCAAGTGATGATAAGATCTTGGTAAGAAAGACCTATAAGAGAGTTTTTAAATTTCAATTAAATTATTTTTCTTAACATTCAAGTACTAATTTATTCAAGACGTAAGTGAAGGTGAACAATAGTTACGAAGTAAGCCAAGACTCATAAATGCTAAAACTCTAAAAGAAAGAAGATAAAGCTAAGCTAAAAAAAAGTGTACACTGATACAGAAAATTAAGATTATTTCAATTAACCTACCATAACCATAAGTATGTTAGCCATAATCACTGTTTTTCTCTGTCCCATCCACTATGTTTTTTCACTGTATTTGTGTGTATTTTTTATTTATTTTCTACAAAAACAAAACATGAACTTGTCCATATCCAAGGTTGCACGCGAAGACACCGAAGGATGACCACCACCCACCTATTTATGTGTGCACACATGCATCTCGGCCTATATACACACGTACACACTTTACGGCTCTAGCCTATATACACACACATAGGATATGAGCATTATAATTGCTTTATTGTGGTGTATATACAATGTAGAACCCCGGATGGAAAACAGCTGATGTTTCCTACTCCTAGATAATATTATTATGATGATTTATGTAACCTAATCCACGTATTCCTACAATGTTAGTCATACAGCTAAAATATCGTATTCATTTGTTCCAATAAAATAAAATTTAAAACTTACTTCTGTTATTTGTGTTACTTTAAAATTGGATGATATTATAAAATGTAAAGTATGAAGAGACACTGTATCTATCCAGTCTATTTTAATTGAAATCATGTCTAAATCATCAATCATCTTAATTGTTTGGAACTATTGAAATATTTCAATAAAATGGAAAACCTACTGATGTCAAAAATGCCGTTTTAATTATAAAGCCATCCAGAGTATTATCTAAATTCTGTTTTAAAGCAGAGTTAGAAACAGAATAAATAATTTGGAAAATTGTTAGCCCATAGAGTATTTTAATGAAGTTAAAATACTCCATGGGTGACGGTAGTTGCTTGTCCATGGGCGACGGTAGTTGCTTGTCCATGGGCGACGATAGTTGCTTACCATCAGGTGACTCGTTTGCTTGTTTGCCCCCTTATTAAATAAAAAAAACACTTTTATAATTCTTGTATTTTCTGACTGATTAATACTTACAACATCTATTGTAATGGGTAATCTGATCACCCGCTTTTATCATAGTTTCATAGTGGTATCACTCGCAATTATAATTATTAGAAAATAATAATTGTATCATGTATGGCAAAACCTGATCAAGTATTGTGATTGTACGAAGATATGCATACATATGTTTATCACATTTGAATAGTATGCATTGAAAGTGAATGCGTAGGAGAGATGCGAGGGGCGGGGTTGCGTGAGCGCATACCGCACAAAATTACTACCGCAGCCAGATTCACTGATAAGTTTATCCACGAAAATTATGTACTAGGATTGTATAACTGACTAGATCACACCCGCAACTCCATTGCGCCAAAATTCGTTTATCGCGTGAGAACCGTACATTTTTCTTGGACAATAAGTATACTATGTCCTTTTCCAGAACTCAAAGTATCTCCATACCAAATTTTTGCCAAATTGGTTCACGGCTTTCTTTTCTGTTCTGCATAATAATAAGAAATTGTCACTGTGAGTGCTGTGCTTGCGAGCAGCTTGCTACAGAAATCGAACACAGTCCTGAAGATGGCAGGTGAACAGGACGTGTGATGCTGTCTAGTGATTTCATCCAGCTACATGAGTTATACTACTATAGACATACATTTAGCAAAATACAGTCTAGACTCTAGAGAGTCTCAATAATAACCTTTTTTCTACTATTAATTACTGATGATCAAAATAGTTAATCTTTTGTCTCTATTTTGGAATGATAAAGCATAAGCAGCGCATTTGCCTACTAAGCTACCTGTTAAAATTTAACAAAGCGGTATCAAGTAATTGAACACTATTAATCGGTAATTAATGACGCTTAACGTAACGATTGAAATGATTTACAGTAAGTGTTCATAATATTAATTTTACTTCCTGCGGCGATATATTATATTAGGATATTATACTTCATTAGATTGCCGCTGTGCGTTATTGGATTTTATGCACTTCCTTAAGGGTAAGTTATAAGAATATTTTACAAAAAAAATACTCCTTAACATTAGATAATATCACATTTCTATAATTTTTTATTTCCTGGCACACAATGATTTCGGTAAATATATTATTATTATGATTTAAGTCCAAAATAAGATAATATTTTAAATATATTTTTATTGATTTCGTTCATATTATTATTTATGCTCTCGCATCATAATTACAGAATCGACTTAGTAAAGTTAAAAGTATGAGGTAAAATAGAGGCTCACTTATTATAGCTTGAAGAGCTGAGACAAAAAATAATTACGCATTTAAATGTAAGTAGCAAACGGGTAAGACATAAAATTAGATTTGAAATGGTAAACCCAATACAGTACTTAGTTAGTAATATATTATAATAATAGTAAATAATAACGCTTTGGTATTTCAAATTATAAAATGCAATAATAACTGTATGGTAGCGCCATCTAGCGGTTGACCTATTATACTTGTAGCTCAACAACGCCATCTAGCGTATGATCTATACGACATCTAGCGGCCGTATCCAGGTACAAAGTATTGTTTTCTATACACTTGGGGGCGCGGTTGGCCGATTTTCCTCACTGTAGCTCTGAAGCCATGAATATCATCAGCGGTGTACTCGACTAGTCTTATTGTCCCATCGGGCTCGGCGAGGGAGTAAGCACCTGAAAAATTATGTACAGGAAACATTACACAACAGTGTTAACCTACTTATTAAACTTTGAGGCACTATTGTATAGGTATACGAGTAAGCATTTTTAGTAAAATATTTTTCAATAATAGGGCGCCAAAAATTTAAAGATGGAAAACATTTGATTTTGTGTAAAAATGCTATATTAAAATAATAATAATTTAAATCTTAAAGTGATTGTAGAGTTTATTTAATTCAAACTAATATGCTTTACATCTTTTGTAAATTTCCTAATTCAATAGACTAAATTAATATTGATAAGTTATTGTAATAAAAGTGTAAACATCTAAGGTTGTGTACCACCAAATATTATAGTGTAAGTAAATAATATTATCGTGAAATATGTTACCTCTAACGACATCCCCATCTCGAGTCTCCCACTGCGTCTTGTGGTCGCCAGTGTGTGGGTCACTCACTGAATAGTCGAAGGCGTATTTCGGATACGACTGAAAATATAGACAAAATACATTGAAAATTGAGAAATTTGTCACTATTATACCTATAAAATACAATAATAATAATGATATTTTATTATGAGTAAAATATTTTTTTATGAGCTTCTACCGCGTTGAACTCTTTTGTACTGCGCAGATAAACATTGCTATTTTATTTCTCGTAGGCGCTTTGACTGTCAGTATAAAGGTGCTCCCAGACAGCAGTTACAATATGTATAACGTTAGATAACATTGTTGTCTAACATTTTTTAACAAAATATTAAAACAAAAGACACGTTTATTTCTTGACATGTTGTAGCGTTGTTACACGCTGTTTTAAAATGTTATCGTGCTACATTTTGTTTTATAACATTATATAACTGCTGTGTAGGAGCACCTTTACATTATTTTTTTTATATGTTATATTGCTATTAATTTATTTGCTCTTTATTGCATTACAAAAACAAATAACGATAAAATTCTAATAGAGCAAGAAAAAAATGAAAACAATGTTATATTATCGACTACTTAATATAATACTATATTAGTACCTACTCTCAAAAAATAATCTTTGCTATGAATATATTGAATCTATAGCAAAGGACTTGAATCGAAGTTTGGGTTTATTCTTTCTGACTTCATGCGTTCTTCTTAAGAAATTGGGTTGGTACCCGGCTGCTTACAAGTAGGTATAATATAACTAGCACTTATTTCAAGTTCCCCTTTAATTCTACAAAGCTTGTGCGCAGGGAATATTCGAGTATTTGAAAACTGCATAGATTGCATCGTATGGTATAATATGGTGACGCAAGCAGGACGGCACGGTGATGACTCAGTTATGGTTTGTTAGCTCCATAATGCACGGTGATTGACGACTTATGAATCTTAATTCTGTTAAAGTGAGTTCATACAGAAATCTGAAATTCTATTAGCTGAAAAATAAAACTCCAATTGCTTGATGGACTACATCTACCTAAAGCCCTTTGGTGCAAATACTGATATTAACAAATAAAAAAGATAAATCGTGGATGGTTTATAATAGACGACTAGGATTTAAAAAAATCAAAGATACTTGTTTAATAGAGGAGTTACACGTGTTAATTCTTCCGTTATTTTTTATTCTAGTTGTCTATAGTAGATCTTCTTGCATACATTTTATCTATCTAGTTTTTCTTATTTCAAAAGTATTAGAAGTGCCCAACTTTGATACTTTCATAGATCATCCGATAGTCATCCTGTTGAATACCTAATGCACCACTTTGTATCCTTCATATAAAAATACGTACATTATAGCCTTGGTCTCCCCTGTAGAAGCCGTACCCTCCAGGCGACTTGGGCGCGGTGAGCGCGGGGGCCACAGAAGGTGCGGAGTATGCCGGGTAGCTGACATATCTACTAGCTACTGCTGACACAATGGATGCCATAACAAATACCTGAAACGTTAAAAAAATAATTAATAACTTTATTGAAAACGAGCTATTGCCCGCGGCTTTGCTCGCGTTAGAAAGTATACAAACTTTCATCCCCTATTTTAACCCCTTGGGGGTGGAATTGATCAAAATCCTTTCTAAGCGGATGCTTACGTCATTTTTTTATTTTATTTTTCTTTATTGAATACCAACAGCGTATTACAATATGGGACTTAACACTAAACATGTAACAATTAGTATGGCCAGTAACAGGTATTACATTGTTTGACAAATAGTAGTGCTATATTTTAACATTATAATAAAAACAATTACTTATTACAAAAAAAAAAAAAACACCGTTATCGTTATTGTCGACAGACGACAGTAATTATCGTCACAATGAAGTCTTTGACATGGTTTCTGCTCGTATTTAGCAAGGAGGATATAATCACTTGGTATTTAGCTAAACAACTCTCAGTATTGTGGTTTTATTAAAATACATAAAGGTATATAAAATATATTATAATATGTATTTTTTATTTTAGTCTCCTAATTAATATTAATTGTGTGTGTGTGTGTGTGTGTGTGTGTGTGTGTGTGTGTGTGTGTGTGTGTGTGTGTGTGTGTGTGTGTGTGTGTGTGTGTGTGTGTGTGTGTGTGTGTGTGCGCATGTGCGGCACCCTAGCCCTACGACGCTAAGTCTTGGGATCAGTGAAAAGTACCACTAGGGTACCGCATGTCAGGTTTGTTTAACGTGTTTATGTAAATTTTTTTTTTCTTTAATTGTCCTTTTTTAATATTTTTATAACTTCACTCTTGAATTTCGTTTTAGTATTGTAAGCAAATAGGTCTACAGAATTAAATTTTTTAGTGTATGAGCGACTTATACGTGATATAACAGAGTTCTGTCCATAACTAGTGTTCGATGCAGGTATGTGCAGTAAGGGGGTGTTTCTAGTGCGGAATTTGGGCGTTCGGAAGGTGAGTTGTGACACGAGGTCAGGGCAATCTATTTTACTATTAGCAATATCGTATAGTAAACATAAGTCCAAAACAGTACGTCTCTGCTCCAGGGGCAAGAGATCAAACTCAGCGCAGCTCTCGTCGTAGGAATCAAATCTTTTACCACAGCGGTAAGTCAGGTAAGTTATAAATTTTTTCTGAATGCGTTCCAGGCGACTTTTATATATAATGTAATGAGGGGACCATATCGGACTGTTGTACTCCAAAATGCTCCTCACATATGCGGAATAAACAATTTTGAGTGCAGAAATGCTCGAGAATGACTTACATGTCCGGAGAACAAAGCCCAAATTCTTGTAAGCTTTACATATTACATTTTCAACATGTTCAGAGAAAGTCATTTTACTGTCCAGATAAACACCAAGGTCCTTAACGATACGTTTTCTTTGAATTAGTACACCATTTATGTAGTAATTATGAATTATGGGCTTTGGTTTCCGAGTGAATGTAATACATTCGCATTTAGTAGAATTAATAGTGATGTTATTGCGAGTATAATAATTAGACAAGTTGTCAAGGCCTGCTTGGAGCTGCAAACAGTCCTGAATAGAATTAATCTTGCAAAAGATTTTTTTGTCATCCGCATACATGAGATAGTACAAAATAAGTTGGAGGCACGAGCCGATATCGTACAAATAGGCGTTGTACAGTAATGGTCCCAGGTGTGAGCCCTGTGGAACTCCAGTGGGCATCTCGGTATAGTCTGAGCGATAACCGCCCATTACAACAGCCTGGGATCGATTCGATAGGTAAGATTCAATCCACCGAAGTAAATCCCCGTGGATTCCTAGCTCCTGGAGCTTTTTTAGGAGAATGAGGTGGTCTACCCGGTCGAACGCTTTTTCGAAGTCTGTGTAGATAACATCTATTTGTCCACCGCGTTCCATATTCTCTAAAATAAAGGAAGTGAAACAGGCTAGATTAGTAGTCGTCGAGCGATGCCTAAGGAAACCGTGCTGTTGGTAGGGGATCGATCGGTGAAGTGTCGGATAAATAAAATTGAAAACTACTTTTTCCATTACTTTAGCAGCCGTGTTTAAAATGGAGATGCCCCTGTAATTCTTAACGTCCATACGAGAACCTTTCTTATGTATTGGAACAATATGGGCTACCTTCCATTTTTGTGGGAAGACACCATCACGCAGCGATCGATTAATCAAGATGGTCAATGGAGTAGCTAGAGATTTAGAGCAGCGTACCCAAAAAAGAGATGGGAGCATATCACTGCCGGGGCCTTTTTTTATATCTAGATTTCGTAAAATACCTTCGACATACGAGGTCGATACCTGAATATTTGACACTACATCTGAATTATAGTCTAATGATCTATCAGGAGAAACATTACTAGGGACGCCAAAAACGCTTCTGAAGAAAGTATTAAAGGCCTCACACATGTCCCTGCCTTCGGTGTATTCTACTCCATCGAGCACTAGCTTTTTTGGATACACTGAGCCACCACGCAGGGCCTTCACATACGTCCAGAATGTCTTAGGGTCAGTTTTCAAATTTTTTTCACAGTCGGATGTAAATTTATTAAAACATTCTTTTTGTATACGACGTTCTCGGGACCTCAGGAGTGCAAATTCGTCGTAATCCAAGTTATTACCGAACTTCTTCCAGCGTTTGTGTGCCCTACTCTTCTCTTTGATGATGTTAATGAGCGCTGGAGAGTACCAATTGGGGTACGTGCGTCGCCCGGAGGTATTAATAACAGGGACGTGTGATGCAATACAAGCGTTTATAGTTTCATAGAATAAATCTACAGAGTCGTCAACCGTTTTAGCAGAGAGCAAGGTACTCCAGTCTTGTTTTTGAAAAAGATCATTTAATACGGGGTAGGGAGCATTTCTAAAGTTAAACTTTTTTACTACGGCCTCGCGTAACTTGGAAACACTCAGGTCCAGTACAGTGAAGGCGAACGACGGGTGTGCGCGGTCCTCGGGCAGGAGAGGCGCGGAAACCGGGCTCACCGATAATGGCAGGTTGCAAAAGACGAGATCGAGCGTGTTGCCACAGTGATTTTTTAGCAGGTTGTACTGATGAAATCCGTGGAAGGTTAGCGATTCCATGAGTTTAATTCCGCGGTCCTGGACTTCGACGGGGCCTCTTTTTAAAACCGTGTATCCGTTTAAGTCCCAAGACAAAAACGGGAGGTTTAAATCACCGATAAACACGTAATAATCGTTCGGATGGAGAGCTAAAGCGTTGCCGATAGTCTCGTCGATTGCGTCCAATTGCGTCATAACATCTACCTGCATGCCAAATTACAGCCCGATCCGTCCAGTGGTTTGGGCTGTGCGTTGATAGATCACCATGTCAGTCAGTCACCTTTGAGTTTTATATATTTAGATGAACAATGTTCTCTGTATTTCCGAATTGCGAGAATCAATTGCGACATTGTTAGCCTACACAACGCCACAGGCCGTAGTATGCAATTTAGATATCGCGCTTCTTGAGATACACTATCTCTATCTGGTGTTAAACAGACGGACAGACTGAAAAGCCATACTTAGTAATAATTTAAAGTAGGGTACCGCTAACTTTGTACGGACTGTAAAAATGATCTACATACTGACTTGCCCAGCACGATATTAATAATAATTAGATCATAATGATGAATCATATTTGTGACTCATAAGTAATTAAATGAATCAGAATATACACTGTAAACAAAGGACGCCATTAAATCATAACAATAGAGCATGTAAAAACATACAGGAAATATTTGTTACAATAACGACTATCTCGTGTGAGCTAAAACCTTATTATTTTAGGGTTCCGTAAGCAAAGGGTAAAAACGGGACCCTTTTACTAAGACTTCGATGTCTGTCTGTCCATCTGTCTGTCCCCAGGCTGTATCTCAAGAACTGTGATAGCTAAAGAGTTGAAATTTTTGCAGAATCTGTATTTATGTTTACGCAATAACAACAAATACTAAAAACAAATATTTAAGGGATACTTATTGATTAGTAATTTTATCACTGTCCTGTCTGATCGATTTGGCTAATGCTGGTCTGAAAATAATCGCATCAATCCAGGAAAGTATTGAGCGTTGGGAAATAAAAATCAATCTTTATTATGGTTTTATTTTAAATTTATTTTATTATTTGGTCTTTACCATCTGTAGATTTTTTGTGTACATGTCACGTGTTAGTGGTTATAATGATGTCTATGGTTATCTTTACAGTAAGGTCAGAGACCCATATTTGTGGAAATCTGTTCAAGATTTACGCAACTTTGTTAACAATTCGCACTTTTAATTACATAACAACAAACTCACTATGCTATACAAATCATACTAAGTAGTGCAGTTTGTGCAAAATTTAATTATACACTATGTTTAAACAGACTCATTTTAACACAAATCAATGTACTCAATTGTCTATCTTTAATAATAATTGATACAACTAGTTGATGTTAGATGAGCCAACGAAAAAAGAATTGGTTTATCGAGCAGAAATCATACATTTTTTTCCTCATATAAAAATTACACGTCACAGTGTAAAGTGTGACAGACAGAACGACTTACAGACTTTTATACCTTTTATATATTATTTTTAAATAATATTAGACGTATTGAATGCTTAATGCGCCTACACATTCTGAACTGCAATATTTGCAAAAAATATACAATGTATCAACTTTAGAGTAATTATTTTGAATAAATAATTAGTATAGGTACCTTACATAGTCAAGGTTTTTTATGGTTTTCAAATTACTATCCTGACCTACGTGCTAACTTAAATTTAATATTTTAAAAGTAGAAAAAACTTTACCTATAACCAATTTGTAACTGTAAAAACAAAGTATTGTCTGTGTTTATTCGTACGTGTAATTGTATTGTATAAATTGACTGCTAATGGATACAATTGTTACGTGAATTATCGACAATTATTATTCATAACTTAGTCGTTGTCCGTAAGTTTGTTCGGTATTAAAAAATTGAACTCCAAAAAAATAAAAAAAATAATTAAAAGTTGCATAGGACATAATTCCGACAGTGACGGGTTTTAGTGATTAGGATAGGTTTCGAAATAGGATATCAACTTAATAATTAATAATAGGAAAGAAAAGAAATAGTAGACAGATCTGCAAAGATTACGTACATATTGTATTTGTATTACATTGTAAAGAACGATGGGATGCGAAAAATCTGACGGCCAAAATACTTACAAAGATTAACTACGAGTATATTAAGTAGACGATTCAGCTACAGGCAAAATCAAACATAAATAAAATAAAATATGTCGCTGACAGTCTTATTAAGACTCTCTCTCAAGTGATGGTTTACAGAATTTTTTTAAATTTGAATAGTCATCTATGGGCTTTTCGCCCATATCCTATTTGTGTCGCTTTTGTAATACTTATTTCGTGTTCAAAGGTTTCAAATTTACCTTAGGGCTTTTTTATGGTATTATTTTTACCACTATAACAATATTTTGTGCCCTATAGGGGTGGGTGTGGTCCCAGCGTGGCAGTCAACAGATGCCCTTTTGCTTTGGCTTTAGAGTTTAGATGTTGTGGCATTGGCTTGGTGGAGAAGGGTCTCTCAAGCTGGGTGGAGTTTCCAGGATGTTAAGAGAATATCGTTCTGTGGCAAACCTACCAGCTGCCAGCCAGTGGAATTTGAATCACTAGATCCATATCCTCCATAAAGTTTCCATGCCAGGGGATTATTAATAAGGCCTGTTAATTTCACCGACCTGTCTGGGTTCTACACTTGATTATTCTGGATTAGATCTTCTTTAAGAGCCAACATTGAGATAAAAACAAGCTGTGGATCAAAAAATCTCATCGAAGAGGGAACATCTTTTGAGCCTAAAGAAAGAACATCTTTCTTAAGATCAAAAAACAATCCTTAAACCGATGAACTAACAGGTAGATAGACAAACAATTCAGAATATTAGTATGAATTAATGCAAACAACAACAGGGAATATACATGGTATCATCAATTACTATCGTCGGATTTACGACGACAATATTTCATACTTTTTTTTATTACCGCTTTATTACCGCGAGTTCGTCCACGCGTGCTATCCGACTATCGAATATTATAGATCGATCTGATATTTCCGATATTATGAAGTATTGGTTTCCAACATCGGAAGTGTGGTGTGGCTTGGGTGTCTTAAATTACACACTGGTTTAGGATAGTATAGGAAATTGCTTACATAATTACTTTATTGAACTTTAATATATACTTACTGTTTTCAATTTAATTTAAATATATTTTAATTTTGATATAAAGAAAGTCGTTATTATTAATTATTATGATCCAACTCTTTTACAGCGTTAAAAAAACATGCGCTATGGTTTTTACTGGATACAAAAAATTTGGAGACTTACCCTATGTGCAAATATTGTAAAACAAAGGTTAAGTATTGTAACTTTTTAGTTATTACATTAATTATTTATGTAATTTATATGCAGCGCTTAAGGATACATCTTTCAAAATTTTCAGTAGTGTAAGTTGTAACAAAATTTCCCGTGTAAAATACAATAACAGCGATATGTATCTATACGTAATATTTATGTAAATATTGCGTCGGTTCTTCTTGCGGGGTTAGTTCCTAAAATAAAGGTCAACAAGTAGAACAATAATGTTGAAAATACTTGTTTCTGATTCAATTAGGTTTTTTAAATGGCTGAGTAAATCCATTTATTGTGTGTTGTGAAGAAAATTTAAAAAAATATTTTACCATTTATAAGTAGGTACTATTGTGCTAAAGTTCGACAGACCAAATTAGACCCTCTGAAAGATTTTTTTCCTTGCGTATTTTTCGGAAGGCCATTACCACAATGTTAGGCTTCTTATCAAAATCTTATCACAATCGCGACTTACTTGATATACGCGCGTCATCTTTCCTCTTGACCGATGCTGGCAGCACGCACTGAGGCTGCGTGGACCGTGCGAGCCTTTATAACATCATACCACATCATACACTCCATTTTATTCACAGCTGTTTTACCTCTGAGTTTCTATAAGTGGTCCTTGTATGGTTGGCATAAAGGTTGTGTTAGAGGTGAAACACATCCAGTAAACACAGTAAACGCAAGTTGTGGTGTTCTTTCTTATATTGTAATACAAGGGAGAAACATCAAAGTTTACCCCGTGTCACTCTTAAGACTATCCTGAATCTAGTTTTCAAGCTAATGCATCAAAATATCATTAGCTTGAAAGCTTTGACTTCAAGCTAATGTTAACTCAGAGCATGGCGAAGAAATAATATTAAAAGTCAAGTATTTATGTCCTGAGTTAAATCATCATCATCCTAATTAAAAGTCAAATATTTAAGACGATGCTCGCAACTCCAATGCGCCAATATTATTATTTATCGGGCGAGATCCGCACATTTTCCAGGACAAAAAGTATTCTATGTCCTTTGCCGGCACTCAAAGTATCTCCATAACAAACAGGAAAGTCGGTCCAGCGGTTTGGGCGTGAAGAGGTAATATGAGACAGACATACTTTCGCATTTACTATATTATATTAGTGTGAATAATATTATTAACTTATGCAGCAAAAATGTGATTTTCCGGTGTTCCCCCACGCGAGAAAGAGTTGCGGGAATCATCCATTTTAGTTAAACTCCACGTGTAGACAAAAAAGTGTAAATTGTGGTTACTAATCCCTGGGAAACTATGCATAATATTTGAGTTATATAATATTTATATACTTTTCCTTTTTGGAACTCCGAGCAAAACTGGAACTTGCGAGCGCGATAAAGTGATCGCGCATTAAATTCATAGGCGTTTATTGATATAGTTTTTAACCCCCGACCAAAAAGAGGGGTGTTATAAGTTTGACGTGTCTGTCTGTCTGTCTGTCTGTCTGTCTGTCTGTCTGTCTGTCTGTGGCATCGTAGCATCCAAACGGGTGGACCGATTTTGATCTAGTTTTTTTTGTTTGAAAGCTGACATGACGGTGAGTGTTCTTAGCTATAGTTCATCATCATCAGCCTGCTCATTGCTGAAATATCACGGTATATCTGGTTCGTGATAGGACGATTAGCAACTTGCAGTCGTTTGATGGGTTTTATATTTTGCATCCTAGTTCGAGACACTTATGAATATATACACATTATTGGAAAGTTGACCTGGTGGTGCAGCATCACCTGGTAATCAATAGGATACCCAACTCCTCACCAACTTAGAGCAGAGGTTTCGTGTTTGGGCTCATTTTAACTGCGACAACCAGTAAGATGTAGATAAACAGTAAATATTTGCATGCTGCTGCTGCAGCATCACCTGGATTCTATAGGAGCCAAGCTCCGTATGAACCTAAAGTGGAGGTTTCATGTTTGGGCTCATATTGATGGCCTCATCCAAGAGGACATATTTTATAGATGGTATTCATTGGGATATGATCCAGTTGATAGGAATTATTCTGCACAAGTTTAAAAAGCATAAAATAAAATTAAATTAAGAAATTTAAAAAAACCCCCGCCAAAAAACTTTAAAAAGTAATGAAATAACATTTCCTGACTTTAAGTTTAAATCATTCCTAAGAGTAAAGTAATATTTTAGTCCATAATTGTTGTCAAGGTGTGTCGGGGGACCGCTAATATAGATGTTTGATTTCACTTATCAATATAAATTAAGGGTCTGTTCACAGCGACCCGAATCGAGAGAATCAGCGACTATTATGGCGATACAAAATGCAAAAGTCGCTGTTGTGGTAGTTTACTTAGCGGTCCCCCGACACACCTTGACAACAATTATGGACTAAAATATTACTTTACTCTTAGGAATGATTTAAACTTAAAGTCAGGAAATGTTATTTCATTACTTTTTAAAGTTTTTTGGCGGGGGTTTTTTTAAATTTCTTAATTTAATTTTATTGGGTATGGGTTCAATTTTTAATTTACCTACATTAAAATGAAAATGAATTTAGACACGGAGTACAATAATTATATATCTATCTTCTATCTATATATATAAAACTCAAAGGTGACTGACTGACATGGTGATCTATCAACGCACAGCCCAAACCACTGGACGGATCGGGCTGAAATTTGGCATGCAGGTAGATGTTATGACGTAAGTATCCTCTAAGAAAGGATTTTGATAAATTCCAACCCCGAGGGATTAAAATAGGGGATAAAAGTTTGTATAAAGTAACACTTCTTAACGCGAGCGAAGCCGCGGGAAAAAGCTCGTAAAAGATAAATTACTTTATAGTTTAAATCAGAGTGAATTAACAAAGAGTATAGTTATAGTTAACAAATAAACGTAATAAGACGTTAAAATTTTGCATTTCTATGAACTATAACACTGAAAAAATTAGCATAATCTTGAAAGTATGCCATGGAATATAAGTGGGTGAGTTCACACGGTCAGTTAAACCTTGGTCTTGCCTGAACCTGGTATGACTCATGTGTTTAGTTGAGATGAAATAGAATCTTGTGTTATATTCCAATTGTGTTATGTTTGTCAGCTAGGCGCTTTTCCTGCGGTGAAGCCGTATTACTGTGTCCCATGGAAACGCTGTATTTTTTGGTTTTTAGTGATGGAGAGTAACCTGTGTTAAGTAAGCCAGAGCCTAAACATAATATTATTCAATTGTCGTGACACAATATTTCCAAACAAAAACTGGCACGTTCATAATAATTTTAGTGTATTTATTATAGGTACCTGTTTAGTTTCATAGTAGAATGTACTATGTCAGTTTCACAGTGACCAAAAATATTCTAGCTATTTGTGTAACAAGTAAATGGGTCAAAACAGCGCGGCTGTGCAATTTCAAAACCTAGCAAGGGACAAATTTCGAAAAAAGGAACGTGTTTTTATTACTAGATCCTAATGACCCACGAGTTCGCAGTGTAAAATCTGTCAAAATATTCGTAACTAGTTGACCCGGCAAACGTTGTTTTGCCATTTAAAGTATTTCTACTTCATCAGTAATTGATACAAAATCTTACCCCCCCCCCTTTTGTCCCCTAAGAGGGGTGGGGGGAAAACTGATGTTAAGTTGGAAAAACAGTTAATAAGATGACGTAAGTCCATTAAAAAAAAATTTAATACAAAATCTGACCCCCTTTTGGGTCCCCTTAGAGGGGTAGGGGGGAAAGTTTATACACCAGATGTTGAGTTGGAAGAAGGCAAATATATCTGCGAAAACCGTATGCAAATCGGATCAGTAGTTTTCATGTTAAAGCAAAAGTTTGATACAAAATCTAACCCCCTTTTTCGTCCCCTTAGAGGGGTGGGGGGGGGGAATTTTTATACACCAGATGTTAAGTTGGAAGAAGAAAAATATATTTGCGAAAACCGCATTCAAATCGGATCAGTAGTTTTCGTGTGATAGTGGAACAAACATACAGACAGACAGACAGACAGACAGACAAAAAACTAACCACAGTTTTGGCTTCTATAGCGATGTGGTAACACCCCCTGCTTATTATTTTTTGAATATCTTTAATGTACAGAATTCACATTTCTACAGTTTTATTATATGTATAGATAATGGAAATACAAACATACAAACTAGAAAACTTGCCGCCAAAACCAATTCAAAACCTAGTATGGCACAATAACAATATTATAGCCTAGCAAGGACTAGTTTGATCTTGTCGTTGTGCCCTACTAGGTTTTGAAAACTGTCGATTCGAGATAACTGCGGGTCGAAATTATTTTTATGATGATGCTTACAGCAGAACTCAGTCTCAGAGAGATTCAATTGTTTTAATAACCTAAGCTGAAGAAAATATTTCAGTGTTTGAGTAAAACATAATAATATTATAGATTCCGCTTTTTATAACGCCATCTTTGCGTTAATCTTGGAACTATATCAGATATTCAGATTAGATCACTACACTATAATTATTATGAAATCATTTCTGAAACCACGATCTTTCCATAGGTGTGTACAGTATATTTTAGTACAAGCGTACGCTCATAGATGGCTTTTTATTTTCATCAAAGTACTGACATTCTACTATAGAGGGCGTTTTTTACCGTTCACGGTATAGTAATTTACAGTTTTGTTATCACAGATGGCATTGTAAGTAGATTCTAGCAGGGATATTAATATTCTTAAAAGTATACTGTACCGGCAATACACATACCATAACATTTGATTTTAAATACATTTGATTACTCTAGGATGTGGTAGTAGATGACCTAAAATACACCGTATTATTATATATTATCATAGATATATTAATATGGACCAGTTCTACCGGAATACCACGGCCTCAAAGAAAACAGGCGTGAAAGAACTCTGGGCTACGCCAAGTAGTAACCATAACTCGAGATCTTACGAGTTAGGATTTTAAAAAGGAACGATTTGCAACTAGAAGAAAAGGGTGATCCAGTGCAGGGGCGGAAGCTACGACTAATCGCCGGTAGTGACCTTTACTGTGTTTTCATTGAATTAATAAAAATACCTATATAATTTTCTTAAAGTCATTTACAAAAATAAATGGTCATTATACCTCTACATACTCTCTACGTGTACAACAAGAATATGACTATCTTAAAATAGCTTTAAAATAATATTTTTATGTGTGAACGTAAGCTCTCTCACAAAACCATGCTTTCGACATACCCAATACTATGCGTTTTTAAAATTATATCCAATAAAAGCTCCCCGTATAATGGAGTGGTGGATCGATCCGATCGAACTGACATTAGTTTCAAGTGATTGCAATCACACACAGTCTGCACAAACAGAGGCCGGCCTGTGATCAGTGCAATCGAAAGGATCTGCCTGCCCATATTATATGGGTGTCATTTTTTAAATAATTATAAACGTTAGCCTTGCCGAAACAGACAGGAACAGCAACATGATGTAAGCTTAAAAACACGTTGCCTCATACCAGAACACAGTATTTGTTTACAATCTCAAATGTAAACCCGTTGAAAACTCCTATCTCCTTTTTAAGTTATTAGGGTACCGCACATCTTGATAAAAAAATCAATATTACATTAATAACAATACTTTACCATCGGTATGTTGCCTGAGTATATTATTATTATGTCGTACTTACCTAATATCAGAGAAATTGATAAATAGCCACATTTAGGGCCTGTTTCAACACTTCCTGATAAAGTTGCGAATAGGCTATTCACAACTTTTTTGACAGATTCTCTATTCTTCATCTGTCAAGTTAAGTGGTGGATAGCCTATTCGACACTTATCAGGACGTGGTGAAACAGGCCCTTACGATCTTCGTAGTTTGGTCGAGTTATCTCAAACCCAATTTACAATTAGCAACTAATATTGCCTTGACCAAAGATAACCAAATAACGAAAGACCACCTATTAAAATCAATTTATCTGATCAAATAAAATATAATTAAGTGAAGTCACAACGGAACCTTCAGCACGCGAATCAGATTCGCACTTAGCCGATTCTTGTGGCAGTGATATTGTTTACTTTGTTGTTTTCGTCATATTCACGGCTAACTTCATTCATTGTTACACGTTATTCCATTCTATTTTCAAACAGACTGTTACTCACAACTTTACTTAAGGCGGAACCATAATTTTTTATGAAAATTGAAATCCCAAATTGAACTTAAATCAGAGAATTACCTACTCTAGGAAGGAGACTCGAAATACAATAGGAAGTGGCTTAATATGATGATACGAGCTCTGTCAGCTAACTATCAGGTGATCAATCTGCTCGTTGTCTATTTCGTTTTTAAAAGCCTAACGGTCTAACTACAAACGATTTAAACACCTGTTGAACAGTTGATTAGAGAAAAATTCAGTACAAAATGGTCTCAAAACAATTAGGTACTGTTCAACAGAAGTTGATTTTTTGGGGTAAGACCGTATATTTTTATTTTCTGGTTTATCTTTACTTTACTTACTTATATCAATGGATAAGTGTGTTTGTCTGTCACCTCTTTAATCTTAAACGGCTGAACTACTATTTCTATGTTAAGTGATAAATTATGGAGAGTGGAGATACTTTGAGAAACGAGAAACGACATACAAATCAAATCAAATCAAATCAAATCAAATCAAATCAAATCAAAACATTTATTTCAGGCATCAGAGGCCCATATAACAAATACCTTAAACCTAGCATACATATAATTTTATAATAAATACCTTAAAACTAACATACATACATTTTCTATATTATACTTAAAAACTAACACTTTCACGTTTTGCCGGCGACGTGACTCGCTTCGTTCCGGAGTCTCCCCCGGAACCTCCGGAACCTCCCACAACTCCCATACAAATGGGAGTTGTGGGAATAATCTAGTGTTGATTATAAATCTTACCTGTCTACCTACTCACCTACCTATATTTCATGGTCCACATACCAAAACCATCAAGTGCACTGTCTTAGTAAGACCACAGCGCAAGACCCGACATTACCTTTTTCGTGCTCGGCGAGTGTATGAGGTAAATACTATCTACTTTAATTAGCAAGATGACATAACGAATAAAGCCATGCGTATACTTCTAACTATTGCGAGTAGAAATGCAACTGGTAGAGTAAAATATGTGTTTTTGTAGTGTTTTTTTTTATTTAGGACTTATCACTATGTTGTTGTATCATAATATTAAAGAATGAACAATTTTCTATAAGTGACAGAATACTAAAGTATTCTGTCACTTATAACTTATATAACTTATAATTAACTCTAAAGAGTTTAGTGATATTATAAAAAATTCATCCCTAAATGTGTGTGTGTAAGCGCTAATCTTTAAAATAGCTAAACCAATTTTGCTAATTACTTTTAATGTATTTGATAATATCGGAGGAAGGATGTTACGGAGATAAAGACTTTAAAAAATCGTGGATAGTTAGAAAAATTAAGATTTGCTTCCAACCGTATAGATTATTGTGTCACTATCCTTTTGACAATTTAATCTTCATAGATATGACGGGATGGCGTGAATCGGGTTCGCTATAAACCACACAACATGCGCACCTAATAGTGATGGAGTAAAACCATTCTTCATCACATTTAGACAGACTCTAACACCTACTAAATAGTTATTTAGTCGGCATTGGCAGTTGCCATTATTTTCACCTACCATTAAAAACTTATATTTTATTATATGCTTCGGATATCACTGTGTGAGCCTCTCCTTATGAAGTAGACGTACTAAATTAGTATCGGCGAGTCTGCGCGTGCTTTCGTTTTGGATTTCTTCACCGCTGCAACGCTGTTACCAAATCACACAAATTGCTCATCTGCAGTAAACCACTCAACATCAGTGGGACAATAGCGGAACTAGACGTGCTTATTATATTTACTTTTGTGCGGTAACACAACCATAATGTACCTTTAAAGTTTTGGATTCGCATAGATCCACAAGGATGTATTTGGATGATATTTTTACGATGAATTAGATGAAAAACAGTTTCAGCCTGCAACTTAAAATTATACCAGTACTGATAATAATAATAATTGACTGAAATATGAATATTACGGCCTTTAAATATGATAAGATCTTATAATATTATGATTACTAAGATTATAAAAGATGCCTTTTACGTGATATTTTACAATTTATCACAGTGTTACATGGAACATTGTGTACTTTGTTCAGAGCTATAATACCACAGAGTCCTTTAAGGGACGGACGGATGGTTATATGGTAAAATAACATACTTTGAAATTATTTTTTTTAACTCAAAGTGTTGCTGAAGTCATGATAACATGATAAAACGCTTCAAACATTGATCAAAACCAACCTTTTTGTGATATTCAATTCGAGAATTATGATTAGAGTTTGATGCAATAGTGATGGGCTGGTGGCCTTAATTTTAATTCCAATAATCACTCACACCCAAGGATCTGTAGCATCGTGTCTAGTGATCACGACTGCGACAGATGAGCGCATCTGTGCCGTATACAGAAATGATGGTCACCAGTGACCATAGACTCAACGGCGATTAAGGCTCAATTTATACCGTAGCTGAACTTGAAAATGACTTTTTTAAACGAAACTGTACATAGCACAATGAATTTTATGTCAACAGTTTTAATTACGATTAAAATTAAATACGAGCCAAAAAATTGGACGCGCGTCTTCCGTGGAATTCCCGAGAATTTTCCAGTGTCAATTTCCTCGCATGAGCAGAAATTGACGTTTCTATTCCGATTTCCGATCCATTCCGCGGCGTCACAAAAATGGCTCTAGGCCGCATTTAGAGAAACTTAATGTGGATTTTACTTAAACACCATACATATTCTATCAAATCCTTTGTGTGTGAGTGCGGCCTTCCGTCCGCTGCGTAAGTGCGTATGCTCCGATTCCGATCCTGTGGACACACACCTTCAAGCTGCGTCCGCCCAAACGCGGGGCCGCGGGGCGGCTTCACTGCGACATCACAAGCAGTCATTGTATATTAATTGTTTAAAACATCAGCACGACTGCACCGCTATTTAAATAAATCGTTACAATGCAATGGTTTGTGATCTCGCGGTGTAGCAGCCTAACCACTCGTTAACGCGGTCGCATATAAAACCTTAGTCGCATATACAGGGTGCAATTATACCTTCCTGCCAAATTTTAATATTATATTGATCCTTGCTAAAAATAAAAATACACGTATTTTTTCTTTTATAATCACTCGGTACTAAAATGTTGAGAAATAGCTTCCGAAAGTTATCTCAATAAACACTACAATTAATGGACACGACGCGTCGCCCACGCGTGATGTGACCCCGCGCGCGCGCCTCCCCGCCGCGTTACCCCCGGGCCCGATCATTCCCCCGCGCGGCGAGTGAACATTTTGCAACGATTTCAAATGGGATAAAATATGTGAATAAAAAAAATATACAAAAAAATTTTGGTTAAATTGACTCTCCTAATGATACCTAAGCCCTGGAAAAAATTTGGCAGGAAGATTTAATTGCACCCTGTATAACCTTCAAAAATCAAAAGTTACAATTTAAGGCCAGGCCACAACACTGCTTTTCAAAGGTTGTTTTTGCGATACGAATTCGCAACGCAGTGTTGTGGCCTGGCCCTTACAACGCACTAAAAGACGCTTGACATACACGAAAGTAGGTTACGATTGTCATGCGATTCTGATCCGACAGACGAACAGTGTCCAAATAGTAATAGTTGTAAATACCAAATCAGCTGGCGATCGTTGACCCCAAGTACTCGTAACTGCCATGTAATACTCAAGAGATGCTGAACGCTGACAATGTTGTTGAGAAATAGAAGTTGGGGAAAATAAGTAAATAAATCTTCCTCATATTTTGTCACATAAGGTGCTTACCTAAGCAACTTATAGTTTAACGCCTTCGTGGTCCAGTGGATTAGAGCGCGGCTCTTAACCGGAGGTTGTGGGCTTGTTTCCCGCGTTGGAAACGTATAATATCGAAGTTAGGCTGGGTTAGGTTGGGGAACACTTCAGTTTGCCGAAAAGTTCCCTAACATTGGTGGAAGTCCGGTTCCTTTTGAAGTACACCGGACGGTCGTGTTTGTTAGATCCAGGACATCCCTCCGTATACGGCTGAAAGCAAACCGCAGGTGGCTTTAACCACTAAGCCCCACATACCCCCGGGCCCCGGGGTGCTTTAGCTTAACTAGGCACATCCCCAACCCGGGGTAGAGGGGTTTCCCCTGTGCATTAAAAAAAGGTTAGGTTAGTTAGGATAATGTAGAATGACCCATTGTCTGACAATGTCGATTGATGCGTCGGATGGGCATCCCTCAGGGTTATAAAAGAAAAGGAATAAAGACTGCTCTTTTATAATACTGCGCATATACTTGGGCACTGTAAAATTACTCCTGCATAACTGGCTTGGTTTCAATGAAACCGGTCACCGTCACCGAGGGGAGTATTATCATTATTATAGTTGACAGTGCCTGCTTACGTCTGTCCATAATGTGCCAATTCAGAAGCCGCATCCAAATCACATCTTTTTTAGTTCTATTCATATACTCTTGATGTCTCTAAATTGTCAACTAATTGCACTACCGTTTTGTAAGATGTGGGTCAATAAGTACGTTAATGTACAAAACATCTAAATTGTACCATTAGGACCATCAGCCTTTTATGTTGTCGTCTAATTATGCGTGGACCTTGTGCTCTTTTCTATTGTGCATACGTGCCAACTGCCAACTACCAGCTTGGCGACCGCACGTTTATGGAGATTATACTATTAATCAGTAGCATCAACTAGTCTCGATACTTGTAAATTATTAAGTAACATCAAGTGATCTTGAACGTTATAGTGGACTATAGTTGTATGCAATAAATAGAATGATTTATTCATAGTATAAATGATTTATTCATGGTAATAATAAGTATTAATGTCTGTGAAGTTGTATTTTTTAGTTCTGGATACTATATTATCCGAATAACATTTTTACCGCAACTGTACTTCCATACCTATTGACCAACAAATTCAAATCTGTAGCTTGTTGTTGTTTTATAACCAGATGTGTATGTTTCATAACCAGAAAATACATCAGGAATACTAAACAAAAGGTAATTGCGAACTTATGATTAAGATAATGAATAAATCAGAATAAAAGGGTCATCTGGCTTAACCAATGCGATGCTTGTGGGAAAATCTAAGATAAGCGCGCGGTTCGTAAAAAATAGAATGTATTCGGTATTGCGTGTCTAAACAAATAATTACCTCGAATTAAGACTCAGCATTCCGTGCGCGATTTGAATGAGGACAAAACATTACGAGCTATTGAAATATTGGCTACTGAGGATACATTTATGTTATTCATCTTTGTAGCGAAATATTATTTTAAGAGCTACATGATGTTTTTTTGTTTAATTTGACAGTTATTTTTACCCATACATCTTTCAATCAAAAGTGTGTACCTTACCTAGCCGATAAATTGGCGGATGCATGCAGCCCTGGATTAGCTCAGATGCATTCCAGTTCGACAAGCCAACGTTGACAGAAGCAAGTAAAATAGGCCCTGGGGAAAACCTTTACCCAACAGTGGAAACCTGTCTGGATCGAATCAATATTATTAATATTATGACTAAAATATTTTTTATTAATTTTACTTTATCTTGAAATACTTTCTAGATGCGTAAGGTACATATATATTGTGTAGTACGAAACATGCCCTTCTTACACAAACCTGATTATAACACGGGTAAGGGCATTTAGTGCCTTAATTTATAAATTCATAATTATTGGTTCAAGTAAAAGGTTAAGTGCTAGGAGCAAACCCATTCGTATTAATAATATAATTTGCTATAAATATACTTAATCACCTGTCGAGAACTTCTATAGTTTAGCCTATTAGAAGTTAGGACTGGAAAATGCCAAGAGATTAGTTATAAGTGCACGCGCCTTGTTCTCTGCTTTCAATAATGTGCGTTATTAATAATGTGAAATATTGAATATTGTACATTTAAATGCTAACACAACATTCGCTTTCATGATATTAAATATACGTATTATTGTGTGGTATTTTGTAAATCATGTGATTGATGTAATCTAAAAGTATTGTCATAAACATTTTTCACTTGATTGTTGAAATATATTATACGTGCTGGGTTCGTGATATAAAATGCCCCCCCCCCCCCAATATCTAAATAGGTAACAATATGTACTGACTTACGTCTCCCTTATTAATGAGAGCCGTAAGCACTGCACTTAACAACTAGAGGAGATCTAGATATAGAGGGCTTTTAATTATAGATAATATTATAATATAATCTAGAGTCGAGGATCCGTTTTATCCAGGAGATAAAACGGAGGTAAAGTCTTATGCTATAGAATGTTGCTGTAAATTACAAAAAATATTTAATATCTGAGAGGGGTTATTCATAAAAATAAAGATAAATTTAAAAAAATATTTTATTTTACATATGTACAAAATTTTAATAATTACAACTATTTTATATTTTGAACAACAAATTCTTATTTTTAATTTGTAAGTACAGCTTAGATTAGTAAAGGCTTAAATTATATTACAATATCACAAGCAACTAGATAAAAATAGTACTTATATTAAGGAGTAAATTCTATTTCATTCAGGGTACTGGCAAGAATAAAAAACAAATTCCTTTTATAAAATAATTAACTCGGTCGTAACTTTGAAATCAATGATACTCAGATACAACTTTAGGAATAACTTTGTAACTGAAATTTAATTATTGAAATCTCGCTAAAATGTATGTGCGCCCAATTCAGACCGTCTAATATTAATATCTTCTACTGTATACTATATTAAGTACTTATATTGTGTAATTGTTTTAGAAAATAAGGAGTTCTGCATACTTGAAAAAACATAATGATACCTTATGATTTTCTATCATTAGCCATGCAGAGAAAAGTCTCAAATTGCGTAGAAACAGTATCAATGATGAGCTCTAATGGAAAAGTGTTTTCTAATTTCGCGTCTCGCGTTTTTCCTAACGACAAAATGATTCACCGTGTTACACAAAAGAACAATAGATATCACTTCACTTTATTTTATACAATTATTTATTTATGGACAATGATATTGTAACAATACGTTACACAAAGATGTCGATATGTTATCGTAATGTTATTGTTCGTACTTTGAGCATCGCCGTCAGATCTAAGATAAAGTATATTGAGTAATTTACTACGCTTCGTGCAACTGCTGTGACGAAAACGTTAGAAAATTATAACGTGAAAACTGAAAACGCAGGACATGTTAACGTTCACCTTAGTAAATTGAAAAAAAAAACATATTATTAATTCATATTTAATTTAAGTGACTAATTAATTTCAAATTTGTTTTAATATGCGCAATTAATATAATTTAAATGAGCGGCTGTAAAAATTTTAAAGTGTTATGCAAGTAAATAATATACCGCGTACATTTTGTTTTAACAGTGAAAATTCATGCACCGTTAAATGCAAGGTCCGTTGATTGTACTTTCCGAGACGCAAGCTGCGCTTATAAATATTAATTTACCTAATTTATATTCTTAATGATACATAATTTTTTCGTATTAGATTGAGGCTTGATAAAGTAACAATGAAAAAAATTAAAAATAAAGGTGCGTTCGCACTGACGGACAATCGCAGCGTAAATCATAAATATTAATTACAACGTTGATAAGAAAATAATTTATTTTGAAAATCAAATTATGAAGCATAATTTAAATCTTAAAAATATTAAGGGATCAAGACGTGAATACTGAAAAGGTTTTAAATTTTCACAGTACTCCTTTCGTCGTTTACAAAAAATAATATACATATAACATTATGTATATTATATTTTTAACTTAATGTGGTCATATTAAGTCTTAATAAAAGCCTAAAGAATAGTATTAGATATATATAGTGGTTTCCCAGTAGTCAAGAAAAACTTTCATTGCCGTTTTAATTGTAACTTTAAATCATTACCTGAAAGCATTTTATACTCTTCAAAAATTGAAAACAAAACACTGGGTAATATTGTAGTGCTATTTAAAAGGGAAAGTGCAATTAACAAAAAAACATGAAGGAGCACATAATATGTACCAAAATAAAACGACAGTGAAACTTTGTCTTGGCATTCTTATTAACAAAATTAAAAACTTCGTTTATTGTCATCTTTCTCTTACTTGTGGCACGTTTTACTTAACCCTAAAATGGCGCGTGTCACCAATGAAAACTTTACAAAGTATCTGCGTAAATTTTCATGGTTGCGTTAGTTTAGATTTACAGGTCAGTTCCTACCCTAATTAAATTAACTACTGTCTAGTGTGCACGTACACCGGCCACTGGTACACTGGCCTTCCCGTTCCCTGAAAATTTATAACACCATGAGTATATTAACCTATCAACTCCCGAACGGCCCAAGTTTGCCGCGATAACAATAGAATAACAATAGATTAGAATCCGCGATCGACGGAATTGTTTAAGTACCATCAAATAAATTTTTAATAGGCAGATGATGGGCATTGGTCAGATTATTTTAAGTCAGTAATGGTCGTGATCGTTCGGCAGGATTTGAAAACCCTACAAAAATATGATGTAGGTCCATTATTTGCTGCCTATAAATCAATTCATCTGATAATATGATTCATTAGGTTTTTGGTATTGTTATGTTATCCTATTTGATCTGTTTAAAACACAATAATTATTAAAATGAACTTACTTCCCAAGTCTGCCTCTGCTGCCTCTTCGAGGATTCCTTCTCGAATTTCCACAGAAGATCAGACGCGGAATCCTGAGTAGAGTCGCTGATATTGTTAGTTTCGATGTCATTGTTATGCCTCACTTCCTCTTGCTTCTTCTCTTCTTTTCTATATTGGAAGTCGTTGACGTAGGCGGGGAGGAAGTAGCGTGTACCAAACCCTGGCAGGCTCTGGGAGCTGAGGAACTGCGAAGGGTTCACATACTCTGAAACGGGTCTCGCGGGCTTGGGACTTGGTCGGTAGGCGTTGACGAAGCGTTGAGCGTTGTTCTGTGCCGTGGCTAGCGTTGACGGGTTGAATACGATTTGCGTGTACCTCGGCTGAGGGAAGAAGAGCTGGGGCCGCCTGGAACAGAAAATAAATATGGTCATTTCTATAATAAATTCTATAATGAAGAAATTAATGTAATGATATCTATTATTATTAATTTCAAACTACTGGCACAATTTTGAAGATCGGTATCGACTGTGTTGCTTAGATTAGTTTATTGTAATGAATGTTTTATTAACAGATCACGCAATTATTTCCTAATACGTTAAAAAATATATTAATATAATAATTCATTGAGTGAGCTTGGGTTCAAGGACACGGCTGAGTATATAGTATATACCCTACTGTTAAAAAAATTTGACTACAGCTACAGTTTTAATTATTTGCGTGCAAAAAACAGTTTCAGCCAGTTCCTGAAGCCTGAAAACAGATTGCCGACCTTTGATCGGTCTTTAATAAATATTGCTTCAGTGATAATACTTACCATTGAGCATTAGGGTCTGGGAGATCATCAGACCGGGCTTCCCAGACGGGCGCGGGCGCGCGGTACGGCTGCGGCTTCGGCTGCGGCTCCGGCGTCGGCGGCTCGATAGGCCCGCCCTTCGTGCCGAACTTCACCATGATAGCCTGTGCGCAAGACGCGTACAGCATCAGGCAAATCAGCACCTGGACATTTGAAAAAAAGAGTTTGTATGTATCTAATTACCAGAAAATTTAAAAAAGGTAAGATACCCGTAAATAAATAAATCATTGGAAAGAGGAGTAGGAAGTAGTAAAAAGTTGCGCCACTTAAGAGGCCGGGGTACCCTCGAAATTTTCATACATTCTTAATACCAAAATCATTTTCTCATACGAAAATATTTAACATGTTTGAGTTATTTGTCAGCTTAAGATAGTAATTACCTTTTTTTTTTTTGTTTTGGAGGGGAAATACTGGGGTCCGGAACAATTTTTTTTACAAAATATATTTTAAATACTAAAAAAAATTGTGTTTAAATATTTTTTAGTAAATTTACTACTAAATATTTAAACACCAAAAAATAGACAAAAACACTAAAAATATATATAAATAAATAGTAAATTTACTACAAAATATTTAAATAATAAAAAATATTTTTTTAAGAAAAAATGTGTATTTTGTATGGGATAATGCCTTAATTTTTTTTATAATTTTATTACGTATTATTACAGTATAAACTAAATTAAGTATTTTGTGAACATTTCAGGTGATTATCTGCTGTCATCATTGATACCGAGCAAAAAAAGTTTAAAAATCACGTTTGTTGTATGGCAGCCCCCTTAAATATAAAATTTATTTAATTTTTAGTATTTGTTATAGCGGCAACGGAAATACATAAGTACTCTATGAAAATTTCAACTCTTTAGCCATCATCGTTCTTGCGTTACAGCCTGGAGATAGACGGACAGACATCGAAGTCTCAGTAATAGGGTTCCGTTTTTACCCTTTGGGTACGGAACCCTGAAAAGGTCTGCAGAGTAGACTACGTGACATAGGTTTCTATTGACACATGCGTAGCCGTGAAAGCTAGTATTTATTATTTACGGTCTTTAAAAATATTTAGTGCAGCAATAACTCTAGCATATGGACAATAAACTAGGTGTTGAAAATGTATTAACTACGAGCACGAGCTAACACGGCGGCTAAATCGTAAACTAAACTCAGGTACCGCCTCTAGATAAACCGAACTGTAATATTACACTCTATTGCACCCCCATTAAGTCGCAATTCGATTGACAAAACGATCTAATGCAATAATTCAATTTGGTAAATATATGTTTTGTATTACGGCGGTACAATCGCCATTGTTTTAAGGTTACGTTTCCCTCGCGACTATCTTTTCCAACGTTTTATGAATCTAGCGCCTTATCCAACGATCTTGATGATTTTATTAACAAATTTCCTAGGCAATTTAACATTACCCAAGTACGAGTACAACCAGAAACACAATTTTAGTTTCAATTTAACATTATTTTTGTTGTTGAATATTACAATAAATTCATATAATATTATATTACATATTTATTTACGCAATAACTAAAAAAATATAACACAAAAAGCACATAACTATGCAAATTATTAAGGTATTCGTAATTACATAGATATATTTGTATAGAACATTTTATTTAATCTGACATTTCCTTCCATAATATTATAGTCTTTATTACCAAAAAAATCCATCATGGTTTTAAATGTGAATGTACCTACACGTCCAATGTTGTGAATATTGTTGTGAAAAAAATAATTAAATATTTTGAGAGTAAGATCGAAAGAAGAAATACATTGATGGATCCCATGCCTCATGATTTTGAAATCAATTGAGAGCCAATAGACAACAGATAAGACCAATTAAAAATTATGACAACCAGCATCGTTTCCAAGGTTGTTGGAACATCATGATTAATGTATTTAGTTCAAGATCGTAGATAAAATGTGAGAAATATGTTACTCTAGAATCTTATCTGCGATGCCGCCGATTGTTTGGATGAAATTGACTATTTTATCGTTAAATATTCGTTAGTTCGCACACGTGTCTGTTTAAGCACAGTTTAAGTAGGGTGGTTTTTTTTTTTCAATTAATTTTATGATGTAGGTTATAACAGCTTAATTGAAAAGTTTTTAGTTCAAATATCTACTGTCTGTAGGCGAAAAGTGTTTCTGTAGCAAAAAGTATAAAATAATATTATAATGCCTGCCATTTCTTTTTCGCATTTATTTCAAACATAATATTTATTATTTGCATAATACCTTAAGTCACAAGGTGTATTTTGACTTTCAGTATCCTAGAAACAAAATAAAAAGATTATTACTAATAATAGGGAAAAGGCAAGCGATAAAAACTTAATTCTAATATTTTACGAAAATTAGCACAGCAAAGACATCAACGCGTCTGTACGCGTTGATGTCTTTTGAATAGTTCGCATTCTGAGGAATACTAATACAGTAGAACGAAGAAACTATATAATTAATTGCCATCACGCTTCACCCTGCGCTGGCACGTGTATTGTGATAGAGACAGATATAGGTACAGCAAATCGAGGTAAGGTATTCCTCAGATTCCTCCTTCAAAATCTATCTATCAAATCAAGCTATCAAAAATCTATTTTTTTTAAATATCTTCAGAAAGGGTGAGTCTATGCCTCTACGATTTAATTTTACCTTAAAGATCTTTCAAATTTGTTTCATGGTCGGTTGATTGGCGGGGTACAGAACATTAATTTTTTGCGATTTTTGATGGGTTGCATTTTTTCATTTATTAGTAAATTAAAAAAAATAAGAAAGTAGAGGCATATATAGTTTTCACAGATCCCAATAATGTATAAAAAAAATCATTTGTCTAGACGCATTATCCAGGGAGGAAATTGGGGAATACGTTTGTATGGAAAAAAGTGTTAGCGTATGCTCTTAATAAGTTAATTTAATCTATTATAACTTATAATTTAAATATTATTATTATATGAAGATTACAGAAAAAATAACAATATGTTGTCGACCGTACCTGTTTACTCAGCGAGGATTTCATGGCTGCCTCTGATTGGTTATGTTATCGCCAGTACTCTATCGCTTCTGTAACAAACAGAAAATGAATTAGTGATTGAACATAAAGTAATAATTTAAACAGAAAGCTAATGCTTTTCGCAATATATTGCATATTACAAGATCGCTAATAAGATAGTATCACAATTCACAAATGTGCAGGAAATCTGACATTATCTACTTAAGTTAAGTTACAGTACATTCAATATCATAGTATCTAATTTAGATACTATGATATTGAATGTACTGTAACTTCTTGGTGGAAATTCATGTTTCACAGTAATAATACACACTTTTCCATGCATTTTTTCCACATTTATTAATTTAATTTACAATTATTTATAAATGTGGAAATAGTGCATGGAAAAGTGTGTATTATTACTACGAATTTAGATGTCAAAGTTGTATGGGATATGACAATCACTTAGGCGTTCTTCTTCTTCTTCTTTTATTTACGGCAAACCATCGCTTTTTGCAACATTCTGCCAGTGTCAAGTAATGAAATAAAAAATATAAATATAAATATACCGAAACGAGTTGAATGAAATAATTTAATGTTGGTATTTGAGATCTGAAAAGAGAAATATTGTTAGTTAATGTCATATCCCATACATTTTTGACATCTAACTTCGTTATTGAATCTAGCGAATGCATATAATATATTCTAATAAGCACTCAGATATCTTTAAGCAAAGCAATCCTTTTTGCGAGCGAGTTTAATCTTAGGTATAGTGCTCCCAAAGTGATAATGCGCATAGAAATTTTCGAAAATGTTCGGAAACGGTCATATTTCCCGAGCGACGCGACGGTAGACGAAATTGCATTTTCTAATTGCATTGCGTTTAAGATACATGTATTAGTCAAAGTTCGTCGTGATATTCCTGTAACTTTTGTAACACGGTCATTATTCACGGTCACTCATGCGCATTATTAATTTGGGAGTACTGGACTGACTTAAAACTTACTATTTTAATCTTTATACAATAATATTTTAAGTATAAAATATTATACACTATAATGCGCAGTAGTGTATAGTGTATGCTGAATAATATAATTGTCTGGTAAATGGCATCTAAGTCTTACCACGTAACTATGTAGTCACTATTCGCACAATTTTATAATAATTAGCAGTCTCGGTGATTCATATGACATACAATTAGCCGTAAAAGCTCATTTGGTGAGCATTACTAGATGCAACATTTCGCCACTGCATGAGATTACAAAATAACTGGATAAAAAAAATATACCGAGTTTCGTGTGATTGTGAAAATCTGGTTAGCTTAAGATTATTACTTTGACCACACTCTGAATGTTTTAGAATAAATGTGATATCACACTATTAATATAAACAAACATTGGAAATTATAAGCGTAAAATGCTTATAAAATGTAATATTTACACCTCCACTAAAATGTTAACCATTTGATCGTTATATCGTAAATGGTAAATAACAATTTATTATCATTTAATATGCGTTATATAAATCATAATAAAATACACAGTTGCACTTATGGTAGCAACTGTGATTTGTAATAAAATATAGCATTTATTGATTCAGTCACAATTAAAAATGTATTCAGGTGAGAGGAAAATATATCGCAAAAGGTTACAGTAATTTCAATTTATTTATGGGATCAATCTTTTCCTTTTCCGATTTTACATCTGAATGCTCCCTCATTTTATTAAAAACAGACGCAGAAGTAAATAAGTAATAAAATAATAATAATAATAATAATAAACATTTATTCAAGACATAAGTACTTTATCTTTCTGAACTCTTTAAATCCAGGGGGACGAATAGCCAACACAACAGAAGAAACATCAATCATGAGACCGACTTATTAATTCAAACAATTAGAATAGATGATCAAGAACGATTAATAATATTTTTCTTGATCCAAGGAGGCATACATTGTAAACCTTATTTTGAAAGATTAATTTTTTTCTCGCTTTTTTTGTAAAAAAAGTGGGCCCCGTGCGAGTTTCTTACGTCGGTTCTTCTCGCCGGGTTAGTTCCCGAACCGGCGGTAAGCATCATGTAGACTTTCAGGGAACATTTGCAAAAATTTATTCTGAATAAAAAAAATTGAGTTTGAGTTTGAATAATATAATTTATGATATTACTAAATGACGCCCGATACCCTGTTGCGACAAACTTTCGTTCATCACGCCAAAACCGTCAATTTTTCCGGGACAAAATGTATCCTGTGTATCCCGGGAGTCAAAGTAGGTCCATGCTGAATAGAAAAATCTGTACAGCAGTTTGGGCCTGAAGAGGTAGCAGACAGAAAGACAGACACAGTTTCGCATTTATATTATTAGTATGCATCACCAATTCAGTATATACAATACTCGCTAGTTCTTAATAAAATCTTAGTGGAGGTTTTACCTCCAACGAAGCTGATTTCATGGTCTAACATAATCCTCATTACCGTAACTAATAGTAGCAATACTTATATCATAAATGTCAACTGTATATCGTCATTAATATTGTCATAACATCAAACTGTCAGGCGGTGGGACCGTGGGCGGCGGTCAAGGCTTGACAGTCCCGATGGGCTGACGTAGTCCTCAAATATTTGTACACGATTGTACCATTATTGTGGCAAAAATGACAAATGATGAAATATTTAATGGTATTAACTAGTAAATTCTAGTACGGTTACGTAAAAAAAAAAGAGAGGTTTCGTGGAAAAACAAGGGTACGGTAATTATGTGAAAGTGTATCTGTCTCTTACCTCTTTACGCGACCACGCGACCTATTTCGCTCTAATTTGGTATAGATATATTTCGAGTCCCGGAAAGGACGTAAGATACTTTTTATCCTAGAAAAAAAATGTACGGTATCCGCGCGATAAAATATTTTGCCGTAACGGAGTTGCGGGCGTCATCTAGTTCGGGATATAGCACTGAAGAAAAATTTGTACGGAGTCAGAATTTAAAAATCGAGTTTAATTTCTAGACCCGCGTAAACTTTATACATAATATTATTATAATGTGTTTGTTTAAGCTCTTTGCAAAAAAATACTGAACCTCAAATCTATATTGTGATTATAATTATTATTAAAATCTATTCAAATATATAAGCAATTATATTTAGTTTTGAAGCACAAAATTATCATTCAACGAGTGAATGGTTTAAATTGTGATTAATTGAAGTAAGCTTCGCGTAGATTTGGTTTTAAATACGATTCCAACAAAGTTTACAGAATAATATTATATCAATACTAATATTATACCTAAATACGAAAATGTGTCTGTTTGTCTTTTAACTTTCCCACTTAAACCGCTAAGCCGATTTTGATGAAATTTGGTATAGATATAGCTTTAGTCTCTGGAAAGGACATATTATGATACTTTTCTTCCACAATAAAATATATTATACTGTTTCAACGCGATAAACAAATTTCTAGTTAGAATTTAGATATAAAATAAGATTTAAAAAAATATTATGTGGTTGTATAGGCATGTTATACCTTGCTGCGTTTTTGTCCTTATTGTTTTTAAATTTAGTTAATAATTATTATTCATAATATGGAACGTAGAATGTCGCTTAAGATAGTTAAGCTAAATTATACATCGACCTTTAAAATAATATCGTATGTAATGCGGCCAAAATATTGACTCTATTAATCGCTATATTAAATTGTTACACAAGTAATTAGATTAAACTTAGTAATAAAATAGCGAATGTATGATTTATATTACTACGTACGTCTATAAATTTTAAATTAATGTCTTCTTAAATTCTAAATTCTAGTATATTTTAATCAAATCTCTTTCATCTGGCGAGAAACATATTTTATTGCGACAAGTAGGTACCTCAAACAACGGACTCAAATTATGTCTTAACTTAATTTAAATGTATTAAGATCAATCTACGTAATTGTGCGAGAAGATTGAACAGACACACACACTTTTATGATTTATTATACAAAAGAGATTATACAAAAGATAATGGAGTACATCTAAATCATCTAAGATTTGCCGACGACTTAATATTGATCACTACAAACCCAGCAAGCTTGCGAGAAATGCTGCAGGAGGGTACAAGAAAGTATGAAGGCCAGGCTCCATTTGAATCCCACAAAGACCAAATTGATGACTAACTCCAATAAAATACCTGTCATTGTAAAAGGTACTCCAATAGAATATGTAGACGAATATACATACCTGGGACAGATAATCTCGCCAAAAGACCTATCATCAAAAGAAGTCAACAACAGGATCCAGCTAGCCTGGAAAAGGTACTGGTCTCTTAAAGAAATTTTTAAAAATGACGAAATACCACTTAAGGGAAAGAAGAAAATCTTCGATGCCTGTATCCTTCCAGTCCTCACCTATGGCTGTCAAACATGGAGTCTAACAAAACAAAATTTTCGAAAAGTTGAAACATGCCAACATAGCATGGAGCGCAGTATGCTTAATATCAAGATAAAAGACAAAATAAAACTGAAAAAAATAAGGTCACAGACAAAAGTGAAAGTGAATGAAGTATCAATTAAAAAACTAAAATGGAAATGGACAGGTCATATGATGAGAAGTAGTAAAGATAAGTGGATAAGGGATGTGACAGAATGGTACCCAAGATATAACAAAAGGAAAAGAGGAAGACAAAGGCTTAGATGGGAAGATGACATAAAAAAGATTGCGGGCACCAATTGGAAAAGATTAACACAGGACAGACAGAAATGGCAGGCTCTAGGGGAGGCCTACGCGACGACGCAAGACAATATCGTAACCGGTGTCAATAATTAATTTATTCTTTTGTAAATGGTTAATAAGATTGTCGAATAAAGGCTTTTGTTATTATACAAAAGAATTCTAAAGAGAAAATTTAAACTGTAATGGCTGGTTCACAAGTATTAAGTAGATAAGTAGTCAACTATAAATTACGACTTTATACTTGCTACTAAATTTTTTGTTTACATGCAATTCATAACTTAAAATTAAGTTAAAATTTAGTTAACTACTTATCAACTCAATACGTGTAAACCAGCCATAACATTTTGCTCACTTGCTATACATTCTGTTTTATATGACCTTATCGTTGCATTGTTATAGTTTATCTTATTTAAATTTATAAGAGGCTTTGTCATCCTAATATGGCTAGCGTTTACAACCATCCAAAACAGATATGTTAATTGACCTTAATTTACCGTAACAAATTAACAATGAAGTTAATTTACGTTATTTATTATAAGTTGTCTTTTGCAACAAAATAAATGTAATAAAACTTGTTAAGATAAACAATTTCATAGCAAAATGCCTAAACTATTACAAATTAAATTATAAATTAATATTATCATTATTGTCTACGGTAGTTACGTAGCCTAAAACTACAACAACTAGAAAAGTTGGTTTATAGGTAGATGGCAAACCTACGTAATTTGATCACGTTAAGTCAATTCCTGCCGACAGATTACAACTAACATTTAATTGATACAACCCGACCAAATTATGCAGGTTCAGCCCTCTGCCTGATTATTTGATTGCCTGCCAGTTTATTGGATAGTACAAAAGTCAATTACTTTTATTATCTACGAGATCTGTAGTTTTTCACTTAAGAAACAACTAAAATTTAATCGAATAATCGATTTTCCGCGTAATCTCTACCATGCGGTATTGGTTAATAGAGTGTGCAAAGTTCTACGCCTATCAATTTCTACACTTTTTTATTTAGATCAGGGCCCTTATTGCTAAATAGATGGCCGTTGTTGAAGATATTTAAGTATGAAACGAACAATACTTTTACTGTTGTGTGTGTGTGTGTGTGTGTGTGTTTACTGCCTATGCTGGTGCTGCCTATAGCGTGAAAACATTGCAGTTATTATATCCCAGCGTAAAAACTTAAAATTATTATTAAAATGCAGATGTCTCAGTTCTGTGTGATAAATTCATCAGTTATTTAACTACTCCACTTTTAAATATTCTTCTTCGAAAATGTTAAACTTTTAAACGGATAATAATAATATTAATTGAGCAGCTACAATCCCCGCGTTCCGTGTGATGTAAATTTTACTCGAAACGCTAAAACGTCCCCTTCTGCTGTTCCATTTGGCGACCGCGGTCATTTTGATCGCTGCTATGACGTCACTGATGACGTCATCATTTTCGCTCTAAAAACGACCCTCGACGAAGATGGGTCAAAATTAGCGTTCTAGATTTTTTTTTATTTTAACACTATATTGCGAAAGCTATGTTCGGAAAGTTTTCATGATCGAGACAAAAAAACTTCATATTATTTCATTACAAATGATATTTTTAATTCAAATAATATATTAAATAACATTGAAAAAAATATTTTGATTGGAAAAGAAATTCATGATATTATAAGTTTTAACACTTACGGATTTAGTCGCGGAGCACTTTTATTTATCCCGACGTTTCGGCTACTTTACAAATAAAAGTGCTCCGCGACTAAATCCGTAAGTGTTAAAACTTATAATATCATGAGTGATACTCGCGTAAACCTAAGAAATAATTATGGAAAAGAAATTGTATTAAATGAAAGGTCAAAATATGATTTCTTACTACTAATTTTCATCTCTCCTGTAACTGTTGACTTACTCGTACTTAGAGCATTACGTAGTATTGTTGGTTATGTGGTTTTGTAATTAAAATATGATTACTTAAATATTCATAAAAATGTTAGTAATAGTAAAAAAATGTAATACTAAAAACGAAACAAACATAATATTATGTATTTTATTTGTAAAATAAAATATAATGTAACTTTAAACCATTGCCTTAAGAAACAGCTGTAATTTATAATTATCAATTACTTTTATTTATGACTTCAAGAAAAGGATCGTATTATTCAAGTTCAGATCGTGTTCTGTTCAATATATGTATAAAACAAATTATCATTATAATATATACCTATTATGTTATTTTTTTAAACTTTTCTCAAAACGCTGAAAACGCTCCATAATCCGTTCCACTTGGGTTTGTATCACTGACGCTCACACGCTAATGGAACGGGAAAAACTACGGTCTTGAGCGTCAGCGTTCTTAACATCAAATGGAACGCGGGGTACATATTATAACACTATTTGAGTATAGTTATGTATTGCAATCATAAACGCTATGAAATCAGAACAATGTTTGTCACTAATTTGACACTGACATTTCAATTAACTTTTGCACGTTTGTGTGTCAAAACTGTCAAGAATGGAATTAAATAATTGACTGTTGCTTGATCATGAAAACGATAATAATATTAGTGGATGCCCGCAACTACGTTGCGCCTAAAATCGTTTATCGCGCGGAAATCGTACATTTTTCCGGGATAAAAAGTATCCTATGTCCTTTCCCGGAACTCAAAGTATCTCCATTCGGTTTGGGCGTGAAGAGGTAACAGACAGACAGACACACTTTCGCATTTATAATATTTATTTAGTATGTAAGTATGTATGTGCGCGCAATTCGGGCGGTATAAAGACTACTATTTATATTTATACTAGACTAAATGACGCTCGCTGCTCCGTTGCGCCAAAATTCTTTTACCGTGCGGGAACCGTACATTTTTCCTGGATAAAAATATCCTATGTACTTCACCGGGACTCTTAAGTATCTTCATACTAAACAGCATAATCCCTTCAGCCGTTTGGGCGTAAAGAGGTAACAGACAGACAGACACATAGCTATTTATAATATTAGTAGTATGGATTGTGTTATGGAAGCAACTAATATTAAAACAATATTAAAGACGTTTTTAAGTCACACGAAAAGAGATCTATACCGTGACAGTGTCATGTAGGGATAAATTATGTTATTATACGCTCATTTCATATTAGGTTCGTGGCTCGTCTACACTATTCATCTCAATTTTGGCTCGTTAGATACGCCTTGATAACCTAACGTGTACTGTACGGTGAGTGACTTAAAAACATTAAACATTAAATTGTTACAGTAACTGTAATATTGTTATGTTAAGTAGAAAATAATTATTATAATGCTATCTTCATGTAATATATTTTAATAATTGAATCTTTTTTTAATAGTTTTTTTCTTCTACAAAATTACAAGGCATTTTCTTGAGAGAGTAAGATTTGGTAAGATACATCTGTAAAAATTTTGCAGACGAAACGACTGACATCCATACTAATATCATAAATGCGAAAGTGTGTCTGTATGTCTCTCTGTCTGTTGCTTTTTCACGCCCAAACAGCTGAACCGATTTTAATGAAATTTGATTGGCATTTTGCTGTAATTCGGTATGAAGATACTTTGAGTATCTCCATACTCAGCGAAATCGGAGGAAGGGGAATAGGATGCTTTTTACCCCGAAAAAATGTACGGTTCTAACATCATAAACTAATTTCGTCGTAACGGAGTTGTGGGTGTCATATTTTAGTCGACGTTTACAGGGTGTAACAAAACAAATTGATAATACTTTAGGGTGTGTATGAGTCCCCTGTATAGAGTTCACTGTGGAAATATAGGTCTAACAGAATCTGATGGCAATTTTTGACAGCAGATTTTCAAAAAATATCCTTGATCATTGGATATTTTTTTTATATTTGCATGTTTCAGACACAAAATAAGCCGCTAAACTCTAAAGGAATAAAAAAGGATGAAAATGTTTTATTCTTATTACCATTATTTACCAACCTGTACTAAAGTCAATTTATTTTCTCACTTTTTGCCATCAGACTCTGGTAGACCTATAGCAGCACTGAAAGTTTTTTTAATCTTTTGTATGCAAAAATTCATGACGCTGAGGCGCTTGCTTCTACACATCCCAAAAAATTGCTCTTTCAGAGCTGCTATTTTGTTAGTGAACTCTATTCAGAGGATACGTCATACATACTCTAAAATATATTATTACTTTAAGACTTTGTAACAAAACAAAGTGAAATAGTAATTTAACAGTAAATTATATCTCATTACTCGTATATAGCACTTAAAGCCAATTTCATCACTTCTTATCTAATATAGCGTTGACATTTTCAATTCTGAGAAAGTGAAGCTCTTAGCGACCTAGAGATTAGTCCAGACTAGATTAATGAGTCTGGATATTACACGAACTAATTTATACAACATGACTGGTGAGACATTACCGATATTTATGGAGAGTACTCTGTACTCGATTCTCATTATAATTATGTAATAAAATTAGGTTCTTAATTTTTTTCCGAATTTCCCAAAAATAAATGAATCATGGATACTAAGTAAATTACACGGCTAGGCAAATAGGCATACTATGCGGCCGGTGCAGAGGCGTGCGCTACCAAAGAAACACCACACAACTACCCCTCTCGCTCGCGGTGTCCATGCATTGGGTAAAAAATTATTTAACTTTAAGCTACATTAACTCAGTGATCAATTGATATAATTTTTTTTATACTATTTTTTTCCAACTAATATAATAGCCAAATATCACGTCCTCGAATATTGAACATGTCTCACCAGTCACGCAGTATAATAACAATCAGAAGGAATAACTGATACTTGTGATTTTTGTTGTAGCCTTTAAATATGTATTAAACAAGCCTGATACGATTTTAAATATATATTTTTATAATGTACAAGTAAAAAATACTCAACCGTTAATTAGACGTTGATATAGTAGGTATATTAATTAAAACACAACTTAAGATATAATATAATAATCTTTAGACATGAATTAGGAATTCTTTTGTTATTCTAATTGTGATATTAATTTTAAAGAATGCCATTGCCTACCATTATGGAAAGTTCATATTATTATCACATAATATCAGAAAACACTTGTTTGAATGTTCTACTTTAAATATTTTAAAATATGATATACTCCTGTTTTAAAACATTAAAAATGTAAGTATGGAAAAAATAAGTGGTACCTACGTCAAAAAACCTTACTGACCACACTTAAAGTATTTTTCTGTAGCGTTCTACCTGCATATATTGAGGAAAATACAGTACTTCTTCTATTGTGCTTTACAGCATGGAGTCGTATAGAGTATGCCACTGCAGTAATAGACAGCTATTAGTCGCAATTTTTTCCTAATGACCCGAGCGGTTTATGGACCCCAAAGTCATTCAAGTTATATAAGTCTTTTATCATCGTTCATACTAAATCGGTTAGATCCTTTCGCCGACTGACTTGGGCAATGCTTTTTTGTTGCCAATTCTGCTTGTTTATGCATGCCTACCGTAACTTCAACTCGCATTGAATAACATTACGATGATAAACCCCCTGATTTATAGTAGCGGGTTAGGCGCTTTAGCCAAGTCATTTTCTTTATCGCTTCTTTATAGAATCACCGATCAAAATGTAAGGCATTGACATGACATGAGTCGAATATAATAGTCGACTTTATATGGTCGAAAATTTATGTATTACGATGACAATTCCCTTGATTTGCAGTGGCGGGTCAGGCCCTTTAGCTAAGTCGTTTTCTTTATCGCTTCTTTATAGAATCGCCGATCAAAATGTAAGGCATTGACATGATATGAATCGAATGTCGACTTTATAATATGGTTTATGTCAATTCCATATATTATTTTGATGCGCGAGTCTGCAAAGACTCTTCTTTTTTTATCTCTATAAAGAAAACGTGTTGTCTAGGGGTTCTGGTTATGATAATGTTTTTCGATTCAGGGACTGCAATTAAATGTAGACAGACGATAGTTAATTATGTAAGCAGTTGTTACTAGTTACAGGTATAAAAACAATTGTTTATGTTAACGACGTGCTCTATTATTGAGCTTGTGCTTTAATGAGTTGATATTATTAAAAATACTGCACAGCAGTTACCTGCTTTAGCTGCTTAAGTGCTATAAAGATGCTGCTCAGATGCTTTAGTCTGTAATAAACTAATACTATTGAGTTCTCTTATGGTAAAGCAGGAAGCTGTGTGCAGTATTTTTCCTTTTTAACTGAATTGAATCTTTCATACGTGATCTAATATTTTATGACGGCTAAATATATGTAACAATTTGCTCTTGGAAAAATGTTGTTGTACCTTAATTAATTACCTTTTAAACATTTTTTAATTTGATAAATATCAAATTATCATAATGCCGTTTGGACTTTACATTAATTATACTTAACATAATATTTGTCCACAATTTGTAAACTAAGTATTAAGTCGTAAGTGAGACAAAGTAGCAAACAACTTTAACTGAAACTTGACTTGAACGATTGTTATCGTATACACGCGGGTCTTTAGTATTCACTAAGCTCTTGGAACAGGTTATTGATACAATTCCACATAACTGATGCAATGCCTAAGTATTTATCTGGCGCCTTGACAATGTATCTAATCATAACATGGACACTCACTTACTACAAATTCTAAAGATAAATATATGTATATAAACAGACGAACATAATATAACCTCCTCCTTCTTGGAAGTCGGTTAAAAATTAAAAAATCTGTTTATAAGCGCATAGACAGTCCACGTGTTTCCAGTCGAGGTTTTTTATTTTATCTTAAGAAATTATAGAAGATAATTTTGCCTAAGATCATAATATTATAATATTATAAACTAGCTGTTGCCCGCGACTTCGTCCGCGTTGGAATAAATTCACTTTTAATTAATAAGTTTGTTCCTAAAAAGGAGAATTAAAACTCAACACTAACGACGCGATACCATTTTGATGTCAGCAAGGAACCCAGGAGGGGGGGGGGGGTTTGGGGGGGCGCAGGCCCCCCAAGTACGGGCCGAGGGCAAAATCAAATGACACTCGAAAACTGTATGTTTAGTTTAGGTTGGAATAAATTCACTTTTAATTAATAAGTTTGTTCCTAAAAAGGAGAATTAAAACTCAACACTAACGACGCGATAACATTTTGATGTAAGCAAGGAACCCAGGAGGCGTGGGTTTGGGGGGGCGCAGCCCCCCCAAAAGAAACGACACTGGAAAACCGTATGTGTAGTTTAGTTTTTAACTTTGTTCTTAAAAAAGATGTATAACGCCGTAACACCGCTTTGTTTGAAGCAAAATTTGGGGAGGTGGGGGGGGGGGGTTGGGGGGGGGCAAGCCCCCCCCCCCAAGAAAAGACCGATGCAAAAAGCTCCCAGCATATTAATCAAACGACACTCGAAATTTGTATAGAAAAGATAGACAAAAGCTCATAGCATGGCAAGGAGTGAAGATAGATACAAAGTGTGAAGGAGAAATTTGTAGGAAATTTTATGGGCTTTCATTACGTACGGTACATTTTCTCTCTACAACGCACCGTTTTGGCGATATGAGCAAAAAACTAAAAATTTTGAAACTTGAGCCCCTCCCCCCGCCCTAGGTGATATCGTCATAATATTATATAGCCTATGTGTTGACCCGACCTCTATATAATATTCGTGCAAAATTTGAAGTAAATCCATTCAGTACTTTCTGAGTTTATCCCGGACATACATACAGACAAACAGACAAACAGACAAACCGACAAACAGACAAACAGAAAAAAATTCTAAAAACTATATTTTTGGCTTCCATATCGATTGTAGATCACGTCCCAAGTATTATTTTTCAAAAATATTCAATGTACAGAATTGACTTTCCTACGATTTTATTATATGTATAGATACATTAACTTGATATGTACTTAAAATAATGGCTAAGTAGCATTTTATCTGTAAAGAGTAAAGACACACAGGATAATTTACATTTAATCATTATTTTAGTGGCGGTTAAATCGCCATCTGTCGTCGCATTAAAATCAGGTACGAGATAAGAATGTTTATTTTTTGTACCTTGGCATTTATTTAGACGAAAACGTTTTTTATATGACGACCGGGACCTTGTCACACTAAATTCGTACCAAATGCCAGAAACGTTACGCGGTTGTGCCATTGTATAAGATAAAGAGCGGTTAACGACGTGTACATACTGAACGTCAGCCAAAAGAGGCTTACACTTTACAGCCTTTTTAAAACTTAATTGCTTTCCACTTTTAAATCTGTAAAAAATTAACTACTTAGTAGACGCTGCTCATGAGATTACGTACATGGGAATCTTGTGGAAACTGGATTTTTTCACCACGAAAATATTAGCTTAGGGTGAATTGCACCAGAAGCGTAGTTAAAGTTAGGGTTAAGGTTATCGTCAAATATGGCGACTTTCGCTAGGGATTTGACAGTTCATTTCACATTTTGTTATGGTTAAAGTTAAAGTTATAGGTACTTATAGTAAGCCGGTGCAGTGCAATCCACTAATTCATAAATTAATTAAACACAATTTAATTATGTCATTTCCCAACGCTTACTCTATGTCTATTTTTTTGACAAAGATATCTGAAATGATGCAGCGCTATCAGATTTTTTTAATTTACAATTTACAATATTATTGTTTTATTCGGTTCATAGTATGCTAGCGACGTAATAAAAGATGCTCACAAGTTTTTTTTTTTGCTTTTGTAGATAATATTATAAAATAATACAAAATAATCAATGTTTTGAAGAAAACATACAGTAATTAAGATAAACAGAGCACATAGCTGTACATGAGTCTACTTAAAATAAACATAAATTCATATGAGGTCTCCTCTGAAGTAGTTAGCTCTAAGAACCTTTAATTTAAATCGTACAGTCCCTAGGGCTGTCGACTCAAAATAGTACAATATTTTTGAATAACATTTCGTTCACAGCTTCAATCAGTTTGTGATTGCTAAAATTTTCGAGACTCATAAAAATTATACCTGCAAAATCTGTTTCATATTTCAATGAGTTCATAAAAGTTTTCGTGCACCTTCTTGCAACAATTATTATATTTTAAATGAAGCAACCCTAATACAAATAATTTTGTTGTAGCATAATTTGACACTTATCCATCAACAACTGGACATAATTACTTACAACATAAATATTGTAATTAAACTAGAACTACTTAATTACCTCTTTGTTTGGAAGATTTAAACGAGAACGTACATTGTGATTGTTACAGGTACGAAGTTTTTTTTTTTTTTTTAGTTTTCACAAAGATAAGCTTTAAAAAGATCTCGAGCTTTGAAAATTCCACGGACTGTAAGCTAAGGTGTCGTGCACAAATTACATGAGGTATTATTGGGCCCACGGCCCACCCCTTCTGTCTGTAGTCTGTTATTGTGGTACGTATATCACTCAGTGTGCCGAGTGTGAGTTTTTTGTTTCAGATTCGATCGTGAACGCGTTTACTAAGATTTTGTATGGGATTTGTACAACGCTTCCTAGCGATGCTCACGGAAGTGAGCCCAGCCCAGTGAGTAATCCACTGATCTCTATTAAATACAAGTACGCTGGATAGCTGATACACACCTGCTTTTTGTGCCTATTTGAAGCGGAATCAGCGCCCCCATTATTTCGGTAGAGAACTAAATTTGACGTAGCCACAACCAATAACAACAGTTGTCATCATTAGTATTAGTTCCAAGTACTCTCACTACTGCTATCAGCGCCAATATGGCGGCTTTCAAACGTCATTTTACGTCAGATTTAGTTCTCTACCCGAATAATGGGGGCGCTGATTCCACTTCAAATAGGCACAAGAAATAGCTGTCATTTCAAAGGGAATCAGCTATCTAGCATACTTGTATAATAGAGATCAGTGGAGTAATCCCGTACAAAATCTTAGTAAACGCCAAACGCGTTCACGATCGAATGTAAAACAAAAAACTCACACTCGGCACAGAGTGTGATTTTTGTTGATATAATATTAGAATAATTGATGTCTCAAAATTTAAAACAAAAAAAACTTTGCTAATATCCCAGCCATTTAAATGACAACAAAGTCGGTAGCAGGTATTATGTAAAGTAATTTATTTCAAGATCAGTTATCAATAATTAATAATATTCGATCACAAGGCCGGGTACATTCCTGAGGCATACACATCGCCAAGTTCAGATGTAATGATATTAATCACGAGCCAATTAATGAAGCATCTCGGAGCACCTGTGATTTAATATTTTGGACCTAGTTGCCAGGGAAATAAAGCCTGTTAATGTACAACTCTGACAGCAACTCTACTTACTATAATGTTTTTTCTTAACTTAACGTTCATCTCTGATGGATCTATTAGTTTTTCATTTGTCTATGGCTTGCTCACAATGATATATTGATCCAAATATTCCATAAAATAATGATTACAATATCTTTAGTTTTATTTTGAAACAAAATTTGGCCTAAAATAAAATGCAATTTTAAAAAAGTAAGAACTTATAACTCTCAAATAATTTGCAAACAAGTATAATATTAAGTTTCCCTAAGTTGGAGAAACAGGGAACAAGTGAGTTGATAGGCTGCTCAGTTCCGCGACAGGAGTGACAGGACAATGTTCCGTCAATTTTGACAGAGATATAATGCAGTTCATGCTGATTGATTTGTACTTTCTAAACTAATTTTTCTGGCTTTTTGCGTGGAATGAGAAATTATACATATTATGGGTTTAAACATCTGCAATAATTACCGTAGTAATAAAAATATTAATGTATTTCTTTGCTTTCGTAAAATAGTCTAATAAATAAGTGTACAGCATGACTGGTGAGTCAATACCGATATTTGAGGAGAGTATTCAGTACTCGATTCTCATTATAAATATGTAATAAAATTAGGTTCTTAATTTTTTTTTGAATTTCCCAAAAATTAATGAATCATGGATACTAAGTAAATTACGCGGCTAGGCAAGTAGGCATACTATGCGGCCGGTGCAGAGGCGTGCGCTACCAAAGAAACACCACACAACTACCCCTCCCGCTCGCGGTGTCCATGCGTTAGGTAAATAATTATTTAACTTTAAGCTACATTTACTCAGTGATCAATTGATATTATTTTTTTATATTATTTTTTTCCAACTAATATAATAGCCAAATATCACGTCCTCAAGTATTGAACATGTCTCACCAGTCACGCAGTATACAGTTCTATTTCATTTTCAAGGACGATTTTAATTTGAAATGTATCTTTATTACATTTTTATGAATGAATTATCACAGCAGGATTTCAAGTATTACTTAAAATTGAAATAGCGTTACTTCATTTTTAAGTAGGTGACTGTACGTCTAAGGGTTAATTCAGACCGCAACGCGACGAGGCGAGGCGCGACGCAACGCGACCTAAATTTGTATGGATTTGACAGATGTCGTCAGCGTGAGACGTCTTGCGAATCTGTCAAATCCATACTAATTTAGAAATGCATCTACGCGTCGCGTTGCAGACTGAATCAACCCTTTGGCAACAATCAGAGTAATTACAACAATTACCATACAACATTTTAATAGTGAAACCTCGTACATTTTCACATATGGTAATACCTAAACAGGCAAAGCTCTTGAATATTAATTGTCCATTAATTCGCGGGACACATTGCACACGGCACTTGACAAATTGACTTACAAAAGCTGAGTGCATAAGTGCATAAGTTCGTTAGGGTTGTCGCAACGATTTTTTTCTTAAAATCACGTTTTTTGAACAGAAAAATGTTTTAGTGGCGGCGAAGACTGTCCATTTGACTCTCAAAAGACATAAAATTGAATGCAGTAATGGCTGTGATTGTAACACTATTAACAGAGAAAATAGTTACTTCTAAAATCAGCACTGTACATTAATTCGTTGTAAAATCAAGCAGCAAGCAGCCCTTATTACTAAGTTATAAATCTGGGGTGATAAACATAAACGCAGCGTAAACTTTACCAATAAGGATAGCGCCAGTTTTTTACATTTGATCGTTCAATATTGACAACCTCCTTCGGATCATGCTAATACAATGATGTACCTATCATATACGATAAATAAATATTTAAGCCTAAAACATAATAATATTATAGTATTGCAAAATTTTGTATCTTTATACGGCAAAAAATGCTTAATCATATTTACACTTTTAAGGTAGGATAATAAATTAAAAAAGTACACAACTTGAGTAATTGTACGCACTTGTAACTTAAAATTCATGAGCTATGAAAGAAACAAAAATAATATAATGGGCTATAGGTGTGAGCTATGAAAGAAACAAAAATAACGGTGAATACCTAAAAACTGAACGACGCATAAGCACCGTATACTAAAAGTGACATCGTAAATTCGTAACTATAAAGTGCACCGACCCTATATATACCATTATATAATATATTATTGTATTGTCATACAGGTAGTCAGAAATGACGACCTTAGATGTGGTCTTAGTGTGAAGTTACATGACAATTACAAATAATTTAGTCAAATCCCTTAATGAATGCATAAGATGGAATCCTTGCCTTGGCACAGGTTATTAAATGTATTTACCGTGTCTTAATTTAATTGAGATGTTATTATTAACTCTTAATCGTTCTTTGTCGTGTACTCATCAATCATTCGCCATCATTACCTTGTGATTGAGAGCTAAATGATCGTAAAAACAATCGTTAGATTGGAACGTCTTTGAGATATTTAAGATACACTAGAGCCGTTTTTCCACACAAACGTTGTCCCCTGTTTCCTTCCTGGATAATGCCGGTCGAGTTATAATTTTTTTCCTGAATATCTACGGCCACTAATACAATGTCACTATGTTTTCTTTTTTTAGTTGTTCAAAAACCCAAAAAAATGGCTACATTTTCCGCTGTGTTCAAACATCCAGAAAATAAATTTGACTAGATTATACAAAAAAATAAAACATAGGAACACAGCTTAGGCCTTGCTTTAATTTTTTAATGAAAAAAGTTCTTGAATCGGTTCAGTTTTGGAGAAAAAATCAGGGGACAACGAATCGTTGATTTTCTGCAGTTGTCTCTATCGCACTCTGCGGCTATACCGCAGAGTGCGATAGAGACAACTGCTTGAGATAAGGGAGACAGCAATAGATATTACAAGTACTTTTTTTTTCATTTATCTAGTTCTGGTGTATCCTCTTAAGAGCGCACACGTCGAACTCAAAACCCGTTTCAAACGGCTGATGTATAACAATGAAAGGTTTGCCATTTTACTAGCCAAAAAAAAAAATGAGTTTAAAAAGTTATCTATATTTTTTTTCTAGTTTCATTTTTAACTTACACATAAATAGCGCTTAAAATTTTATACTTAAAATAGTATTTTAAATTTACTTGAATTTTCTTAATACGGATTACTAAGGTCTTTGTAGGTATAATTATATAAGTCTTTATAATAAGAGTACCCAACTCAAAAATCAGGCTTACTCCAAAAGCTTTAGTAAAGAATCAAGAATGTATTATCTAAAAGCTTTAGTAAAGAATGTATAGAAAAAAATGGAAAAGCCTTAACGATCATACCTGGTTACGTTCAAAATTGAAGCCTCCATCACGGTAGCTGTGGACAATCCTATCATCAAACTCAATAACTCAGGAGCTAGTGAGTTGAGTGTAACTACCGTGTGCCAAAATGAGTGGTTATGTTGCCTGTGTTATGATAATTAATCATTTTGAAGAAATTTTAAGCTCTAAGTTGTAGTTGTCTGTACCATAAATATCTGGTATTTCTATCCAATATTAATAAAGCTTTGATTCAGTTTAGATACGATCACAATAAATAGTATTCTCTTAAACTTTAGGTTTTTGAAGTTTCGATCAAAAACAGCGTTTGACTGTTTAATTAGATATTTTGCAGAAAACATTGTTATGTGATTTTATTACACCGAGACTGCATCGAAACTCTAGAAGCTGTCTGTCAGAAACAGCAGAATGGCGTTTCCCTGGTAACTATGAAGAGTATAAAGAATTCAGAATGTTAGGTGATCGTTTAATTTAGCCACAATTAAAAACTTCACATTTGTAATTCTAATGATACCGAGATATGAGATCACCTTACATCATATTCGATAACGATCTAACACTGCAAGCTGTAGTTTTCTATTTTATTGTAATGCGGTATTACGCGCGGTCATTGCAGGCGCATGCTAATGCTCGCGTTTGAGTTCACGGCCGCGGTGACGTAACCACAGTAATCGGTAACCACAGCTGATGAGCGCTCGGAATCGGGCTAAGCGACTTAAAAATAAAGGAGGTCTTATAGGCCAGGCCACAACATTGTGTAGACTGTAGCGGCGTCGTAACACAAAAACAACAATGCAAAGAAATGCGATGCGATGTCGCAACGCAAAAATGTCATCGGACACGACATTATGATAAGACGCATCTTTACGATGCGCTGTTGCATCGGCGACGATGCGTTGTAGATTTTTATGAGACGTACGGCATCAACGCAAAATATTTGCGTTGCGACATCGCAGCATTTTTTTGCAATGTTGTTTTTGTGATACGGCGCGGGCTGCGATGTGGCCTGACCCTTCGACTGTCGATTTCCGATTTCGATATATCGATGTAATGGTGCAGACACTAAATCTGGGGCCCGATTCTCAAGTGTCGTATCTCTTCGTTATACGCGCGACGCGAGACGGTCTGCGATCGATATGGCACTCAAAACTTGAAAATCGGGCCATGATCTTATTTTTTTTTCACGAATAAATTACAAAACTATAATAATATCTTATATAATAAATGTTAATGAGCATATCTCGCCGATAAACCTTGGTTTAGCGAGGATCAATTGTAGTAGATTTAAGTTTTATTAAATAAATAAATACCATAAAAAATTATCATAATGTATTGTGACTTGCGGCTTTAGTGATAAAGATGAGCTGTTATCGTTACGTTTATGTCTAATAACATTTCATGTTGTCATGCTATATGCGGGTAAATGAAAATACTATGTACGTAGGCATCGGTGACAGAAAAAATCGTTTTAAACATTTTTTATCGCTCTACAACATAATATCGAGATTTTGGTAGCACAAAATATTATGACAAGGTTCCAATCACATCTGTCTTCAACAAATATTATAGAGCGGCAATAAAAATATTATAATAATATATCTAATATCGCACCTGTTAGAGAAATATTATGTAGTATCGCCAACATATAATTACGAAACAATTATCTAGTAAATGGCAATAATTTTATGGAATGATCCATTTAATTCAATTGGCCAATCCCGAAGGTCGAGAGTTGCTTGCAGGTCACGAATTATTACTATTTACAAGCGCACGCGCAGGCTAAACACCGCCTGTCTTCTCATCGCCTTATCGCCGTATTTATAGCCGCAGTATCGAAATCTCTTTAATGATATTAATACCTGCACTCACACCGAACATTAAATAAAGTCAGTGCTAAAAGGGTACGTACTCATATTATATTTTGACTTTATTTTTCATTATATTTAATAGGAGGCGACTTACATTAATATTTTTTATCAATAATATTAACATAATATTGAGGCATATACACACAGTATACACCCAGCAAATAATTTAGGAATATAGATATAGTAAATGTTATCTTGTTATCGACAAACATTTTCAAAAGTTTCCCTATGCCTACTTATTGACAACCCAAACAATTAGTGACTCATGAAACAAAAAAAAATTCTACAATCTCTAGTGGATCGATAGAATTTCGTATCAAATTAACTATGTCCGGTCGGTTTCTGAGGTCTTAACAGAAGGTTATCCGTTTAATAGAGCGATTGGGTAATGTCAAAACAACAACGTTGTTGAAAAGATATCCTCCTATTAAAAACCTTAGAAACCGGGCATTTGTGATTAGTGATTACATAACAAATGACCAACAGGTACTGTCGCGAACAGAAGTCAGAGGGCACGTGATAACTTGTGCATTTGATTATACCACTGTGGTTGCACCATGTACTGAACATCTTGCGATATCGGAGATAGAAAGGATTTAATATTTCGATTTGATGGTGCTATAATATGAACTGTTCTATTGTGTAGGACAATAATTATTAATAATACTCTTTAAAAGTTAACTCTGAGTTTAAACATCATATTGTCGATGATGACATGATGTTTAATTCAGAGTTAACTTTAACTCAGATCTGCGCAAGTGGGCCTTATTATATTAAATTTTCTATTAACCTACCAATATACAAGCTTGATAGTATTAAAAAAATGTTCCAGGAAATCGTGAATTTATATACATTATTTGCAAATAGTGTATTTTTTACAATTAAATTACTTTTTTGTACGAATATCATTACAATTAACTTACTTGATATATGCAAAATTCGATTGCGTTACAATAATATAGAATAATTCCTACAAAATTCAGTGTAAGTTAAATTATGCGAGTGCGAGTTTCTTACGCCGGTTCTTCTCGCCGGGTTAATTCCCGAACCGGTGGTAGGCACCTTAGTATCGACGTTCGGATTTTTTTTTGTAAAAAAATTACTCTGAATAAAAACTATTTTGATTTGATTTTGATTTGGTTGATATGATTATATATATTTGAGATTATAAAATAGTTATTACTTATTAAACATTTCCTATAATTATCTGTCACAATAATACATAAAATTTTAAGCAGAGCAAGTGGTTTCTGTACTCAGTGCACAGCTAGTGCACAGCTAGTATAACTACTATCTTGTCAGTTTCTCAGTTTAAACAATTCTATGTCATTTACCAATTAACATAATAATGGAAATTATAAATAGTTTTATAATAATTATTTTAAATCTAAATTTAATTCAGACCGCAACGCGACGCGCAGATGCATTTCTAAATTTGTATGGATTTGACAGATTTGCAAGACGTCTTACGCGATTGAAATCTGTCAATTCGGTCAATTCAGTACAAATAAAGAAATGCATCTACGCGTCACGTTGCGGTTTAAATTGATCGACGTACATACTTGAGCAATACAAGCTACCGAAGTCACAGATTAATAGTTACTACGTAATCGGAGTAGACAAACATTGTAACGTATTGACTTTTCCAAATTTGTAACGTTTATGTAGCATACATTACACTGGCGCATTTTTATGAAGTGGACTAGAAAACGAAATCAACTGATGAGTGATAAAATTAGGCGTTTAAAATATGAATGAATTAATGAATATCATTCATTGGCCTCTACAGAATAACAGTGCAGTAAGCTTGCTTCCTGCAACTGCTGAGCAGGGGTCAATTTTTGGCATCACACAACTTGATTTGTATCATCCTATACCTTTTTTATTATGTATTGTGTGATGATAAACGTATCTATTCTTATTCTGAATATGAAATGAAGACGTTGAAGAGCTCAATAACTAACATTTTTAACATAATTTGAACAAACCTTGTAACTTATCTATTTCATCACCTGCAGGCTAATATATCTGGCTACACATAAAATGAAATTTTTTGAAGTGAAAAAATATATCCACAGACGAACGTATAACCTCCTCGTTTTTGGAAGTCGGTTAAAAACTTCTTTAGCAGCGTTGAGCACTTTTGTGGGATGGGTAAAAACTGTGAAACTCGCGTCAGGTCACGTGTGCTGATCGAAAAACCGTAAGACGGTTGGAGAGTAGTGTTGTTAATAATTAAGTTTTCACTTCTGCCGGAACTCCCGGAGTGCAACCCGTCTTTTTTTTTCAAATCATTTTTTTGGCCACTTAGGCCTCCATTTATGCAAAAAATTGCATTTTTTTTACTATTGGTTATTGTGTTCTTCCACTCACAACTTTAAATATGCTATTACAACTCTACGTTCATTGTTCAATATAAAAAAAATCATATTGATAGTCTCGCTATTGCAGGTGGGGGGGTTATCTTCTTATACATTGTGAAATTTTAATGGTTGTTTTCCCGCAGTAAAATGATTCTATCTTGGTAGTACAATAGATTTGTAAAGTTTTTTTGTTCAAATCAAAAAAAAATTCGGTCGTGTCCATAGTAACTCGCGCCTATCGGCATAAAGTTTCCATAGTACGTCATACAAAATATTTTGTATTTTCAAAAAATAACATGCATGGTTCGATAGTACTACTATAGGTAAATCGTTCTGCTGCGGGAAAACAACCACTAAAATTTCACGTTGTATACAAAAATGGATTTTCAAATGTATTAGTCACGCTAAAACTCGAAAACGGCTGATCGGATTGGGCTGATTTTACTCTTAAAATGTTCGTAGAAGTCTAGGGAAGGTTTTAAAGTGACACGAAGTTCACCGCGACAGCTAGTAACACTATAGTAGTTCTAAGCAAAATGTAGCGTTTCTTTTAAAAAAAAGCAAATAATTATTTAGAGCGTGGTGGACTACAGTCCAGCCTCATAAACATAATATTATAATAATATAATAGGACTGCACTGCAAGGAGTAAAAGAATATTAATTATGATTAAAAGCAGCTCAAAAAGTCAATTCAGACCGCAACGCGACGCGTAAATGAATTTCTAAATTTTGTTTGGATTTGACAGATTTGCAAGACGGCTCACGCAATTAAAATCTGTCAATTCAGTACAAATTTAGAATTAATTCATCTACGCGTCGCATTGCTGTCTGAATTGACCCAGGTGTGATTTTGCGGAAATCTATAGCTTAAAATTTAGTTTATTATTTTTTGCAATACCTCAACCTTTGTTATTTTACTTAAAGGTTGTGGTTTATGTCTAGGAATATCGCAAAAAATAATAACAAACTAAATTTTAACCCAGGTAAATGAGTACAATGAGGCAGACGTTACCTGGCTTATTGAAATTTCCGTCCCGAATCATACGACACGACGCGTTAGCTAACTGTCGCGTCGTGTCTCAATTACTGAAGAGGTCTTACTTTCAAAAGCAATTTACAGCACATTAGTGCTATTATTAAATAGAACCTTAGGCGAACGAATAATTTATACTGTTTGTATAACTGCTTGAAATATATTGTCGTCAGTTGTCTAACCGTTAGACTGAAACGCATAAAAGTTTTATAAGGAAAAATATCCCTTTTTTAAGTCATTTAAAATGTCACGTGACATTTTAGTGCAATAGAATATGGAGCTTTGAGATGGGACTCTTTCAGGCGTCATTTCAATATCTCTACATACTGTTGGTACCTTAACACAATCACATACTATATACAAGTGTTTTATTGAAATCAGCAACGAAAGTTTTTTTCTAAAATTTATTTATCTTATCAGTGATAAGCTAGACAGCCCCCTCCTGAAGTACTGGGTCCATGCACACGTGCATGTATCCGATGCGCCAGAGTGTGGCAAATATTTAAATTAATTACTTACTTTTAATTTAATAATTTTCTTATTTATTAACTGAAAATTGAAATAAACTTTTTTTATTTTGTATTTGATTTATCTCAACAAAATTGATGTCATTTATGTAACTATGTTTACCAATAAAACATATTATGGCGAAAAAAATTTGCGAGGTCTTTAATTGGTAATTAGCATGTTACAAGATTATTCATCAGCTGCTGTCAGCTCCTTCGTGAATGATGAATAAACGATGGAAACCAATTTTGGATAATTTGCCAAAACATTTTTATACAATCGCAATCAGCTGAAGAAACGACCTTTATAATATTTTTAAGCAAGACATTATCTAATACATAACGTATTATCTAATACATAACGTATAGATACAATTCGTTTTTCGAACGTAGTGAATGGAGAACAAAAGATAAAAAAGAATGGTTCCAAAATTGGTATCCACTAATGATTCTTTAAATTAAGAATATGCACCCAATTTGAATAGAATATTGACATTAATATTATTATTAACATAATCTGGCAGCAAATAAAATATAAGTAGCGCCCGTTGATAACGAAAATCTACGACTTCCTTAGGAAATTTGTAAAAGACATCAACGCGCACGCGGCTGTGACAAAAATCGAAGAAAAAATGATAATAATTATTTTAAGTGTCAATATTTTTCTTGATTTAGTAACTTTGTTACAAACTTTTAGAAAGCAACTCAACTCACCATTTGACGTTTTTAGGGTTCCGTAGCCAAAATGGCAAAAAAACGGAACCCTTATAGATTCGTCATGTCTGTCTGTCTGTCTGTCTATCCGTCCGTATGTCACAGCCACTTAGTCTGTGAACAGCAGTAAGATTTTGATGCAAAAATGGAAAAAAATATTAAAAATTTTAGGGGTCCCCATAGGTACCTACAACTGAAACAAAAAAAAAATCATCTAACCTATGCGTGTGGGGTATCTATGGATAAGTCTCCAAAAATCATATTGAGGTTTCTCATATCATTTTTTTCTAACCTGAATAGTTTGCGAGAAAGACTCTTCCAAAGTGGTAAAATGTGTGTGTGTCCCCCCCCCCCCCTCTAATTTCTAATGTAGGGGCATGATAATTCTAAAAAAAATATATGGTGTCGATTACTATAAAAACTACCAACGAAAATTGGTTTGAACGAGATCTAGCCAGTAGTTTTTTCATACGTCATAAATGGTAAACCCTAATCTAAATTTCATTAAATCGACTGAAATATAAAAATAAATCAAAAGCCTTTTAATTTCATAAAAATAAACCTTATTGCTGCTGCGGAACCCTCCATGGGCGAGTCCAACTTGCACTTGGCCGCTTTTTTTAGACTCCTGTACTTTACTACTTTACAAAATCTGTTAAAAATATGATAATATTATTAAAATACTATGAAATAATGGAAAATGATGAGTATTAATTCTTATTTAAACTTAGTGATATGGATGGTAGATACTCTAAATACCTTCCTTATTTATTACTCGAGCAAAAGGAGACATTTCTTTAGTACGCACCATCGACATAAAAGCAAAATTATTCTTCTAAGTCTAACCACTATAAGCCCTGAGGGGCGAAGCGGCCATGTACAGTATCATGCCCTTACGGCTCATTACCGACAATAAACAAAGGGTAATTATCATTACTGCGCAATTACGTAGTTTATATCTTGTGCGCATCTTCGGGCATCGACACGACCGCGCCACGATGTTAGCGCATCTTGGATAAATTATTGTTGTTATTTCATAAAATTATTAAAGTAAGGTTAACTTAGGACATAAATAAGAATACCTCATAATTTTTCCTTCTTAAATGAAGAAGGAAAATTTTATTCTCTAAGAAGAGTGGCTAAAGGTACCTATTCTTATTTTATTTTTATACCAAAAATAAAATAAGAGTACATAGGGATTCTTCTTCTATTCGGATTCTATTTGGGTTAAAATAATATGATTTCGGGTGTAAAAGACTAAGGCACCCTGAGAAATTTTCTCACAAAAAATAATTATTAAAAAATCATAATCATAATCATCATAATCGTTTATTTGCAAAGAATGTTGTTTACAAAGATCTTATAGTTATAAGAAATAAGTTATAAAAAATATGGTTCCTACTTAAAAACAACATATCGTGTATTTCTAGCTAAATTAATATTAGATACGTTTTGACAGGTCAATAAGGACAATTCGACATTATATTATTATTGTCAACAATCATATTATCCATACAGAGGAAATGAAATAACGCCTTGTAATTACAAATATTAAAATTGTAGTTGAAAATCATTAAAATTATAATATTATACAAAAGTCTGAAACTGTCGTAACTTAGGCGCTAAGTTGTCATATTATTTGATTGCTATACTCGCGCTTAACAGTCACAATAATCACATGCAATACCGTAATATACAATGCAATATTTATTAGTAAATATTATACTTTACGATACCCTTATTTCTATTGTAGCGATAGAGTTTAATCATAATAATATAATGTTCTGAATTGAGTGCGAATATAAATTGCAAATCATGAAATCTTAGACGGGCAATATAGAGTAATACCACAATATAATAAATATACAGTACACCAGTTTGAAATGTGACAGCTTGCATTGGGTGCATGCACAATTTTATCCGACATGCATATATACTTTTAATTTTTGATTTCAAGTAAAATTTTGCAAAAAATATAATATTACACTCTACTAAAAAGTTCCAAAAATGTTGAAGCGACAAAATAACGCAGTATCACATGAATGTTAAACTTATCTCTGTGTTAAACGAGTTTGAACACAGCGAACACAGCGAAAATACTCTACTGTATGCTGTTTATGCTATAATATTACAAAATGCCTGATATTATAAAGTTCTGGGGAAGCTTTCGAAACTGGTGTAGTGCGGTTTGAAAACTGAATTGACCCACAAACTTAGCATTTTAAAATGGCTTAACTCCTTCCGCATGGTTCCCTTATAAGTATTTATCACCTAAAGCTTGCACCTAGCTGCTCATACATATTGAAGAAAATGATAAATTGATTACGATGAAGGTAAGTAAACATACAAACAGTTAGAATTAGAATATTTAGAAGAGTTGGTTTTACGAAAACTTGATGTCATCAACGAAATCGATGGTAAATCAAAATAAACTTTAGATTTTGACTTAAAATGCTGTCTTCGTTTAAGCTAAAATAAGCAGCTTCTAAATTATTTGAGGGTGTACAAAATTTTGTTCTTAAAAAATTATTACTGCTGCATCTATGATCCACGTAAGACATTTTGAAGTTGTACAATAAATAGAGTAACTTCTATTTTTTGTGACATACGTTTAATTATTAAAACTTTATGTAGAGTTTCTTATTCTTCTATATAATTAATTTTTCTCTTTTTTGATTAAGTATAATATACATATTACTGCAATATTTTCAAGCTAGAGACAGCACCAGTATAGACTGTAAACAAAAAGTTTTGTTTGACAACGTTTCTGTCAATATTTCTTACGTGTGTATCTTTTTTACTGTATGATATTAACTGTATGTGCTAGTAGCGCCCTCTGCTATACCTTTTGCGTAATAGTCCATATTATGAATAATATAATGTAATATAAAATTCGGCAATTAAATAAATCTTCCGTTCCGTTGTCCCTCCGTTTCTTCCGCATTAAAATATGAAGCCACGATTCACGGTAATGAGGAAACGTCGCAACGCACGGCCGTCATGTCTTGCACATTAAAATTAATACTATGCTCTGAGAAGATAATAATTATTTTGTGGTTATATAAGAATTAAGAACACAGAATTTAAAGGTACTTGATATCAGATTTATTTGGTGACATTTAGTCTGTATTGAGGATTCCGACTTAATCCTGCGCATTCTAAGATGACCCCGACAAAAATATAATTAGAAATGAAATATTTATTGCAAGAATGTAGTGCATAACATAGGTCTTAAAATTATAAAATACTGTTCTAAACATTCTGCCATCCAGGTGGCGTGCAAAAATCAAAGTAAGCATAAAATATAATATTGGAAATTAATTTATAGAATTACAAAATTAGAATCTATATTACAAAACTGAGTCCATATCTAGTTATTGAATTACTATATAAAGATATCCATTAGAAGTCAAGATAAGTAAATTCATAAATAATAAGTCAAATAATATTTAAATGTCAAAATGTCAAAGTTACAGTAATAAAATTCATTAAATTTGCTGAAAGCAATTAAATGTTAAGGTTATTTTCATTATAATTCATATACTCTTGGATACTATAAAAACTTTTTTCTGCTAACCACTTTGTAATTTCTCTTCTTTTCTTAGTGTATATTTTTTATAATTTGCAGCTTACTTTATACTTTACTTCACTGTACGATTGTATTACTTTACTACCGTTTGCTTCGCTCGCGTTAAGAAGTATTATTATTAATTAGTTATCAATATCTTAGCCAGATGGGTTAAAATTTGATAAAGTTTTATACAAATTTTCATGCCCTACTTTTTCCCCTTGGGGGTGGAATTGATCAAAATCCTTTCTTAGCGGATACCTACTTCATAACATCTACCTGCATGCCAAATTTAAGCCCGATCCGTCCAGTGGTTTGGGCTGTGCGTTAATAGATCACTATGTCAGTCGGTCGGTCAGTCAGTCACCTTTAAGTTATATATAATAATATTATGTAGATTTGCTTCTTCTTCCATCAAATAAAATTTGAATGTCAGTTGTTTTTCGCTGTAAATATTATAATTTTCGAACTATTAAAAACACTTTCTCGAATAATCTTAAGATATTCCATGGCAATCTATGGAATAGAAAGGACTTGTCAATATACTACTGGAGCAAAGATATTACCGTGTTATGTAAAGGCGCCTTGTGCGTAACGCTAACAAAAGTAATGATATATACCTCTATAGTCTATCTAATCTAAGCCTGTTACGAATTTAAGCGCTTTCCTCTGTGAAAACACAGTATAAGTGTAAACAGTAGATTATTTTCATACAAGGAAGCTATACAAGCGCACACACACATAAGCGTGATTGTAGAAAATTTAAGTCAAAGTGATCTGTCACATCGCAAGCGCCTTAAAGTTGTCTGTAATATTGAGCCTTATGAGTGTTGCCTTGAGGTAGAAATTCACGTTCATCTTGATAATAATTAGCTCAGGTTTATGTTATCAATTAATTTATTATTTTATGAACGCGGAAAAGTACTTACTTATTGATAGTTATGTGTTACTAAAAGAAAACTTGTCTCTATGTATATCTACTGACTTTGATTTCAAATACAAAACTGAGTTGTTCTACTGTATGGCATATTTATACTATGGTGAAAGTTCCCAATAAAGTCCATAAATGGTCCCGACCAGGAACAGATAGTCGACGTGAGATACTCCACAATACTCTGCCACAATATCGCGACATTTACATGGCCAGAGCTCATGTTATAACATTTTATTGGTGTTAAGAATAGGCTGCATCTATTTATCCGGGTACTGTATGAATAATTTTTGTCCAGCTACTGTCCGGCTATTCTTCTTCTTTTTTATTTTTTACAAAAAAAAAACGAATATACCCCGACAAATAAATAAGAATTATTCGTACAGTACCCGGACTAATAGTCACTTCGTTAAGAATATCAATGCAACGACGCTTTCAACTTAAGAATACGGGAAAGTTAATTTAAGATTATTTTAGAGGAAAGTTAAAATATAATGTCGGCAGTTAATGTTGTCAACAACATTTTATTTCAAATTAACAAATAAAATAGCGACATGTAGCTTACTTATGACTGAATTACTACACACATTACACTATTAGTGGGGTAAAGAACCATAATAATTATTTTTAAATAAAAAGAAAGCTGTGAATGTTGTTGACCTCATAATAATTACCAACAATATTAATTAAGCACACGCGCACTTTGTTTACCATAATGAAATCCATACTTCTATATCTATACTAATATTGTAAATATGAAAGTGTGTCTGTCTGTCTGTCCGTCTGTCTGTCTGTCTGCTACTTCCTCACGCCCAAACCGCTGAATCGATTTTGCTGAAATTTGGCATGGAGATACTTTGAGTCCCGGGAAAGGACATAGGATACTTTTTATCCCGTAAAAATGTACGGCTCCCGCGCGATAAACCAGTTTTGGTTTTGTCATCTAGTAGTTAATATATTTAGCGTACATGTTGACATTGAAATATTATCCGCCAGCTCGAGTCAGCGAAGGCTCGAGGTAGGGTTTCGCGGTGTGGATTACGACGAAACTGTATATTGTGGTGTCGCCTGACATAGTGATAGTACAGTCTATGTCATGTTGAATAACGAGTGCATCTTGAGTTTAGTGGTCAGAGGTTTTTAGATGAGTCATGAAATAACTCAACTCAACGCCCGTTGGGCGTTGAGCCGAAAATTTATCGCGCAAAAACATTATTGCGACCAAACTGGTATGCTATGTCTTGTCTCTCTATATAAGCGAGAAGAGGTAAATGACAAACAGTCAATTTAATTGCAAAAAATGTGTACCAATACATAGTAATATTATATTTTAGTGTGATATATTACAATCATCTAGAACTATTTTAACACTTATTATATTTATCTAAGGGCCTGTTTCGCCACTTTCTGATAAGTGCCGAATAGGCTATCCACCACTTAACTTGACAGATGAAGTATGGAGAATCTGTCAAAAAAGTTGTAGATAGCTTATCCGGCACTTTATCAGGAAGTGGTGAAACAGGCCCTCTATGTATTTATTATAATATTCTGGTTGCTGGTGAGCATTTATGTATTAACCCACGGATTTTTTTTTGGGTCTTGTCGAAATGTAGTCTTGTTCGAAATGATCTAATTCCTAATTCAATACGTAATTTTTATGGGATAATTAGCTGTCCCGGTGAACTTCGTGTCACTTTAAAACCTTCCCTGGACTTCTACGAATATATTTTTAAGACTAAAATCAGTCGTTTTCGAGTTTTAGCGCGACTAATGCATTTGAAAATCCATTTTTATATATAAGATACACAATAATATTATTATGATTAACAGCGTCCATATGATGTACACTGTAGTCAGTTTTTTATATTTTTTACTAAACAAAAGATCTATTTTGCGTAACACTAAGATTACATTTACTCGTGATCTGTCAACCGTAAATGTGACCAGTGTTCCTGGAGCTCTAATTAGTATCAGTGCCATTCACTGCTCTCTTGTCTCCGATTGACAATGCGATACAGGCCGAAGCTCAATCACACTGGTCAAGTCACAGTACAATCGATCATCTAGTTTTTCATCATAGTACAAATGAAGACCTGAGTGAATGAAGTGGGTATCTAAAAATTTGAAAACTGTCGTTTTTTTGTATTAGTAGATGCTGTGGTACTGGAAAAGTGATTTGAAATAAAAACAATTATAGTTTGACATATTAGCCAGAATCTAGATGATGAGGTAGGTAAGTTACAAGGTTTGTTCAATTTATAAGGGAAAAAATTAATACTTGCTGTTATGTTGTAAAATGCTATATACTCACTTCATCCACTCGTGTCTTCAAATATGATACATTACAGGTTGTAGATGTTTACAAGATGACTTTCATAAAACAAAAGTGTTCTAAAAACGTTTGAAAACACTCGAGAAGAGAAACTGAGCAAATAAACGAAGTGCCAAGTCAATATTGTCATTATAAAATGCCTACCATGTCTTTAATAATAATTAATTAACAAAGTGTGCCTGTCTGTCAGTCACAACTGTAATATTTATTTATTTATTTATTTATTTATTGAGAAAACTTACAGCTACTTAACAGGACAAATTACTAATCTAATAACTGCAAGCCATTAATAAGTTTCCACTAATACAATATCTAAAGTACTTACGAGATATATGAATAAATATTATCATAACCCTTAAGAAACAGTAGTTAGAATATATATATATATATATATTACAACATCAGTTTCAAAATATATATATTAAAGTGTTAAACCGATTTTACTGAAATTAAGAACGAATAAACTCCGATTTCCAGTGAAGGACAAACAATATTTTTATCCTTAATGCAAAGTTTGCAAGCAAGTAAGAAATTTAGTCGCTACGGTTGCGGACAACATTTAGTATGCCATAATATGCCATGAACGTCGAACCACCATGCAATATGTTAGCCAAGTTGACATGATATTACTAGTAACGCCTCCGTGGTCTAGTGGTACAGTGCGCGGCTCTTGACTCGGAGGTCGTGGGTTCGATTCCCGCGTTGGAAACTTGTTATTTCCATGTTTGGTTAGGACAATGCAGGCTGATCACCTGATTGTCTGACAAGTAAGATGATCCATGCGTCGGATGGGCATGTAAAAAGTCGGTCCTGCGCCTGATCTCTCACCGGTCGTGTCGGTCTGCCGTCCCACTGGGTTATGAGAGTAAAGGAATAGAGAGTGCTCTTGTGTACTGCGCACACACTTGGGCACTATAAAAATACTCCTGCGTAGCTGGCCTGGTTTCAATGAAACCGGTCACCGTCACCGAAACCGGTGTGGGAGCTATATTATTACTAGTCAATAAAATTATGTCACACTCGCCACGCCTTATCACTGCAGGTGGGCTATTAAACCCTTTCTGGTTTATTTTCTCAGACACTAGTCTTAAAAATAATTGCACTAAGGTCTCCTAGCACCGGTCTTAAATTAAGTTTGTCATGGAGTAAACATCATATTGTTGTCCCTTTTTATATTTTTAAATAAGTAAAAGAAAACAGTAATTTAAAAAGTGAAAGACCCAACTGTATTTTATTTATATCCGGTATCACAGTAAACAGGAATCTAACCTCTAAAATCCATGTTCAGGCTATAGATAGCGCCAATATTTATAATTTCATTTACATACAAACATAATATTCTCGAAAAACATAACCCTTTCTGGACCAGTCGGGTCAAGACAGTTGGAAGGTAGAGAAGCAAAATAATTCTGATATAAAACGAGATACACTTGTGATTAGAATTGACATTTCACCTTTGACACCAAACATCCATTGCCAACTTTATAATTACACCGGAAGTGCTCTTATTTCCGTCCCAATTCACAACCACGCTCTCACATATGACATAAAGCGAGAGGAAAGATGTTACATACTCAAAACACATTTGTTACACACAAATTGCTGAAAGTTGTACCTGAAAAACTGTTTCAATTTTAATATTTATAAAAACTTAAGTATCGATAACAATCAATCACACATAAATAAAAATCGTTCCTAATATAATATGACAAAACAAATCTCAAACTGCCGTATCGATTGTACTAAAATTTTGGACCAATATAGATAGAACCTTCGGGAAAACGGATTTTTTGTACTGTGGAAATGTACGGTTTCATAGTGTGCGCCTTTTGTGCCCACCAGATTATAGACTAAAAGTGGTTGCACCAACTTACTTTAACCATAAAAAAAGTCAAATGAAATATCAAATCCCTTTTAAAAGTCCATTATGGACGCCATATTTGTCGATAACCTTAACTTTAACTACGCCTCTGGTGCAACCCACCCTAAATCTATACAACCGGTAGTTACACTAGAGGTTAATAATTGTAACATGGCGATACGATGTTTATACGGAGATACTATCTCGTATAGCATATAAAGCAGTTTCATATAGTTATTTTGAAAATATTTCGACAACATCAGTTTCAAAATATATTAAAAGTTGATTAATGGTGAATTCAATTAACTAAATTTAAATGTAGGCATGTGTGCTCGGTCAATTGATACTTCCAACCTACGAGAAAGGATCTAACAGAAATAAATATTATAAACCGGCTTATTAGGTAAGATCATTAAAAATTTACAAGAATAATAATTTTCTTAACGAAGTACTTCTATTTTCTCTTATTTACTTTGTTATGTACAGTAACATAACTCTCATTATTTCTAACTTTATTTAATTGTAAATAATAAAGCTTTTTAACTCACAAAAATGTATAATTAGAGAACAAATTTAATTTAAATTATTTAAATAAAACACATTAAACAGTACATTGATATAAACGCATACTTTTATGAGTACTTCGTAACATTCTAAGAAAATGTGGAATATACTAAACGTAACGCCCGCTATGTCTCGTAATTACGACTAATTATAAAGAAATAACACCGTTTACAACGTAATTATTACACGAACGACGCACAAGCATAGTTTTATAACGCAAATGTTTGAAGTGAGACGAAAACTTTTAGATATACAAGAGTATAGAGCCTTCAAAATTTGAAAAAAAAATCATCAAAATACACTTTTTCGACGTTGAATGTACAATGACGCCTACCACCGATCCGGGAACTAGCCTGGCGAGAGAACCGGTACATTTTTTACACAATTTTACGGATACGTGGCCATCAAAATTGGTTTCTTTTACTAATATTGAATCTAACAAATTGTAATATTTATATTCCCTAACTTTTTTAATTATTTGATATTGTAAACGCCTATTGTATAATAATATGTTTCAGTATACAATGTTTCTGAGAAACGTACAACGATCTCAAATTAAACCTTCTAAATGAGTCTCTTATGATTTGTAAACTGTAAGTAACAACAACTAGTCAAAAACGGTATTTACAACATCATAATCTATATCTATACTTATAATAAAACTGTAGAAATGTGAATTCTGTACATTAAAGATATTCAAAAAATAATAAGCAGGGGGTGTTACTACATCGCTATAGAAGCCAAAACTGTGGTTAGTTTTTTGTCTGTCTGTCTGTATGTTTGTTCAGCATCACACGAAAACTACTGATCCGATTTGAATGCGGTTTTCGCAGATATATTTGTCTTCTTCCAACTTAACATCTGGTGTATAAAAAAATTTCCGCCCACCCCTCTAAGGGGACAAAAGAGGGGTCAGAATTTGTATCAAACTTTTGTATATAACACGAAAACTACTTTTCCGATTTGCATACGGTTTTCGCAGATATATTTGTCTTCTTCTAACTCAACATCTGGTGTATAGAAATCCCCCCTCCGACCCCTCTAAGGGGACCAAAGAGGGGGTCAGATTTTGTATCAAACTTTTTTCTTGGACTTACTTCATATTATTATTAACTGTTTTCCAACTTAATATTTGGTGTATAAAATCCCCCCCCCCTTCTTAGGGGACAAAAGAGGGGGTAAGATTTTGTATCAACTGATGAAGTAGAAATACTTTAAATGGCAAAACAACGTTTGCCGGGACAGCTAGTAATAATTATAATTGTGTTTAACCATAATAATTATTATAACTTGTAGTTATAACTTTTGAAACAAAATAAGGTAAATACTTATACTGAGAGATATTTTACAAAACATTTATACATAGTTGTCTCCTTGTAAAGAATTGGCGCCCGCTACTTAGTTGCGTCGAAAGTCTGTTATAGAGCAAGAACCGTTATAGGTATTGTAACAAAAATTATCCCTTGTCCTTTTTCGGAACTTGAAGTATCTGCATACCAATGCGGTAAAGGTCAGATGGACCTGAAGGATGCATGTAAAGGTAACAGACAGACAAACACACTTTCGCATTAATAATATTAGTATGGAAATGTTATGGAATTGTGTTTTCAAAGCAAGCCAGAGGGGCTCCACGATAGAGGTATTATAAAAGAAAAAACACTGTAAAATTACATAAAAAATTTGAACTTCTATGTTCGTATGTGTTAAATACGAATATATATTATACTGGCATTGATGTAAGTTTTAATTGCTCAAACTATTTCAATACCTTGACCCATGGTATGGTAAGACTTAGCGCTCTATAAATGCTATTTATATAATGAGCTATGTAAAACAGATAAGTAATTAATTTGCATAGTATTGTATTTCTCATATTCATATCGCTCGTTTGCTTGCTTGTTTGATATTACAAATATTTTGTAAATTTTATTTATAATTGAAACCACAATCGTATTGTAATTTTCCACTTTTTTGGTAAGGGGTGACCCCGTGCGAGTTTCTTACGCCGGTTCTTCTCGTCGGGTTATAGTTCCCGAACCGGTGGTAGGCCTCATGTAGACGTTCTAAAAGTGTTAACTTTGTTAACCTATTTAGAAATAAATATTTTGATTTTGAATCATTTAGGTACCTAATACTGTTTCAATGAATGAGAAGTTTTTTTTTTTAATCTTTATTAAGGGTTTAATCGCAAAGCGATTATGACACCCGAATTTAAAGAAGTTTAGGGTAACGGCTGCTCTCAAAGACATTTAAATTAAGTGTTTGACAGATAATAATTATATAGTTGTTATATCAAAATATTCATTTAATTACAGTTGAATAATAACTTCATATTCCCAATAACGTCTCTGAGTGCAGCAGTTAATTAAAAAATTTTACATAATCCTCATACATTATCTGTCAAACTCTATTCAATTGAAGGAATCATAATTAAATATAACTGAGAGCGGTTAGTGTGTTATTTTTAAATACACAATTAAATAAGTACTTGTAGTTTTAGTTAATTGTATTAATATATGAACATTACATTACATCTAAAAATTAAGGCACGTGACACTTATATAAACTTAGAGTAAAGAAATTCACAGGAAGAGTTTTATAGTCTCTACAATTACTCTACGGTACCATTTCCACAATATATTTAAATAAAAAGACTATAAAACTGTGAAATGAGATGAAGTAATAAATAAAATAATAAAATAAATAAAATAATGAAATCCCAATGTCAGAGAAATCCCAATGTCAGACAAACGAAAAGTTTATAACGCTTGTATCCTGCCGTGTCTAACATACGGATGTCAGACTTGGGCCCTAACTGATCAACTGCAAAACAAAGTAAACATTTGCCAGAATGGAATAGAGAGAAGTGTATTAGGTATAAAAAGAAAAGACAGAGAGAAATTAAAGATTATAAAAGAAAAGACAAAGTTTAAAAAAGTACAATCGACATGCAAAGAATTAAAATGGCGTTGGACAGGACACATGTTAAGAGAGAAAAGAGGGAAATGGACAAGAATTGTGACGGAATGGTACCCTAGAGGAAGTACTAGAAGCAGGGGAAGACCAACTAAAAGGTGGGAAGATGACTTGAAGGAAGTAGCTGGACCAGGATGGTTACGCATAGCAAAGGACAGAGATAAATGGAAAGCCTTAGAGGAGGCCTTTGTCGAAAGACAAGCTGTGAGTAGAAGGAAGAATAGTAATTTATAATTTTTTTAAATATGATACTAAGTAACTAAGTAATGTCTTTAAGTCAGTAAAAAAAAAATGTATTAATTTAGTAATATGTGCTTAGTGTAGTTAGTAAACACAGCAATAAAGGCTATTTTATTTTATTTTATTTTATTTATTAAATGCGACGTGTCGACGACGTAGCATCGTAGCCCCGCGCTACGTCATGAATCGGTTACGTTACTTCATAAAGTTTTCTTTGCATTGCGTTATGGTACGGGTGCCCTTTTTTTCTAAAAATCTCGAAAGTGGTAGCTAACAGAGATAGAAAGGATTTCATACTTTGACTTGATGGTCCTAAAATATGGACTGTCATACTTGCACTCTCAAATCATAAAGGGCTGCCGTTTATGATATTATGACCAAAAGTTACTAATATGTAAGTACACCATCATTATATTATTATGATAGAGATAAAACTATACAATTATCAATAAAAAACGTATTAGCCACTACCATGAAGAGCCTCATAACAAAGAACTTATATGATAATCCTTCGATAGTTATCTAACGACGTATCCTGTGTTAAGGTTTTTATCGCGGAAGAGCCGAGCTACATAAAAACTGTCCTTGTTCTGATGAGTCATAAAAACCATAATTCAGCCATATTTTATATAAAACGACCGAGTAATTCATGAGTACGCTCAGGAAAATATTTAAAGGTCAGTGTTATACGTAAATCACTTAAACTACTTCATAGTCCGCCTACAAACAAGTAAATAACAATTAAAATATTTTAATGATTAGGTCCATTCAATGAGCCTTCATATTTTAGATTCCCACATGGTACAGACCACTGGATAGCAAGTAGCAACCCAGCCACGAAACCTATTCTATAATAATATTATGATCTCATATATTTTTTAAAATATCTTATACATGAGCATAATAATAAAACTGATAGGTATGTTATTACATCTACAAATTTAATAATCGTAACATGCAAAACCACAAGTATCACTTACCAATGGTAGCATCGTTTTGTTGTTATTCTATATTCACAACAACGTAAACACTAGTTTAGAAATATTTTAAGAATACGTAAACCAATACTGTGTAAAGATAAGTATAAGTTGAAAAAAATACATAGAGATTTCAATTATTGTAACATATTTTAAAGTCTTTTGGATTTTTTAAAAGAAGTGAGTTTTTCAGTAACCTAATACCTATTGTATAGTCGACCGCAGCTGTAATTTTTTTGCACCAAAACCGGTGTTTACAAATGGCATCAAACGTTTTACTTTAACGTAACATTAATTCATTTATAAGTGATTTATAATATAATTATTTTAATCAAACAATAATATATTTTAAACTTGTAAAACGTAAACAAAACACTGAAAATCCTACCAAAGTACTGAACCCTTGACATCGAACTTCAATAAATGTTAAAAAGTCCTTATATTTAAATTCATACCAAACGATCTTACGAAAAAAAACACTGACCCCATCCGTCATGCACCGGGATCACATCTTATTAAATTTGTAAATATTATACACAATACGAACCGTATAGTCCAGGAGGTAGTCCTAGCACAATCACACGCGCACAGTGGGAGCGGATGTGTTCTCCGACGCGCGAGCATCAACTGGTCTTCGGACGAGTCGCGCGATAAGCGATAACCACGGATCAACTTTACGAAATGACTACGTTACGACAAATTTTCGACATTGACTAGTGTGAGGTCAACAATCTATTTAATTATATGCGAGTATAGATTTTATGAATCCGCTGATTACGTACGTAATTTCACTTTTATGGGTAATACACTCTATTTATACGAGACAAGTGTTAATAACCAAATAATTGGGTAATTAAATAATCAATAAATTCTTTGAAAATTTTTTACTTTCAAAGTTTAAGACTTTGAGGAGATCTTTTGTACAAAAACTAGAAGGAAAATGGCACAAGATATTCATCGTTATGAGAAGAACAAACGTAATTAATTTTTAATAATAATGTCAAGATGACGTAATCACGGTGTAATTAACTATGATTAACTCCTAGGCTTTAATTATTGTGATTATTCAGCAAAACACCTAGACATCATTTTATAATTGCATTTGTCTTGTAGCTAATAACGCAATAAATAATAATCTTATACTTTTTTTTGAAACAATAAGTTTTAATCGCATGCTGAAAATAAAACAAGAAGCGGTATTCCATTTAAAGGTGTGGGCGAGGAGTATTGGTTGATCAATGATTGAAAATAAATGAATGAATAAGCTATTAAATAATGCTTTTCTCTGAGAATCTTTTTCCCTAAAAAAAATAGGATCCAAAAGTTTTTTGCTGTTTTTAATACTTACGTCGTATAAAAAGCGCAGGATCGTGTAAAGGTTTTAGGTTTCTCCGACAACTGCTATGACAAAAATTTGTTAGCCTCTTAAACTTATTATATCCATGAAGTCTACTTCGGATTGTGAAGATATTATATACTATACTGTTATGGCTACAACATCCTCGATACTATGTGCTAGTAATGTAATATTATTATTAGTCGTCAATCGATCGTCAAATTAAGAGTCAATATTGAGTAATGCAGATTCTATTTTATGGTACACGGTAAAGTTTATATAAGCTTATGTTGTACCATCAATGTTTGATAACTTATTTGTACTTTTATTAATAAATAAATAAATAAAAAAAATAAAAAAAAAAATATTGTTTAATATTCACGAGGTAGCAGTATTGAAACGAGGTTCATCATTTTGATTGACGACAAGTTGTTAATTAGAGTATGTTGTAAGTCGGTATACTTTCGACCTCATCGTCTTTGAAAAATACGCTAGATCGCTTGCTATCTGCAGATCTGATAGAACATCGTTGAATTATACACCAGATTCTTTGATATTATGTACCATCGAAGAAATTGATTGACCTGCGTCATTTGGTCGGAAAATGTCAACTTAATATAAGTCGTCATCTGTGGGTTTGCCAAAATGCGACCAAATTACGTAGGTCTGCCATAGCTGCCTATGAATCAACTTCTCTGATAATACATTTTAGAAGTCATGATTATCACATCTGGGTCTGGTCTGACAAATAAAAGTATTACAAAATCACAAACATACGTGATTATGGAATAGTTCTTATTGCTATCGAGCCGTCCATAAAAATAATAAAAACGAACTCGTGCAATTTACAAAAAAGTATTTCAAGTACAAAACTATTAGAATTTCGTAGCAATATGGTATTTTGCATATCGCGCGTTACTTACATTTTTGGCCCAGCATAAAAAAATATTGTTAGATGATTAATATTAAATGAAAAGTGAAAACCCTCCATACAATAAGATGTAATAATTTGATTTGATGAGTTATAATACTCGTAGAGCAAAATATGATTGTCATTGAGTTATTTATAGATATATCGAGAGGCATACATAAGCATTAAATAAGTAATTAACAATAATATTATTCTAATGTAGAGCAGAACAGGTAGCGCTGCCTATAGTTGTGATGTAAATAAAACAGTGATTTATTGTTAATATAAACAGGTAATGCTTTCTTATAAGACTATAAATTAATATAAGATGTTACCTAAGTAAGAACTAACTCAAGTTGGCACGCTTCACCAACCTGCGGTATTGAAAAACGTTGTTAGTTTATTTGCGTAATTCGATTATAATGCAAACACTTATTCAAATGTTAGATAAATATTAGGTTGCAGTACTGGTTACAAGCGCGATGCGACTACGAGTTAAGTCTTTACATTTTTTATACACACATTGACATAGTGTAGCCCAGATTAACAACTTTTTATACGCTTTTTATTAGCTTCACAAGTTCACATGTATGTTAGTTTGTAACCGACTTTCTGGGCGCGATTTTGACCCACTTTAAACGGCCAGATTTCGTTCAAACTTTGTAGATTTATCGAGGACCGATGAAAATACACAAATTTGATATAATTATTCCATTTTTCAATTTGTATGTTTGGTTGTTACCGACTTCTTTGGGCGCGATTTTGACCCACTTTAAACGGCCAGTTTAGTTTGGTTGTATATAAAAAAGCGTGTTTTTAGTTTTTATAACTATAATTAATATTATTTAAATAGCGATTAGCGGCGCGGTCACGCTGTTATTTACATATATAAAATGAACAGACATACAAAAAAAAATCAACTCGCGATGTGGTGTCTGTGTGCCGAGTGTGAGTTTTTGTTTCACATTCGATCGTGAACGCGTTTGTCGTTTACTAAGATTTTGTATGGAATTTGTACAGCACCACCTAGCGATGCTCACGGGAGTGAGCCCAGACCTGTGAGTAATCCCATACAAAATCTTAGTAAACGCCAAACGCGTTCACGATCGAATGTGAAACAAACAAAAAACTCACACTCGGCACACTGTTTTTTCTCAAGGATTACAATATTCTACGTAACATTCTGTTTATATTGGTGATTGACGTCTATCTAGATTCTAGATTTGACGGATAAATAAAAATAATTTCGACGATAAGTCCTTAGTACATTTTACACGATTACATTTTATAGTACCAGTTTAGATTTGGCGGTTAATACAACTGGATGAGGAAGTTGCACTGTAATGGTAATTAGCGTCGCCGCCATAAATCTCAATGAGCGAGTACTGGTAACTATGAATTAAATAGGCTCTCCTATATAATATATATTTTATTTTGACTCACTTATTTGTATGTTAAGTAAGTTTCTGTAGAAAAAATAATATATAAAGAAGAATTAGTCTTCATATAGAGAAAAAATCGGCTAAGTACGAGTCGGACTTAGCCGATTAGCCGACGTCGAAAAATTGTGTTTTTTGTATGGGAGGCCCCCTTAAATATTTACTTTATTTTTATTTTATTATTAATTACTAAAGTGCAAATAATATATGTATATAAGAATTTTGTGAAAATTTCAAGTGCCTAGCTGTAACCATTATTGACTACAATCAAAAAAGGCCAAAAAATCACGTTTCTTGTATGGGAGCCCCCCTAAATATTAACTTTATTTTATTTTCAGTATTTCTTGTTATAGCGGCAACAGATATTATACACAATCTGTGACAGAAGTCTAGCTATAGTGGTTCTTGAGTTACAGCCTGGAGACAGACAGACGGACGGACAGACGGACAGACAACGAAGTCTTAGTAATTAATAGGTTCCCGTTTTTACCCTTTGGGTACGGAACCCTAAAAAGAGCTGTTAATGAATGTCAAGCAAAATAAAAATTATTAATTCACAGTAGCTAAAATTGAGCCGATCGTGTTAATAATTTAATTTATCATAAGACCTCGCTAAAACTAAGTTTAAACCATCCATCCAAAAGACAAACTTCAACCGCAGAGTTCTGATTACGCACGAGTTCTGTTTTGCTTGTAACTTGTAAAAGATAACCGATGTCTTACGATTTATATAGGCTTTCACAGTTAAAGACTTTGATAAAACAGTCTATAAAGCGTAGTTCTGTTCTAATGAACTTTCTTGCACGAATGTCCGGCTCTTATCGAGACGTCAAGATAATCATGCCATGCTTTTGCCGTTAAAACGCTTTCCTTGATAGTATATTAAGAAGCATTATTGGGTAGTATAGTTATATAATATCTAAGCTATCTTTATAATAATCTAGATAATAACTGCGCCTTCCTGCGTTCGAAATAAAAGGTTTAAGACATTTATTCTCATAAGAATTACAACAATTCACTTACATGAGAAAGACAATAAAGTAAAGAGATACAAACAAAATATGTACTTAGTAAACATTACAAAATTACATCGAGCGAGCTTTTAAGTAAAATAATTATAAAATTAGCAATTCATAAATGTAAACAAAGAAAAAATATATCAATATAATTGAGGGTACTTTTATAATCGATGTCACAGTATGAGTGGTTGCAGTAGACTATCCTCATACTAGACCGTTCCGATTCCGAAATTCGTGCACATTAGGGTGAATTCCGGTAGCTCAAATTTAGCAGACAATTTAATCTAAACAAATTTTAAGGCAACACAGTATCACAAGCATGCAAAATCGCCTTTTCATTACGGTTAATTTTAATGTAGAATTAAGTTAAGTTTTAATTAGAATGTATGGATGAGTCGAGTCAACATACTGTGTAATACTGTGGCTTGCAAAAACAAGTTGAACAATACCAGGCCTGTCTCACTCCGCGCGTAGGTATCGAAAATATACCTACGCGCGGCTGCCCTTGCGCAGGGTATAATTCAGTGGGGCTGCGCGAGCGAGCAGCGACGGACATACTTTTAAGTTTTGACCTGTTTTTATTAAAATGGAAAATAAAAAGAAACACCCTAAAAAGTATGGTGCTGTATTCAATTGTTTAAAAACTGATTGCGATACAAATTTATCTTTTTAGGGTTCCGTAGCCAAAATGGCAAAAAAGGAACCCTTATAGATTCGTCATGTCTGTCTGTCTGTCTGTCTGTCTGTCCGTCCGTCCGTCCGTCCGTCCGTCCGTCCGTCCGTCCGTATGTCACAGCCACTTTTCTCCGAAACTATTAGAGCTATACTATTGAAACTTGGTAAGTAGATGTAGTCTGTGAACCGCATTAAGATTTTGATGCAAAAATGGAAAAAATATTAAAAATTTTAGGGGTAGGTACCTACAACTGAAACAAAAAAAAACATTTTTTCATCTAACCTATGCGTGTGGAGTATCTATGGATAGGTCTCCAAAAATCATATTGAGGTTTCTCAAATCATTTTTTTCTAACCTGAATAGTTTGCGAGAGAGACTCTTCCAAAGTGGAAAAATGTGTGTCCCCCCCCCCCCTCTAATTTCTAAAGTAGAGGCATGATAATTCTAAAAAATATATATGATGTAGATTACTATAAAAACTACCAACGAAAATTGGTTTGAACGAGATCTAGCCAGTAGTTTTTTTTATACGTCATAAATAGTAAACCTTAATCTAAATTTCATTAAATCGACTGAAATATAAAAATAAATCAAAAATATTATAATTTCATAAAAATAAACCTTATTGCTGCTGCGGAACCCTCCATGGGCGAGTCCAACTCGCACTTGGCCGCTTTTTTTGGTTACCTAAGGACGCTGAAAAGTAAGTAATATAATATGACTCATGCAAAGTATTATTTGTACTTTGAATAGGTACCTTTTACTACATTATGTAGGTAATACATTAAACATAAATCTTATTAATATAATACTTATTAAGTATACTAGCTGTCCCGTTGTTTTGCCGTATACGCGATGGACGTTGCCATGGTGGCATACTTATTTGGTCACTTCCATAAAATAATATACTTAAATGCCAATAAAGTATTTCGCCCGTATCTTTTTGGTTGCTCTATTGGCACGTCATGGGCACGTCTGTTACGCCATTTTCGTTTTTTTTTTACTTAATTACTCTCATTATACTGAATATAATAAGTATTTGAAGAAAGTTCCATTAATCATCACAAAAAGTTGTTTATGGTTTATAATTAAATGCGCGCAGGTATTTTTTTGGTACATTCAGCCCTAGCTGCCCTAGCGGCACAATAGTACATTCGAGCGGGCCGCTCAATGTATAGGTTCAGTGTAATATGGATCGTTATCCGTAGGCATAAGAATGAAATTGGCTTTTAATAAATTTTTGTAGGTAAATAAACGAACAGGCGCTGAACTCTGAGTCATTCTAAATGGTACCATATGTTTATAGATTTAAAGAAGACATTTCGTTGGATACATTTTCTAAGATAAACTTCTGTACGGAGTACTATTATTTATTCTGTGACAATACATCGTGTACAATGATATAAAGTTTCTCCGACTAGATATGACACTTAAGTTTGTAGGTTTGATGAGCAATGCATGTAATTTAGGAGGTCACTTGTTTTAATTATTTACCGACTTCAAAAAAATGAGGTTATCAATTTAACTCGTATTTGTGTATATATTATGTATTTGTGATTGTTAAAATTGGCGATTTTCGTATATTATTGTGTTAGTGTTGTAGGGAGGTAGAAAAATATGATGTTTGTTCAGTTTTTTAAATATTATAATATTGTGTTTTTTGTTCTTGTAGGTGATGTTTTAATAATTTTTTAAACGTGATTATACTTTTGGTTTCCTTAATCGATGTTGGTAAGTTATCGTATAGCTGTGCACTCTCGTACGTGACATTTCTCTTCCCATAGTTTGTTCTTGGTATCGGCAAAATTAAGTTATTAGCACTTCTTAACACTTTTGTTTGTATATCTTTCTTTTTTGTAAATGTAATATTAGTGTGTATATCTTTGTTTAAAATTTTACGGACGAGAATGCAAGAGTAATATTTGTAAGTTTGTTCAATATTCAGAATCTTCGTGTCTTTGTAAATTTTTGATGTAGGTGTCAGGTAATCATAGTGAAATAATGTTTTAAGTAATCTATTTTGGGCTATTTGAAGGGGTTTAAGGTTGGTTTTAGCGGACGATCCCCAGATTTCGATTAAATAATCTATATGTGACTTAGCTAACGAGTTGTAAATTACGTACCGTATTTTTTGCGGCAGGCATCCAACTACTCCGCGCAACGCGCCTGTTAGTGAATTAATTTTTTGTTTTACTTTTTCTATATGGGGTTTCCAAGTTAGTTTATTATCTAAATTGAGACCTAAGTATTTTTCGTTACTTACTTTATTTATAATTTTATCGTTAATTTTCAGGGGGGTAAAATTTTGTATCTTTTTATTTTTAGCTGAGAAGATTATGAAGTTTGTTTTAGCTACATTGATAGTAAGTAGACTTGAGAGAAACCATCTATTTAACATATTTAGGTCGTTTTGCGCTTCTTGTAAAATAAGGTCTAGTTTATGGCCAAAATAGAAAAGGCAAGTATCATCAGCATATAATGACAGGTCTCCATTTAAATTTAGTTTGCTTATATTATTTATATATATAAGAAAAAGCAGCGGTCCTAAAATTGAGCCTTGCGGAACACCATACGTTATTAATCTGGGTTGGCTTTTATGTTCTGAGAGTTTAACTATTTGATATCGATCAGTTAGATAAGATTTTAAAAGATTATAAGCATTGCCAGTTATTCCAATTTCAGCTAGTTTATTTAATAGAATTTTGTGGCTAACTGTGTCAAATGCTTTTTTTAGATCAATAAAGATACCTAGGGCAAATTTTTTGGAATCAATGTTGTTTTTTATTTTTGTTATTATATCTACGGTTGCCGATAGTGTGTTAGATTTGGGCCTGAAGCCATACTGTTTATTATATAGAAAATCAATTGAGTTTAAGTAAGATTCAAGTCGATTATAAATAACCTTTTCAAAAATTTTCGACATTACGGGTAATACGGAAATCGGTCGGTAATTACTGGGGTTGGTTTTTTTGCCTGATTTGAAAATAGGAGTCACTTTAGCGATCTTAAGACTATTTGGGAATATACCTTGAGCTAGACAATTATTTATACATTGAGTTAATTCAGGAGCTATAAGCGTTTTGACACTCTTAATACACTTAGTAGTAATATTGTCTATGCCGGCACTGGTGTTTGGATCTAAATTATTGATTATTCTAATCACTTCGTCTACAGTCGTTGGTGTCATTGTAGTAAGTTCTTGATTAGTGTGAGTCCTATCCTGACCAGTAAAGATCCTTTCATGGTGATGTTGAATCGGGATTTTTAGTGCTAATTGCTCTCCTACTGTCGAGAAAAACTTGTTGAAGCATTCACAAATTTCTTTTTGATCCGTTATTACAGCATCATCTATTTCTAGTTTTGGTATTATATGTCTTTCTTTGGTTTTGTTGGTACAGATGTTATTTATAAGCTTCCACATCTTAGTTGGATTATTTTTACACTCTAAAAATTTCTTGTTATAGTATTCCTTTTTCGTTTTTTTAATTATGTTTGTCACTAGATTTCTTTGTTTCGTAAATTCTTCTTTGACGTATTTATTTTCTGGATTAGTCTTTAGTTTTTGCCATAATTTGTTTCTGTTGTTGATTTCTCTGATAATATTTTTGTTTATCCAGTCTTGTTTTGGTGGGTTTAGAATTTTTATTTTTTTTATTTTACAGTCCTCTATAGTTCTTAAGAATTTCTGTTCAAAGTTTTGGTATTCACTGTTATATTTATTTTCTGAGTTTGTCTTATCTATTAATTCGTATAGCATTTTGTAGTCTACTGTTTCGTATTCTTGTTTTTGTTTGGGTTTAATTTGGTGCTTTTTTATTTCATAATAGATTTGCTTATGGTCAGACATTGATGATTCAATAACAGCTAGATGATAATTATTATTCTTTAAGTTTGTGGATACATGATCGAGAAGGGTTCTACTCTGCAGAGTCTCACGAGTACAGTATTCAGGGCTTACTTTGTTGATTAATTGGAAGCTATGTTCTGTTAGTAAGTTACTGTATTCCTCAACTGAGTTATCTGGATTTAGTAGGTCTAAGTTGAAGTCACCAAACAGCACAGCTCTTTTTCTTTCATATAGTTGTGGTGAAAGTGTCTCCAGGAATTTTTTTGTATTAGTTCTTCCCGGCTTATAAACTGCACCAATATCTAATGAATATTTGTCTATGTGTGCCCATAAAAAGTGGTTTCCATCCTCTTCAAACTCAGTTGTTATATGATGTTTGAGGTTATTGTGAATGTATATTGATACCCCACCCCCTATAGTAATTTTTCTATGCTGACAGTAATGGGTATATCCGTCTAATTGAAATCTTTTAGCTTCTTCATTAGATTTGATCCAAGTCTCAGTTAATATTATGACATGAACTATATGTTGCATTGACTGAAGAATACATTTTAATTCGTCAAATTTTCCTGGTGTTACTATGCTTCGAATGTTAGCATAGAAGAACCTCAATGATTTTTCTTTCATAGTGAGATCGCTGTAGTTGTTTATAATTTGATAGGTATTAGACGCTTCTTCATTATCGTAAATGTCTATGGTTTTGGGTTTTTTGGGTTTTTTGTAGAATCCTGCTAATTGCTATAACCATGCATTTTATATAAAAATGCCTAAAAATGTCCTTCTTCCTTTAAAGTTTAATGTATGTATAATAACTTATTGTATGACGCAAGACATAATTAGTTTTTTCAATCTCTAGAAATTTAATATTTAAGAAAAATACCACTTTAAGGCAGGCCTTTTCAGACCTGCCTTAACGAAAACCAAATTATGAATAATAAATTTAAATAATAAATTGGATAAGGACCACTTGTATGAAGCCTTGCTCCATTTATCTGATTTTCTGATAAACATTTAAGATGTTATAAAAACAATATGTTACATCAGGCTTTTAATTAAAGACTTGTTTAAATATTATAAGCCTTTCATTATAAGCTTTTAAATAGTAACATGATTTTCCTAAAAATTATTCCTCACATAGCCTTGTAACTTACATTACACAATAATATGTACCCTGTTTTTTATTTTAGTATGTGTCAATTACCACAAACATACAAACAAATATGTTTGTGAATGTACTTGTGAGTATGTTGATACTTCTTGACGCAAAAACTTCTAAACGAACTTTGATGAAATTTTGCATCGTAATACAGCTTAGGTTTTGTATTACGTTTGGATATACGTTAACGTATAGACTACTTTTTGTGTCAAAAAAGTAGTTTTTCCGTGGGATACCGTATTAAGGCAGGTGGAGCCGCGGTTAGGTGTATACATTTAAGGTGTAACAAAACTAAGTGATAATACTTTAGGGTGTGTACGTGTTCCTTGTAGGGAGTTCACTGGGAAAGTGGCAGAGCTGAAAGACCAAAATGTTTGTTCACTTTTGTATGGAGAAACTCGTGACGCTGGGGCGCTCATCCATACAAAAGTAAACAAAAATGTTGGTCTTTCAGCGCTGCTACTTTCACAGTGAACTCTCTACAAGGAACACGTACACACCGTAAAGTATTATCACTTGGTTTTGTTACACCCTGTATAAGGATGTAAAGGATGAACTGAAGTTACTGAAGCATGATTTATGTTGAAGCTAAATGTAGCATATCATTGAATAATTATTATGTACATCTTACAAAAACTAACTTTCCTAAAACCGTTTAAAATGGTTAGATGCTGTTGTCACGAAAGTTTAATATTTGTATTGACTTCGTAACCGCTTTCCGTGTCGATTAATGAATCGATTTATTGAGAGCACTTCCGACTGCTAACACATTCATTTCTACTGCAGTTTAGTCTGCCCTTTCTAAACTTCTAGACAGATATAAAATTATATTCCTGCAAATAACAACAGGAAGTAGATTGAAGTAAAGTTTGCCGGCCAGATAAAAAAAAAACATATTGCAGGCAAAAAATGTACATGTTAAAACGTTTATTTTACGGATTCCATTCCTCACATTTCATCCTATTACAAATTAACTTTAGATTTAATGTACACACACATAGGCACTTTCTATCCTGAAAACGTAGTTTAGCGTGTAAGGTACTGTGATAACTAGGTAGGTACTTCTAAGGTTTAGCATTGAAATAATTGCAAAAGTAGATTCTAACAAAGACTTAGAATCAGACAGCAGTGTGATCGTTTAAGAGTATTTAAACAAACACATCCTACGCCCAAGGCCAGCTATGGGCCACTGAGCACGACATTCAGTCTGACCTTCGATGGATGTTACCCATGTTCCTTTGTTTCTTTTAATTAACAAGATCTCGTTTATGATGTAACCCAAGTGATATTGTTATTGTCATTTAATTGCAATGTTTGCTGTGTTGTTGATTCATTAGTTTTTTGTATCGTGCAATAATGTAATGTCAGGAATAGTATCTTAGATCTAACATTAATTTAATTAATAATATGCTCATTGTTGTAAGGTAGTCTGTAGCTACAATTTCAATTGCTCCTTTGCGATTTTATTTTTGTGTGTTTAAATAATCAAATGTTTTGTTACGTAATCCAAAATTGTTTTGCCATTCAACAGACTATTCAATTTTTTCCGGTGATAAAATATGGTTGTTGATAACCCGCAGGCTTTCACTTGAGCAATCTATCGATCAACCCAGTATGCTTAGACAACTTCTATTCGATTGTTTTGTGATGAAATCAGAAAACGTTTGTAATTTGACAATTTAAGGTATCTTATGTGCAACAAAACCTACCGATTCTTTGTATTAAAACCCATCCTTTTCCTTCATTGTCGACGCTATCGAATGCAAGTTGTCAAAGTACCCAGTTCAGCTTGGCACATCTCATAATTCTTTATCTCTGGTCCGATGCATATTTCGGATTCGAATCCACGACCTTTTTGAATATCAGCCAGTTTCACAACCGTACAAGGTAGACATCATTTAAGATGTGTACAGGTAGTGTCGAAAGAGTACAATGCGTTTTACAATATATCCAAAATTGGTATATACTTGCAACTACACAAAATAATATCAAAACCAGTTCAAATCAGTAATATTATATGCAATTTATTTTCAATAGTCTCTAACGCTAGACACTAGAGTACGTCAGCTAAGAATTTCTTGAATCTAAAGGTTTCCGTAGTCAACCAAGTTTTCTTGATTACAGAACCCTAAAACGGAACCCTAACGTGCTGATTTTTGTACATTGCAGCATTGATAGGTTATTACTTATTACTTATCAGTTACATAATTTAAGAGTAACATTGTCCTACAAATAGAATAATCCATATTTTAGGACCATGAAATCAAAGCATGAAATCTTTTCTATCTCTGTTAGTTACCACTTTCGAGATTTATCGCAAATAAAAATGTTGTTCGTCTTATCAAAATGAAGCTACTTACAAAAAATTAGCTTGATTGTAATAGAAAAAAATTGTTCTAGGGAAGCCTGACTAAATAGTTGCAAGAAAAATCTTTTAAAATGTTAAAATTAGTATGAAATTCTGTGCCTCGTTATTTTGATTATATATACCTCTAGTATAGTGCTAGATCGTGATAATATGTGATTCTACATTGTAATTATGCCTTCCGTAACAGTATGGTTGATTAATGGTTGTATCTGATGAATCGTTTACTTCTTCTGAATATAAACTTTTATTTTATAACTCATAAACGATGAAACATCTGTAACTACCGTCGATTAAGTATGTTACATTAAGAATATATTCGCCGTTTCGTCAGTCTATAACTTAGCTAGAATTACCGTAGTTAATAACTCATTTAGACGCCAAATAGAGACTTCAAAGGAAGGCTACATATCAATCCTTCTTCGACAATATGAGCTATGCGGACCTCGCAAAGCCTCAATCTATAAATTGGTTGTGATGTAAAACACACGACGGGTTTCATAACACGACGATCGTGATGCATACGTATTGGTAAAGATTCTTAGATTCTGCGGATTGAATTAATTGCAAATATTTTAACCGTTCACACATTAACCTTGTTAAAATATAGAAAATTCGTAAGTAAACAGCAATAATTACACGCTTTTTTTGACCATGACAATCGACCGGTTTCAAAAAATCATCCTCGAGTGTAAGGAGCAAGAAAAGTGTAATAATTATCGCTCTGAAACATGAATTTCCACCAAAAAGTTACAGTACATTATACCATATAATTCATTCGTAAGTTAAATATATAATATTATAGACGGGGATTTTCTAAGTGCTTATCAACCAAATAAGAACCTAAGTTCAACCAAATCAGAAAATCTTCACTTGCTAGTTTTCACATAGTTATGAATGATTAATAATACAAATTCATAATATTTGTTCCTTTTTCTTACGATATAATGTGTATACTGTAATAGTAAAAAGGTTCCGATTCTGAAAATAGAAAATATTTACTAATGATTACCCTAAACAGCTATAGTATGATTTAATTTCATAACTGCTAATTATATATTTATTATTATCTGCCCATTCTATGATTACAACCATAATTGGCTAATGAATTTTAACAAACTCAAATAAATGCGATGGAATGTTTACGATTGCAACAAATTAATAAGGTTATAAACATTACACTTGGTTGTGCTCAATAAACAGTAATGCTTAATTACAGCAGCCATGGTAGTCGTATTAAATTTACAATCAAAATACTAAGCTGGTATATTAATATGGATAATATTTTTTAAACCTGCTTAGAAAAATGGAAATTTATATCCTTATTGTGTGAATTATTCAGCATTAACCTTAAAAACGATTGTGAAAAATACAGTCTGTGTATCAATTTCTTTGATAGTACATACTACATAGGCTGTGTGGAAAAGGTATGCGTACGCCGAACAAACCATTCATTTACATAAAATTTGTGATGTATCTCTCGGGATTTTGCTAGATGTTATAATACAACATGTACCACATATTTTTATGTGTAGCTACTTCTTATTTCCTTTAAAGTACCTGTTTAAATTATACTTCACTTTGTTAGCACAGGAAGCTCAAAATGATATGCACGCTTAGTTTGATGGTGTGGATGTAAAATCATTATGATGTATTCTTCTTTTGTATCTTGCTGAGGTTGTAATAATTTCCGTTCGTCTGTGTGTTTAATAATTTGAAGTGTAAATCTAATTGTATCTGTTTGAAGCTTAATATAATGATGCTTTAAATAATATTATCACTTTGTTTTGTTACATAGTATAATATTTTTATTAACTTAACTTTACCACCTGTCACTTACCACATTTCATATCAGCTCTTATCAGTCACGGTGTGAAAGCGATCCTGTTGAAAAAGAAACGTCGTACAATTTTTTGACAGGTGTAATCAAGCTATCAATTTTTCTGCCAGCTAAAATTATTATCCAATTAAGTATAGCATTTTGCGACAAGATTTTTTTTTTCACGCGATCAAGATATTATGAAGGATCACCTTTCGTGGCTTAATGATTATTATATATATAAGACCGCAATTACAGAGACCGCATGCCCTATTGAACTTAACATCGGTGTTAACGCCTGCTGTCAATCATCAACAGTTTTTGAAAACATAATTAGAATGGTTACTTTTATGCCTGAGATGTTTGCTTGTAAATCGTTAATCGCATGGAAACCGTACGTTTTTCCACGATAGATGAACCGTACGTTTTTCCACCAGAGAGAGAGAGAGAGAGATCTTTTGCCCCGTATTTCCCTTTCAAAATGCTATACCGTTTATCTAAATTTATTTGGACTAGCGTAAAGAGGTTACCGACAATCAGATCGAAAAATAGACAGAGACTTTTTCACAATTCAGTTCAGACCTATTTTTTCCTCTCATATTATGATCATCCATTTTCAAATCATCCAGTTTCAAAAGAGATTATATTTTCTCTTACAGGCATGCTCTACGTCGGCGAGCCAACTTTATTGTTTATTCAATTAATTCCTACAAAACGACGTAACTATCAATGTAATTAGGTAGAGCATTATCAAAACACGGTTTACGACATCAAGACACAAAGGACATAATAATATTATTTATCCCACGTACACTGACATTTTTGACAAATATCCTCACAAACATTCGGAGCATCATTGAGCTTTGAGGAAGCGTGTCGAGCCCACACAGAACTCTTCAATTGAACATGTCGCAATCTAAAAGCCAGGGTCGAGCTGTATCAAGATCATTTTTTAGGGTTCCGTAGTTGAAAAGTAAAACGGAACCCTATTACTAAAGACTTAGCATCTGTCTATATCCAGGTTGTGTCTCAAAAACCATGATATCCAGGCAAATTAAATTTAACAAATGATGGATAATGGATATCTGTTGTAACAAAGTGCTAGCAACAACAAATACAAAAAAAAATGTTATAACTGGGCATTTAATAGCTGAACGTGATTTATTTCCTTTCATATCAATAACGGCTGCAGATAGGAACCTGAAATAATCATAAAGTACCTTTACTAATAGTACGGACTCCTTAATCAAGCATGAGTTCCGACTCGCTCTTGGCCGATTTTACAATATGCATCTTGAGTAGATAAGGAGCGTCAAATTAACAACCGCCCAATATACTTTGTATGATAATTCATCTATTGATGTGACAAAATTGCACAACGTCCGCACGGAATCCAGATCAATGAATGTGGCAACAGGAGACGACATCCATAAGCTTATCTTAAGTCTGTATTACCTAATTAAGATAATTTAGCATTATAAAAATAATAAAAACTCTACAAGATTTGGGGAAAGAACTTAGTAAGAATTCATAATTTTTAATTGTAACATAACCTCTGACTGCCGTAAACATTATTAGCTATGTCCACACTGTGCCTTTTTTTGTTCGTTAAGGGCATGCATCATAGCTCAGTCAACAGAGCACGTGAGGCATGCTCGCGACGCATGCCCTCTGACTGTATCCAAAACGTTTACTTTATTATTTAATGACAATGTTGGCGTTGCGTTCGTTGACGCATTCAATTATTGAATGCGCCAATATGAAAGTTGAATGTCAAAAGATAATGAAAATTGAAGATGAAATTGCACAATGTGGACATAGCTAATGAGGCATGTCAAGGCTTAACTTTAATGAGGAATAACATTGGTCAGGCCTTTTCATATTATCTCTAGTTTCTGCATGCTGTGCAAAAATCTAGTTTAATAATGCATGTATTTGTTATATTTGGATCCAAATTCCGAACTGAATTTAAGTATGCCTAATATAAATTTCCTCGTACGCCTTTACAATATGTGGTTGCTGTAACCCGTCAAGCGTTCTCCTCCCATTTAATGCTCAGTGGTTGAGGACAACCCGTCCGTCAGCCGCCCACAACTTTTGTGCCTCACTACAATGCTGTCTCATTTGTCACTGGTAGCTTTGAATATTAAACAAATTTATTCACGATACTTACTCAGCAATTTATGTTACGCAACCTATTACAATGCGAATGTAACGTAAGGAAATTATCTCCTTGCTTATTTGTATAAATAAATTTAATCAAAGGTCGTATGTAGACGGAGCTAGGAAAAGTAATTGTATTCTATTCGCGGTAAACTATCAATTTCTTACTTACTAAATCGATATCCTTTTTAGGGTTCCGTACCCAAAGAGTAAAAACGGGACCCTTTTACCAAGACTTTGTTGTCTGTCCGTCTGTCCGTTCGTCTGTATGTCTCCAGGCTGTATCTCAAGAACCGCTAAAGCTATAGACGTCTGAAATTTTAACGAATTGTGTATATCTGTTGCCACTATCATCACAAATACTAAAAACAAAATAAAATTAATATCTAAGGGGGCTCCCATACAATAAACGTGATATTTTTGCTCGTTATTAATAATGGAAACAGGTAGGCACTTGAAACTTAAACACTTTTTTCAAAAATGCCTTAATTATATGTATTATTTAACAACTTATGATAATATTGAAATAAAATAATAATTAAAGAGGGGCTCCCATACAAAAAACACAATTTTTGGCCTAATTTTGCTCTATAACGCTACGCAACCCTTCGTGCGCGAGTCCGACTCGCACTTGGTCGATTTTTTAATAATATTAGAAGTTCTTAGGAGCTGCCTCTGCATTTGGGCAGATCTTCCGACCGGGTGAGGTTGAAGTTAGAATTGTTGCTGCTCGGTCAAGCCGATATGTTACAATATAATATCTCAAAGTTAAGGCTTCGGCTATTATGTAATAATATTATACAGGTATAGAAAACTTTGATGGCGTGATGCCGGATTTTGGCGCTAGTTGGTCTGTCTCAGTAGGCATAATAATAATTAATATATTATAAAGAAAAAATAAGACATAAGTATTATTAATAATTATCCACTTAGTAAAACAATTAATGAAATCAGACAGCGTGTAAATAAAGAAAATAATATGAAATATATCAGCTTGACCGTGATATTCAATATTATGAATGTTTGTGTTTTAAATTTTATCTGAATTTTTAAATTACTTTTACGTAGAACGTCTTGTCAAAACAGTTTTGTTTACTACTACACTATCAAAATTATTTTAACATTTTAAAGAAAACACGACACCTAAATTTCGCTAAACATACATGTTGGATTTAAACCAATTTTGGCGTATTATTTTCCATCTTTTTCCAATATACTTTATTGTAAAATCAATTAGATTAATGCATTAAGCCCCAACAACTACTTTGTACCTGCTTTATCTATTAAGCGTTCATTAAAAATCAAAAGGACAACGAGTTGTCAATATTTTACAAATATAGAGTGATATTATTACACCAGTATGTATAATATAAAGGTCTAGATTGCAACAATGTTGCTAATATATAGGGAAATATTATTGTAATATAATTAATATTAAAATATTTATGAACTGGTGCGCAATGAATGTATTTTTCTTGAGATCGACGCGGGATAGATGTTATAAACTTATAACCGACCTTTATTACCACGTGGGTGGGTGGGTGAGCCAAAATGTTTTCGTTTTCGCTTCGTTATAGAATCGCCGATGAAAATGTATGGAATTGACATAAGCGTTCGTTAATATGACGTTGACGTTCGACTCGTCTTATGTCAATTCCATACATTTTGATCGGCGATTCTATAACGAAGCGAAAACGAAAAAGTTTCGGCTATAGGCCCCGGTTCATATTGCAAGCCGAAGAGGCAATTCCATGCATTCTTGAATGAGCCGTAGGTCATAACTCATAACTGAACTTTACTCTGTACAAAAGAAGATATATATATATTGAATTAAATCATTTTTAAGAGCTTGTTGCAATGTCAATTTGTCGTACTAGCGCAGACTAAAAAAACGAAAATAATATATGAATGTAAAAATTTACCCTGCTCCCAGAATTTTATTTATTACTAGCTTTCCCGGCTAATGTTGTTTTGCCATTTAAAGTATTTCTACTTCATCAGTTGATACAAAATCTTACCCCCTCTTTTGTCCCTTAAGAGGGGTGGGGGGAGGGGATTTATCAACAGATGTAAAGTTGGAAAACACAGTTAATAATTTAAAGTAAGTCCAAGGAAAAGTTTGATACAAAATCTGACCCCCTCTTTGGTCCCCTTAGAGGGGTGGGAGGGGGGATTTTTATACACCAGATGTTGAGTTAGAAGAAGACAAATATATCTGCGAAAACCGTATGCAAATCGGATCAGTAGTTTTCGTGTTAAAGAAAAAAGTTTGATACAAAATCTGACCCCTCTTTCGTCCCCTTAGAGGGGTGGGGGAAAAAATTTTTATACACCAGATGAAGAAGACAAATATATCTGCGAAAACCGCATTCGTGTGATAGTGGAACAAACATACAGACAGACAGACAGACAAAAAACTAACCACATTGTTGGCTTCTATAGCGATGTAGTGACACCCCCCGCTTATTATTTTTTAAATATTATCTTTAATGTACAGAATTCACATTTCTACAGTTTTATTATATGTATGTATAGATAATGCTCATAACAGCTATAAATCTCTTAAGATACAATGCTCCAATTTGAGTAGACCTTTATTAAAGAAGAGCCTATAAAGTCGATTACCAGTGATTTTATTATACAGTGCTAAAATTTGGTATGAAGATATATCTTGAGTCTCGGGAAAGGACATACTTTCATCCCGGAAAAATTTACTATACCCTCGCGATAAACAAAATTCGACGCAGAGTTGGGGGCGTCATCTAGCTTCTTATAACTGCTTCATACTTTTGCACCAAAGTCTACAGCTGCTGTTGGCTATGGCCTATCATGATATTGCATAGGTATGCAATATCATGATAGCATCTAGCAACTTACTGCATCCCCAAAATTGAATCCACTTTTTGGCGATGTTGTAAAATAATTTTACTGTAAATCTTTGACTACAGGCTGATTAATTAGGCTTCTGCTGATCGTACGCGTTCTGTCGGCGCTGATGGCCCGAAAAGTATGAATTTCTAGGCGTTATTTAAAAAGTGTATCGTCTGGTCTGATATTTCATACATTTTGTTTTCGGTGTCTATGGTTAGTGAACAGTCAGCAAAAGAGTGAAAACAGCCTCGGTGTAAATATGATTAGAATTGATATTTTTAACAGACTTTCAAAAAAGACATAAGTTTTATGTTTAGCTGTGTATATTTTTCTTTAAAAAAAACGACAAAACCCCACATAGGCAAAGACATACAACTAATACGCTAGCCTTTTATCAACCTTGTTATGAATGTATTCATATCAGATCACTAACATTAACATATCAAATGCTATCGAGTTTTAAAGACCTAGATCTGTTGAGTGTCCACTGAAGCAATACACGTTATATTATTTCAAGCACACGAATGACCTAATTTTGTTTTTGATAGAAAACCCTTTTGCTTTTTTTTTTTTTTTGCTTACCCGACACTTTTTATCCCGAGATTTTTTTCCCGGAAAAATGTACGATTCCTGCTCGATAAACAAGTTTTGACGCAACGAAGTTGCGAGCGTCATCTAGTTATTAATAATATTATAGTTATTACCCTGTATATCTTTTTCGGCGAAAACCTTTGCCTGTTCCAGTTGTAAGCTTATTTTGATGCGCGGCTAAAGACCCAGATCAGCGTCGATAATTGGAGATAGTAAACGAACCGCACAATAAAATATCACTTGAGAGTTGAGATACAGGTGTTTTTTCACATTTCTATATTTTTATTTACAGCTCCAGCTACATCCCCGTGCCCTCATTACATTTGTCAGCGACAAAATTGATCAAAACATCATCGTAACTTGTTGTTACTGTTGTCGTTTGCCCAGCCTAAAAAAATTCAAAATTAAAAAAAAAATATTCGAAATGGTGAATGTTTTCATAAGTACATAACTAACCCGATAAATATTACTGATTAGTTCACCCGTTTTACCATAGCTACAAAATCAGATACACAAATCACCAACAATAATGCGTAGCAAGCGATAAATGAGGAAATAATGCAATTATAACCCGTGTGTTGAAAATCCAAGACTAGTTATTTCATTCAATCTTAGCGGGGAAAATGGAACTATCGTTAGCATTTAATAACTGTTACACAAAGACCTAGGTACTATTGCGGAATAAATTTTAGGTTCCATGATAAGGCGATTTGCATACTCCGAAAGTACATACTAGACAAATAATATTATCTGCTGTCTAATTTTACTATCTCCAAAGCAGAAAATCTTCATTCTAGGCCGTACAAAGCTTACGCACTAAAGCATCAGAATTACAGTTAACGTATAATCTGCCGCTTGAGATAAAAAATCGAAACTTAGGTAATTTAATTTATTATTCTGAGGTTCTAAATAATTATAATAATTTATAAAACCAATATAATAATTAAATATAATAATCCATACAATTTATCACTAGAAATAATATCTAAAAATATACATAATTAATATTACACAAACTTAAAAAACTATAAAAAGAAAAACTTCCCCAGGTCGTCCCCACTTGGCAGAGTGCCCAGAAAGCTGACAGCTTTGCCACGTTGGATGGCAATTGCTATCCGCTGTGCCAGGTAGCTTCCGGCTCTGGGGTCTCGGGTGGCTTCAATAAGCCTTTTAGATATTTCTCTAAAAAGCCTATGTGCCCCCGGACCCCATGCGCCTAGGGTTGGTATTTATTATTGAAGAACTTAACATTATCTATAATATTTTTAATCTAAAACCTAGGTTACGATTTCAAAATCTTAATATCTTTTGGTGGCGCTATCCATGTCATGAGGATGTCATAATGATGATGACATGGCCGAGCCACCTGTAATAAATTAATTTAACTTTAGTTATTCTTACTTAGAAATCGGATGTAAATTTTGCAATAATCCGACGCCAAACTAAATCGTGACTACGAATCCGGAGCAATTTGATTGTATTTGTTGGTGCTTGAGTTGGTTTCTTTTGATTAAATTAATTAAAACATAGTACAGTGCTCCAAAAGTGATAATGCGGATAGACATTTTCGTAATTTTTCGGCAACGGTCGTATTTCCTGAGCGTCGGTAGACGATATTGTATTTTCTAATTGCATTGCGTTAAGGGCCCGGGTTACCCTCGAAATTTTCATACATTCTTAATACCAAAATCATTTTCTCATACGAAAATATTTAACATGTTTGAGTTATTTTTCAGCTTAAGATAGTAATTATCTAGGGTCCTGAACAAATTTTTTTTACAAAATATTTAAAAACTAAAAAAAAAATTTTTGTGTTTAAATGTTTTTAGTAAATTTACTTCTAAATATTTAAACACCAAAAAATAGACAAAAACACTAAAAAATATATAAATAAATAGTAAATTTACTACAAAATATTTAAATAATAAAAAATATTTTTTAAACTTTAAATATTTTGTAGTAAATTTACTATTTATTTATATATTTTTTGTGTTTTTGTCTATTTTTTGGTGTTTAAATATTTAGTAGTAAATTTACTAAAAAATATTGAAACACAAAAATTTTTTTTTAGTATTTAAATATTTTGTAAAAAAAAATTGTTCAGGACCCTAGGTAATTACTATCTTAAGCTGAAAAATAACTCAAACATGTTAAATATTTTCGTATGAGAAAATGATTTTGGTATTAAGAATGTATGACGAGGGTAACCCGGGCCCTTAAAGCAGCTCCAATTTTAATATTTATTTCAATATATTATTATAAAAATTAAATATTAAATAATTATAGAAAAGTTTAAACTACTATTATAGTAACTTGTTATTCTGAACTTTGACTACAACATAAATATGATTTCAAATCGTGAATGTGTTAATTGAAGATCCTGACTATAAAGGTGGTTGCCTTGGGAGATAATAAAACTATCTACTACTTAAAGTTAATCACCATGAAATATTTGTAACTATTGCAAGATTATTGTTTTGTTTAATACAGTCGTTAACCGTTAAGTAAATATTACTTAAATGCTTATAGTACTACTGTACTAAAAGATTGCCTATGTCCTGTTACTTCTTTTGTTTGTCAATTCAAACAAAATAGGCTAGTTATATTCTACCTAATTAAGCAAGCGGTGCATTATATAATAGTAAAATATTTACGGTCTTACTACAAAATATTAAACATCTGTTGAACAGTAATTGTTTTGACACCATTATGTACTGATTTTTTCCTAATTAAGGGCCCGGGTTACCCTCGAAATTTTCATACATTCTTAATAACAAAATCATTTTCTCATGCGAAAATATTTAACATGTTTGAGTTATTTTTCAGCTTAAGATAGTAATTACCTAGGGTCCTGAACAAATTTTTTTACAAAATATTTAAATACTAAAAAAAATTTTTTTGTGTTTAAATATTTTTTAGTAAATTTACTACTAAATATTTAAACACCAAAAAATAGACAAAAACACTAAAAAATATATAAATAAATAGTAAAATTACTACAAAATATTTAAACTTTAAAAAATATTTTTTATTATTTAAATATTTTGTAGTAAATTTACTATTTATTTATATATTTTTTAGTGTTTTTGTCTATTTTTTGGTGTTTAAATATTTGGTAGTAAATTTACTAAAAAATATTTAAACACAAAAAAATTTTTTTTAGTATTTAAATATTTTGTAAAAAAAAATTGTTCAGGACCCTAGGTAATTACTATCTTAAGCTGAAAAATAACTCAAACATGTTAAATATTTTCGTATGAGAAAATGATTTTGGTATTAAGAACGTATGAAAATTTCGAGGGTAACCCGGGCCCTTAACTGTTCAACAGGTGTTTAAATCTTTTGTAGTATGACGTGGTGACGTGGACGTAGGTGTTTAAATCTTTTGTAGTATCTTTTGTAGAAGAAAATTAACGAATAGGCCATTAGTCATCAAAGGCGATGTCTGTCCGCACTCCGCAGTATCGTAGCATCCAAACAGATGGACCGATTTCGATCTGCTTTTTAAGCTATTGCATAGCTTTTATCGCGGGCTTTAAGCGCAGAGATCGAATCAAGACATTTTTTTCTCGTAGGATAAGCAGATATGCTGTTGAAATATTAAACACCTGCTGGAGCTCTATGCTTCAAAAAAGTGTTTTGAAAGTTGTTTCCAACAAGAAAAGTACAATTATATCTGATGTATGCAACGTAAGTGAGATACGTGTTCGCGAATCGTGAGGAAGTAATCGCGTATCTCACGTGAGATCCGCACGAGGACGAAACATTTGTTTACGGTATTAAATTGTAAATTGAATTATACGCCTGTTCGATATGGATTCGGTTTTCGCGCGGTAACTGTACATTTTCCCGGGAAAAAAGGTATCCTATATCCTTTCCCGGGACTCAAAGTATCTCCTTAGCAAATTTAAGCAAAATCGGGAAAGACAGACACACTTAAGCATCTTTATCTTTCTTCTTTCTTCATACATATAAAAATGGATTTTCAAATGTGTTAGTCGCGCTAAAACTCGAAAACGGCTGAACGGATTGGGCTGATTTTAGTCTTAAAATATTCGTAGAAGTCCAGGGAAGGTTTTAAAGTGACATGAAGTTCACCGGGACAGCTAGTTAATAATGTTAGTATGGAAGTATGGATATTAATATCGTAGAATTCGTAGATAGATGTTTTGCTCGCGTACGAACTATTTTTGCGGTAAATTCTATCATACCCGTAACTCTGCCTTAACCGAGGAGTGGAGCACCATGGGGATTTAGTGGGTAGAACCCTACTGAGGAATCCCACATGCCCAGCCGATATCCCCAATCCGCCGGGGATGCGGAAAGCATTTTCCTATGTACAAAGAAAGGGTACTAACGCCTAGTTAGGCAGGGAATAATAATTACTGTTGCAGCAATGGCACATTAGGAACATCACACATTAAAAATATATCAATATAAAATACAATACATCATACACGAAATTAATAAATTAAGAATTTTGAGCAGACGCTAAATTCTGTGCGGTTGCCTAATATGAATGCCTTGCGTAATATCTAGGCTATATGGTAACAGAAGAGAAAAAATGAATTAAAATATAAAATAACAAAATAAATTGGTTGCAATTTCGTCATAATGATATTGAATTCAAAGCTAAAGACTTTTTTTATGTTTCCTCTTAAGCTTAGGTATTTGCATATTTGGAAATGCGCTAGATTTTATAACGTATCCTAATTTTTTGTATAAAATAAATAAATATAATACAGCAACGAAATATAATTTTTCTCTATATTACTCTTATTCATAAGGGCTAGTTCTTTTAAACTTAGGAAGATTTGGTTGTATGTACATAATAGTTTTTATCAATCGGGTTTTATGTAACTTACGATGATTTTTATTCAAATTCGAAAAACAATAATAATGTGAGATTATAATAATATTATGTTATTGTTATAATAATGATCATTAATATTTATAACTTTCAGATCATTCACATTATATTCAAACGAGATTGGCCTTGTCCTCTATTTCTAACAATAACTTTTATTGACACATTCAATGGAGTTCTAATTTTAGTCATTTTTTTTGGCGCTGTATACTAAAATTATTTACAATGATAAGGTGACTAATGACTATAATTGGTCTGGAAATTGATTTTAATATAATATGATGTATCAAGTCGTTAGAAGAGTCATGTGCTGGTCATTTAATAGCTCATTGTTAGTTTTTCGTCTTACAACCTTGAGCTTAAAAATACCATAATTTGTACTCCGATTCTACCGTCCAATCCAACATTTATACATCTTCGATTTTATCTGAATCTATGCCATAGTAATATTATAAATGCGAAAGTGTGTATGTCTGTCTGTCTGTCTGTCTATCTGACTGTCCAATCCAGGGATTTAAAGTATCTCCATACCAAAAAGCAAAATCAGTTCAGCGATTTGGGCATGAAGAGGTAACAGACAGACAGACACACTATCGCATTTATAATATTAGTATGGATTTATAATATTAGTATTGATGTATGTCATGTATGGATATTACTGATAATATTATATATCCGATTTCACGCTAGAGGCAGCACCAGTATAAATAGTAAACAAAAAGTTTTGTTCGACGTTTGACAACGTTTAGATATCAATATTCTTGATATGATGAATGCATATTGTCGCATTTCGGTTGGATTTCAATTATTACAATCGGACAGATCTTCGATTTTTAACAAACTAGAACGCGTTTGATATATTTTTATTATATTATTTTGATATATTTTTATTAGAGTACTATTTTGTAGTTTTATATTCATTTTATATTCTGAGACTGCATCGAAACCATATTGACACTATACTAACGTTGGATTTGCAATTGAAATTAGCGGAATCGGGCTACAGTTTTATTATAATTAAGTCTCGCATGACAAAAAGTTCACCCTGTTGTCATGCTACATGGCTAATGAATAATGACTACATGACATTGGATATTAATCGTTAGGATGGGATTAAGGTTGTTGTTAAAAAATCTTGTCTTCTCTATCGCAAATACGATGAACAAGAGAGACAGCACGGTATTTAATCAACCATTATGTAAACCCACACTAGTGCAAATAAACTTAATTCATCAAACTTGACATAAGAGCGGCCTTAGCCCGGCTGCATATTGTACGACATTTCTGATCAGAAACAGTTGAACGTCCGCGCTGTCTCTTACATGTTGTACTGAGCCGAGTGAGCTCGAACTCGCCGGTAGGATATTTCGGATAATGTGCTTGAATTGCTTCTGAATAAATTTAAATTAAATATTTTCAGAATGTCCTTCCCGAACCGGTGGTAGGCACCATGTAGGACATTCTGAAAATATTTATTTTAAATTTTTTCAGAAATAAAACAATTTTGATTTTGATTTTTGTGCGGGGTGGCGATCCGGCGGAATTCAAATGTTTCTGATCAGAATTCGGACAATGTGAGGCCGGGCTTAATTGCAATGGATCTTTTAGATCTGGTATGAACCGGTTTTAAAGATTAGTTCATACCAGTTGATACCAAATAAATACACAAAATATGCATACATATTATATTCGGTATTATACAAAGGAAAAGTAACTCACACTAATATTTGTGTGAGTTACTTTTCCTTATTTTTTTATGATTCGTAGACAAAAACTGTTATTTACAGTTGCAAAGTGTTATTTATAATCTGCAGTGCCTTATCTTAAGTGTATGTAGAGATGTACGAAAAGTTGATCTCGAGGCCGAAGGCCGAGAATTATAGAGATATGTAAATAGGATCTGATAATCCGAGTGATAAATCTGCGAAGTGGGCCAGTGGTGAGGCTAATGCGCCGAACGCACTCCACATGTTAATGCCAGCTCATTACGACATTTAAAAATATTGTTATCAAAATCAAAGTATGTTTCGTCACGATTAAGAAAGTTTTCCTCCCTAGCAATCTCTATAAGATAATTATTAATGCTCTTTCACTTTATTTGTTGTAGAGCATTGTATACAAAATATAATATACTATGTTAGGTCGATTATAATAAAATACTAGATGACGCCCGCAACTCTGTTGCGCCAAAATTATCCCATGTTTTTTCCCGGGACTCAAGGTATCTGCATAATAATGCAAATAGCAAAATCGGTTCAGCGGTTTGGGCGCGAAGAGGAACATTTATAATATTAGTATGCATTAATAATCAGTGATCATGTCAGTTATCTGTATACGGGCGTGTAATAGAACTAATTAGATTCCATTATAGCAGGTAATGTATGTGGGCATATTAAAATGGAACATAAGCCTTAACAAGATGGCTTTTTATATGACCACATTTTCAATAATATAATTATAAATGCAGTAGACTAACTTCATACTAGACCACTTGGATTGGACGCACGTACACAATAATTAATGTAGTTTCAGATAACTTAAGGGAGGAAAACGATGTAGTTTCTCATGGCACACACCTACAACTTTTATGTGTATTTCACAAATTTGATTTCAATAACGCGAATGAGTTTATCTTTTGTGTACATTTCTTTTTATTGGACACTGTCCCATTAAATGTTCCCACTACTGTTACTCCTGTAACTAATGATCGACAGCGGTAACCATACCACGAAAAACCCTTTGATAAGATCTCAAAGGAACATGACGGATTAAAATATAAATAAAACATCTTTGTTAAACATACAAGATACAAAACACAGCAAGAGTTTAAAACAAGCCAAAAGAGTTACAAAACAACTAAAAACATACAATATTTAACTCGTAACAAATTTAAAAGGTAAATCGGTTATGACTATCGGTTTTTTTGTTAAACTGTCATAGGGCAACCAAATTATTCAGATATTATAGATAGGTGGGAGTAAGAATTATTCCAGTTTCTCTCCCCAAGTAAAGGAGACTGTACTGTATATATTTGTATTGTGGTATGACGATGTGTTGTCGCGCGTCGGAAGAGATATAAAAGTCAAGGACACACACTCACACCTCAGTCTGCACCAATGTTAACTTGTGTTATTTAAATATCAAAATACCAGTACCTTTCGAAATTAAAACTGCAAGATGATAGTAACATGTAACAAAAGTGAGGATAATCTCGTGCGTTATTAAAGTTGTTGTTGTTTCATAGAATATTATATACTAATTAATAATTAAATTAATTACAATGAGTTATGAGTTATGTATGACACATTACACATAAAATATATACTTTCACTTACAGTATAAAAAGGAAAGGCTTTTTTGCGTCGAATAGTACCGATGTTTGCTCATACAGATTTGCCTTAATCTTCTTCGAGTAGGAATCGTTACTGTATAGTTACGGAAACACGGCATTTTCATTTACATTTATAGAACTTACACGTAAAAAACATATTACCATACTCATCACCTTGATGAGTGGCAGTCTTCCACAGTGCGATTTTCGCGTAACTTTCTGCCGCGCACTGTAAAACTCTGGAACGAACTGTCACCAGCAGTATTTCCGGACCTATACGACCTGCAAACCTTCAAGAAAAGAGCGTATTCCCTCTTAAAAGGCCGGCAACGCACCTGCAGCTCTTCGGATGTTGCGAGTGTCCATGGGCGACGGTAGTTGCTTACCATCAGGTGACCCGTTTGCTCGTTTGCCCCCTTATTTAATAAAAATAAAAAAATAAAAAATCAAATTCGTCGGGTTTCACTAAGATTATGAATGGAATGTTCCTCGCGCTGACTGACATAATTTATTTTTAAGTACTTATAGATTTCAAAATTAGATTCTGACAATTTTAATCAAAATTTTAAACAAAACATAAACAATAATACGACCAAAAAGAGGAACATGACCAGCGAGCCAAGTACTATCTTTCCCGTCGAGTCTTTCCCGTTTATTTTTGAAGTTATTTTATCCAAATGAGAACTTTTCTATCTATATCTATAAAATCTTTCAGAACTGCTCGCAATAGACGCATATATATGCAGACATACTCGTATCAATCACTTGGGGTTGACATAGTCAGACACCTCACACCGATCAAACTCTTTAAAAATATTTAAAACAGATCTACTGACGATCACGATCACTATTACCGTTTAGTCACGCAAATCTGTAGAATCTAGTAAATTAACAAAGTCAGAAAAACGTGATATACAGCTATACCGTATACCTGTTGATATTACTAACTCATTTTGATGCATAAGAAAGTTTATTGCATAACGCCATCCATCTAGCCTGTATATTGTTTTGACTGGTGTGATGGGGTTAAATGATGACTCGACCTTTACATCGTGTTACAATGGCCATCAAAAGTTACATGCATTTAGCAATTTCATTAACATTTTCAAACCGTGTCCGATACACCGAAGACGTTTGACTGACATCAATCTATGCAATATTAGGATGGATTGACCATAGGGACCTATCAGACAAAGAGCGGTCACGCGGTCAAGCGTTCATGCGGTCAGTTTTGCGTTCTTTGTGTGAGTATACCTACAGAGATATACTCACACAGGGGGCGTTCTGACCGCAACAGCGGTCGTGTTCGTCGGCGTAATTTTTAGCGCATGCGCTGCAAAACATTTTATTGCGCATTTTATACTCCTGTGTTACTGACGTCCACTCGTACGCAGAATGCGCAGAACGCTTGACCGCGTGGCTCTTTGTCTGATAGGTCCTATAATTATGATTTATGAGGCCTTCGATGCGAAGAGGGGGAATATTGGTACACATGCACTGATTAATCTATGAGACAAAATTGACATGGAAACCGAAATGTTGTCTGAAGTTTTTTAACTAGTTCATTGAAATCAAATTCACTACAATATTTTACAGAACATTGCACATATAGAAAGCAAATATATTCCGATAATTATTCATCTCACACCTGAGAACCCATGCCCGCCTAAAATATGAAGTTTCCTTTTGTCGCCCACCACTACTATTTTAAAATCCTATGGATTGACAAAATAGAACCAGATATAATTTTGGTTCTACTTCGTCAATCTATGCAAATAGAGTAAGGTAGTTGGAATTTTATGCATCTGAATATATTATCAAAGTATATTTTATCATGAAAATGGCTTCAAGTTCCGGTTTGCAATGCCTACATAGTACATAGTCACGACGCCTTGCAAATGTCAAATTCTTTTATGTACACGACTTAGCTCTTATTTAAACGAGTGAGCGTGACTGATGAAGCGCGAGTCGCGACTGTATATTATATCCTCCTTTCAGTTGCTGCAAGTGTCCAAGTGTGTGCGCCGTACACAAGAGCACTCTCTATTCCTTTTACTCTCATAACCCAGTGGAACGGAAGACCGACACGACTAGCGAGAGATCAGGCGAAGGACCGACTTTTTACATGCGTATCCGACGCATAAATCATCTTCAGACAATCATGTGATCAGCCTGCACCGTCCTAACTAAACTTGGAAATAACATGTTTCCAACGCGAATCGCACTCACGACCTTCGAGTCAAGAGCCACGCTCTAAGCCTCTGGACTCTTTTTCATCGGGGCTAAAAATTACGTCAATATAAAAATTAAATTAGTACCTACAAATTTACTAAAGGAACAAAATCTTAAATTCAATATACTAAATTGGGCAGGCGTTTTGATAAGATTCTTGCAACATGCAATGTTGTAGTAAACACGTGCTATGCTATAGCGGCAGGCATCTATACTAATATTTATAAACTAGTAGTCCTGGCAAACGTTGTTTTGCCATTTAAAGTATTTCTACTTCATCAGTTGATACAAAATCTGACCCCCTCTTTGGTCCCCTTAGAGGGGTGGGGGAAAAAATTTTATACACCAGATATTGGGTTGGAAGAAGACAAGTATATCTGCGAAAACCGTATGCAAATTGGATCAGAGTTTTCGTGCTAAAGAAAAAAGTTTGATACAAAATCTGACCCCCTCTTTGGTCCATTAGAGGGGTGGGGGAATTTTTTTTTATACAACAGATATTAAGTTGGAAGAAGACAAATATATTTGCGAAAACCGCATTCAAATCGGATCAGTAGTTTTCGTGTGATAGTGGAACAAACATACAGACAGACAAAAAACTAACCACATTTTTGGCTTCTATTTCGATGTAGTGACACCCCCCGCTTATCATTTTTTGAATACCTTTAATGTATAGAATTTTCATTTCTACAGTTTTATTATATGTATAGATTATTATATGTATAGATAAATACTAATATTTATTAGGGGTTATCGCCAGAGCCTCGTCCGTTGATCAGCAGGGTATACCACGTGCAGGTGAGGTTGGCTTGGGCTCCGAAAGGTGTCATTTGGGTCCCTTATACCCTTGATAAAGAGTGACCAAACACAGCAAAGAATAGAGACGTGTGGAAGAAAAGAGGGAAGGCCTTTGCCCAGCAGTGGGACACAAACAGCTATTAATAATAATAATAATTTACAATAGAACTTGGTGAACAGACTAACGTTGTTTTGCCATTTACCTTATATTATAATTAGTTTAAGTATGAAAAATTAAATAATATTATGTTGACTGATTCTCATACATACTTAAATAAGCATAATTTCATCAAATCGGTCCAGCCGTTTCGTAGAGATTAGAAAACAAACACCGCGAAACGAGAAATTTTTACAGGATATAAAAAAAAAACAAAGTAATAATTCTTTAGATTGTGTATGAGTGTACAGGGTTCACTGTGAAGGTAGCAGCGTTAAAAGAGTTGCGTTTTTTTTTAACGTTTATATGAGCGAACACAAGATGCTGAACAAATTGCTCTTTCAGCCCTGCAACTTTCACAGTGAAATGTATGGGCCACAGACGTACCCTGTATAATATTAGATTTTTGTCATTCGGTACTCGTGTCGCGTTACTATTTGACCTGTAATATGTAATTTTGATCTGATTATATTTAATTCATCTGTAGTTGCTTCTTTTTCTTTAGGGAAATTATACAGGGATTTTCCAATCGTCATTATAATGAGACATAAAATAAAATACTCTTAATAAATAGTTATTTATTTACATAAAGCTATGGTCTAGTAGTAGTTAGCAGGCCCGTCGAGTTCATAGTTGTCATACTCCGGAAACTGAGGTACTTTTGCATATACTGAAATGAGAAAAATAATATGAAGTAAGTAATGAAAGTAAAAGGAACACATTTTCAGTGACCAAGATTTTTCTCTAATTTATTATGGTCCCTGAGTACTTTGATATCTTGCATTCGATAAATTCTACATTGAAATTAAAAAATCCTATGTGTATCTGATTTAACATAACGCATCATAAAAACCATATTATATGTTAGCGAACCGATCTAGCTGATGTTAATTTTTATTGGGCAAAATTGTGCTCACGTACTCAGTGCAAGCACCTTATTATTAATTCAATAAATGTAACCTACTGGAGGTTGTCATAATAATATTATAAACCGGCTTCAAACAAAAAAGGAGGTTATCAATTCGACGCATATGTATGTAATATTTCCAGAACAGCCCAGTTTTTGTATATGATTAACATATACATAACTATAACAGCTTCTGAACAAATGTGCCAAATTTCAAAAGTGTATGTATGTATGTATGTTTTTGTGTTTGTGCACGCATATCTCTGGAACTACAAGTCCGATTAATGTTCTTCTTTTTTTATTGTACTAGGTATTGTTCAACTTAGGGTATAGTGCAAGTTTCATCAAAATCGGTTCGGTAGTTTTGGAGATACGGAGTTTTAATTCTTAATTACGTACAATTTGGAAGTCGGTTTTTAAAATACAGTTATTATTATTATAAAGTCATAAGCCGCATTCTAGATAAGAAGACACCAAAACTCACCATAAGGTACTTGTGAGGGATAAATTGGTCGCGCTATCAGCTGCTTTGGAATCTGAACAGGTACAGCCACAGGTTTCACGATCTGGTACACAGGCTGCAAAGGTTGCACAGGTTGCAAAGGCTGCACAGGATAATGCGCAGGCCCAGATGGGTGTATGGTGGGCCCAGACTTTGAGACTATTGCGTTGAAACCGTTGATGGAGTCAGCAGTGTAGTCCACCGTTCGTATTGAACCGTCAGGCTCTACTAGAGAATACTGGCCTGAAAAATACAAAAAACGTTTGTTTAAGGGGGCGACTAACCCAAAATTTTCGATTTTATAATTCATTTTTATATTTGAAAATAAGCCCCGTAAGTATTGTTTCATTTTCTAAAATTTGATACTACATTATATTTCCAAGAATTCACTCTGAGCAAAAACACGATACCTTATAAAATTTTCTCAAAAGAAAAAAATCACAAAAATGCATCTAATTTTCACGATTTTTTCGTTTATTGCCATAACCATGCATTGAACTACGTTAATATTTTAACACATTGTATAAAATTTTATCATTGAGAAACCGACCTAGCGGATTTTTAATATGTTGTATATTTATCGAGTTATTGAGAAAAAACTAACTTGGCGATGAATCCGCGTCGTCCTTTTTCACCTGGCATATGAAAGACGGGAGTGAGTGTGAAGAGAGGACGATGTTTGATTTTTTGGGTTAGTCGCAAACTTCAAGGCGAGTCATAATATTTTGTATGAAATTTTGTGAATTATTTTGTTAGGATTTGCAATTGCTCTATGGTAAGTTTAAGGCACTTTAGAGCAATTATAGTGTTTATTATATACAAGCATTTTATCATAATTTAATTTGCTGCTATTGTATGCCATTGAAAACTTTTATTGTTAATGTTATTGTTGTGTTGCAATGTGATAATGATAAATCATATCAACAAACACACAACAAAACTGCGGGTGTAGAATTTGGCACAACTAATTTACGCACAAAACCAAATTGAGTGAATAGAATGTAGAGTTTTTTGTTTGTTTGTGAATCACTTGCTCTTACAAATCTTCAAGAATATCGAAAAATATTTGAATGGACCTTTTCATTAAAATTCTTACTAATTATTTACTTCCAAACAAATCTTCTAACAAACAATAGTTTTCAAACAATACGCGTCGTTCTATAGAGGTGAGACAGACGTAAAAACTTTGATTGTGCCGTTGTATCTGTGATTACGTGAATTATGCCATTTATCTACAAATCGCCTGAGACATTCTGGCTTTGTTTCCACTAATGGCTATTATTGCAATGCCAGTAGCCCAAACACCTGTTTGAATACTGTCTGGTATGGATGTGTTAAAGTATAAATATTTTCATTATATTTTATGCCTTTATTCATATTATAATTTAAATGCCTATCAGCTGTAACTAATGGTAAATTATGTACACATATTTATATTTTTACTCTATATTTTAATTGAGAGTTTATTTCCTATAGTATAGCTAGGCCTAGGGCACAGTGTTCTCTGTAGTTATAACATGGTCGAATTATACATAATATACTTATATTACTTATATAATTTCTCTATGGTTATAATTTATATCTATTTTAAAACTTATAAGGTTAAAATTATAGGACCTTACTCTAGTTACCTTACTCTAGTTATGAGTTACTCTAGTTAGTGCTTCTTTTCTATGAATATCTGAGAGTATAATAATAAATATAGCTCTAATAACGAGCTCTTACCTTTGACAACATCCCCATCCCTGGTCTCGTGCTGCGACTTCACATCCCCGGTAGAGTGGTCCGCCACTCCGTAGTTGAAGGCGTACCGTGGACGGTCCTGAAGTTATAAGTTTATTTTTAGGTTATATACAGGGTGTGGCAAAAGTAAGTGATAATAGTTTAGGGTTTGTATGAGTGCCCTGTATGGAGTTTACTGTGAAAGTAGCAGCGCTGATAGAGAAACTTTTACATTTGTATGGGCACATTTATGACGCTCGAGCGCGTGCCAATACAAATCACAAAAAAATTTGCTCTTTTAGTGCTGCTACTTTCACAATGCACTCTATATAAGCGATACATACACATCCTTTAGTTTTATCGCTTAGTTTTGTTATACCCTGTATAAATATTAAAAAAGAAAAATAGAAAAATATTATGTTTGCTTTGTTATTTCGTCGTGAAAACGCCTTTAAGTATCGGACATTAGTAACGTCGCTAAAGCCTAGTTCGCATTAGGCCAGTATTTTAGTCAAGTACCGAGTATTTTAGTAGCTAAATTCTGGCTTCTGCCCCAAAATGACTAAATTTTTAGTGTTCAGACACGTTTAGCTACAAAAATACTCGCTACTTGACTAAAATACTGGCCTAATGCGAACTAGACTTTACGGACAGTAACCTTAATTAAGTTAGATATCCATATCAAATTTCGTCAAATAGTTTTTGCATGAGATTTCCATTCTTCCGTCCAATATTAATGTATTTTTCGTAATTATTTACTCACATTATAATACTGCTCATATCCAGGGTCGTACACAGGTTCGAACACTGTTCCATATTGCTTGGGTTTCGCTAGCGCAACACCAACTACCGCCAACAACACATAGAACATCCCACACATTTTGACCAACCGCGCTCCAAGGAGTCCCTTGTTTGAATAAAACAATACGGGGTTCGCAGGCTTATATATGTGGCCTTATTCGAGCCAGCCTTGGCGCCTCGAGGCTTCCGAAAAGTTTTCTTCTGCGTGGCCAATTGAGAAAAGTTTCGCACGGTACAATGCCTGGACCGTGTTGCGACATCCATGGGAGTATTTTCCGTAGTCTATGATCCGAGGTGATATATTAATCCTGTCATAATATTATCCAGCTATGTTCTGCATTGTGTGGATTTGGATTGTTTCTGTTTTATAATTATTGGTCTATGGTCAAGTATGCTCACCGATTTTTGGTAATTTGTTTAATGAGTTTACTACAATCTTACTGAAAATTATTATTGAATTCTTATATTATTTTAAGTTTTACTTACTTAATAGATACGTTAATTGCAGAAATTAAAGTTACAAAAATAATTCCTGTAACATTTTTGCAATGTTATGAATTCAAAACAGACCTTGCGGGTTACCAAAATTATTGATAAATAATAGGGATGATGACAAAGTCCAAGATTAGCGATTTTTGGAAATAAAATAAAGAAATAAAGGTAAAAAATAAGTGTTTCCAAATTTTCAGCTTCATAGCTTTTGTATTTTTTTTTTGTTATGCGAATTCAAAGTTGGATATTCAAGTCGATTTTTTTTTCGATCAAATTTCTTAATATTTGTATACCATTCGATAACTTATGTAATTTAAAGCAACTTTTGTTATGAAACCACTTTCATAAACGCAATAATTAATATAGCTACCGAACAAAAATCTCCCGCGACGCCTACAAACAACTCTAAGGTGACGTCATAATCGAGTACTTGATTTTGTATGGAGCGTTTCGGGCAGGTCTATTTTATGAGATGTTTGAATTGTCATATCTTGGTGAATTTTTATGCTATCAGAGTCATTCTTTCACCGATGTTTCTAGTTTTTAAGGTTCTTTCAATTACCAATAAGAAAAAAAATTAGTCATCATGCCTATTGTGAATGGGTAAAATATGCACAAAATATTCGAAGTAACAAAACATCAACATTTTAAACCTTAACACTTTTCGAAGCTACAGAATCTATATTTTATAACTAAAAAAATAATATTTTTATCTTTCCATAATATAGGTATCTTCTTGCCTGTATTTCCACCTGTACCACAGATGACAAAAACTATGAAATGTCCTTTGATATCCAACGGATGTGGTGATGGTCATCAACCAAAGGTCGCTTACCTTTGACGAATCGATACAGAATGGTTACGGTAGCATCTACCCATTGACAGCTTCTTCCTTGAGATAACTTTTATAAAATTAAAATGCTTTCCAGATATAGAACAACATAAAATATACTACTTTAGTTACTTTTCTATTCAATGTTTATATAAGAAATGCCCCAACGTCTTGTTTATAGCTCATACAAAAATTTTAAAAAATTAACTAAGTTTTAAATAGCAATTGGTTAATGTTTTCAATCGAATCAAAAACGCTTAAAACAATAAACTTATGTTAAAATAATCTTTTTTTCTTTGAAGTCGGTTAAAAAACTTAAAAACTTTACATTTATTGCTCGAATTTATCTTTGTTCATGAAACATATAATTTGGTTCTGAATAGAACTTTGGGCCAAGCAAATCATAGACCAAGGATGTAAATATGATAAGATATCATTAAATTTATGTTTATTTATTTTATTGTTTATTGTTGTTTGAAATTTAATCATCGTAACGGGGCTGCAGTTTCAAGGTTCAAGGTATGTATCAAAAACCGCTGTTCATTAGCATACAAATTACAAGTAGGGTACACAGCACCAAGGCAAGTGTTTTCTCACGTTATAACATTTTACATAATAGAGACAACGAACAAATACTAGCACAGATGAGCTACTTCAAACAAATGCGGAATCGTAACTCTTACGTGTCTTCACAAAAATTATTGTTAAACAATTTAGTGTAGGTTTTGGTACTTGTAATCTACTAGCACCTAGCATTTATTACAAAACGATTAGTTCTTCTATAGTTCTAGTAAAGTGATTATTAATTAATAAGCTCATCATTGAGCCGTATAATTAATTATCATGTCATTATGTTAAACAGACATTAATTAATAAAGTGTAACAGCTATTAAGCTACATAATTTTCTAGTTCAAATTGTTGATATACCGGCTTTTTACTCTTATTTCTTTATAAGGCATCATTATAAAATTCGTTAAAATTATAATAAATTAACTTTCACTCTGTATAATATAATTATACTTGATTATTCTGTGGGCAGTGGATGCAGTGATGTTTTCGGTAAGTAACCAGACAATACAGATTGCAAATACATTAAATTATTATTATACCTAAACTACTATTGTTTGGCTTGCCTTAAACACTACTGAAACCATAGAATATTTTAAAATACCATTTTAGATTTATCATTTACAGTAATATAATTGTGTTTAAGATTTGTTTATGAAATTTAGAGCATATAATTACCTTGCAAGTCTCATTATATGAGCCAAATTTGAAACGTTTATGTTAAATAGTTTTTTAATTATGGGGGGGTCAAAAGTGTCTCGAAATGGTTCGTGTAATATTACACACGGTGCTGCTCGCCAGTTCTGTTTACTTGAACTTGGCTTGACACGCTACCGCGTGTCTAGATTGAAAATCTTATGTATAAAGAGAAAAAATTTAAAAATAATAATTTATGGAATGAAAAATACAAATATTATGAAAATTTTATTAATTTAATATGTAACTAGTAACAATAATTTATAACAAAGAATCAGGTACAAACGTTTACAATAATATGTAGCTTCTTATTAACAAAACTCTAAATCTTACACTATAAAATATTGTCAAAGATAAAATAATATTAGAATAATATCAGTACTATTTAACAAAGAAGTTAAATTAAATAAAACATAACAAATATTAATTTATCCTTGAATATTTTTTTTAACTTTGTTTTTGTTACTCGAACTTAACTACGAAGCTTATCAACATTTCTACATCACAAATGCTTAAAAATTGTCGCAAATGGCTTTGATCTGTAGCTACCACAATTCGTCAATACTAATAGGATATATTACTGCAATGTTTTGACCAGCTCCAGCACAGACAGTAAGCAAGAAGTTATGTTCGAATTTTGACAACGTTTCTGTGACTATGTGCAGCTAACGCCCTTTGCTATGGTTCCCTATATGAAAATTCCCTATTAGCTACACAAGAATAAAATAACGACTTCTGGCATGGCAGCTACAGGCCTTATTCGCCGAGCGTTATAATAAACAATTATTGATAAATTAAATATAATAAATAACTACACTAGCACTATTGCAGAGATTGCAGACAAAGTCAAAGTAATTAATTTTCCATAAAGTGCCACAGACTAATATTCTGGGTTCTACAGTTTCGCTACGCGTTCAGCGGTGTGCTATGAATTTATTCTTTTGAAACTAACACTAAATTACTTATGGATGGAAAGGATATCAATTATAAATTTTAAGCTCGAAGCCACCGATAACTAAGACCTTCTAGTAACGATGAAAGAAAAATTAGTATTATAACATAACATTAATTAAGCAAATATGCGTGTCAAAAAACTATTTACATAATAATTAAGGTATAATCAGTTAACTGTTAAAATAGTCTTAATGTCACTACTTTGTTATTTGTTTATAAGTTTATCTGTGGAGGCTTGTAATTGGCTTTTTGATTCTATCTTTATGCACATTATAATATTGTTAGCTGTAAGCCACCCAAATAAAATAAAATAAAATAAAATAAAAATAAAATATTAGTATATGTGTGTATATTATGTGTGTATATATATGTGTATATATGTGTATATGTATAATATATATGTATATATAATTATATTGTAATAAAAAATATATATTGTTGATAAAATATTTATTTTGAAATTGTATTTTGTATGTAGTATTGCATATGTATTATATTATATTCGTGTATTTGTTTGATAGGATAGTATTTATATATTATATAGGTAATGCTTTAATGTTAAGTCTTTAAGCTTTATATTTTACTTTTGATTACAATTATTAGAATATTATACTTTAAGCACGACGCCCTTTCTCTAGCAACTGTTTGTTTCCTTTCTTCCAAAGGTTGTCTGGAAGAAATTGCTATTTAGTAATAAGACCGCCTTTGTGTACTCGTCGTTTTATTTGTTTTTGTCGTATGTGTGTTATTTTTGTAAGTTCTGTGTGCACAATAAAGTATATATTCATTCATTCATTCATTCATTCATTCATTCATTCATTCATTCATTCATGAAAGAAAAATGCATCTCTACATTTGCTTCCTGATGCAAGTAGAAAAATGCACAAACAGCTTTCAAATAAAAGATGATGAAACACTTCCTTTAGATCGTAATCTGCTCTCCTTTACGTCTTTAGATAGTGCTAGAGCAGCTCTACATCTACATTCTGCTCTATATATACTCTACAAATGGAACGCCTCGTGCTGCGAGATGGGTGCGGTTTTGTGGACGACGGCGTTGAATCCGTTGTGTTTGTCGGCGGTGTAGTCCACCGTGCGGATAGAACCGTCCGGCTCTACCACCGTGTACTGACCTGAAAGGTAGAGAAATTAAAGTTAGTAGAGCCGTTGGGTACCAAACAAAGCTTTGGAACATGTGAGGTTCTGAAAAGCCTTATTGTCGTCGCTGGCTCTTGGGCGTTAAATAGAATAACACAAAGTTCCACAAATGACATTGACGCACATTTTTGTGCTATTTTATAATTATTATTGTTTTATCATAATAATAAATCAGTATTACAGCTTCTATATAAATGTATTTTTGTTTACATTAAGAACTCTAATATAAGAGTATATTAAACAAGATACCTTTGACTACGTCCCCGTCCCTGCTCTCGTGGTGAGTCTTGATGTCGCCGGTGTGAAAGTCGTTCACGCCGTACTTGAACACGTACTTTGGATACGCCTAGAAAACAGAAAAAAAATCAGACTTTAATCCGTCGATCGCGGTTTCTTGGAAATGTATTATCTATGTATTGTTATCGCGGCCCACTTGGGCCGTTCGGGGGTTAATGTGTTAAATCTATAATAATAATAAGCAAATTATCGAATCCACGACCTCCGAGTCAAGAGCCACGCTCTAAGCCACTGGACCACGTATTCGTTTAAATGTATACTAATAATAATTAAATACAAAAGTGTGTATGTACCTATGTCTGTTACATCTTCACGCCCAAACCGCTGAACCGATTTTGCTGAAATTTGGTTTGGAGATACTTTGATTCCCGGGAAAGGACATAGGATACTTTTTATCTCGGAAAAATGTACGGTTCCTGCGTGATAAACGTATTTTGGCGCAACGGAGTTGCAGCCGTCATTTACCTCTAGTTTTGTCTTGTACTTACTAATATTAATATTATGTTTTGTGTGGTTACATATAATTCTTATAAAAAATCTTTTACATGAATGAAAGCATCGGCATTCTCAAACATAGTCTGCCTAATCAATAACATGAGGTAATAAGTAATTGCAGTTGTCCTCACGATGTTTTCCTAGCGAGCGTCAATAAAAAGTTCCACTTCTTAAACTTTCGCGTTGGATTATAATTAAAACTAATTACTACTAGAATAAGTCGCGTTTAGTCCCGATTAATAAGTTTTAAGTTCCACTTCATAAAATGTCCTTTCGGAAATCGGAGCACGTCTGACATTGAACCTGCAATACACCGAACGCTCTATGTCCATAAAACTGTATTTAATTACTATAAGCTTACAATACATAAAAAGACTTCATCTATTTTAAAAATTTTATAAATTGGAGTTTAACAGTGATAAACTTTAGTACTCAGCGCTCTGAGCAGACATTCAGGATGTGGTGGCAATGACTGCAAGTTCCTGCTCAGTTCCTCATGCGACTGAACCTTAGCGAAGCCTCAATCACCCATTGTTTGAAGTAATTTAACGTAACGAAATATTTGCATCTACCTCTTTAATTATTATCTTAAGATCTTCATTATCTTTTGAATTCATTTCGGAATACTAATTTTACTTGTAATAAATATTTCAATCTAAGCTCATGTGGAAAATAATGAACTTTTAAACTTAAATTGTGTTAATAAAATAAAATTATTTGAATTATGCAGGAAATGTTCATAGTTTAACATTCTTCTGCCCAAGATAGCATAATGTGTTTTGATGTTCTCTTTGTTCGACTTTAAACTAAGTTGCATTTGAACATAACAACATTAAGGCCGGTATAAATAGTCAGTACTCAAGATGCATCTCGGTCTCAAGACACGGTTCAGGCTCTGTGATTGGTTGGCTGTCAAAATTTGGACCAATCACAGAGCCGAATCGCGTCTTGAGACCGAGTCGCATCTTGAGTACTGACTATTTATACCGGCCTTACATGAACAACAACAACAGCTTACATAGTAATCCACGTGCTCATCCTCTGGCAGGTGATGGACGTCGTAGTATCTCGGCTGGGCCTGCACGAAGCTGGCTGCCGGTCGCTGGTCCACCGGCCTCAGGTAAGTGAACACGCGCCCGTACACGCACACCACCAACGTTGATACCAATAGGAGGTACTAAAAGTATAGCTTTTATTAGGATTTTTCCCAAAAGATAAAAGGGGGTTGGGTCACATTACGTTATCTACAGCGTGTAAGTTACGGTGTAACAAAAGTAAGTGATAATACTTTAGGGTGTGTAGGTTCCATTGTATAGAGTTCACTAAAAGTAGCAGCGCTGGAAGAGCAAACTTTTTTCACTTTTGTATGGGAAAACTCGTGACGCTGGGGCGCTTGCCCATACAAATCACAAAAAATGTTGATCATTCAGCGCTGCTACTTTCACAGTGAACTCTACAAAGAACACATACATACCCTAAAGTACTATCATTTAGTTTTGTTACACCCTGTAGCGAATTTCCTGAAATTGTAGTTAATCGTGTACATCGCTCGTCATTTCATTCATAAGAGATCACTCTCTGCATACTATCAACGCTATCAACGATTTCTGCAAAGGATATAATATTAATTGATCAGCAGGAACGACACTTTGAGTCCGTCTGCCCGTGATGATAATGAATTAAGGTGATGCCATGTTAAAGTAAAAAACCGTGTCGGATGTGTTTTAGATTGCTTGTTTTCTATGCGAGGCTGGCCCGGCCTCTCATAGAAAACAAGCAATGGAACAGCAAAAAATGGAAAGGGCGTAGCGACAAAATGGTTTTTGTCGCGTAATTATTTAAAAACCATAAATAATTATATTTCATATAATATAAGCTATGGGCAAATTAAAGTATATACTAGAACCAATTTATGTACAAATTTTGGAAGCTTATATCACTCTCCTCTGTTGGCGAAATAGGAATCCTTTTATTACAGAGGTCTGTTTGATTGATTATTCTGTGTTATAAAAGTTGACCAATCGTTTTATGCTATGGGTAATTCAAAGACAAAGACATGATGAATACTGACAGTGAACTTTAATTTCTTAGCTTTAGTCATTGCTGAGAAAAACGGACATCGCTATAGCCAAATTATCAAGGCGTTACCTTTTTTTTTGATGCGCAGGGGAAACCCATATCATGGGTCCCCCGGGTTGGGTTTGTGCTCAGCACGCCGGGGGTACGTGAGACTCCTACTCACTAAAACCACCTGCGGTTCGCCGTATCGCCGTATCGTATAAAGGAGAGATATCCCGGATCTAACAAACACGGGACTCCCTCCACATCAAGGCGTCACCTTAATGGCGTTCTTCAAACGTATGTAACCAAGTCTCTACCATGTTTTTATGTCAATGGCATACTTCATCATCAGATTATTATCATCTTACAAGTCCATACTGTCAGAGCCACAGAAATGTATCAAAGGTTGTTTCAATTTTCTTGAGTACATCGATTAAGATCATTAAGTTTTTTCATGTATCCTAACATGAGGTGCTTGTCGGAAGATTTTTTATCCGACGCTAAAGTTTCATAAACTGTTTTCTATTCGCCTTTTTGTTAGTTCTAATAATACCGACTAATAGTAAAAACCTAATAATAATTAACATCAACTAGCGAATAGCGATCCATTGAGCCACGGACGCTCGGAAGCAAGTGTGTGAAACTTACACTGATTATAATCATTCTTCCTATCAACCGATACGTTATGTACAGGGCAATTATCAACTTGGTCACGTAATAATAGAATTAATATGGTTAGGTAAGTCTAACTCCTTCGGGTTACTATATAGATGACGAAGAAATAATTGTTTTATTTTTTATATGCTTATTGTTATTGAATGAAAATACAGATCGAAAAAGTGATAAAAAAGAACATATACCTATATTTAAAGAGAGTAGTAAATAGTAATCTTACTATGAATTCAACCAACTTACGAAATGAGGGTTAATATGGTTTTTGAAAATCATAAAATTTTATTTATGTATATTATACGAGTAAAGAGTTTAATAGCTTAATATTTTAATTTTTTTTATATTGGTCATTATAGGACCTCTCAAAATAGAAACATGAATGAAATAATCATTATTTCATATAATATTATAACATATATAATAATCTTGTTATAGCTTAAAAACCCTCCAAAATATTTTATTTAGAATAAAGGTAATTCATAAAAAAACAAAACTTGCAACATTTAGTATTTATATTTCTTCTTTTATATATTGTGCTTCAGACCTCAGACCAAATAAAGTTTTTATTTGGTCTGAGCTTCAGACACTCCTGAGCAGTGGCGGCCTTGCCCATTGCAATGCCCCGGACGGAAGGTCATTGCGAGGCGCTGGGCGACAGGCATTTGCGAGGCCCTTTGTCTTACGAAAAAATACCTTGCGAGGGCCCTGCAAGAGCAAGGCCCCGGGCGATTGCCCTGTTCGCCTCCCCCTAGGGCCGCCACCGCTTCTGAGACCATGTCAAGTTTTTTGTGGTAGTAACGCGTTTTGGAAATGCATTCAAAATATATCAATTATAAAACTAACCTACCCTGTAACCTACCTACTTAAGTGATTTGATTTAAGTGCTGCATAAATCAAGACTTTCTGTTTTTCTACAACGTATTAACATTGACTTGAAACAATTGTAATATTTATGTTGTACAAGTGATTACACATCTCCTCTTGTAGGTACATAATTAAAAATATGATAATATAAGTTAGTAGTAAGAAGCAGGTAGAATACCAATTGAAATTTCAACTGTGGCAAAATAATGATAGGTTCCCTTTGTAACCATTCTCTTGCAATTTACAAAACTCCTATTGTTTAATCACAAACACATTTTATAACATGAAAAGTTTCTAAAATTCTTTATTCTAAGGCCCACTTGCGCAGATCGGGGTTAAAGTTAACCCCGGATTAAACGTTATCTCTTTCGTAAAATACATGAAGAATGTAATTAGAGATAACCATAAAGTTAACATACCTAGCGGAATAGAGAAACAAATCATCAGTAACACTGCGTGGTAAAAAGAGACGTGTGATACATCACAGCATCACTCTTTTCCTTGACGACCGTCAGCCCGGGGCTGACCGTTGACAATTTAATCTCATAGAATTCATGTTTAATCATGCTTGTGTAAGTGTATACGTACACATATTTTTCACACAGATGAGAACCAATTTCGGTTACGTTTGACAGCTCGAGATTGTTGCTCTATTCCGCTAGGTATATTAACTTTATGGAGACAACACACTACATTAACCCGGTATTAAGACTATTAACTATAACCTGGATCTGCGCAAGTGGACCTAAAACAATAAAATTTTAGAGTCTTTAAAAACCTATATATTTCGAACAAAAACCTTACAAAAGCAACTTTAAGATCATCATATAGATAAATAAATAATTATATTAAGTATTATCCTTTAGACAAAAGTTAAATGATTGATCATGTCACACTCATATTACATAATGACAGACCATGAAGTCAGAAAGAGTCAGTCAACCATAAACCTATAATGCATAGACGAACAAAGAGTGCGAGAGAGAAGAAAATCCTTTATGGAATTATAACAAGATGAAAAGAGAGAGGCAGTTTAATGTGAACTGTAACCACTTTTATTTGACAGGTCGTCACAAGTCGACACGCGTTTTTGTGCCCTTTCAGTATTTGAAATTTATTGTTTAAATCGTTTGTTATTTTTAACAAATACTATTATATATAGCAATGATAACTTGTTCTGTGAGTGATTGCAGTGTAAATCATAGGAATAATCCTGAAAAATATACATTTCACAGGTAATTAATCTTCATGTCCTAATTGCTACGATGTGTTTATTTTTGCTATATTCAGTCTTTAGTTCTGTATTTCAAATAAAATAATATCAATCCTCCCTTTTACTTTCATATTTTGCGTAACTAAAGGTACTATTGTTCTTAAATTACACAATTTTTGAAGAAAAATTTTTCATAAAAATTTTTTACATATACGCTAGTGCTTGAATCAAATTTATCGATATACTTATTGGTATTTAACAATAACATAAAACCAATCTAAAAATGTAATAGGTGTGCAAGAGTATTATGATATGTATTTAATTTAAGAATAAATAAAATACTAAGTGTGTTGTTTACTTTCAACATTATATTTGCATTTCTAATAATGTAAGGGCTGATTTTTCAGATAGCTTTTACCTGAGTAATAAATAAGTAACTTTATAATGTGTATATTATTTACCCTTATAAGAACCTCATGTCATAACATATCCGACGATTGAAAAATCACCCCAAACGACAATGTGTGTCTTAGATACTTTTCAATCGTCACCTTTTTTTCTGCCAAATAAAATATATGGTACCTAATTTGAAATAGAAAATCTGCCAAAGTTGTATATTATTTATTTCTCATAGAAACTCAGGTAAACTAACTCGAACGCACAGTGTATTTTTTGTCCAAAAAATTGGCCATGCCATTTTTATTACTTAATTTTATAGGATTTGTGATTATAAATGCAGGACGAGAGTACCTGACTGCCCAATTCCTATAGAAGAATGCAAATTAGTACTTGAAAAAAAATTCTATGATTTCCAGAAAAAAACATAGAAACAGTTATAGCTCAAAAGTTTGACATTCTTTTAAGAATTTATTAATTGGTCTAAATAGTGTCTTAAAAGCCCTACGATAGCGAAAAACATCCAGGCTTTATTTGTTCAAGATAACGTATTTATGACTGACTTTATAAATTTATGTTTTAATTTTTTTAACGTCATGTCTTTTCATATTTGGATTTGAAACTAAGACTGAAATATTCTTTTTATTGATACTTATAACCCAAAAAATTAGTAAAAAATGTTGGTACAGAAATATTGACAACCCTAAAACCATAGTTACAAAGAAAACTTTAGAAGCCTTTAACTTCGGTGCCCTTTATTATTTGGATCTAAATTTTTTTACACGAATTCTTGTACATTTAAGTAGCAATTCTGTAAAATCCAAATAATTAAAAATACGTTCATAATAAATTAAAGAAAAAAAAACATAAATCGTAAGTAAATCTTTAAACACTTATTTAAGAAGTATGTAAATCAGGTTAAATTGTGTGTTTCTTTTTTATTATTGTCGATCAGAATAATCAAGAAGACAATTAAGTAAATATTTAAAAAGTTATGGCAGTTTTTAATTTTATTGAAAAAAAATTAAAAGTGTTTTTTTATTGTTTTTAATAAGAAATTAACACATGTAAATACTAATAAATTACTTACATAACATTTCTGTTCAAGATTTCCAAAAAAAAAGCATGGCCAATTTTTTGGACAAAAAATACACTGTGGAACGGATTAAACTATCGATAGTAAAATATACATCACTAGCACACGCACACATTGACAGATCGAAAATCGTCACGCATTTTCGGGTTGTCAGGTGGTCTTTACGTCAGTATATTATAAGTCTATGCAGTCAACAATGACTGTGACATAATTCTACACGGTAAGTAAACAATAGTGGTTACGCCTCTATCAACAAACAAAAGATTTTTTGCTTCTCACGTTAACTTTCTGTTATTTTAACTTTTTTTTCAATTTCCCTGAATAATGTCAGCTCATGAATTTTCCAAATGTAAATAAAAAGTTTAAGTTTTAAATAAAGTCTATGCAACCTACAACTAAACTAAGACTTAAAGATTAAAAAAATCAAGTCAAGTTATGAATTAATTGAGTGCTGGATAAGCATGGATCCGCTAGATTCGATAGAGAAGTTAGATGTCAATTAAAATGTAATGGAGAAATGAAATGGGATTTTACGTTAAATGGATCGCAAGCACCTTATTATTTTGCGATAATAGTCAAATCTATACATTTTTCACATCTAGCTTCGCTATAGAAACTAAAATGGCTGCTAAAACAGCATCAATTTTGATTAAGCATTTTGATATGTTTGGGTGTTAGCGTACGATCATAGACCGTGTGTAATGCACTTGAGATCTGAAAATGTCTCATAGACTAGGTATAATACCACTTGGATAGTCTATGCAGTATGCAACCTCTCGAGTAAAAATTAAAGGCGACTTTAATTAATTATTATTTATTAGTATAAAATCAACAGAAAATATAAAGGTCCCTGTCATGCAAATGTTGTGCTGTGTATAAATTTATCTCATAAATAATTATACTATAGGAGATATTATTATATTTTAACTTTTGAGACATATTTTGTATTTTAAATAAAGATGTCTTATCATAATAATTAAAATGACATATTTCTTAATTGTAGTAGAATACTATTTTTTTGACAACTTCCTAGGCCAAAGGAGGATAGGACGTTAAACACTGTGCCTATAATTTAAATATATTACCAAATATTATGTACGTGGTGTAACTAGTTAATTTTTCTCATTACGTATTGTATAAATAGGCATAATATTAATTAGTTTTCATGTTTTTCGTATTGTCGCTCCAATAATTTATATTCAGAGCATTCCCTTGCATTCCTCTTAAATATTATATTTTTTTGCGAACTAAATCTATCCAATATTTTATTTTAAGATCCTCACCTTAAGACTCATTTTCACTTCGATTTTTCACAACAAAACCACAAAACTATTAAAAAAATAACTTCTAGCATTAGTTTCGATAGCTCGTTATCGTATGTGTGGAGTGAAACCGTACAGTGTATATATAAGTAGGTGTGGAGTTCTGGTGGTGGAGCCGGCTATTGACAACCAGTGAACCAAGCGTAGTATATTTTTGAAGAAAAAAAAGTTAGGGATTCCATTGAACCTGTGCATAAGCCTTGGTATAATTTGATCTAATATCAAGAGTCAAGACGCAAAAATTATCCGCAGTTAAAATCTAAAAAGTATGTATGATGATTGATGAATCACAATATAACTCTAGATTGAACTATAAGTAGGTATATTATATTTTTTAATTTCACTTCTTTATATTATATAATTAAACTAAATGGTAAGTCGTCAAGTTTTTGTCTCTAATTCTATAAAAAAAGAGTGGATTTTTATTGGTGTTTGCATATCGTTATATCTAATAAATAAAATTAATTATATTGCTTATATAAAAAACCAAATTTCATAGATCAATACACAGTCAATTAAATTGGTCTGTACCATTTTGAGTTACGAGTAGAAACTTGAAACGGACAAAAATAATTTTCTAAAATTTCTTCCCCTAAGGGGATCAAAATTAAGAGGGAAGCTTATTAAGTAAGATCTAGTGATCTCATAAGACGCTGCACGATGTTATATCACATCTCGTTAACTAAACGATAACACCATCATTTTGTACACAGATTACAGAATACTACAGGCGAGGCATGCGAGTAATAATAATGGGCGAATTATTAAAACATGCTCCGGATTCTTACGTGTCAATGAATTAGATTGACTACGATATAACTTTCGCCCTCGTTTCCGTCAAGCGAGAAAAGGATAGGAATAACAATCGATCGATGATAGCACACGTAATGCCAACAAAAGTAAGATTAAATAACCAGTAATTGATTCAACATTTCGCAAGAAATCAACTAGTAAGTACTGTTTCCTTCCTTCCTCAGTTAAATGGGTTACAAGAACACACATAACACCGTGTATTGTAATGTTAATAACAACTAAACACACCTATAAAAATTTATTATCGTAGTAATCATTGCATTAAATCATTCAATAATTACTCGAAAACTAAAAAGGATCTAATATAAGTACAGTAGTGATTTTTGTGAGTTCTTTATTGTAAACATGTAAAACGTAAAGCTTGAAGATTTAATTTATCATACACGCCTTTCTCTTGCAGGTGTTACTCTGTTTACCACATACTTGGACAATTTAGACTACAAACCTGACCAAAAACTTAAAATGCCCTCGGGGCGCGGAGTAGGTAACTGATTAGGGGCCGGGCCGGGCTAGTTATTTTTCAGCTTAAAATAGTAATTACCTAGGTTCCTGCACAATTTTTTTTTACAAAATATTTAAATAATAAAAAAAAATTGTGTTTAAATATTTTATAGTACATTTACCACTAAATTTTAAAACACCAAAAAATAGAGAAAATCACTAAAACATATACAGTATGTAAATAATATGTAAATAAATAGTAAATTTACTACAAAATATTTAAATAATAAAAAATATTTTTAGTTTAAATATTTTGTAGTCAATTTACTATTTATTTATATATATTTTTAGTGTTTTACTCTATTTTTTAGTGTTTAAATATTTTGTAGAAAAATTTTGTGCAGGAACCTAGCTGTAATGACTATTTTAAGCTGAAAATAACTCAAGCATGTTAAATATTTTCGTATGAGAAAATGATTTTGGTATTACGTATGTATGAGAATTTCGAGGGTAACCCGGCCTCTTAAGGCGACGCCTTGATAATTTGGCTGTAGCGATATCGATTTTTCTCAGCAATGACTAAAGCTAAAAAAGTTCATTGTCAATATTCATCATGTCTTTGTCTTTGACGCCCTTTCCATTTCTTGCTGTTCCATTTCTTGTTTTCTATGAAAGGCCGGACCGGCCGGGGAATTTTGTAATAAAATCATTAACGTACATTACATTATTTAAATTTTAAAGTTCTTGGGAAATTCAGCTTCACAGTTTATGTTAGAATAGACACAATGCGCATTTGTTTTATTTACGAGGTATTAGAAATTATAAGTTTAAATAAATATTCCTTTAGCCACTTGCACATACGTAGGGTTTTTAAGGATAAGGAATTTTGTCAGAAGTTACACAAAATGTCGAAACACAAAAAAATTACCACCCTAATTTTTTGGTTAAATAGACTCACCTGATGATACATAAGCCCTAAAAAAATTTGGCCGGTAGGTTTAATTGTTCCCTGTAATCTGTATAATATATATTGAGTATATAATGTTGCATTGAGGATGATATTAAGGCCGTCCCCAGAGCAAACGACCTTGGCCATACATTTGCCGCGTTGCCGAGATCGCACCAAAACCGTATTTTTTTTACTTATCTTAGTTCAAAATTGACCTAAAAAAAATTAAAACGGGGAATATGTAGTTTATGATATTGTCGATCTATTGGCGTGTGTTTCAAATAAAAGTAATTTGTGAATACTAAGGAGATGCTGAATGTATGCTAGAATTTTAATAAATTGGCTTTACTTTGGAAGCTGATATCATGAGTATAATAAACGAAAAAAGAAAATTTAAAACGTGGAAAAGAATGTTGAGATACTGAAGATTATTGTTGTATTTTTATTATAACTCTGTAGCTTTCAAATTATGAGTTTATAAGGCTCTAAATACGGTAAATTACGGATTCTCCGTAGGGAAGGCCCTTAATAGACATAATATTATAAGGGCCCGTATGCGGACCCCTTAACTGTAACTTTCAATGAACTCATAATTCATTTCATTATTACACTGAATAATATTGTGGCGGTACTCACAATTCACCTAACAATCCTGCATCGCGCTATCGAAGTTTCGGAGAACGGCAAGATATATACAACGTCTGAAATGACGTCAGTGGGCTTCGGCCTGACCGAGCATGCTATCTCGCTCGGTCGGAAGATCTTCCTTTTCCGCCGCCACTAACATCGCTAAATTGGTGACCACCGACAAGAACACGCATCCTTCATCATGGACATCAATCATCAACACTGCCCGCCCCTCCGCACCACGTCAGCAGACATCAAGCATAACCGGGTCGCCTCGACCATAAGCCGCGTTGGGCGTCCGCGCCGGTCGAACCCGGTCTGGCTTGAACGGGGCAGCCATAGGCTACAACGACCGGTCAGCAAGCAGAGCACGGGGTCCCTCTCCTGGTCATTGCACGCGTAGCTTCGGCCCACACCTGACAACACAAGCGCATTGAAGAATACCACAGGTCTTCGGGGGGGAGTGGTGTGGCGGTACCCACAATTCACCTAACAATCCTGCATCGCGCTATCGAAGTTTCGGAGAACGGCAAGATATATACAACGTCTGAAATGACGTCAGTGGGCTTCGGCCTGACCGAGCATGCTATCTCGCTCGGTCGGAAGATCTTCCTTTTCCGCCGCCACTAACATCGCTAAAATATTATGGTTAATTGTGGCATTCCTTTAATTACTCAATACGAACGCACTATCTGATCGATAGTATGAATGCTATCGATCAGATAGTGCTTGAACTTGACTAGCGACTGACACTGCTCTATCATATTTTTCCCAGTAATGGACTTGAAGACATTAAAAATGGCAGTCAAAGGGAAATCAAAAATATGTAGAAAAAGAAACGAACTTGAAGATTTAATGTACCAGCTGAAACCATTAACACTCTTGGAATATTCGACGGGTGTGTTCAGATATTACGCCAGGGACGGCCGACTACGGGCCGTGCCAACCGCTCTGAGAACTTACGGGGTTTTACTGTTGGCAGCCATTTTAGGGTTACTGGCGCTCGCGATCTACGATGGTTACAGTAAGATTAAAATTTCACCAACACACGTCCTGGTAACTATATCAATAGCTCTAGCTCTTAGGGGCGGTAACACTCTACAAGTACTTTTGTACACACTTGGAGTGTACGGTAAAAGCGACGGAGATATTTTGAAAAAATTGGCGCACATTGACAAAATATTAGAGCAACCGTTTCGAGCGCAGACGCCAAGAAAAGCTTTCTTACAAGCATTTACTCTGCTATTTTTTACAGTAGCGTTGCTGGTGTGTATGTATTTTGATTATAAAATAATGATGTATTCTGTAGATATAACATTTTTTATTCTAACTCACATATTATTTTTTAAAGTCTTCCTCGGGAAATTTGCTTTTGTCGTGTATATCAAACTAGTGACGAAGCACCTTAATTTTATCTCTGAGTTATTGTCAATCATAAACTTTGATAAACATGGACTAGCTCACTCAAAGATACGAAGAGTTTGTGTTAATAAGGAAATGTTCCATCACTTCTGCAAAGTGTCCAAAAATAAAAATATTCTCCAGACGTTAGCTCAAGCTTTTGACAATGCTCACGTTGCAGTCTTAAAGATCAACGAGGAGTTCAATTGTGATTTAATTGTTGCCTTTCTGATATCATTTTTTAATAATATTGGACTTGTTAGAATCATAGTTATCGAAGGTCAAAAGGTAGTAATTGATTTCTTAAAGCTCGTTATATTTTACATGTTGGTGGATAACATAGGCACGGTAACGATGTGCTATTATAGCAACACTCTAGTGCACTACACAGCCAGTATAAGAAACATTTTAGGGCGGATAATAGTCAATGACTGTGTGAAAAATTGTAAAAGATTGCAGGCAAAAATGTTTTTGGATGTTACACAGAACTGCCGTATGGAAATAAGTGCGTTTCACATGTTTAACGTGGACATGAAGACTGTACTTAACTTTATAGCCGTGTGCACGACCTATATTATTTTAGTTGCGCAGATTACAAAAAATGCTTAAAATAAAATACAGCCAAAACCGTTTACGGCGACATCGTTTAGAACAACATACCGGTTAAATTGACCAAAATCAAAGGTCCCGGCTGAATGCTATAATACCTGGCACTGGTTATTACAACTATCGGTTTTTACGACTAAATATGAGTAGTCCCTTCAATGTCGTTATAATTGATTTTGACTGTAATAATAAAGAGTACATACAGACGGAGGACAGGTATCTACTAAAAAAATTATGGTAAATGTGTTATTAGTGTTATTAGTTATTACTCAAGCCATATCAAAACCGTTGATCGGAGCGCGTAATAAGGTCAGTATTAGAATAGTCAATTCTATTGAAACACTTCACCATCAATATTATACAAAGTAGGATGGAATAACGACATTGAAGTTAAAACTAAAAACAAAAGGTGTTAGAAAAATGAACGAACTTGAACATTTAATTTTCCAACTGAAACCGTTAACATTAGTAGAATATTTGATGGGTGTGTTCAGACATTACGCAAGGAATGGTCAGCTCTGTCCAGTGCCGATCGTGTTGAGAGCATACGGAGTGGTAGTGTTGGCAGCCATTTTAGTGTTACTCGCGCTCGCTATCCACCATGAGTACAACAAAATCGCAATTTATCCACCACAAATCCTAATAACTGTAGCAATACTTCTGTTTATTAGGGGTTTTGTTGCTATGCAAGTACTTTTATACACTCTTGGTGTGTACGGTAGAGAAGATATGAAAATTTTGAAAAATATATCGCAGATTGACAAAATATTAGAACAACCATTTCAAGGGCAGACGCTGAAGAGAGCCTTCCTTATAACTCTTGTGCTAACGTTTTCTATCGTAGTACTGTTGCTATGGATGTATTTTGAATATAATTTAATTAAGTCTGGATTTGCTTTTAAATGTCTAGATTATTTTGCATTAACTAAAGTTCTTCTGGGTAAATTTGCTTTTGTTGTGTATATTCAATTAGTAGCAAAACGAGTAAAGGCTATAGGAGATGTACTGGAAATTTTAAACAGTCATGAAACCTATAGCATAATGAAAACAAGAGGTGGTGAAGATGGAGAAACGTTTCGTAAGATATACAGAATGTCCAAACGGAAAAATGTAGTCCGGATACTAGCTCAAGCATTTGACAAAGCCGCTACCACGGTTTCAATTATAAACAAGGGATTCAACTTTGATATACTTGTTGCTTTTCTGACGACATTCTTCAACAATATTGCTGTCATCAATAGCTTATTCTTTTTGGTTCATGAACAGTTATTTGAGTTCTTATATATTATGATCTCTTACTTGATCGTTGATAACTTGGGTACGATGGTAATGTGTTACTATAGCTATACTCTACGATGCTACAGAGATCGTATAAATAAGGTTTTAAGCCTGATAATACTTAACGACAGTGTAGAGAATTTTGTAAGATTGCAAGTCAAAGTATTTCTGGATATTATACAGAACTGTCGTATGGAATTAAGCGCGTATCACATGTTCAACGTGGACATGAAGTCTGTACTAAACTTCATAGCCGTGTGCACAACCTACACGATTCTTACAATCCAAACAGCACATTAACCCCGGCCGCACATTGTCCGAATTCTGATCAGAAACAGTTGAATTCCGCCGGACCGCCACCCCGCACATTATCCGAAATATCCTTCCGGCGAGTTCTAGCTCACTCGGCTCAGTACAAAATGTAAGAGACAGCGCGGACGTTCAACTGTTTCTGATCAGAACTGTCGTACAATGTGCTGCGAGGCTAAAGGGTGCTTCATTATACAGGGTGCAATTAAACCTTGCTGTCAAATTTTGATATATAATTGATCATTATTAAAAATAAAAATACACGTATTTTTTCTTTTATAATCACTCAGTACTAAAATGTTGAGAAATAGCTTCCGAAAGTTATCCTAAAAATCACTACAATTAATGGGCACTACGCGTCGGCCGCGCGTGACGTCGACGTGCCGCCGCGCGCGCGCCTCGCCCCGCGTCACCCCCGATCATACCCACCGCCGCGAGTGAGCATTCTGCAACCCAATTTTTTTGGATAGATGGATTCTCCTAATTATACCTAAGCCCTAGAAAAAATTTGGCAGGAAGGTTTAATTGCACCCTGTATTACTCAGTTACAGAACTTACTTAAATGCCTCAATAAGCAACAATGGTTTCTTGAGTAGAGCACATTTTCTTGTCTTAGTTTTTTTAAATGTTTAAGGTTTTATTGTAATACTTATTGTTTTAAGTGTTAAAATCAAGATACACAAAAATATATGTTTTCTTATAATATAATATTAGCACCGTGATAGCATAAGAAATTTTCATTTCTTATGCTATCACAGGGTGCTAATATTTTACTCGGAATTAAGTTTAAAAATTTATTGTAATATTTTGTAGTATTGTAGTGTACCTATTGTATATTATAGTCATCATTCATCAACGTTAGTTATAGTCCAATCACTTTAGGCGAAATTAGGAGCAAATCTCGGAAAATCGAGGTACCGAGTGTATTACCCAGTGTATTACGTAAAAACTGGTAGTTTAGCATTCTTAAACAGTCCTAAAAATTCACATATAATTGGATGGTTGCAAGATTTAAAAATCAGGGGTCAAAAGATACAAAAATCGATTTATTTTTCCTTTTTTGCAAATATTTCGTTTTCTATGCGTTTTAAGTTTTTTGTATAAAATATAAATCATAATAATAATAAAAAATCTATGGCTTACATAAAGAAATATGATTAATATTTAAATACTAATTTGTTATACTGTGTCGTGTTATTGTAGTAAAAGCCGCTCCTATACAAATCAAAAGTAACATTGCACATTGTAATAACTTTAATGTTACCTTATTATACATTCTACGAAATTATATTTTCTACAACTATTTATTTAACATTTTTTATGCCTTGAACTGTATTTAAAATAGAAGGCGTAGAGCGCGCGTAACTGCAAAAGCCCCCCTTAAATATTAATTTAATTTTGTCTTCAGTATTTGTTGTTATAGCGGTAACAGTTATGCACAATCTGTGAAATTTTCAGAACTCTGGCTATAACGGTTCTTGAGATACAGCCTGGAGACAGACAGACGGACAACGAAGTCTTAGTAATAAATAGGGTCTTGTTTTTACCCTTTGGAACCCTAATAAAAAATGATAATTGTATGATTAGCAATAAAACGAGTTTTTGATCGAGATTACCAGTTGACTTCAGATAATTCTCCGACCGCGCGCTCTACGCCCTCTATTTTGAAAACAGTTAAAGGTGTAAAAAGTTGTAGAAAAATTAATTTCTACAATCGATACAAAAATGTAAAACACACAAAAAACGAAATATTTGCAAATTTTTGTGACTTTTTCCCCATGATTTTAAAACTTGTGACGTGTGTTTTGTGTGTGAAAAAATTATAATATGTGAATTTCGGGAACTGTTTTAGAATGCCCAACTACAAGTTTTTACGTGGTAATATACTGATATAACCTCATTGACTGGGTACCTCGATTTTCCGAGGTCAACCCCTTATAGTGACTGGGCTATTATTACTAGCTTATAGTACCAATACGACCAGCTGCTTTAGACAATGTATCTTTAGTTAAAAACGATGACGAAATTCGTTATCAAAATGTATGCGATTTGACGTAAGTCATCGCTAAATGACATTTCGCTTGCGAAGACTAATGTCAAATCCCATACATTTTGATAACGAATTTCGTCATCGTTTTTAACGAAAGGGACTTTCTCTACGGCCTCAGATTTGGCATTGTCTGTCATGTGATTTGAGATTTCTAGGAACGACACAGACACGCGCGGCCACGCGGCCAAGTCATCCAACTGACCGCCACCGCTACCGCGTGTGTCTGTGTCGTTCCTAGAACTCTCAAGTCATCCAACTGACCGCCACCGTCACCGCTGGCCGCGTCTGTCTGGGAGACGCTTTAAATTAGGAAAATGACGATTATTATTGTACTACTCGTATTAGCAGAGTAAACATACTTAGTTCTATCTACTTTATTAGGTTGCTGTGTCTTTAATTATTTTACTTAGATAAAATATGCTTAGATAAAAAATATAAAATTTAAAAAAATATTTCTGGATATTACACAGAACAACCACATTGAAGTAAGCGCGTGTCACATGTTCAACGTGGACATGAAGTCTGCAATTCACTTCATGGCCCAATAACTTATACCATTCTCGTTGTACAAACTTCAAAGGGTGCTTAAAAAATATAACAAACTGAAGCTGATACAGCAGCTATCGTCAAATTTTAAGACCGGCAACAAAAAAAGTAAATTTTATGGATCAAAGTAAAATTAGTAACGATTTTATGCGGACCCTTAAGTTGTAACGTTCATCATTCATTTTGTTAATGTACACAATAATATCGGCTGTAATGTCATTTATAACTATAATTTATAGCCATGTTGCTGTCGGACAGACATTATTGAACTTGATTGCTGAAACACTGCTCTATCAATATTGTTGTACAAAATATGATGGACATGAAAACATTAAAACTGAAAGTAAAAAGAAAGAATGTTAGAAAAACGGACGAACACTAAGATTTAATTTACCAACTGAGACCGTTAACGTTAGTAGAATATTCTATGGGCGTGTTCAGATATTACGCAAGAAACGGACATCTCAAGGCCGTGCCGACTGTACTGAAAGCTTACGGGGTGTTATTGGTGGCGATTACTTTAGGGTTACTGGCGTTTGAGGCCCTTGACGGATATAGTAAGATCATGACTGCTCCACCACACGCTATGGTGAATGTAACTGTAGTTCTAGCTATCAGGGGTTGTACGACTCTACAACTGCTTTTGTACATACTCGGAGTTTACGGTAAAAAAGACGTGAAAATTGTAAAAAAACTTATCATAGATTGATAAAATATTACAGCAGCCATTTCAACAGCAAACGCCAAAAAGATTTTTGTTACTATCTTTTTTCCTAGTGATTTTTGGAGCACTGCTATTGATATGGATGTAATAATAATAATAATAATAATAGTTCGTCGATTCCTTAACCCGTCGTCATCTTTCACCTCATCACAATCATAACTCTTCTAATGAATCAGGTTACTTGGCATCAGCCCGTACCTGAATCTTTTATCCGGCAAATAGCCGAGACTCAAATTGCTTACAACATAATAATTTAATATTTATGGACGCTTCACACCACGTCAGTCTGGCCCCGTGCTAAGTACCTAAAGGACTTGTGTTACAGGTACCAGACAACGGAAACATATTTAATACTTTTATACTATACATATATTTAAGATTTTTATTATATCATGTAACACATATTAATTTAATACACATCCAGTACCGGGAACATTGAAAATTTTTGTTCCGTCGGCGGGATTCGAACCCGCGACCCCCGGCTTGAGCTACCGACGCGCTCACCACTGAGCCACAGAGGTCGATGTGTTGAGGATGTGTTGCGATTATTACTTTATTAAATCAGGAATTGCATTAAAAATGTTAAGTTACATTACAATAACTAAAGTTCTTTTAGGAAAATTAGCTTTTGCAGTGTATGTTAAGCTCGTGACGAAACGTTTGAAAGTAATAGCCGATGCACTAGAAATGGTCAACTGTGGTGATCTTAGCCGATTGGATGCAAGAGTTGGTGAGAATAATGAAACACGTTATAAGCTTTACAAAATGTCCAAATGTAAAAATGTTGTCCAAAACCTGGCTCAAGCTTTTGATAAAACATCTACCACAGTCTCAATCATAAACGATGGATTTAATTTCGATATCATTATTGCCTTTGTAATAACATTTGTCAACTATCTTGCTCTGATTAGAAATATGACAAATTATAAACACGAAAATGGTTTAGGTTTTATGTACGTTGTAATATTTTACATATTCGTTGATAACTTGTGTACGATAGTAATGTGTTACTATAGCTACACTCTGCTCTACTACAGAGATCGAATAAAAAAGGTTTTAAGCTGGAAAATAGTCAATGATAGCATACAGAATTCTGTGAGATCACAGGCTAAAATGTTTCTCGATATTACACAGAACTGCTGTATGGAAGTAAGCGCGTATCACATGTTCAACGTGGACATGAAGTCTGTACTAAGCTTCATAGCCGTGTGCACAACCTACACGATTCTTGTAATCCAGGCAGCGCACTAAAGGGTGTTTCAATGTCTACTCAGTTACAGAAGTTACTTAAAAACCTCAATAAACAACAATGTTTTCTTGAGTAGAGCACATTTTCTTGTCTTAGTTGGTAATGTTTAAGGTTTTATTGTAATATTTATTGTTATAAGTGTTGATACAATGTTACACCAAAATATGTTTTCTTAAATATTAGCACCGTGAGATGCAGAAATAAATCGGAATTTTAATTTTAAAAAATTATTGTAGTATTATAATTTTAGTGTATTGTGATTTATGATTTGTGTGATTGTGTATGCTTCAGCATTATTTATTAATAGCATAATATAGTACCAATACGACTCGGGATCAACAGGAATTATTGAAATAAAAAGCCGTCTATTGGAAGCCGTACAAAGATAGTTCGTAATGTTCCGGCACTAAATGTATTCTGTTGACGTAAATAGTCAGTCACTGTTTATCTTATAAAGTAAAAATAAAAGAAAAGAAAGAAAACTGAAATCTGCACTCCTTGGAAATTATTTTTGCCGACGCCCATGGTTGGCATTGTCTATCATGTGTATAAAATTAGGAAAACAACAATGATTATTGTTGTACTATTAGTTTGCTGAGTCTTTAATTGTTATGCTTAGATAAAATATTATAATACATTGCACTGTGTTACAAAATAAATGTGGTTTCTGTGTTGCTCTTTTTTTATTACAAACCACTGATAAGACACCACCACCACCACCACTTGATTCTTGAACACATGATTATTATGTATACCTATATTAAGAACTACGGATATAAATATATTAAATTCAGGGATTACTCATTAAAAGTAAATGTTATTTTAATATTTTAATACAGCAAATATATACTAGGTCATTGCAGCTTGTTATATTCTCTTCTTGCAAAGCTGTTTGGATAGCTTATCTTATTTTTTGGTTTGCTCGGTCTCGTCCAAGTGACGGAGGACTCTGTTGGTTCCGGAATCACATACGAGATGTAGGTTTCCTTTTTCGGTTCACTTTTTATTCTAAAATGTAACAAACTATTTATCCTAAAATGTAAAATTTTGGAGATTAATCCACATTAATCTCCAAAATTTTAGTTTTATTTTAATGGATTTAATTTTGTAATTTCGTGATTAAGACTTTTAAGAGGCCGGGGTACCCTCGAAATTCTCATACATACTACCAAAATCATTTTCTCATACGAAAATATTTAACATTTTTGAGTTATTTTTCAGCTTAAAATAGTAATTACCTAGGTTCCTGCACAAAATTTTTCTAAAAAATATTTAAACAAAAATTTTTTTTTGTTTAAATGTTTTTTAGTAAATTTACTACTAAATAATAAAACACTAAAAGTAGAGTAAAACACAAAAAATATATAAATAAATAGAAAATGTACTACAAAATATTTAAACTAGAAAATATTTTTTAGTATTTAAATATTTTGTAGTAAATTTACTATTTATTTATAATTTTTTTGTGTTTTACTCTATTTTTAGTGTTTTAATATTTAGTAGTAAATTTACTAAAAAATTATTAAACAAAAAACATTTTTTAGTTTAAATATTTTTTAGAAAAATTTTGTGCAGGAACCTAGGTAATTACTATTTTAAGCTGAAAAATAACTCAAAAATGTTAAATATTTTCGTATGAGAAAATGATTTTGGTATTAAGTATGTATGAGAATTTCGAGGGTACCCCGGCCCCTTAATAGCGACATGTCTTGCGTTAGTAATTTTAGATTATAGATTACAATTATTATATTGTAAATCCAATCCTATTAGGTATTTTATATTATTAAAATACCATCCTAATAGTAGAATTTCATACTACTCTATATTAATTACATCTTTCGTCGAGCCTATTTGAGTTAAGCCCGTATAGAAATACAGGCTTGAGTAAAAGTGGCAATAAGCTATATTTCGTCGAGCCTCTTTGAGTTAAGCCCGTATAGAAATACAGGCTTGAGTAAAAGTACCAATAAGCTACAAATCAATGGACAAAATTCTACGCATTATTTACATTCCAAGTACACTTAGTTTGTCAATATAATATTCGGTGGAGGTTGCTTTATAGATGTAAAGGTTCTCTTCTCTTTTTAACACTGAGTTTAATTTACCTGTATCCTTTTTCGTCGGCTATATACTGGAAATGTCGGGACCTCCCTCTTGGGTCGGTGAACCCGTACGTCCCAACCACTGTGCCATTGGGGTACCGTTCTTCTGTACGGAACTGTGAGTTACCAGTGTTAGGGTCCACAAAGTCGTAGCCAAATGAATACGTTCCTGGTTTGTCTTAAAAAAAAAAGAAAAAAAAGTAATTAAAGTCATACGTGGGAAAGCTATGCTTCGGCACGAATGGGCCGGCTCGACCGGAGAAATACCACGTTCTCACAGAAAACCAGCGTGAAACAGCGCTTGCGCTGTGTTTCGCCGATTGAGTGAGTTTACCGGAGGCCCAATTTCCTACCCTAATTCCTTTCCTACCCTCCCCTAATCCTTCCCTTCCCATTCCTACCAGAAATTGAAGAATTATAATAGCTAAACACAACACCGCAGTTTCTAAATATTATTACCAATTTTATATAATATTCTACGCCATCATGTTACAGTGGCATAAAGCGTGGCTTTTGAGTTGGAGGACGTGGGATCGAATCTTGCTTTTTAGATATTGTTGGATGGGTGCAAAATTTGTTATTGCGTCTGCGCCAATCTTAAACTGCGCCCACCATACTTGGATACTATAAACTGATCAAGAAAGTAGTTTTATAGTAACTTACCATCGATATTTGTATAGTAATAATTAGGACTATCAGACGCCAGAGTCAGTCTTGGTCTTCTAATGCCAGCCAAACTATGTGATATTATGAATACTAAAACCTAAAAGAAAAATACAAATTTCAATGAAAACAAAAAACTATTACTAGTCCAGATTGTGCCCTTTCATCTTCAATTTTCATAATCTTTTGACATTCGAAATGTCAAAAGATTATGAAAATTGAAGATGGCAAAAATGTTTTTGGATGTTACACAGAACTGCCGTATCGAAATAAGTGCGTTTCACATGTTTAACGTGGACATGAAGACTGTAACTTAACTGTATAGCCGTGTGCACGACCTATATTATTTTAGTTGCGCAGATTACAAAAAATGCTTAAAATAAAAACTAGATCAAAATCGGTCCACCCGTTTGGATGCTACGATGCCACAGACAGACAGACAGACAGACAGACAGACAGACAGATAGACACGTCAAACTTATAACACCCCTCTTTTTGGTCGGGGGTTAAAAATACAGCCAAAACCGTTTACGGCGACATCGTTTAGAACAACATACCGGTTAAATTGACCAAAATCAAAGGTCCCGGCTGAATGCTATAATATCACCACCTGGCACTGGTTATTACAACTATCGGTTTTTACGACTATATATGAGTAGTCCCTTCAATGTCGTTATAACAGATTTTGACTGTAATAATAAAGAGTACACACAGACGGAGGACAGATATCTACTAAAAAAATTATGGTAAATGTGTTATTAGTGTTATTAGTTATTACTCAAGCCATATCAAAACCGTTGATCGGAGCGCGTAATAAGGTCAGTATTAGAATAGTCAATTCTATTGAAACACTTCACCATCAATATTATACAAAGTAGGATGGATATAACGACATTGAAATTAAAACTAAAAACAAAAAGTGTCAGAAAAATGAACGAACTTGAACATTTAATTTTCCAACTGAAACCGTTAACATTAGTAGAATATTTGATGGGTGTGTTCAGACATTACGCAAGGAATGGCCAGCTCTGTTCAGTGCCGATCGTGTTGAGAGCATACGGAGTGGTAGTGTTGGCAGCCATTTTAGTGTTACTCGTGCTCGCTATCCACCATGAGCACAACAAGATCGCAATTTATCCACCACAGATCCTAATAACTGTAGCAATAATTCTGTTTATTAGGGGTTTTATTGCTATGCAAGTACTTCTATACACTCTTGGTGTGTACGGTAGAGAAGATATGAAAATTTTGAAAAATATATCGCAGATTGACAAAATATTAGAACAACCATTTCAAGGGCAGACCCTGAAGAGAACCTTCCTTATAACTCTTGTGCTAACGTTTTCTATCGTAGTACTGTTGTTATGGATGTATTTTGAATATAATTTAATGAAGTCTGGATTTGCTTTTAAATGTCTAAATTATTTTGCATTAACTAAAGTTCTTCTGGGTAAATTTGCTTTTGTTGTGTATATTCAATTAGTAGCAAAACGAGTAAAGGCTATAGGAGATGTACTGGAAATTTTAAACAGTCATGAAACCTATAGCATAATGAAAACAAGAGGTGGTGAAGATGGAGAAACGTTTCGTAAAATATACAGAATGTCCAAACGGAAAAATGTAGTCCGGATACTAGCTCAAGCATTTGACAAAGCCGCTACCACGGTTTCAATTATAAACAAGGCATTCAACTTTGATATACTTGTTGCTTTTCTGACGACATTCTTCAACAATATTGCTGTGATTAAAAGCTTAGTCTTTTTGGTTCATGAACATATATTTGATTTCTTATTTATCGTGATCTGTCACTTGATCGTGGATAACTTGGGTACGATGGTAATGTGTTACTATGGCTATACTCTACGATGCTACAGAGATCGTATAAATAAGGTTTTAAGCCTGATAATACTTGACGACAGTGTAGAGAATTTCGTAAGATTGCAAGTCAAAGTATTTCTGGATATTATACAGAACTGTCGTATGGAATTAAGCGCGTATGACATGTTCAACGTGGACATGAAGTCTGTACTAAACTTCATAGCCGTGTGCACAACCTACACGATTCTTGCAATCCAAACCCATTAAAGGGTGCTTCATTATATTACTCAGTTACAGAACTTACTAAGCCTCAATAAGCAACAATGGTTTCTAGAGTAGAGCACATTTTCTTGTCTTAGTTTTTTAAAATGTTTAAGGTTTTATTGTTTTTAGTGTTAAAATCAAGATACAAAAAATATATGTTTTCTTAAATAATATTAGCACCGTGTGATCGCATAAGAAATAAAAATTTGTGCTAATATTTTACTCGGAATTAAGTTTAAAAATTTATTGCAGTAATGTAGTGTACCTATTGTGTATTATAATAGTCATCAACCTTATTTATAGTTCAATCACTTTAGGCGAAATTAGGAGCAAATCTCGGAAAATCGAGGTACCCAGTGTATTACCACGTAAAAACTTGTAGTTTGGCATCCTAAAACAGTTCTCAAAATTCACATAATTTATACTTAATTGGATGGTCGCAAGTTTTAAAATGGGATCAAAAGTCACAAAAATCGATTTTTTTTCACTTTTTTGCAAATGTTTCGTTTTCTATGCGTTTTACGTTTTTTATATATTTTTTTATGAAATAAGAGGGCAAACGAGCAAACGGGTCACCTGATGGAAAGCAACTTCCATCGCCCATGGACACTCGCAGCATCAGAAGAGCTGCAGGTGCGTTGCCGGCCTTTTAAGAAGGAATAGGGTAATAGGGGAGGATAGGGATGGGAAGGGAATAGGGGAGGGTAGGGAAGGGAATAGGGTAGGGGATTGGGCCTCCGGTAAACTCACTCACTCGGCGAAACACAGCGCAAGCGCTGTTTCACGCCGGTTTTCTGTGAGGACGTGGTATTTATATGTGAATTTTGGGAACTTTTTAGAATGCCCAACTACAAGTTTTTACGTGGATTACCACGTAAAAACTTGTATACCTCGATTTTCCGAGGTCAATCCCCTATAGCATTGATTTTCAAACTAGGGGGCGCGCCCCACTAGGGGGGCGCGAAGACATGATGAGGGGGGCGCGGGCGCCAGTGGTGGTTTTACTCCAGAGTCCAGACGCCCGCGCATTCCCGCGACGTACGCGAATTGGAAATCTTGTCAAAAACATGCAAGCTCATCCGTCACATTGATTCTTCTTAAGAGGGCGACTAACCCAAAAAATCAAACATTGTCCTTCTCAATAACTCGATAAATATACAACATTTTAAAAATCCGCTAGGTCGGTTTCTCAATGATAGAATTTTTACTATGTGTTAAAATATTAACTGAGTTTAATGCACGGTTATGGCAATGTATGAAAAATTCGTGAAAATTAGATGCATCTTTGCGAATTGCGATTTTTTCTATCGAAAAAATTTTATGAAATCGTTTTTTTGCTCAGATCGGATTCTTGGAAATATAATGTAGTATTTAGTTTTAGAAAATGAAACAATTCGGAGCTTGATTTCAAGTATAACAAAGAATTATAAAATCGTCAATTTTGGGTTAGAAGTAAGTATGTAAAAACATATTTTTATAATGAAACATCTGAAAATGTATTTTTGGTCTTTATTATTTTATTTTACAATAGCTTGGCGAGCCCACTTGCTACTACTTGCTGGGCCCTGGGCCGAAGGGAGGCGTAAGCACTAAGCATGTTCATTAGGGAGGCGTGATACATATAAGTTTGGGAACCTCTGCCCTATAGTGACTGGTCTATTATTACTAGCGAGTAGATTGCACCGGCTTACTTTAACTTTAACTTTAACCATAACAAACTGTGAAATGAACTGTCAAATCCCTAGAAAAAGTCACCATATTTGACGATAACCTTAACGTTAACTTTAACTACGCTTCTGGTGCAATTCACCCTTATAGTACCAATACGACCCAGATTTGGCATTGTCTGTCATGACTCATGCGTAATAAATTAGGAAAGTAAACAGACTTAGTTCTGTCTACTCTTCTATTGGGTTGCTGTGTTAATTGTTATACTTAGATCAAATATGCTTAGACAAAAAATATAAAATATAAAAAAAACTGGATATTACACAGAACAGTCGCATTGAAGTAAGCGCGTATCACATGTTCAACGTGGGCATGAAGTGAAGTGGGCATGTACTTCACTTCATGGCCTATACCATTCTCGTTGTACAAACTTCAAAGGATGCTTATAAAATATAACAAAATTAAGCTGATACAGCAGCTATCGTCAAATTTTTAGACAACGGCAACAAAAAAGTGAATTTTATGGATCAAAGTAAAATTAGTAACGATTTTATGCGGACCCTTAAGTTGTAACGTTCATCATTCATTTTGTTAATATACTAAATAATATGGTCTGTAATGGTGTGGCGGTACCCACATTCGCCTAACATTCCTGCATCGCGCTATCGAAGTTTTCTGAGCGCGTTGGTATATATACGACAGCTGAAATGTATCACGTGGGCTCCGGCCTGACCGAGCATACCACCTCGCTCGGTCGGAAGATCTTCCTTTGTGGCCTCCACGCATTATCCCCACATTGGTGACCCTCGACAGAACACGCCTCCTTCATCATCATCACTCCCCGCCCCTCCGCACCGCGCCAGCCAGCATCGCCTCATCGGGTACATCGTCCACTAGCCGCAATGTACCGCGGCCAGGCCGACTCCTTATCGGCATCATCGGGCTTTCTCACTACACCGCGCCGACCGGTCAGCAAGCAGAGCACATCTCTCCTGGCCAGCACGTAGCATCAGCCCCGCACGGCAGCTTATCCGACTCACTGGATCCCGTGCAGCAGCTTACAGTTCCGACTAGTGGGCACTCACTGCAACAGTTCCGACTCACTGGAACTCACTGGCACTGGCGACTCAAGCGACAAGACTTCAAGATTCGACCTCCGGTCTTCGGGGGGGAGTGGTATGGCGGTACCCACATTCGCCTAACATTCCTGCATCGCGCTATCGAAGTTTTTTGAGCGCGTTGGTATATAATATATACGACAGCTGAAATGTATCACGTGGGCTCCGGCCTGACCGAGCATACCACCTCGCTCGGTCGGAAGATCTTCCTTTGTAGCCTCCACGCATTATTCCCACAATGTCATTTATAACTATAATTTATAGCCATGTTGCTATCGAATAGACATTATTGAACTTGACTGCTGAAACACTGCTCTATCAATATTGTTGTACAAGATATGATGGACATGGAAACATTAAAACTGAAAGTAAAAAGAAAGAATGTTAGAAAAACGGACGAACTCGAAGATTTAATTTACCAACTGAGACCGTTAACGTTAGTAGAATATTCTATGGGCGTGTTCAGATATTACGCAAGAAACGGACATCTTCGGGCTGTGCCAACTGTAATGAAAGCTTATGGGGTGTTATTGCTAGCGATTACTTTAGGGTTACTGGCGTTTGAGGCTCTTGACGGATATAGTAAGACCATGACTGCTCCACCACACGCTATGGTGAATGTAGCTGTAGTTCTAGCTATCAGGGGTTGTACGACTCTTCAACTGCTTTTGTACACACTCGGAGTTTACGGTAAAAAAGACGTGAAAATTGTAAAAAAACTTATCATACATTGATAAAATATTACAGCAGCCATTTCAACAGCAAACGCCAAAAAGATTTTTGTTACTATCTTCTTTCCTAGTGATTTTTGGAGCACTGCTATTGATATGGATGTAATAATAATAATAATAATATTTATGGACGCTTCACACCACGTCAGTCTGGCCCCGTGCTAAGTACCTAAAGGACTTGTGTTACAGGTACCAGGCAACGGAAACATATTTAATACTTTTATACTATACATATATTTAAGATTTTTATTATATCATGTAACACATATTTAATACACATCCAGACCCGGGAACATTGAAAATTTTTGTTCCGTCGGCGGGATTCGAACCCGCGACCCCCGGCTTGAGCTACCGACGCGCTCACCACTGAGCCACAGAGGTCGATGTGTTGAGGATGTGTTGCGATTATTACTTTATTAAATCAGGAATTGCATTAAAAATGTTAAGTTACATTACAATAACTAAAGTTCTTTTAGGAAAAAGAACTTTAGTTATTGTAATGTAACTTAACATTTTTAATTGCTCGTGACGAAACGTTTGAAAGTAATAGCCGATGCACTAGAAATGGTCAACTGTGGTGATCTTAGCCGATTGGATGCAAGAGTTGGTGAGAATAATGAAACACGTTATAAGCTTTACAAAATGTCCAAATGTAAAAATGTTGTCCAGAACCTGGCTCAAGCTTTTGATAAAACATCTACCACAGTCTCAATCTTAAACGACGGATTTAATTTCGATATCATTATTTGTAATAACATTTGTCAATAATCTTGCTCTGATTAGAAATATGACAAATTATAAACACGAAAATGGTTTAGGTTTTATGTACGTTGTAATATTTTACATATTTGTTGATAACTTGTGTACGATGTGTTACTATAGCCACACTCTGCTCTACTACAGAGATCGAATAAAAAAGGTTTTAAGCTGGAAGATAGTCAATGATAGCATACAGAATTCTGTGAGATCACAGGCTAAAATGTTTCTCGATATTACACAGAACTGTTGTATGGAAGTAAGCGCGTATCACATGTTCAACGTGGACATGAAGTCTGTACTAAGCTTCATAGCCGTGTGCACAACCTACACGATTCTTGTAATCCGGGCAGCGCACTAAAGGGTGTTTCAATGTCTACTCAGTTACAGAAGTTACTTAAAACCCTCAATAAACAACAATGTTTTCTTGAGTAAAGCAAATTTTCTTGTCTTAGTTGGTAATGTTTAAGGTTTTGTTGTAATATTTATTGTTATAAGTGTTGAAACAATGTTACACCAAAACATGTTTTCTTAAATGTTAGCACCGTGGGATTGCAGAAATAAATCGGAATTTTAATTTTAAAAAATTATTGTAGTATTATAATTTGTAGTGTATTGTGATTTATGATTTGTGTGATTGTGTATGCTTCAGCATTATTTATTAATAGCATAATATAGTACCAATACGACTCCGGATCAACAGGAATTATTGAAATAAAAAGCCGTCTATTGGAAGCCGTACAAAGATAGTTCGTAATGTTCCGGCACTAAATGTATTCTGTTGACGTAAATAGTCAGTCACTGTTTATCGTAAAAAGTAAAAATAAAAGAAAAGAAAGAAAACTGAAATCTGCACTCCTTGGAAATTATTTTTGCCGACGCCCATGGTTGGCATTGTCTATCATGTGTATAAAATTAGGAAAACAACAGTGATTATTGTTGTACTATTAGTTTGCTGAGTCTTTAATTGTTATGCTTAGATAAAATATTATAATACATTGCACTGTGTTACAAAATAAATGTGGTTTCTGTGTTGCTCTTTTTTTATTACAAACCACTGATAAGACACCACCACCACCACCACTTGATTCTTGAACACATGATTATTATGTATACTTACCTATATTAAGAACTACGGATATAAATATATTAAATTCAGGGATTACTCATTATTTAAAAGTAAATGTTATTTTAATATTTTAATACAGCAAATATATACTAGGTCGTTGCAGCTTGTTATATTCTCTTCTTGCAAAGCTGTTTGGATAGCTTATCTTATTTTTTGGTTTGCTCGGTCTCGTCCAAGTGACGGAGGACTCTGTTGGTTCCGGAATCACATACGAGGTGTAGGTTTCCTTTTTCGGTTCACTTTTTATCCTAAAATGTAACAAACTATTTATCCTAAAATGTAAAATTTTGGAGAATAATCCACATTAATCTCCAAAATTTTAGTTTTATTTTAATGGATTTAATTTTCTAATTTCGTGATTAAGACTTTTAATAGCGATATGTCTTGCATTAGTAATTTTAGATTATAGAGTACATAATATTATATTGTAAATCCAATCCTATGAGGTACTTTATATTATAAAAATACGATCCTCATCGTAGAATTTCATACTACTCTATACTAATCACATCTTTCGTCGAGCATCTCTGAGTTAAGCCCGTATAGAAACATAGGCTTGACTAAAAGTGGCAATAAGCTACAAATCAATGGACAAAATTCTACGCATTTTTTACATTCCAAGTACACTTAGTTTGTCAATATAATATTCGGTGGAGGTTGCTTTATAGATGTAAAGGTTCTCTTCTCTTTTTAACACTGAGTTTAATTTACCTGTATCCTTTTTCGTCGGCTATATACTGGAAATGTCGGGACCTCCCTCTTGGGTCGGTGAACCCGTACGTCCCAACCACTGTGCCATTGGGGTACCGTTCTTCTGTACGGAACTGTGAGTTACCAGTGTTAGGGTCCACAAAGTCGTAGCCAAATGAATACGTTCCTGGTTTGTCTTAAAAAAAAGAAAAAAAGTAATTAAAGTCAGTAAGTGCGAGTTGGGACCAAAAATTTAAGTAATTAAAGTTATAATAGCTAATCACAACACCGTAGTTTCTTAAAATTATTATCAATTTTATATAATATTCTACACTACCATGTTCTGGTGGCATAAAGCGTGGCTTTTGAGTTGGAAGACGTGGGATCGAATCTTGCTTTAGAAATTGTTGGATGGGTGCAAAATTTGTTATTGCGTCTGCGCCAATCTTAAACTGCGCACACCATACTTGGATACTATAAACTGATCAAGAAAGTAGGAAGAATATACTTTTATAGTAACTTACCATCGATATTTGTATAGTAATAATTAGGACTATCAGACGCCAGAGTCAGTCTTGGTCTTCTAATGCCAGCCAAACTATATGATATTATGAATACTAAAACCTAAAAAAAATACAAATTTCAATGAAAACAAAAAACTATAGCTATGTCCAGATTGTGCCCTTTCATCTTCAATTTTCATAATCTTTTGACATTCGAAATGTCAAAAGATTATGAAAATTGAAGATGAAAGGGCACAATGTGGACATAGCTTGTAAGTACTAAACTTAAACTTAACTCTGGTCCATTTTTCTAAATCGGTCGATTTCGGTTACATTTTATGAAAGAGAGCATAATTCCTTTTTACACATACGATTATTAATAGCCCGGAAATTATATTTTTAATCAACCATGTTTTAAGAAAGTGCCTGTGTGAGTAATGATACTCATTCGTCAGTTTTTCCATTAAGTTCTAACAGTAATGGTATTTTTAAGTTATCTTTTTTTACGATAACAAAGTGCTTGCTCGATGAAGTTTAAAATTTTTCGGCTCCTAAATATTATGTTTGAAGGATTGAAAAAATTACTGCAACGAATGGAGTGCGGTAAAACTGTAAAATTCTCTAAAGCATTCAGATTTTTCTTGCTAGACTGGCCACCAAGAAAGCTTCTCATTGATATAACAAAGTGTAAATTAGACTATCATTTCATATTGTGTCGTTAAATCCACTACTTCATCAGATAAGTTACGAACGAACAGATGAACATACATACAATATACATACAAGTAGAGACCAGGTGTATTTTCTCTATGATACAAGTCAAATTCATAAACCTTCATTTTGCTTCACCGTAGTCGGATAAAAACTAATGTTAGTGCCTACGTTTGTTAAAATATACAACGCAGCTTTTAAGTTAAAAATAAGTTCATCATCATCATCATTCAATAATTTTTCAACTATAGGCATAATATTATAATAGTTTAAATTCAACAACAAGAAAATAAATCAACAACATTTAGTATATTATTATTATGTGTTGTTCAGTCTTAAAAATATTAGCAATAACTTAGCAGTTTGCAGTTTGCACTATTTATATTTTGACGATTTCATTTACGAGACTTTATTCGTAGCAAAAGCGCCTTAATAAAAATATTAGCAATGTAATTAAAGAATCAAATTATTATAAATCCTTACCAACATAAACTCTATTCCTAACTTGCACATCATCACTTATTTGAATATTAACAAGCGGACGTCTGAGACACGAGTGAGTCTGCTCATGAGTAAACTCCTGAACGACACTTTGAGCTTAACTCAGTGGGTGAAGGCAATTCCCATATCCGCCAAATGACGTCATGCCATTAGCCATAATAAGGAGTAGCCAGCAGCATGTAACGGTAGTACTAACAAGGCAAATCGCTTAAAACAGCTAGAAAGCCAAAATAAGGCTTGAGACACACGGGTGGAAAAACTGGTGCCTTTTATACTTTTTTCTGAAAGACACGTTATAGACATTATTTCGGTATTTCATCTGGAGATGTTAAGGGCCCGGGTTACCCTCGAAATTTCCATACATTCTTAATACCAAAATCATTTTCTCATGCGAAAATATTTAACATGTTTGAGTTATTTTTCAGCTTAAGATAGTAATTACCTAGGGTCCTGAACAAATTTTTTTTACAAAATATTTAAATACTAAAAAAAAAATTTTTGTGTTTAAATATTTTTTAGTAAATTTACTACTAAATATTTAAACACCAAAAATAGACAAAAACACTAAAAAATATATAAATAAATAGTAAATTTACTACAAAATATTTAAATAATAAAAAATATTTTTTAAAGTTTAAATATTTTGTAGTAAATTTACTATTTATTTATATATTTTTTAGTGTTTTTGTCTATTTTTTGGTGTTTAAATATTTAGTAGTAAATTTACTAAAAAATATTTAAACACAAAAATTTTTTTTAGTATTTAAATATTTTGTAAAAAAAATTTATTCAGGACCCTAGGTAATTACTATCTTAAGCTGAAAAATAGCTCAAACATGTTAAATATTTTCGCATGAGAAAATGATTTTGGTATTAAGAATGTATGAAAATTTCGAGGGTAACCCGGGCCCTTAAAGAGAATTGAATTGTTTATAATATTATGCCTACAGTCTATGCTCATTGCCCTCCTTTTCTCCGGATTTATCAAGTTTTTGTTGGCAAACGACTTTATATTTATAAGGAAAAACATAGACTACGTATGTAACAACAAAACCTTCATTTTAAAACGATGAGCAATTGGAAACTACGGATGTTACAAGTCTTTACAACACAAACTCAAATAGCGGCGACACTTTCATCACAACCAGAATTTTGAACTATGCAAACATAGATCACGTCATTTCCCATCATCATTATTGGCCCACTGTGTCCTACTGCTGGGCAAAGGCCTCCCCTCTTTTCTTCCACAATTCGCGGTCTTGCGCTGGTACAGGCCACTCTTTGTCGAAAGCATCCAGTTCGTCGCGCCACCTTTTTTTGGGTCGGCCTCTATTACGCCGACCAGTCGGTAGCCACTCCGAAACTAGATGCGCCCACCTGTCCATTTCCCATAAAAGAAATAAAAGATAGAGCAGGGAATGAAAACAGTAAAGTCTTGTCCATTTGTTAATAAAAAAAATATTCCTTTTATCAAGAGTTATTATAGAAATGATGAAGTGTTTTATTATAGGGTTAATTTTGCACTTGTCGTAGGCAGAGGAGAAATCTGAACGTTATAAAATTGCCATATTTGCCTCCTCGCTATGTCATCGCAGTGCCGGCAAAAGTGTTATTATATTATTCATATTCTTTTAGCATATTATCTTATTAAGCTTTTATTTTTTGTTGGAAATTGTCACCTTGCTTTCTTTTAATATTTTATTTTCGAAAGGCAAAGAACTCTTGGAAGTTTTTACGATAGGAAAAAATATATTTTGTTCTCGTAACTCAGTTTAGCCGTACTACAAGTTGCATTATTTTTAATTTCCACGAATTTAATGGTTCCATGTAGAGTAATAAAAATACTGTTACTTAACAGGTAAATTGTAGAGTAGATTTAAGAAGTAAGTCCAAATAAACATAAATATACTTTATTATGCTTGTGATTTGCTTAATACTTATAATTACTTATGGCAAGACGACACAATTCATTGTACTTCAGATGCAACATGTTTTGTACACTTAATATTACAATATACTGTTATCATTAATATTTTCTTCTTATTTACAAGGAATACATAGTCAAGCGTAAACCATGCTACAGCTATCCAACAATATCACGCTACTGCGAAACAAACGAGTACAACAATAAGCGAAAAGAAAATCGTGCCTTAGACCAAAACAATTACAGACTACCTATTCCAGAAATACTCTTTAGTATATTCCAGATGTACTCCTTGGTATATTCCAGAAGTACTTCTTAGTATATACAGTAGTACGCCTTAGTATATTCGCGAGTATTGGACTATAATAGGTGATCGTTTAGTAGAGACCGTGCGGCGCTGCGACTATCGCTGGTGCGTGGGCTACGTGCGCCACTGGAGCGACCACCTGGAAATATAATAAAAATAATATAATGGAAATATAACCTAGATAAAAATCAGAGAACATATCCGTATGGGCAGTTAGTTATTTGGATAGTAGTTATACTATCCAACTATCTATAGTAGATGAGAAAGATAATAATAATTGTCATATTATTTCTCCCTCATTCAACGCAACGAAGTTAAGGGCAACATCTAGGAGAATATAAATCAGTATCACAAACATCTTGTTTGTTATAATATTTGTGGCCATTAAAGGACAAAAGGAGGCAGTACTATTGTAGTACTTAAGACTTTAACGCATTAAAATTAAGTCACTTCTTTATAACTTGAAAGAGTCACTAAGTTAATACATTTGAGTGAATGTTCACTCAAAAGATGCATTGATTTTTCATTGAATATAATATTTGGCTTGTTCATTTTAGGGTTCCGTACCCAAAGGGTAAAAACGGGACCCTATTACTAAGACTTCGATGTCTGTCCGTCTGTCCGTCTGTCTGTAGGTCTCCAGGCTATAACTCGAGAACCGCTATAGCTAAACTTCTGAAATTTTCACAGATTGTGTATATCTGTTGCCGCTATAGCAACAAATACTAAAAATAAAATAATATAAAAGTTTATTTTTAAGGGGGGCTCTCATACAAGAAACGTGATTTTTTTGGCCTTTTTTGCTCGTAATCAATAATGGTAACAGCTACGTACTTGAAATTTTCACAAAATCCTTACTTGTATTTGTACTTTGATAATTAATAATAAAATTAAAATAAAGTAAATATTTAAGGGGGGCTCCCATACAAAAAACACAATTTTTGTCCACTTTCGCTCTATACCGGTACGGAACCCTTCGTGCGCGAGTCCGACTCGCACTTGGCCGATTTTTTTAACAAGTCAAATAAGAAAATGAACAATAAATCATCTAATATCAAGTGTAGTATTTTCAACAAGGGAACGTTAATTATTTTTTAAAGTAAATATGAAGTATAAAACTTGAGAAATCAATTTACATTACCGTCCTCCCTTACGCGCTAAGTTTTGCGCAATATAATTATCTACCTCAACGCTGAACGCAACATTTAGAGAAATCATGTTTGTGCAACGACAAAACTGTTATTACTTAAATAAGTGAAAAATATTAGTCATGGAATGTCTTTGCTAATTTTTTTATTTGCAAATTAAAACAATCATAGTTTATCTATTTTGACGTACTACATAGACTGTTTTAGGGTTTTCCAAAATATAACTTCTACCTATTAATATAAGAATGGCTGCAAACAATTTATTTTTATTTATATTTGATAAGAGCTTCAGGTTAAAGTTATCTTTCTCTTTTAATTGCAGAAAGAATCTTATATACTATAAAAATGGATTTTCAAATGTGTTAGTCGCCCTAAAACTCGAAAACGGCTGAACGGATTGGGCTGATTTTAGTCTTAAAATATATTTTGTGAAAGCCCAGGGAAGGTTTTAAAGTGACACGAAGTTCACAGGGACAGATAGTAATTTTAAAATAACGAATCTATAATTTCCTTCCATTATTTTCCGTATATAAAGAAACAACTTTTTATTGATATGAACGGGTATTATTAGGGCAATATACGCTAGATCTACAAAAGTTTGATGTACAATTCATCTACTGTTAATGCGCATTTTCTTTCACTAAAAAACCGCGGGTAACACAAAGTAAGTCAAATGTTTACCGGATGTACGGCGTGTCCGGTCCGGTGCACGACAGCGTTGAATCCGGTGTGGTCGTCGGCGGAGTAGTTGACCACGCGCGTCGTGCCGTCGGGTTCAACCAGGGAGTAGCTTCCTATAAAACATTAACCCTTTTACTAATAAAAACTTCTTAACCATGCGTTCAACGTGTGAATAGTTATACAGGAGTTTTTAAGTTACACACACGTTACACAGAGTCTATACATGGTCTATACATAGAAATTTGTATGGAAATGACAGCATCGTTATACAGGCCTTATGTCAAAAAATGATTATCAGTAGAAAAAATCTTATGCACCCTCTATACACGCTGTGTAACTTTTTATTAGTAAGAGGGATTGTATACAACGTGAAATTTTAGTGGTTGTTTTCCCGCAGCAGAACGATTTACCTATAGTAGTACTATTGAACCATGCATGTTATTTTTTGAAAATACAAAATATTTTTTATGACTTACTATGGAAACTTTATGCCGATAGGCGTGAGTTACTATGGACCTGACCGATTTTTTTTTTTGATTTGAACAAAAAAAACTTTACAAATCTATGGTACTACTAAGATAGAATCATTTTACTGCGGGAAAACAACCATTAAAATTTCACACTGTATAACGGGGTGGCCAACCGGTCGATCGCGGCCAAACAAAAAATATAAATAATTAGACCAGACTGCGCAATGACCAATAAGCTACACTATGCTGTTTCATTTAAGATTTGAATAAGTATGTAATTACTGATTATTAGGGTACTTGGTAGATTTCACAGGGTTTCGTTAGTAAACGGTAGATCTTAAGTCTAGTTAAGTTAAGTCCACCCATATAATAGCATCGTAGTAGAATCGTGTCGTCACAGATAAATCTTACTAAACGAACTATAGGGATTTTATCCGATGTAAAAATACTGTTCTTTTATTATTTAGAACCATTCCTTATGAAGCCAGCATTGGGTACCATTCAGTCAATATTCAGTGTATTCAAGATTTATTAGATACAGATACAATGTATATAAAATCGTAAATTAGTATCTAACGACTGCAAACACAACTGTTTGAAAGTTTAGTTGATGTTTAAAATTATGCATGAAAATGTTTTCCTTCTTTTTGAACTCCGAACTAAGCTCAATCTTCAAAAAAATAATTTAAAAAAAACACTTTTAACGTACCCTTAACAACATCCCCGTCTCTGGCCTCCTGTTGCGACTTGATGTCGCCGGTGTGGGGGTCCTTCACACCGTAGTTGAACGCGTATTTTGGATACGACTGGAAAACAAAACTGATAATGTAATAGCCCCTTTGCAGGACGAATGCATCGACATCAACGCTAAGGGTCAAAACACTTTAATACAAGATGTCACAAAACTAAGTGATAATTAATAAATTTAGGTTGTGTATGTGTACACTGTGGAAGTAGCAGTGCTGAAAGAGCAATGTTTTTATGGCTTGTATGGGCACAAGCACCGGCCGCGGCGTCATTAATTTTTCCATACAAAATATGTGAAAAAATTTACTCTTTCAGCGCTGTAACTTTTACAGCGAACTCTATATAAGGGGAACCTTACACGCCCTAAAGTATCACGATTTAGTTTTGTTATATCCTCTAAAGTATAATAATTACAAAAATCGACGCATTTTTTGGCCACTAGGTATTTGTTAGGGCGTTAATTATGTATTTATAAACATTCTTTATTAAAATTCCATATTATTATACCGTTGTCCTTACAAGGCACCGCGATTATCTCAAAACACTGTTAGTGAAAGCATTAGTACCTAATTTATCACCACTGGGTTAATATTATACTGCCCACTGCTATCGCCTCCTACGCGACCGTGTTATGCCATATTTCTCCAAATGACCAACATTAATATGAGTGCTAATAGAATATAAATTATTTTTTATAAAATATTGGTTATAATTAGAACATGAGTCTCAAGGTGTACACTGTACGAGTTTAAAAATATGTTAAGCTTTTGTATTAATCAAATGACAAATTAAAAAATCCTGTTTATAAGTAAAATGCTTATTTTATCCTCGATGGGGTTCGATGGGCAAGTAAAATGCCCATCAAGCCCCGTACGAGCACAGGTGATCGCGACACAAAAAAAAAAAAAACATCAGTTACAATAATAATTGTTACCCCTTCTTTCTTGACCCCCCCCCCCCTCATATCAACGTCATAACTTCACAATCCATACTCCTGAATCAAAAGAGGCCCATATGAATCATAGAGGATTCGATTCGGGATCCCGGGATCCCGAAATTTCTGGGACTGAAATATGACCGCATGTTTCAGTCCGGAAAATTTCGGGATTGTAAATTAATAAATCCCAGGATTTTCGGGACTGATAAGTATTTTTAAAAAATGTGCGTAAAACAAAACGCACTTCAATCAATACCACCCACAGCCGAACCGCCCCACTGTGGCGGCGCCAGCACCAAATAATTCACAACTATTGACGTCAAAACGCCCGAGAATATTTTGCAGTTACGGGCTTTCATCCATCTCTTTAGAAAATTCAAAAAAAATATTGAGGCATATATGAACATTCTGGTTCCACTCACAACAGGATGAGCAACAGCAACAGGCGCGTGCACCACCGGCGCATGGACGACGGGTGCGTGGGCTATCACACCACCGACACCAATACCACCCACACCCAGACCGCCCCACTGCGGTGCCGCCAGCGCGCTGCATACGCATGAGAGGAGAACTAAAAACTGAAAGAGATTGTGAAAATACAGCTGTGCATAATATCGTGATATCGAAGATTGTGAACTTATACCCCAACTAATCGTTGTTAGAGGAAACATCTATGATCTAACCATGTTTTGATTAACTTAAATATTATTTTTTTATATAATATTTTGTAAAATAACACACTTCTCGAACAAATTGTTTATTTTTCGAGTATAAATCGATTAAAAATTAATCTTAATTAAGAAAATAGTAAAAAAATATATTGAAACTACCATAATATTATTATCGTCTAGCAACAAGCGAGCTGATGATAATAAGAAATAGCTAAAAACTACTTTATTTACTGTACGTTCTCTAAAGTTAGATATACGAACTGTATTATCACTGTTTTCTCTACATAAAAAAATTCACTTATTTTTCTTTGTTTGCTTTATGCTTGTTATTTATTATTTCAATTACTATTCTGTATTATATGCCTAAAAGTAACACAACTTACCAGCATTGTGTCCCAAATTCCAAATGTACTTACTAGCCGCGACAAGTTACTTGCTGACGGACCTGCAATAGTACCTTAGGCTTTTAAGTAAAGGACCCCTCCATGCGGCACATGCTCTACACCTACAAATGCCTCGCAGTATGTGATACAAATATTTGTGACCAGTACAATTCGATTAATTCGATCTAATATTTCAGGAATCTACAGCCACGGCTAACAAAAATTGTACTAATTTATGTTGACAGGACAATACTTACTTTGTCACAAAAGTGGTATGAACTGGTAGTATAAAGTATTATTTTTATTGTTCTTTTAGTATTGAGTGTAGATATGTAGATGACATCTTATACAAGTATCTACTGTTAATAATTTTATGTACTTTCAGAGAAGTTGATTCCTAGGCAAATGGCGGACCTAAGTAATTTGGTCGCGTTAAGTCAAACCCATCCAATCGATCACAGCTAACATTGAATTGTCATAAGCCGACGTAGGTCCGTCAACTGCCTAGGAATCAATTTCCTTGATGGTACTTCAGCTTAACATCTCCCATAATCGAATGACTTAACCCAGAATATTATTTGTGCCATACGGCATATAAATCGACTATGTGTACTGTGTAGTATATCGATTGTGTGTAGTATATGACAATATTTCCGAAATAATATAGCTTCAAAGTGACTGAATTTTGCATACAATATTGAAAAGTAAAAATATTTTCTACTGTCAACATTGTCTCGCTAGAAACAAACAGACACACAAAAAAATGCCAAACAGTACAATATACTGTGAAATATTGTAGGTGTAGAAATAGTGAACATATTTTTTCCCACATTTTTATTTCTGGTTATGACACAGAATGTTGTGAACCATAAAAGGTGAATTTTTATCAACTATAATAGCCAGCATTGGACTAAAATAGAGCCAATGGAATAACTTTCGTTTTGAAATCAGCTTTTGAATTGTATCGTACTAAATTGCACTAAATCCACTCAGATCATTGTATTGAGGCTAACTACGATTCGATATGTAGTTGGCGCTGTTTATCCACAATAAAGTTATAAATAAAGTTATTGTAGTTCAAAATGCACAGTTCTAAATAATATATAATCTCATACATCGATTACTTGAACTAAACAAAGGCCATAAATTAATTAACACTGAAATGAGAGGAAAAAACTTCAACTCCCAAGCGGCCACATGCGGCTGCGATAACCTATATAAGATATTGTCTGGTTTTTCCACGATCAAGGTAATAATTCAACGAATACTAATACTGATCATCTCGACATTAAGGTCAATGAAGTTTGAAGATAAGCACTAAGCAGTCCACGAAATGTATGTGATAGATTACTCAAATTCTCATGATGAATAATCAAGTGTGTATGTAGAATAATGCAAAGACACGTCATGCAGATTTCATTATCTAATTCTAATATGAGTGCTGGCTATAAATCTATACAAACAAACAATTAAACAGTATCCGTTGTTGAACGTCGATAAATCGTGTGTGATTGAGCGCGGAGATCCATCACGAATCACGATGCACATACGATGCATTACAGCTGAAGTGCATCGATTCAACCGATTGATTGAAATAAAAGTTAATTGATTCATAAAACACTTTAGTGTCGTTTTGGCATTCTAATTAGCGTTGCTTGTTCGCATTTTTGGAATAGAACGTATGTACAATGTTTTCAGCAGAATTGCATGTGGTAGTAGTGTCCTCTGCTCTGACCTTTACGGTATATTCCCTATTGGAAGCATTAGAAGAGAAAATATTTTAATAATTCAATTCCTCTACGATAGAACTATGTCAACTTAGATCACTTATTATGGACCAGGGACCAGTAACATAAAAAAAACTAGGCCGTTGCATCCATTGTGGATGATTTGTACGGTATTTTCAGAGCGAAAGCGAAGTAACCACTCTTCAAATATTGTAGTGCCTGGGACAGGATTTTTAAATGACCGTATGGTTGCCCAAGCGCATACGGCATTCTCGCAACACAGTCGGCCTAGTCCAGAGGAAAGAACTAGTCAATACGTCTGGGACCAACCATGTGCGGGTTTCCTCACGATGTTTTCCTACACCGTACGAGCGTCCGTATTATGTACTTGAGATCAGAAAATGTCTCATTGGTACACGCCTCCACCCGGGATCGAACCTGCACCCTCTGCGAGTGCGAATCAAAGGTCTACCCATTAGGCCACGGACGCTCTAGTCTGCAGTAACATACACCATGTGTAACTAACAATATAATCAATCACAAGACGTAGTATGAGAACTCTTCATAACTGTGAGTAATAAATTATTGAGTTCCTCAAGAGACACTGTGATTACACGGGAGAAATTAATCAAAGTAGATTGAACTGCCTACTCGTAATTAAAATACAAAGTTCACATCAGCCGTACGAGTTCATACGCATGTAGTTTTCTCAGCATGGAACGCCATACTTCACCGGTGCGTTGCAGCGATTTCAAGTTGTACAACTACAGTCAACTACAATTTTTAAATGAAAAAAATAATATGAGAACTTTATTAATTCGCATTCGCATAATGCAAGGTGACAATATTTAAAATGTACACATGTTACAGTCGCTCTTAGAGCAACGTGTCGTTTACCCACTCATTATTCTTCTCGTCTCTTCTGGTCTTCTGTCCGATTTATGCTTCAAAACACTGCGACAAGGCAACGCATCAGAGTGGCATACAAAGATGAAATATTATGTCCATAAAACGTTGAAACGCCGCTGCAGCGACGTGGGACTCACTGCCACTATGGAACAGTGTGGCTTACCTCATAGGATTTCCTTCTGTCAAAACAAGATTTATTTATCAATATACTGCACCTGCATCTTGATAGTTGAATCAATGCAATGATACAACTTTCTCTACCAAATGTGTTACGGCCCAGTTACTAGCAGGTGGTATATGCTATAGTAATAATTGTAATAAGCCTTACCATACCAGATAAATAACAAAAAATAATAGCAAAGCCTATAATATTATGAAGTAGGGGTTGCGGCACACTGCATGCGATGAATGGTAGAGCGAGAAAAGTAATTATTGTAGAGATAATATAATATTACGAAGCCCAGCAGTAATATTTTAATTATTGCTTATATAATGTTTAGAATTTAAGTCCTGTGGTCATAATTTAAACTTAATTTTTCAAATAAAAAGTGCAATGAATTATGATAATATTACCATTTTAATATGCCATTAAATAGTATCATGGTAGCTAATAGGAATAGCTGAGTGTCGCTCATAAAATATAATATTATGATCATTATTATATTAGGATTTGATTGTAATAATGAAACAAAATATAAATAGCAATATATTATCAGAAAAAAATACGGCATATTATAAATAATTCGAGAGCAACAATATAATCCTCTTCGCCCGAAAACTATTCTTAACAATCGCATTGCCTGAACTGTACTACAGCCTTATTCCAGCGATCGATTGAGAGCTGTTGCAATATGACAAGCATGTGGTGTTACGATCAAAACAAATATGATAGCTATTCACTAATCAATCCAATTTATTATGTATTTATAATATAAAAACATTAGCGTATAATCTGTTATAAGGTCGTAATTACTCTATGAAATAGCCGTAATCTTTATCAGTGCACTGCGTAGTTAAAAATACGCTTTTTACGCCCTAACGCTGGAATTTGTACAATATTATTTAACATTTTCTTCTAATTTCTTCGAATTTCTTTCGCCTACCGAATATAAGAAGTCATCTATATATATATAATAAAACTGTAGAAATGTGAATTCTGTACATTAAAGATATTCAAAAAATAATAAGCGGGGGGTGTCACTAGATCGCTATAGAAGCCAAAAATGCGGTTAGTTTTTTGTCTGTCTGTCTGTCTGTCTGTCTGTCTGTCTGTATGTTTGTTCCACTCTCACACGAAAACTACTGATCCGATTTGAATGCGGTTTTCGCAGATATATTTGTCTTCTTCCAACTTAACATCTGGTGTATAAAAATTTTTCCCCCCACCCCTCTAAGGGGACGAAAGAGGGGTCAGATATTGTATCAAACTTTTTTCTTTAACACGAAAACTACTGATCTGATTTGCATACGGTTTTCGCAGATATATATTTTATCTTATTCCAACGCAACATCTGGTGTATAAACTTTGTATCAAATTTTTTCTTTAATGGACATACTTCATATTATTAACTGTATTTTCCAACTTAAAATCAGGTGTACACCATTTTTCCCCCCACCCCTCTTAGGGGACAAAAGAGGGGGTAAGATTTTGTATCAAATGAAATACTTTAAATGGCAAAACAACATTTGCCGGGTCAACTAGTTTCATTTAAAAGTAAATAGTAGGTACTAGTTAAAAAATTGACCAAGTGTGAGTTGATTAGATAAGCAATTGTACAGAAACTACAGAAGCAGTACCTCTTATGGGATTGAAACTTTTAAAGTTGAAAATCTAATGTTTCAGTTGATTAGATTCAATATTATTGATCTTGAATTTTTGATATTGAATTTTTAGCTTGTTAGTCACCTGTCCAATAGGAAATCTATGCTAATATTATAAATGCGAAAGTGTGTCTGTCTGTTACCTCTCAACGCCCAAACCACTGAACCAATTTTTTTTAAAACTTATTAATCGGGACTTAACTCGACTTATGCTAGTAGTAATGCTACTACGAGTACATACTTTTTTACTACTAGCATAATTCGCGTTAAGTCCCGATTAATAAGTTTTAATTATAATGCAACGCGAAAGTTTAAAACACTGACTAAAACCTATTTTGAATTGCGGGCACTAAATTCTATCTTATAAATGTTTAAGCTGGGTTCAAATGTTGAATGTAAAGTTCAAAGCGTACTTAAGGACATGTCAGTGGCTCAACAGGTACTTCCAGCTAATGTACCAGTTTGCCGCGTACCCTCTGACCCCTGACTCAAAACATCTTATCTAATACTCAGAATATTTGACGAGACGTTTCTTCATACTGTTATGTCAATTAAAATTTGATGTTATCCTTTTGACTGGCTTTGTAAAAGAAAAAAAAATGTTTTATTTCTGAATAGATTAAAAAAAATGCTTTCAGAACGTTGATACTACTGGTGCCTACCACCGGTTCGGGAACTAACCCGGCGAGAAGAACCGGCGTAAGAAACTCGCACGGTGTCCAATGTCAAGAGGTCACCATGTTCAAATGTTTGGGATAAACCTTTTCACTTGCAAAGGGTAAGCATTTAACTCTATAACTATTATGACCTGATAAAAAGTAATAGACCTAAAAATGATTCTTCTTATTACAACAGTTATACAAGCTTCGATGAAAATAACGCATTTTCTCGACTTTTCCAAGCATTGAACACAACGGGATACATAAATACATTCTGTACAAACTTCCCCAGTCTATTGTTATGAATATTAGAAATAGATTCACACGTGTTTTCAGCATTTAATATGTATGCAAGACGCAAGTTTTCTTCATCATAGCATTGGTTATATTTTAAGGCCTTTGTGAAAATGTCAAGTGCCTACCTGTTACCATTATCGATTACGAGCAAAAAAGGCCAAAAAAAATCACGTTTGTTGTATGGGAGCCCCTTTGGGTACGGAACCCTAAAAAACAACTCCCGATACATTTTGAAGTAGACGACAATACCAATTTTTTACGCTGATCAGACTGATGATAATGAACTATAGCTAAAAACACTAGTTCATCATCATCAGCCCGCTTTCCCGCATCAGCATCAGCAAGCAATAAAACTATAACAAAATTGGTCCACCCGTTTAGATGGTACGATGCCACGGACAGATACGCACACATACAACCAGACAGATAGACACGTCAAATTTAAGCAAGAAATACACGGTCGTCAACGGCGGTTGACGACCACGCAAAATCTATAATGAAAAACTGGTTGACAACACGTTGACAACCGTGTGGCTGGCAACGCGCATACTATTTTTTGCTGTTGACGACCGCCGTTGACGACCGTGTATTCGGTGTTTTATAACATTACACCGCTCTTTTTGTCGGGTGTTAATAAGGCTTATTTTTTCAGTTCAAAAGTGAAATTAACTATCTCGGTTCTATTTGACTAGATGATCCGGAAGTTGGTTATGATGGTGATGTTCTGAGAAATTTTCAGAAGTGACTCCTAGACCTTAGCTCCATTTAAGTACCTGGATCTCTGCCAGAGCTACTGAATGAAATCGACGCCCCCACCGAATAACCGGACAATGTGATATTGTGGGGTTTTTGCTGTTATGCGTTTTTTGGCATCTAGAAGTCAAAATACATCATGTGAATTTTTTTCAGAATTTTCCTATGGATATTTACAAAGATATAAAAAATTATGTGTTTATTCCATAACAATACTTAAAATTGTATTTTACACCAAAAACCGGGCAATAGGCTATTGCGAAAAAATATGTCAAAACGATTTGACGATAAACGAATATTGCATGATTATTCGGGTAAATACATTGCTGCCTACTGCACATTTCCACTCCTGCACATCCCACTTTCATACTCCTTCCACTCAAGTAGCCGCTGATTACCCGCCTCAGGTTCCCCAGACACCTAACTTCAGCTAACCGAACCATTACAGCTGGCCACCAAGCATTGTTGAAGGCGTCTCCTGTGTCCAGCGATACCATAATATAAATTTTCTCCTTCTCTCTCTTCTTTCTGATGTGGTTCACTAACCTATAGAGGGCGTATTCGGTGCACCTTTGTGGCATAAAGGCATATTAGGTTTTATTTTGGACAACTTGTAGAATCTGAGTCGAACGACCATCATATCGCGGTGATCATCTCAGTCCACTCACCTCCAGCCTCCAGTCTCAGACCAGCATCAGATCAGTAATCGCAGAGGTTTACACGGGACCCAAGAGTCAGGAATAGTGAGACTTTCTTCATTAAAAAAATAAGAATGTCTGACTGTCCCTGGCTAGCTTTTTTTTTAATGTCTGAAGTCGTCATAGACGTAAGAACGACCAGCGATCATTTTGGAAGACATCAAGTGGTAAAGTTCTTCCTTACATTCGTTAAATTATGTACATTTCTAATATTAATATCATAATCTGTTTCGATTTTTGTAATGAGCATGCGGGTTTTCTCACAAACAAGCATGTATGGGCAATACTTGCTACAAAATAAACTAAACGTGACCGATAAGCAGCGAGATTTGTTACAAATAAACGAGAACGTATTTAGATATTTTCTTCTTTCGCAAATACTCCTAAGAAGTGCTTAAAATTGTCACGACAGCACTTGTTACAGCTTCACGCCTGCAAGCAGCTGTTGTCAGACGTTACAGTCAAACGTTATTCATGGAAGTGGTCCTGCAGCCTGCAGGTCCTAGTGGGTTCCAACTCAGTATTTAATTAGGAATGCGATTGCTAGCTACTATAAGATGTGCTGCTACAGTATTGTGTGTGTGTGTTGTATTGTAACTTGAGAAGTTTTTAACATAGTTTTGATCCTGATTACATTGAACTGTACTACGATGTAGATAGAAGTCGACGATTAAACCAGCATCATATAAGAAAAGGCCTACGATCCTCTCGGAACACTGTCTAAAGCAAATTCCTGCCATTATCATTCATTTTATTAGAACATAATATGATATTGATTATTGTAACACCAACTCAGGTGGCGATGAGGGTTATGAATTATGACTAACGTTGTAATTAACTGCAATGATTATAAGTACTATTAAAATGATAGAGCCAGTCTCCAGAGTATATTTTTTCGAATCTAGAGCTGATTCGATTGCAAGAATGTCATTTATGACATCAAATAATGAATGTATTTAAACATTAAATTAAGAAATTTAAAAAAACCCCCGCCAAAAAACTTTAAAAAGTAATGAAATAACATTTCCTGACTTTAAGTTTAAATCATTCCTAAGAGTAAAGTAATATTTTAGTCCATAATTGTTGTCAAGGTGTGTCGGGGGACCGCTAAGTAAACTACCACAACAGCGACTTTTGCATTTTGTATCGCCGCGCCATAATAGTCGCTGATTCTCTCGATTCGGGTCGCTGTGAACAGACCCTTAATTTATATTGTTATGTGAAATCAAACATCTACATTAGTGGTCCCCCGACACACCTTGACAACAATTATGGACTAAAATATTACTTTACTCTTAGGAATGATTTAAACTTAAAGTCAGGAAATGTTATTTCATTACTTTTTAAAGTTTTTTGGCGGGGGTTTTTTTAAATTTCTTAATTTAATTTTATTTTATGCTTTTTAAACTTGTGCAGAATAATTCCTATCAACTGGATCATATCCCAATGAATACCATCTATAAAATATGTCCTCTTGGATGAGGCCATCAATATGAGCCCAAACATGAAACCTCCACTTTAGGTTCATACGGAGCTTGGCTCCTATAGAATCCAGGTGATGCTGCAGCAGCAGCATGCAAATATTTACTGTTTATCTACGTCTTACTGGTTGTCGCAGTTAAAATGAGCCCAAACACGAAACCTCTGCTCTAAGTTGGTGAGGAGTTGGGTATCCTATTGATTACCAGGTGATGCTGCACCACCAGGTCAACTTTCCAATAATGTGTATATATTCATAAGTGTCTCGAACCAGGATGCAAAATATAAAACCCATCAAACGACTGCAAGTTGCTAATCGTCCTATCACGCACCAGATATTTCGTGATATTTCAGCAATGAGCAGGCTGATGATGATGAACTATAGCTAAGAACACTCACCGTCATGTCAGCTTTCAAACAAAAAGAACTAGATCAAAATCGGTCCACCCGTTTGGATGCTACGATGCCACAGACAGACAGACAGACAGACAGACAGACAGACAGACACGTCAAACTTATAACACCCCTCTTTTTGGTCGGGGGTTAAAAAATACATATTATTTTTATTTTACCTATAGTAGAAAATCATTGGAATAAACCACAATGACCATAATTATAAAGTGTACAATATTTTTTAATCACCGAAAAGTAAAGTAATAGGTGTTTACCAATATTTTTATCCTAAACAATTTCCCCGAATAATATTGCAATGAGATATTATATGTGCATTTTATTACAGCCGAAACGCAAAATTACCCGAATAACCATGCAATAGACAATGATGATCAGAGCTTGGCCTACTCCAGAACGATAAGTTGCGTTTTGCTTTATTAAAGAAAAACCTTTGGTGGCAATTAAATATTATTGAAATAGCAAGATGGGCAAAAAAATTAGCTTTCATTTGAGATATAAAAAGTCTTTGAAGCTTTTTTTTTAACGGAGTTATTAACAAAAATCAGTTTTTTGGCTCTCCTGAACATTTTCATTTTTTCGATTGTCCGGTTATTCGGTGGGGGCGTCGAAATGATTTAGCCATTCCAAGCATTCTATACATTATCATTATTGATTTCAAATTACATAATATTATAGCTTTTTCATACAATAGGCTACTTGACCTAATTTTTTTCTTCATGCTAATCGCTTCTTAATCATTAATTTTCACGAAATAAACTAATATTTTATTATTTTACACAGTAAAAACCCATAAAAATGTTGATTGAAAAATACGCCTTATAAATGGCGCCGAAAACACTGTCCGCCATAGTGTGACGTCATACTGTTTGTATTTTAGAGTCTCTTTATTTAACATTTTTTTATGTGCTAAATGTACGAGTCTTAAGGTGCCCAAAAATTATAAAAGAATTAAATAAGAAATTAGAAATCATTTGTAATGTTGAAAACTTTTGGAGAAAAGTTTTGGCCATTTCATTTCCCGTCTACAATAAATGGAGATAATATATAAAACTGGTGTTTTATTTGAATTACTCAAGAAAATATATTTTGCAAATCTTTCTAGGCTTATTCTTATTATTTATGTACAAATAAACTTACACATAACGAACGCGATAAATAAAAGATATTAAATTACGAACATGATGACGTCACATCCAAATCGGAAGTACCGCAAAAGCGTTTTAGTCAGTACAAATCATATTTTCATAAAATCATATTTTCAAATCGACTTTATTTATCAATCATAAGCTTTTATTTGATGATAAGGGTGAAATACGGTTTCCTAGGCCAAGTTCTACTAGAAATATGCATTTGTTCAATGAAATTGAATATAGGTCAAGTAGCCTATGGAACTAGTTTGAAATTGATTTCACTTTTAGCATTGATTTTATAAAGATGCGAACAAATCTCAGTTTAGTTCAGCAAACAATGGGAGAAACAGATGTGATAGACAAGACGATCGCGATATGAAAATAGTAGCCGGGTTATAAATGTTATAATGAGCGTTAATGTGACTCACACTTTTTATCGAGACCGGTAATTTTAATTGCTTGTAAGAGCGTTTTATAAGAGATAGTTATAAAAATGCTGTTGTAAAACATTATTAAATCAAAAATGCGCTATTTTTTACGCTTACTAGATTGATCCTTTCTCACGCAAAATGGAATCTTAACGACCGGTGCCGAGAAACCGATACAGTACATTCCATATTATACTACGAGTTAATCTTGTGTTGTACAAGATTGGCTCTATATAAACTTCTAGCAACACAGGCAAAATTCTAAGAAGGCATTGAATAATAAACAATCATAATTAAAGCGGCTAGAATGATGAACAACCGCTCTGGCTCATCAGATCCAAGGTTAAGCCAACAACGAAGACAAACTCCATGTTCCATATTATAGCAATAAATTACCTGTAAGGTAAACTGTCTAATATTAGTCCACAAACCCTGGACCACTCGCCAACCAGCGGACGCATGGAACGCTCAGTAGCCGCCGGTGCGCCCGTCGATATGGAAAGTGCGTTATTTATTTATTTGTGTCCTCCGCGCCGGTAGCATCGCACTCGATAGATCGTTTCCGCGTCGATAGATCGCTTTCGATCGATGCGTGCCACCCGCCTCATGGACATCGGCTGCTACGACAAAAACTCCGGCGAAGTGGAGTGCTACCTCGAAATACGTAAATATAATTCGGAGATTCGCATTGTGATTTGTATTTTTAGTTGGAATCGTGTTGTTTTTGGGTCGTGTAAACAGGCAGTCCGACTGTAGGTTAGTCTGTCAGCGCAGTCTGCGACTGCTGTCGGCTGGCGATATATTGCTGGATGCCGCGACTTCGCGCTAAACAAAATCTAGTATTGCCACAATTAAGAGCCTAAATTGCGTTAGTAAGCTTCATTGAAAACTGTTCAGAGTTTTTCCTGAACGAGACATACTAATCCAATTTAAACCTTTTACGTTTCTTTTACCAATACTATGCGGTCGGAACTCAGGTCAGTGAGTACTAGACGCGACAATGTGCCCAGTCGTAAGTACTATGTGTATGGTGAGATATAGCTAGTCAAGTCAAGTCCATAATGGGTATGTTCGTTTTAGATTGCGATACCGGCACCTCTTGCGCGATTACTATACAGATGCGTAAGTATTGCTACGGGCTAATGCCGCCGTTAAATGTTTAATTCAATGGAATTCATTTGATATAACACCAACTAAGTTATCTAAAGTTTCAAGTCGATTTACGTTTTAATCAACTTGAAATATTTTTATTATTTTTGTAACAAATAATTCTTCCTCTTGTCTAAGCAAAAATAAAAGATAGAAAGATAACTAATTGTAATATAACTTTTTTCAGCCAACCCTGAAGCCGTGGGGTGCGTGGAGCGGTTTGCGACATTTCTTTCCATTCTGCTCGTGATCATCACATTTCCGTTTTCACTGTTTGAATGTTTTAAGGTAGTCATCATTTTTATTTATTTATTTATTTTATATACTAAAAATAAATACATATTATTTTGTATTTTTGCAACACAAAAGCGATGGGTTATTTTATGAATTTCCAAAACAAACAAACCAGCTTTTATGATAATTTTCATCAGTTATTTTTCACAGTAGGTAATAATATACACTTTTCATGCACTTATTTCTACTTTTATTAATTTATTTTACTACAATTAGGTACATGTTATTATGTTTCACACGACCGGTTTCGATAACATCGTCGTCTGGATTCTGGTGTGATGATGAATGACTGATCTTATTTTTCAGGTCGTCCAAGAATTCGAACGTGCTGTAATATTTCGCCTCGGTAGGGTACGGAAGGGAGGTGCCAGAGGTCCAGGTCTATTCTTCGTGCTGCCTTGTATCGACACTTATAGAAAGGTCGACCTGCGAACCGTCTCCTTTGATGTTCCACCACAAGAGGTAAGCTTCCTATCTAATCTAAATAGTAAATGCTCAGGAAAAAGGTAACTAATTATCAATCTGTGGTAACAGCCTTATAGGATAATGGGCAAACACAGCGAAGAAGAATAATGTTTCATGACTCGGGTGACGGGTCTCTTGAGGAAAATGTCAGCAGAAAAATTTTGATTAAAACCTGATACTAGATTTGACTGATCTTAGATTTTCCATCAATAACCTCATTTAACTTTTAAGTTCATTTTAATATATTCTTACTCAGCAATTAAACGGAAGAACACATGGCCGTAAACAATGGTTTTGGCATTGGTATTGAAACAGTTAACCCAAATACCCCGCTTGTGTTCCGCGGTAATTGGCGTCGTAAAACGTCAATCATTATTAACGACGCGAATGTTTCCCGTCAACAATCGCCCGATTGTGCCCTGATCTTCTTTAAAAAGTTTTGCATCATCTAATCAGCATCACCCAACCAGTATTATCGAGCTTCCAGCCAGAAGCGAGTTCCCGTCACATGAGGGTCTTAGGACCACCACATGTTATAAAAAGTTCTGTATCACTAACGCTTCCAGAATTTGGAACTTCTAGAAGCGATTCTTGTTCTACATGAGGGTCGAGAAACACCACATCTGATAAAAGTTCTGTACCATCCACTCATCCACAGTTTTGTCTTTTTCATCTAATCCTCTGGTTCAAAGGTTGTCTGGAAGAAACTGCTGCTTTTACTAAGCAAGGCCTTTGTGTACTTTCTTCTTATTATTGATATTATTTTAAACTTTGTGTATGTAATTGATTATGCACAATAAAGTATACTTTCATTTTCATTTTATTTTCGTTTTGAACTTGTATATATGCGGCAAATTTCACGTACCATATTATGAGGGTCTAGGACTGTTACATCCGGGTCTAAAATAAACGCTCTCCTTTAATGTTATGAATGCTCCAACTTTTTAATTAGCAGGTCGGATGTCTGTCAGTACGAATATCGACGTTAATAACATTAAAATAAGATTCATATTAGCGCGCCTTGTACAGTGGCGGTTACGATGCTCGCCGCGTTCTTGATATGGCGAAAATGTATGAAAAAATTTGAGAAATTTTCTTATTTTTCTTATAACTGGAAAAGTTGTTTATTTTTATATAAAATTTTTAGCGGACTTTATAGAGGACTAAATAAGCAACAATTTTTTTGTATATTTATTTTCCTCAGTTCAGTGTATTTAGATATTAAGGTACCTAATCAGACCCCATTTATTCATATTTTGCGATTATTGTGATGGTTAAAACGTATTTTATGTGAAAATTTTGTATGCGGATATAGAATTTTTATGGTACAGTCGTGGAGATGAATATATTATCTTTCATTTGAAACCAAAATATCCTCGCAGTTTGACTCCTAATTCTTTAATAGGGTACCGGAAAATCGCTGATATTTGTAATAGCGTCCTTAAAATACATGGATTTTAAATTATCAGAATTATTTCTTTTTCAGAGGGAAGCCCTGGTTTGTATAATTACTTACTAAGGATTTCAGTGACGGCCTTAAAATAATATCCTGCCACTGGATTCTATTTGAAATAATATTATAAAAGTTTTCATAATGCGGTTTATTCTTGTTGGTTTAATTAATGCTTTCGTACCAGATATTTTTAGATTTCAATTAACGATATTAAAAATTATATTCAGGGTAAATGTTGTTTATTTGCGCCTGTCGATGTGACTCGCTAACAGACGCATCGCAGTTGTGACCTGATTCCGTCAGATCACGAGATCGATTCCCGTTTCTCTAAAATTATAGCACTCCAGATGTATGAAGACGCATTGAGATTAATTGATCAACATCGACATCGTTCCCCTGTTTCCCTTGTGACTCAATATTTACGGCTCAAATTTCGTAATCAGCGTTAGGGAAGTTCACAAGTATCGTGGAAGATTTTTTCTGGCCAGTATGTAGATATAATATTAAGTATATACCATTTCCTGAAGCGGAAAGACGGAGAAAATATCAAAAGCTTTTCCAGCAAGACTGCAGACTGCCAGAATATAAACTGATATTGTCCTGACTCCTGACCGTGTAGACTGGATTAAAAAATCCTAGAGAAAACCAAGAGAAAATTAATGACGAATTTACCGGCAAGGTCTTTATAAAATAATATAAATTTAAAGTAAATTTATTACTCTATGGTAATAACATGGACCAATCATGTAATAACATTTTTTTCAGGTTCTTACACGTGACTCGGTGACAGTGGCTGTGGATGCTGTGGTCTACTACAGAATAAAGGAACCACTAAATGCCGTAGTACGAGTAGCAGATTACAGGTACTTATTATATAGTTATATCTGAAACGAGCTTTTGCCCGCGGCTTCGCTCGCGTTAAGAAGTATTATTATATACAAACTTTCATCCCCTTTTTTAACCCCTTGGGGTGGGAATTTATCAAAATCCTTTCTTAGCGGATGCCTACGTCATAGCATCTACTTGCATGACAAATTTCAGCCCAATCCGTCCAGTGTTTGGGCTGTGCGTTGATAGATCACCATGTCAGTCAGTCACCTTTGAGTTTTATATTATATTATAATATTATATAGATATAGATGCTTAGTTCTTATTTCTCTAATTTTTCTCCTTTTTCTCTTCTCTTACTTCACTTAGTTCCAATTGACTAAGCTATATAGCTTGTGCAATCAATTGATAAATACACACACATACATAGATGGAGTATGGAGTATCTGTCAGTTTAGTTGCTGATAGCTTATCCGGCACTTATCAGGATGTGGTGAAACAGGCCCTAAATGATATAATCAAATGTAAGCAAGGATGTCGACGATCATTTTATCCCCATATTTTTCCAATATGCACCTATGAAATATGACCTACTTGTCTCTGTCTAACATATTAAAAAAGTCACAAACACCATTTGTAAAAGGCATTTAACAGGGTAATCTTTTATCAGTCTATAACAATGTTTTAGTTATGTTGTAAATAAGAGTAAAACACGATTTCAGTGCGTCAACGCGGCTGCTAGCTGCGACGACACTACGGAATGTACTCGGCATGAGGGACTTGGCTCAGCTCCTGTCAGACAGGGAGGCCATCAGCCACATGATGCAGGCCAACCTGGACGAGGCCACTGACCCCTGGGGGGTGGAAGTGGAGAGAGTGGAAATGTAAGATATTTTAAGGGTCTTTTTACTTTTTTGACCTACAGAGTTTTCTCAACAAAGTTTAGTTTATCGGCATGACGCTTCTCCTCTGAGATTTTATTAAAAGGTTTGTGGGAAATTTTGACGAATCTGGATCTACAGGATACAGTAGCTAGGTTTATGAAAAAATAGCCTTTATTCCAGAGATGAGAGATATTATGCTAAAGTCTCTCAAGGAGTTTCATTCATCTTGATTCTGTAAAGCAGTCACCAGTATAGCTGATATGATCCCATTTTTAAAAAGCCAATCTATTTAATATTGTTTACTATCAATCAAATTTTCGACGATCATCCGCCTAAATCCCATTTAAGTCCAAAATACCTAACTTACAAATAATATTCAAATACATACATAATATTATGTAACATAATAATATAATAATATTTACTAGAAATCTAAAATCTAACATCTAAAAATATACATATTATGTTATATTATTATGTTCACCTAATTCTGTGGACTGTGATATTCTGCCTATATTCTAAATAACATACAACAAATACAAATACAAATCTTTATTTTCCATAAATTAATTGACAATGTTTTTAAACAAGTGGCAGTCCCCCAAACTAGGCGCAGCCTGTGCTATGGGGGAATTCTTACCGAATAACAATAAAAAGAGTGCAAATATCAACAAAAAACAGACGAAATTAACAAATAATAATAATACTTAATATAATCTTAATACCACAATACCACAACAAAAATTTAAAACCTTAGGATAAATTATTATATTCTTTTACTTACTAACAATAATGAAGTGTGTAGGTGTGTAGGAAAGTGCGTGTGTAATAATATTATTGTGTGTGTGTGTGTGTATGTGTGTGTGAAACATACTCTACACACAGAGTAGAGTATGTCTTAAGAGTTATTTGTACACTTTAATTAAATTTTCTGTTTCCATGTATGACCAGGTTAGTATGGATTTAGATAGTATTTTTTTAGCCTTTTGTACTGAATACTGCTTTAATCAAAATATATTTTTAGCAAAGACGTCCGTCTGCCTGTACAATTACAACGAGCAATGGCGGCGGAGGCGGAAGCGGACAGAGAGGCGCGAGCCAAGATCATTGCTGCTGAGGGAGAGATTAAGGCGTCAAAAGCGTTGAAAGAAGCGTCACTTGTCATGATCGATAACCCTATGGCTTTACAGGTAAGAATAGTCGCCTGAGCTAATTAATACAAGTGATAAAACAATTACAATTGTTTTGTGGGACTTTTTCACCACTTCCTGATAAGTGACGGTTAGGCTATCCACCACTTAACTTGACAGATGAAGTATCGACAATCTGTCAATAACCTATCCGGCACTTTATCAGGAAGTGGTACAACAATCCCATAATATTGTTAATACTGACTGCTCAATTACTACAAGGAATTTTCTTACATAGTTGAATTTTCAGTTTTAAAAATATTATTTAATGCCCGTATTCACTTTGATTAGTAACAAGTACAAGTTATTAGTGCAGGTGATTAGTAATCAGGAAAAAGTATGTGTGGAAAGCGACTGATTAGTGCAAAGCCTTCAATTTCTCCTAATCACTAATCACTTGCACTAATCAAAGTGAATACAGACCCATTATGTGACTAGCATGGTTTAAAGTTAGAGGGTTTACTCAAAGGGCTTTTTAATAGCTTTAATTCTAGCTATCTACGGGTCTTCCACTAACATCATTTTCCCTTATATTTCGTTATTTATATTATATTTTGTACCCTGGTACAAATACTATAGTATATAGGTACTACATAGATAGTACCTGTACTATTTTTTTTTCTAGCTTAAGCTTTATCAAAAGGTTGCTATCTAACCAGCGCTTAATATTTTGACAAGACCTCAATTTTGAGAGCGAGACTTGAGATTGAAGAATTCTAAAATTGTCTCTTACAGCTCCGTTACCTTCAGTCTCTCAACACGATATCAGCGGAGAAGAACTCCACGATAATATTCCCGTTCCCCATGGATTTCCTCAAGAGTTTCATGAGTATGCCAGGAACCAGTGTTCCACCATCTCCTGCACTGCCTATTTAAGTACCATTGAAGAAATTGATTCATAGGCAGTTGACGGGCCTATATCAATTGGTCGGATAATGTCAATTCAATGTTAGCTGTGATCTGTCGGATGGGTTTGACATATCGCGACCAAATTACGTAGGTCCGCCATCTGCCTATGAATCAACTTCTGTGATAGTACCAAAGACAATATTTTTAATAAGTTTGCGTAGCTTTAAATTGTTGATGTTTTAGTTACGTTGTTAAAAATTGAAACAATTTTGTAAATATTTTATGAGTGGTGAAAATTTTACGCATTTATTCTAGTCATACTGGCACAAAAATATTATTATTGTACTTTAATTATGTTTCTTTAATGTTGTCTTAAAAGCGTGAAAAGCCTAATGTAGAGTTATCTATATTACATAATATTTACTCCTAGACATAATATGACAAAGCTAAAATTGCATAATCATTGACAGGCGTACTCACCTGAAAATTAAAATATTGCTGCATCGTCAATTCACGACACACAACGACTGAATAGTGAAGTGTGAACCGACCCAAAAGCAAAGTATACATATTTGCGAGAACCATCGAGATGTGGGGTTCCCAAACTTTTTTGTCTACCGAGTACCGCCCCCTTTGAGAACTAATTATGTTTTAGCGCCACCTTGTTTCAATTTAAAATGCATCCAGATGAAATATATCACCCCCCAAGCCTCTACATAACGCCCCCATTTTTTTCTGGGTCCCACACCGCCCCCTTTAAAGCTTCAGCGCCCATAAGGGGGCGTTATCGCCCACTTTGGGAAAGACTGGTAGATCAACCTGCGGCCGCCGAGACTTTATCAGTGGCCCGCGTGATGTTCAACCATTTTGAAATTCACACCCACCGGTAAAATAAGTCGTCGTGAAAATCATAGAAAATTTTCCGCCTTTAAGTCGCTAATTTTGAAGAACGTCTCATTTTAGTTGCGTACACTAAGACCAGATGTTTTTGTCGTCCGTATAAAAAAGTTGAATACCACTGATCTATCCTAGGATATAAAAATCATATTTTACTTATATATTTTTTAACAATTTATTCAATATTTTACGTGGTATAAAATAAATAAGTCACTAACAAGCACTACAGACTAGTAATCTCTGTCGTCGTCCTCATGTCGCCTGTGGTGGGAGTGGTGGGCTGGGCGCGGCGCATGCGCGGGCGCATGGCCTGGCTGCTTGTGGACTGTGGCCTGGAATAAAACACCCAATTAATTATTGTCACTTTAGCTGCCGCACTCAAAGTGGAAATGAGTGTTCTACTCTTAAATGTTATTAAACATAAGCTTCATACATTATCTATCAAACTCTTCATCAAATCGAAGGTTAATCATAATATCTAATTAAATATCACTGAGTTCGGCGGTAACAGTTTAAGCTTCAGAAAATCCAATTATTGATGATTATTCCTAGTATTTTGAAACATAAAAGGTGCAATAATGAGGAAGACTGCCAAGTGCCAACAATGGCTAACCTATGCTAGCCAAATCGGTAAGAAAACCACTTTCAGAATTTCTGAACTGATTTATGACAGTCTTTTTAGCAATGCTGTGACCAGGAAGATAACCTGAACAATGAAGTACCTATTTCCGAATTTACAAGAAAACCTGGAGCTAACGAGAGGTTGTGCGAAGAAGCTATCATGCCCAGACACGAATATGGAAAAATTAATACTTAAATTATTATTATAGCAAATTTCAGGTGAGGTGAGGACCTACACTGCGAACACAACTGAAGACGCAACTACATACCCTGTAGAGCAACGTTATTTTTTCCCGCTGAATAATAATTTTAGTTGTGACCCGCGACACAAAGATAATATCATGTTTGTGACCCGAATGAAAAAAAAGTTGAGTACCGCTGCTGTAGAGTTTTTCATCATAGTAGATTTTTTAATTAGACACAGCACATTTTAAAAGCCATGACATCACCCTACATCACCTACTGTGCTATGATGAATATTATGAGCGAGCACATAATAATGATAGCATATTAATTATAAGCAACAGATTTTCCGCACGATTGATAACCCTTATCATCAAATTATTTTTTTACAAGCTTAACGTTTTTACTTGATCATGGATTTACAAACGACCGGAATCGATAAATTAATTTAATGTATACTTAACGTATTGTTAATACAATATTAATAAGTTGATTGCTTAATAGTTAATAGTATTAACTACAGCAAAGAGAAACTTTTACGTGAAATTAGGTCATACGGAAAATACTAGATAAATTCATCAAATAAAAAAGAAACGATATTAAATAAACGTAATATTTACTACACCTAAAGGTGAAAAGGCAAAAGGTAGGTCTTACGAGTTTTGTATAGGTCTACCAGAATCTGATGGCAACAAATGGAAAAAAGAAATTGACGCTACTAATACTGGGGACATTGGAGCAAAACGTTTTATACTTTTTTTTCCTTATAGCGGCTGATTAATTGTGTTACACATGCAAATGTAAAAAATATCCAATGATCAAGGATATTTTTTGAAAATCTCACATTCACCATAAGATCCTGGTAGACCGTATTTCTGACATTTAGACGTAATCAAAATCGGCAGTCTATGTTCTTCCTACTTGAATAACTTGAGGGCCCCACAAATACGGGAAGCACATTACGAGTCCGGTATGATTGGCTTACGACAGTTGGACTGGATGGACTGGCCTCTCCGTGTTTAGGCCTTAATTATACCACTCCCAAGTTATATCCGAATCGACCCAGTAACATCATAGCGTAACAAAAGAGAACATATAAATGCAATCAAATCTTTCGTAGAGGAATAGCATAAGTACCTGGAATCCGTTCTTCGGGTCAGCGGTATACTTTACCAGGCGCAAGGAACCGTCAGGCTCAACCAAGGAGTACTCTCCTCTCACCACGTCACCATCCCGCTGCTCTTTGTGGTTCTGCTGGTTGCCACTGTGAGGATCTTGTACTCCGTAGGCGTAGTGATAGTCAGGTTTCGCCTGGAAATTTAAAGTTGAGCTACATTATGTACCAACTTTTGGGTGAAGTTAGTTCAGAACTGATTTTGCTGACAACTCTGCATTTTTTTTTATTTTGATACTCTTAGACCGGTATAAATAGTCAGTACTCAAGATGCATCTCGGTCTCAAGACACGGTTCAGGCTCTGTGATTGGTTGGCTGTCAAAATTTGGACCAATCATAGAGCCGAATCTCGTATTGAGACCGAGATGCATCTTGAGTACTGACTATTTATACCGGCCTTAACTGCTAAGTCGCTTCTCAGGACATTGGCTTATCTTGGATTACATTGCTTGATTGACTTCTTAAAAAGTGTGCAATCCAAAACATCCAGCAAAAATACTTACAACATAATCCACAGTCTTCAGTCTATCGTACTTGGCTGTCTCCGGATGGATCTTGCCCAACTTGTGGTCGTACCCGTAGTCTGCGTGCTGCTGGGCCGGTAAACCTTCAGCGGCAGGGACCTGGACCTCAAAGATTTTGCCGCTCACTGGTCCAGAGAAGCGGTTGTAGGAGTAGCCACCAGGAGCATGACCGCCTAGAGCCAGCGCTAGAGACGCCAGGAGAGATAGTGTCTGAAAAGTAAAGGGTATCTTAAGAACATTTATGTTCTATTTTAGCAACATTATAGCAACGAAGAAGATACAGGTGCACTTTTCCGAATATTGTTTGCATTAGACCAGTTTTTAACGCGATTCCTTGTAAATGTTCCTACAGGTTCATGTTTGTTTCTTACAACCGATTGTTTGTACTGAATCGGATTCTGTGTAGCTAATCTAACCTAATTCATAAACCAGAACCTTTACTATTGGAATTAGATTAAAAAACGAAGAGAGTTCCGTTGTCATTGAAACGGAAAGCAACCTTCACGGTCAGTCGACACAGTTTGCTCAGCGGTGGCCATGAAAATAAGAGATCTCGCACGGAACAGAATTCAAATAATTCTTGTGACATTGGCTTCTTTAATATTAAAGTAATAAATTGATAACATATTTTTTTTAAATTACTACAGCAATTTCCAGTTATTAGCCAGAAACAATAATATTTAACTTTAGCGTCTAAAACATGGGCGTACCCAGGATTTCAGCTAGAGGGGGCAGCCGGCAGCATACCAGTTTCGAGAAGGTAATCGCTGGTATATTGAAACAAAAAATTATCAAAAGTGACTTTTATTTTATCTCACTGAAAAGTTATATTTTTGTTTTCAACGCTTCATTTTTCGCTGAGTAGGTAACACGTTTTTAATTCCCACTTGCCAGGAAAATTGTCATTTTTTTCTGCCCTCTGTACCTACCTTTTTTTAACGGGCAAAAGGCCGGTGGGCCGGTTGGCCACGGGCATGCCCAGGTAGGGGCATGTGTGGTGACTGGTGACATATGCCCCTACCTGGGTACGCCCATGGTCTTGAAACAATATTCTTGCTTGCGTATCCCGTATATCCGATCTCTATGATGTTATTAATTTCATTTACATAACTACACAGGTACCTAAATATTTTTTGTCTTAAACTACTTATCAGAATATACCTATAAACCTGATATACCTATTAATCAGAGCAATAACCTTTTGACCCAGATTCAATAAAGGACTACTTTTAAACTTTTTTGTCTCACTTTTTTTTTATTTATTTGGATACAAAAACAGTGTTAAATAGTAAATCTATGTACTTTTAAACTTCCGATGTATTATAATAAATGCTAACGATATATTATAAGAAATACAAAAATAAAAAAAAATACCTTAAAAACAAATGCCATGTTGTGTTGGTTCACTTAACTTGACTGATGTTTGTTTCAGCACAATAGTGGTTTTATAGCGGAGCTGAGGAAAGTATCAGCAATCGTGCTATCTGTTGCAGCAAGTATTCTCAATATTAGGCTCGTAGGCCGTTTGTTGCGTATTCGTAGAGGTCAGGATAACTTCACAATGCAATTTGCGACAATATTTGTTTAGTAAACTATGATTAAGAGAACATTCTAGAATTTAAACAAGTTTAAAAAACAGATCAAACTCTATTCGCCTGGTTGGATGCTACGATGCCACGAACAGATACCCAACATAGACATTCAAATTTATAGCACCCAGCGGCCAGCCCCTCGGTTTTCATTGGGAGTTAACTTTACCCTAATTTTTCTATTACGAATAACAGAATAATATTATAATATCATTGCGAGTATACCTACAGTCAAGTATAAGAAGTTTAACGTCACCCAAGGACCTTGTTATTTTTATAGGAAGCGATAAAAACTACCGAAAACGCAGTGGCAAAGATGCAATAGGTATAGGAAAATACTTAAACAGGGTATAACAAAACAAAGTGATAGTACCTTAAGCTGTCTACACACGAGCCGCCGGGCCCGGCGGCATAACCCGGCGGGCAAGGCCGGCAGCCTCATTTTGAAACAAGCTTGCCGGCGGCACACCAAATCCGCCGGGCCGGCGCGGCGGCCTGCGCCCGTTGCGAATAATTGCACATTCAGTAGCCGCCGGGTTTTACCCGCCTGCACCGGGTTCGTGCCGCCGCCGGGCCGGCGTCCGAATTGCAACATTCAGAAGCCGCCGGGTTTGCCCGCCGGCATTAACCCGCCGGGTTCGTGCCGAACCCTCGAAATTTTCATACATTCATTTTCTCATACGAAAATATTTAACATGTTTGAGTTATTTTTCAGCTTAAGGGTCCGGGGTACCCTCGAAATTTTCATACATTCTTAATACCAAAATCATTTTCTCATACGAAAATATTTAACATGTTTGAGTTATTTTTCAGCTTAAGGGCCCGGGGTACCCTCGAAATTTTCATACATTCTTAATACCAAAATCATTTTCTCATACGAAAATATTTAACATGTTTGAGTTATTTTTCAGCTTAAGATAGTAATTACCTAGGGTCCTGAACATTTTTTTTTTACAAAATATTTAAATACTAAAAAAAATTTTTTGTTTAAATATTTTTTAGTAAATTTACTACTAAGTAAATATTTAAACACCAAAAAATAGACAAAAACACTAAAAAATATATAAATAAATAGTAAATTTACTAAAAAATATATAAATAAATAGTAAATTTACTACAAAATATTTAAACTTTAAAAAATATTTTTTATTATTTAAATATTTTGTAGTAAATTTACTATTTATTTATATATTTTTTAGTGTTTTGTCTATTTTTTGGTGTTTAAATATTTAGTAGTAAATTTACTAAAAAATATTTAAACACAAACATTATTTTTTTAGTAAGTATTTAAATATTTTGTAAAAAAAATTTGTTCAGGACCCTAGGTAATTACTATCTTAAGCTGAAAAATAACTCAAACATGTTAAATATTTTCGTATGAGAAAATGATTTTGGTATTAAGAATGTATGAAAATTTCGAGGGTACCCCGGGCCCTTAAGGGTAAGTACTAAGTACATAATATAAACATTAAACACCCTCAATTTCCAAAAGCTCAATCTTTATCCTATTTTCTTCGGGATAACAGTAGGAATCTCGTCTCCCCGAAAAGCAGATGCTACTATGCAAATTACATTCATCATCATCATCATCACCATAATATTATGCCATATTACATATATACCATCATACCATATTATACCTACCATGCAACGTCCCATGATTATAGAGACTATTAAATTGGTATGTTTCAGTCTTTTAGGCCGGTAATAGTGTGATACTGTGATTGGTCCAAATTTTGACAAGCATCCAATCACAGAGCCTGAACCATGTCTTGAGACCGAGATGCATCTTGAGTACCTACTGACTATTTATACCATAGACTTATAATATTTTATACCGGCCTTAGATCGAGACTCGAGTTTGTCAAACAATTTTAAAAAATCTACACTGATAAAACGTCCGATTTAAAAAATTATTTCAGTGTTAGAAATTAGAAAGCTCATTTATCGAGGAAGTATGTAATTATATATTATACTTCCTCGATAATTAATGAGCTTTATATTATAATTTATATTATCACGCTAAGAAACAGAGGAAAATGTGGAAAAACCCGGGAAAATTATTAGAAAGGGTTATTATCTCACGAACTACTGGAGCATTTCTGATATTATTATTTGGCACAGATATAAACTACACCACGTGAAGGGACTTAAGCTTTTTTCTGCGGGAAAATGTATGGTTTTCGTAAAATTCCTAATTTACGCGGGCGAAGCCGCGCGGGACGTCTAGTTATTAATACAGAGCAAAAAAGGCCAAAAAAATCACGTTTGTTGTATGGCAGCCCCCCTTTAGTATTAATATTATTTTGTTTTTAGTATTTGTTGTTATCATAGACTTATAATATACTGTCGTAGGTTTATGGTTGTTATAGCAGCAACAGATAATATTATATACACAATCTGTGAAAATTACAAATCTCTAGCTATTAGTACCATTCTTGAGTTACAGCCTGGAAACAGACAGACAACGAAGTCTTAGTAATAGGGTCCCGTTGTTACTCTTTATAATTATATCCGTCTATAACAGTGCCTTTAACTTGATATACCTACCTATTTTGCTTGAAAGACGAGAACAAAGACATTCTGGGAGTTCGGGAATGTGAAAGAGTGATTTTGTGTTTTTGTATTTTTTTCCTAAAATTGTGTTAACTGGGTTTTTAATGTGTAATATTGGTAGAATATTAACCATTAGATATTCGATATCGTGCACAAGTGTAGGAAAGTGATGCAATATCCAGAAACGTGCTATTTTTTGTTCCCTCCAAAACTCGCATCGAAAGTTTCAGTACATAAAGCGTCTACCACTTTATTGAATCGACTGACTTGACTCTTTGACTGTATTGACTTTTACTTATACTTTGACTTGACTTTGGACCTGACGAAATAGAAAAACGACGCCAAGATACAAGAATATTGTTTTCCCGCCATTACTTGACACTGGCCATGGTTTTATAGCCGAAGTGCCATAATAAGAAAAAAAAGACATTCTGTCAATTAATGTCAGTTGTCACTGTCACAATAATATAGAAATCAGAAATGCTGAAATCCCATGAAATCTGAATGCAAATTTTTGTTGATCAATAATTCAAAAATTTCGACGCCTATTTTAACTGGATAATTAAAAATATATTATTAAAAAGCATTTAGATCATAATACTTAAAATGAGCCCGAAAAAGAAGAAGCCTAAGTTACTGCCTGTGCCGCTCCAGGTTAAAAGAGAGAATGATATCGAGGAGTCCATGAACAAACGGCGCAAACTAAATTCTAGCCCTACTTCAGATATAGCATCTCTCAAAAGGAAAAACTTTGTAAAGGCATGTGAAAAAGTTTCTTGTTTCGCATACCTCAATTATGCTGAACGTTTTCAATTAATCAGCTTACCAGATTGCATTCAAAGCAGTTGCTGCAAGCATCAGGATTTTAAACAGAGTGTAAGTAAATAAACTTTACATAATCAGAAAGCTATTATACTGACTATCCCAATTCCCATCTTAAATATATTGTTTGAATCAGTTTAACAACAATAATTAATTCAATTATTTTATAATTTTACTATTCTTTGTTTAACTGATAAAAAGAAGGAACCTTTACATACTTTATCTTAATTCTTAGTATTTTTTCTTTCCAGTCTAAAATTAAACAAGTGCCTTCACATGCTGAAGAGTCATTTAAAATTGAGATGAAGACAAATATGTGGTGTGATGCTTTGGAGGTGTGTAGATTGTGCATCACACCCACTCAGTATTTGTCATCAGACATTTTGAAAGATGTTGTTGAAATAATTCTGGTTTGTATAACTTTTTATTTACATTTTATTACTTACTTCAAAAATACAATGATTAAAGTGATAATAAAATTATACTTTTAAAAATGTTTGGTTATCATAATAATACTCCCGCAACGTGGTTAAAAGACTGAAAAGAAACCACTTATTTAACTAATTAGAGTATGAAGCACTGGCTTCAGATCCTCTTAAACGCCATTCAATCATTCAAAACATCTAATCATAGTCTGGCGACTGATTGTAGATCGAATACAAGGAAAAAAAAAAAACATAATAATACATACACAAACACCAATCTAGACACATCAGTCTCAAGCAACTTTATGGAAGCAGGTGCCATGTTCATTTCAGCGTGTTCTTATTTATATTCATTAGTTTTATTTATGATTTCAGAATGCCCATGAAGACAATTCGGGTGAATATCCCATATCCAACCTCATTAGCCAATGCCAACAAATACTAACTTTGAACTTCAGCACTCATCCTCCATGTCTTATGAAAACTATGAGGAAATGCTACAACAACTTCCTTACTACATCTATGGATTTAAAAGGAAACACATTCACAAACAGATCACAATTTGAATGTGATAAAGGTATTGTTAAGTACTGCATGAACAGATTAGAATATGAAATAAGTGAGGACAGCAAAGACGCACCTCTAGTTGACAAAAATGAAAACATTCCCGAGGAAATGAAGCAAACTGTCAAAGGTTTACATTGGCAGAAGGAAAAGTTAGAAATATTTGAAGTTTTAGAGCGACCGGAAAGAATAGAAAGACTTATGGCAGTGCTCTTTAGTGTTATAGAGCTGCTGCAGTGTGATTTGGCCATTTGGCATTCAAGGTGGGTTGGATTTAAATTAATTTTGTCACTCTTTTATCATTTATGTGAGTAGTACATTTTTACTAGGACTCAAAGTTTCTCAAAACATACCATATCAAGTTAAATCAATGTGCAGCAGTTTTTATTATGGCTGTAACTGAAGTACTTATTAGTAACAATAAGATTTTGTCAACTTTTGTAAAGGATTTTGTATTTTCAGATACACTAACAATTTAGGTTCTCACATTATGAGGTCACATAAGCCACTCATGGCTTATGTGCTATGGGCTAACAATGTGTTGTATACAGGAGCAGTTAATAATAATTGCAGGCAAATACTCAAGCTCTTCATGTATTTCATACATTTAAAATATCCTGAGGAGCACATTAGGACCATGCAGGTAATATTCTGCTATAATCTCTGTTTCATAGCAAGTAAAAATAATATGAGGGCAAAACGTTGTAGTCTGTAGATTTTTGTCCTTTGATTTTGATTTTTTTTTGTTGTTGTGAGTAAAATACTATTAAAAACACAGCAAACAGTGATATTCATTATTCATTACTTATTCACTCTTTAAGAAATGAAATTGTTTTTTCTAAATTGGTTAAAAATTAATGCTTCTATAACAAAACTACATACTATATTAATTATTATTGTAATGATTTTTAAATGCTCATTTTTTCTTTCAGCTCTGGCTCAATACCATGATACAAACTTTTTACATTTGTGAAACTAATTCAAACACTGACTATCCGAATACTGGGAAATATTGCACAGCTTTTGCTAATGAGTTCTATAAACTATTATCAGGTAACATTTATTTATTTATTATGCTGTGATAACTTTTTGTATTCCATAAAAAATGAGTGTTAATTTAACAATTTGTTTGGAATTTTTCAGAGTTGCCTCCAGAATCAAGAATAAGGATATTAGAAAGAGTTGAACCTTCCTTTATGCAGTACTTAATTGGGATTGTTCACACTCAATCTCTTTTATCATCACAAGATTGTAATATAATTAGAATTATTATAGATGTCCTCAACAAGTCACAGTGGACAGAGTTTCCTCAAAGTAATGCAGATCTCAAATTAAGAAAGACGTTTTGTGTAAGAAATATCAAACGTAATAAATTCTTGAAGTTTTTGTCAAACAAATGCAAAGAGACAAGAAGGCAGAAAATAGAAGCATGTTACTCATACTCAAAATATACACCATGCATGTTTAGTAGCCAGGTTGATCAGAACTATGTCATGTGTGTTTTATCCATTACCTTTCGAGCATATTTAGATGCGTATAGCGTTGAAAATGTACAAGAAACACTGGATAAATTAAACAAAGAAATAATGAGTACTGCTCCAGATTATGATACTATGGAATTGACTTCCTACACTGCAACAGAAAACTTCATTAAAACTTATAGGCAGATATATCAACTATTAAAGGAATTAATAATTTTACTGAATAAGTATCGTGATAAAGACCAATATCATCAGATACTACAATTTTTCGAAAATATCCCTTTGCTAGGTTTGTAATGACTTCATTTGTTGCAACTTGCACAAGTTAAACTTGTTGATTTTTGTTGTTACGGTATTGAATATTATACAATAATGTCATCTAATATCATGCTATTAGAGTTCTTTAGTAAATATAAGAAACCCTTCTAATTTTGTCCTGTACATGCTTTTGGTTATTTTTTTAATACTAAATACAACCTCAGTTGTATTTAGTGCGTCGATAGATATAGATAAAAGACCTGTAGATCAAGATTTAATACAGGGTGCAATTAAACCTTCCTGCCAAATTTTGATAAAAGTGATCCTTGTTAAAAATAAAAATACTTACACGTATTTTTTTTTTTCATAATCACTCAGTACTAAAATGTTAAGAAATAGCTTCCGAAAGTTATCCTAAAAAATACTACAATAATTATTATGAATAATGGACACGTCGCGTCGCCCGCGCGTGCGACGCGGCGCGGCGTGACGTGCCCCCGCGCACGCGCCTCCCTACGCGTCACCCCTGGCCCTGCTTATAGTTTATACTCACTGCTGCGAGTGACCGTTCTGCAACGAATGGGATAAAATATATTGTCATTAAAAAATAATAACAACCAATTTTTTTTGTTGAATGGACTCCTAATGATACATAGGTACCTAAGTCCTGGAAAAAATTTGGCAGGAAGGTTTAATTGCACCCTGTATACATTTTAAAAGCTTTTTAAGTCTATTTTTTATTCTTGATTAGGATGCTTTTAAAATTTGTTCATTAGTATTCTCTACACTTAGGTATAAATACCATACAATATACATGATATAAGTACATACTTTGTAAAAATGTGCCTTTTTCAATTTTAAGGCTTAAAAGTTAAACTATATTAAACTGCATCAGTTTGTGATTGTAAGAATTACGCCTATTTTTATATTTTTTTAATAAACCTTAACAATATTGTGTTTGGTGATATGTTTTTTTATTCCTTACCAATTAGCAATATATTCCAAAAATAAGGATGATGATTAGTGCATGAATTTAACTTCTGTAGTGGAACAAAATAAGAATTACTTATGTACTATTAGAGAAGTTGATTCCTAAGCAGATGGAGGACCTAAGTAATCTTCTGTAGTAGAACAAAATAAGAATTACTTATATACTATCGGAGATGTTGATTCCTAGGCAGAAAATCCAGACCTAAGTAATTAAATTATCATAGCATAACATTGAATTGACATAAGCCGACCAAACGACACAGGTCTGTCATCTGCATAGGAATCAATTTCCTTGGGTATTCATGTTTCTAAATTATAACAAAATCATAACATTAAATTATTTATTAGTACAACTATAGCTTTACAATATTTCTAATATTTGGGGACATAGTGACCTCGTGACTTCCTTGACCGTTTTGCTTTTTCTATATCTACATTAGGGTACTCAGCTTTCAGTTTTTCCATGTCCATGTTAGGGAATCTCTTGATTAACTGTATAACGTGATTCATGTCACGGTTCCTTGCTTTCCTTACTTCGTTGTGTTGTTTTTCTCTATAAAGCCTGTAGAACTTCTTAATAGCCATACTATTAAACAGCCCATGATCTAAATAGGACTGTACCCAACGAGTATTCATAAACCTAGGAATATGGTACTCTTTCTTTTCATATTTCTCTGGCAATCCGACCAAATTAACTACATCTTCGACAGGTCTCTCTCCAGTTTCCCCTGTTTCTAATTGATAGTAGGCAACGTTTCTTTCGCGAACGACTTTTTCGATGTTGTCCATCGATTCTTTTACTTTATCGATTCTTTCGGGATTTGGAAACAGATTCATTTTTTCGTAGCATTCATGCTCCATCGTCAACAGCATATTTCGTTCTTTTAACAATACATACCACAACTTATGCAAGTCTGTGTTAGACTTTATTCTTAACTCATCCAGCTTCCACGCTCGACCTACTCGAATATTTGTTTCATTCCAGTTCTTTTTTATATCAAAAAATTCCATCAAGTCATTCCGAACGTTTGTTGTGTGTAAGCTTTTGGTCGCTCCACAAGCTCGTACAACGTTACTTGGAAAATATTTCATAGTTTTAATATTTCTTATTGCTTTGAGAAATATTGAATTCATTTTAAAAGCGCAATAAACGTAATTCGAATTCTAATTTCTAACCAAAAAATAAATAGGTACACCGTATGTACATCTACTATTCTAAGCTTGTAATTCTTTTTCTTCTTTGACATATGACATTACGCAATAAACAATTTGACAGTACTTTTTTTTATTAGAGTCTGGCCAACAATTAAAGGCTGTCCACGGCTTTTTTGCAAAACTTTGATATGGTAACACTTTTTGCCTGTCAGTGTTTGTACGAAAAGGTCTTGAATCTTGATGCTTTAAACATTATTTTGAACGATTTTAATTAATTATTATTGTAGTTCATTCTTTTCAGAAAGTGTTGAAAATTTGGAAATAAAATGGCGGAAATTGTTGGTTCACTTGAAAGCTTTGAAAAGAATTTCGACTACGAATCAGGATGATTCATAGTCGAAATCGTATTCCATCTGATGTGTCTCATTTATTATAATAAAAATGATTTTTCAATAACCCTGCCTTCTTACCAAACTCAATAAAATATGAAGTATTTTTCACACTATACTTAGGTAATATAAAACGCTGTCCCAATGACGTACAATTTTAAAGTCGGTTTTATCTTATTAAAATACTATCAATATTAGTTTATTAATATACCGTACTAAACATATAGACCAGAAATATATATTATAGCTGAGTGTGTGGTCACGCGAAAATTGTATAGAAAATAATATTATATAGTAATATGCCTAGCTATGAATATATTATTATACATTATAGCTAAGTCTGTGACGGCCTTTATTGTTTTTTTTTTAAATCATGATTTCTGCAAAGGAGGAGAAGAATAAATGTCACTTTTGACATCAATGCTCGTGCCTAATCGTGCTTTCATTTTCCAAAATTTGAGACGTCAAAAATATAATCAAAAATAATTCAAGAACTTTAGTAAAAAAGTCTTTGATCCATCAGAAATTGGAGTTGTATCTATACAAAAGTTTAGTTTATTGTTAGTGAAACAGTTTGATGTGATAAATAAACATTTGGTGTGGCTCAAGCAACTAGTGTCAGAATAATAGGTATTCAAATGACTTTGAAAGACTAGAAAAAACTGGAGTCTTGTGTGGTTTATGATAGCTTCCCGGAATACCTGTTTACGTCGCTGGGTCTCCCTAAAAGGTACTAGCAAATGCGAGATATTTCTATACATAATATTCATATCAAATGTAAGTTTTTTATGAATTTTGTTTACTTACAGATTGTTTTTAAAACCCAATAATAATAGACTTTATAGTAACTTCTTATAGCATACACAAAACTATAATTATAATAGTAGATACCTGTTGCATAATATAATATAATAGTACTCCGTTCATTAATTCTTTCTAATAACATCACAATGAATGACAATAAATAGGTCCAATATTGTAGTGTAGACGTGATGCATCACTTTTTAAAACGTATTGCTGAGATTTAAGACTAAAGAGTAAAGAATATCAGAGTTGGTGACTGTATATCTTATTGTTAATTTTGATAGAAAATAATTACTCCACCGAAATACAAGAAAAGGCCAAAATTTTTTCATAATAAAAAAGTGCAATGTTTACTGTGTGAAGCGAAGTGTGAAGTGAAGAACTACTACTACTAACTGGGGGGGCAGCATACCTGTTTCCAGGTGGTCGCTGGTATATTGAAACAAAAAATCATCAAAATTGACTTTTATTTTATCTGACTTTATTTAATCTGAGTAGGTAATACGTTTTTAATTCCCACTTGCCAGGGGGGGGGGGGGGAGCTGCCCCTACCTGGGTACGCCCATGGATATGCCATTGCTATAATATTGTCAATCTGTTAGAAACTCAGAGGAAAAAATATAACAGACAATAAAGTACACTATAATAATATGGCCTAGTTACTAGTGAGTCATGTTTGATGTGACAAATAATAAACAACATGTTGGGATTATCCATAATATAATATAATTTATGTCAAAGTTCAATTTTTTTATATAATTTAATTGTTTGATTTAGACTCAAGAAAATCAGATCCCGTCTAAGTAATTGTGTGTCTACACAAGTCTGTTTTTATATCTGCTCATTATAATTTTGTTAACTGGGTCATTTTCATTTTGTGCGTTATTTGGTATCGCTTCACAAATCATGGGTTTTTTATTCTTATGGCTAGATATTACGTATTAGAGTGTGCTATTGTTAGTCCTTGCGCTTAAATACCTTTAGATACTAAAAAAAGCACATCTGAAAAATTCAGCGTCCACGTCCGTGACAACCTATCCACGCTCGTGACTAAATAACATTTATGTAAAGTTGTGGTATTATTTAGATTCAGAAAGTATTTGTCTAGGCTAAAACTACATTTCAATTCAAAAAACACACCGGCAAAATAAAAAAAAATCAGCAAAAATCAAAAATTAAGAAAATCTTTGAAATTTCAGTAGTAAGTTTTTAAGTTAAGTTCTCCATTTTTATTAAAGAAATGCCATGTTAAAAACGTGTAATGCCTTCTATGGATCTCAAGAGGGCCTGGATACTCCATTCCATGCTTGCATTTTGATTGTCAATCATTTCTTGTGGGATATTCTCCTACTACTCCAGTAGCGCCAACTCGAGTTTCTGGACACATTTTGGAGCTAGAGTTTTAAATCGTACCGTTCACCCATTGATGTGCCACACGTCCTCAATCGGATCCACATCCGTAGACCGTGCTGTCCTCTCCACCTGCGCTACGCCAGCATCATTTACGTAAATATGCCCGACTTTTTTACTCTATGGACGCGCATAAAATTGAAGTTACTGCCTAAAACTGTGTAAAAGGCACAAGATGCAGTTTCAGGATGTCTGTGCTATAGCCCTGTACTGTCAAAGTACCATCCTCAACATTCATCAGCTCTGTGCGGGCTCCAAATCTATGCAACCCCAAACCATTACGAATCCTGCATGATAGGCCACTGTTTTCGTTAAGTTTGATGGCCTATAGCGTTCCTTACCATTTATCCATATTCTTTATCGCCTATCAACAAAATTTACACAGAATTTGCTCCCATCACTGTACAGCACACGATTTCACTCACTTGTCAAATTTTGATGTTCACGCGCATATCTTAGCCTGGCTCTTTGGTGTCCTGTCTCAAGTTCTGGTGCCCTTGCTGGCACTTTTGAGTTTAATTTAACTTCTCTAAGTCTTCTTCTTACTGTACAATCACTTACACGTACATCTCGGAACTGTTCCGACAGGTTTCGTGTCTGCAAAGCAGTTTGAGGTCCATTTCCTAAGGCTTGTGCCCTTACAAAAATGTCATCCTGAAACATTGTCACCCGATATCTGCCTTGTTCTCATCTCCGAACGTAAGATCCAATCTCTCTGTAGCATTAAAAGTTACGATGGACCACGGAAACCGACAAACCTAAGGCCTGACTGACCGAACGGTAGATGTGACCTTTCTCTATCGTGGTTACAGCTCTAGCTGTCGTAGATGCTGGGAAATCACTAATTTTGTATCTAAGCAATGTGTTCTTCCAAAAACCAAACAATCAAATGAGCTGGCATACCTTGCAACCCGCTAAAACGCCATTCTTATCAGATACACTTACAACGTCAGTCATCGAAAAACACTTATTAGGGCATAATTGCAATAAAAATCTCTCAACTTGCCAGTTTTGTTCAATATTTTATTTCTTAAATGAGCTTAGAATCTATAAAAAAGGATTTCACACAGCCCGACCCACTTGAGTTCAAGTTGTGGCCGTTTTTACCTATGTTCCGCTAATTTTGCCAGTGTGTGTGTAGTTGTAATCGTATAATAATTGTGCAAAATGATTATTTTTGTATCAAATGATTGACGATTTTCGTTTGTATGAAAACTCAAAGATGAACCCGTCCCTACGTTACGCCATGTGAAAAGTGAGTGGTGCGTGCGGTGCGAATTTAGATTCTCAAAGAATTTAGATGGGTGTTTTCAGTATATGTTATATGAAATGTTATACAAAAGTCACACACGTGGTAAAGTGTCAAAAACGTGCCCGACAATGTCCACGTTTGTGACTGAAATTTCAAACCACGTTTGTGACATTTTTCAAGCGTGCCGCCAAAATATAACCTTAAGATTGTAGCCTTCGGTCAAGCATTAAATCAAAAATATTATCACTTCTTAACCTATCAAATAAATGAAATTCAAGTGAAAATCATAGTAATTACAATAGTTAGGGCAGCCACGTGTATGATGCATTAAGGTTTACAAAATCCAAACAGTAATATAAAAAATGTCATATCTTTTTTATGCATAAGCTTGTTGAATCACGCCGCACAGGAAGGCAAATGGCCGACTTTTTATTTTTCAGTGAGTGTTGCCTGTGCATGTAGATCAATATTCTCCTAAAAATATCACCATAAATTCGGGTACTTTCGGGTAGCCACGTTTGTGACAGCTTTTTTTCTCACATGATGTATCATGAGATATAGTTGGAATGCTTCATTGAAATATAGTTATAATATCGAATTTCAAAGGGTTATTAATTGATAATAATGAATTATTATAGAACTTTACATTTTGGAAATATATTATGTAATTAAGACTGAATAAAAAGTAAAAAGTGATTTTTCACACATCACGTTGCGTGACATTTACCCATGGATTGTATATAAAAAAAATTTCAGTTGCGTTTTCTGCTGCAAGTTATGCTTACCATTATTAAAACTACGAAGACACACCACTCACTTTTTTTTCAAAAATTTATCACCAACAATTTTGTCTAAAATGTTATTGTCACACAAAAAAAATTAAAATGAAAATGACCCAACTATTTTCATAGTTCCATAATATCACAGTTCCATATTACATACAATCTTTAATATTAAGTTTGATATATAATATTATGTAACTGTAGTGAGTTCAACTAGCACTAGACTGGCTTATTACCAAGTAGTACATGGTAATAACTAATAAACAATGAGATTTATGATTGCTATTAGAAATTTTAAATTATGATAGTATTCATTACTATCGAGTTAAATCTCTTCTTGAATCCACCTGCTAGCCTATCCACCTTTAAATACTACCGTAAACATATCCACCCTGTTACTCTTCACCTGGCCAAATAGACCTTAGAATTGAAAGCGATTTTGTCGACCAATCTTAGAATCTTATTGGCCTAGTTACAATATCTACCGAGAAGAGTGGCAAAACAGACCAGTGCCCTCGGCCCATCACTCGGTATGTTTTACATACAATATATGGATGTGCTTAGAACACTGTCTCACCACCCTATTCAGTAGATGTAATCAAGGCATTACACACAGGCGGTTTGCAGGCGAGGCGATTGTGCTGTGTGCAGCGCCCATACATTTAATGAGCGTCGCGAATTCGCCGCGTGTTCACTACGATCAAAGCGCCTACGGGCCTGGAGGCCTACTACGAAACCGTTTTGAGACTCAAACAATATTTCGTATCGTAAATCGTTTCGTAGTAGGCCTACTGATTCCACCTACCGAGTACTAGAGTGGCGAGACGGTGCTCTCGGCCAATATAATATATTTTAATGATTTGTGGGCAGAACGTTACGCACCGCGTAACGTTCTGCCCACAAACCGCTAAGTGCAGGGGTTCCCAAACTTATTTTGTCTACTGGCTCTACTGCCCATTTTGAGAACGAATATTTTTTTGGCGTTTCCATTTTTTACCTACTTTGGTATCGTTGTTTAAAATAAAGGGGCTTTTGCCGCAAATTAAATACAAAATTGTTCTCAAATCATATTTTTACCATTACCACCAACTCAACTTGCATTCCCGAATTTTCTTCAATCGCAGAATTCCGGGATTTTTGTTTAACACCGCGATCCTTTAGGGCTTAGGCCTTCAGCGTTATCGCCCACTTTGGGAAAGGCTGCGCTAGATCATAGATGGCCTGTAAACTGTGCCTACGCCCTACACTGTGTAATGTGTATAGACTGTATCCGGATTTCATTTATTATGCCAGGGATGGCCCCGATGTATTGACGCGCTGATACTGGACATCGCTTTGTTTGGATGCGGCGCGGGCGGCTCTTTATCTTGCACGGCTGTACGTACTGTACGTCGAAGTTGCGTCCGCCTCAAATTCTCTCCAAAAGGTTTCGTTTCAAAGCTTTAAATAAAATATACTATAAAGTATTTTATTAACTATTATTTTAATTTAAAATGTCTACATCACAAATCTGGATACATTTTAACTTTAAATCTAAAATCACGAATACAAATACTTAATAATAAGTAGAGCTGTAGAGATTATATTATGCCGACTTTTTTAAAGATTAGTCGGTAAAGTATGTTGCCTTTTAGTCTAAATTAATTGACTTACCTATTACTTTATCTAAAAAGAGGATGAATTAGTACTACGGCTTTTGTGTACCAATCTCTAATGCTAATTACCTGCTAATACAAAGTAGTCCATCTAACATGTTTGAAATGCAAATTAAATAGCCAGGCCTCGCCAAAAATCATTCACTTAGACGGCCCGAATGTTGAGTGGTATTTATCAAAGGGTCCAAGATCAAAGCCATCGGGCCGCACAAATAAAAATACTCCTGTTTTTTTGTATTTCTTAAGGAACCCTCACTTAATGTAATGAATGAATTATATTAGTTATTTCATGTCTGTCGATACCGCATATATTTAAATGCTCATACGCATCGTGAGTGCAAAATAAACTTGAGAGAATCAAATATATTGTAGTATCCTCGTTTCGAGGGCACATCTTTAACCATCTCCCGTAGCATTGAGATACTTGGCGTCAAGTGTCAACATATCGTTATTATCGAGCCAAATCCAGTTCCGATATCATCTAGAGGGTAAGGCCAAGTTAGCCTCGAATAAGCTTGGTGTTCTTAACAGAGCGAAACAGTACTTCAGTCCGGACCAACGCCTACAGCTCTACAAGGCGCAGGTTCGGCCTCATATTGAATATTGTTCTCATCTCTGGGCAGGGGCGCCAAAATACCAACTGCTCCCTCTGAATCGTATCCAACGAAGGGCCGCTCGGATTGTTGACTGCCATAGTGTTTCAAACAGCTTGGACCCCTTGGAATTACGCCGAGTTGTAGCTTCACTCTGCATCCTCTATCGGTTGTCATGGAGTGGTCTGAGGAATTGTTCGGAATCGAAAAAAAATTTCGCGAAAAACATACTATCCTTATCACCTTGATGAGTGGCAGTCTTCCACAGTGCGTTTTTCGCGTAACTTTCTGCCATGCACTGTAAAACTCTGGAACGAACTGTCACCAGCAGTATTTCCGGACCTATACGACCTGCAAACCTTCAAGAAAAGAGCGTATTCCCTCTTAAAAGGCCGGCAACGCACCTGCAGGCTGCAGCTCTTCTGATGTTGCGAGTGTCCATCATGGGCGACGGTAGTTGCTTACCATCAGGTGACCCGTTTGCTCGTTTGCCCCCTTATTTAATAAAAAAAAGGCTATGTAAGATGTTTTTCGATATTTGTACGGTGTACCTGTCATACCTGGTACCTGTCATAAAAGCAAGCAAGATCTCTAGGTTTGTAGAAAGGATCACAAAGAACTCTACAAAACATTCCCCAGGAGTCTAATTCATTGTATGAAATTGTCTTCAAAATATATTATACAGACGAAGATGATTACAATTTACAAAATATCCAAAACCATAACTCAAATTCTTTTATCAAAAAATTATACGGTTTCCAAGAATATTCTATTGAAGTTCGTTAACAACTTTTCAAAAGTTTGCTAACCTCCTTAAATTTGGCGCAAAATTATCCTCCTAATAACCAAAAGTTACACCTTTATTTTTCCCTCACAATTCCCTTTAAGGAATTAGCTTTCTTATTTTGTTAAATATTTTAAAACCGCAATGTAATATAACAATTTAATTTTATGGTGTTTTAATTCTTTATTAATTCATTGAAGGAACACGAACCAAATTTTAGTGTTTAATGAAATGAGTATTATTGTACGCGTTGCATAAGGTAAGTAAGTCAGTTTAGTCAAAATAAGCTGTGGGGTTAGTGCGAGTTTTATTCGATCATGTACGCATCGAGCACGTTAACGCGAATTTGTATGGGATCAAAGCGGTATCCACGTTAGCCAGTAGATGGCGCTGCTTTGGTCCCATACAAATTCGCGTCAACGCGCTCGATGCGTATGATCATTATGATTGGTCCATGGTATGATCGAATAAAACTCGCACTAACCCCTCTGGTAATTTTTCCCTATATGCAAATTTGCAAACCTTTTAAAGCAGCCTAAAGCCAACATTACTGTAGGTAGTAAACTAATTGTCTTGGCCAAATGGTAGCTTTTCCTTGCCAATATTTGTAAAACCGGGTCAACCATCCAACTATCCGGTCCACACTCCTGTGATTAGGGCATCACTGCCAAATTATCCGCATAAAATTGATCCCATCTCAACGAGCTACTTAAATTAGGATTAACCCGGATAAAAATTTCGATCAGGCTTACTTGAATTTTACAGAGATCGCTTAGGCAACTTGTGATTTTTAATGAATTTTACATTTATCATGCTTTATCGATTAAGGCTAGGTAACAGTGAAATAGCGCGTGGACAAGTTTTTTGATCCTGTTTCATTCCTTACATTATCATCTAAAAAATTTGAAAAAATTACGACCTTTACTTGAGGATATAACGTATTCGGCTTCGCATTAATTGACACAAACAGAAGAACTTCACTCGATAGAAAACAAAGTCAAAGTTACCTCTTTTTAAAATCTTTTTTCAATGCTGTGCTAAGAATACTGAACTAAGCGACCTATTTTTTATAGCTTTAATTAGATAAAATGATTATCTATCCGTATTCGCAAAAATGGAAATTGTAGCATTTATTTATTGATGCCAGTGACAAGATATCTAGAGAATTCGCGTACGCCGCGGCTTACCGAGCTCCGACAGTCGCGCGGTGGCGCTTATAGATACATTTTGAGTGATAGATGCCCTTAAGCTTAAGGAAGGCATACTTTTTTGTCAACGGAGTTGATCAATTAAATGATTCAATCTAACTTTACTAAAAAAGTAATCTTAGATAATAATAATTATCACTGGAGAGAGTCTGGTCTTATCTTATTTGGGGTCGACCATGCCCACACTGAATACAAAGTAAAAACTAAGAAAGATTTTCTTGAATGGGCAACAATATTTTTTGCCGCTGACCTTCTACTTCATAAAATTTTCCACATAAATTATTATGACCGACTAAAACGTGGGAAGGTGCGACAAGAATCATCGAAAAGTTCTCTCCACGCGCCCCGGCAGCGTGATGTTTAATTATAAGCTTACATAGGGGAGGGCCGGTTATCGCAATTTCAAGAGAATTATTACCGTAACGTTTACTTTCCTCTTGAAAAATGTTTTAATCGCGCCCGCTCCCAAATTGCTACGTAAGTAGTTGTCGTACTCACGTTTTTGTTTTTAATTGTTCGCCGGCCGCTTTATTCTGGGGTCACACGTTATCTAAAACAGCCGTCGGCCGCACACGGCATACAATGGACTCGTTTGTATCCGCGCTGCGTAATATTGTCCGTGATTTAAAATATCGGCCGCACCGGTGACCGGGCCGAGTGCCCCCGGGTTTATTTTCCGGCTGTCCGAGGTGCATTGTTGCGTTGATTAGATCAGGAGCGCTTTGTTCTACAGAGAACGGGTCGCTCCCGCCGCGAGTGTCGTTTGCATGCGATTCTGAGCGACCGCACCGCACCTGCAACGGCCTCGACTGACCGCAGCTGAATTCATTAATTTGTACGAGGACCGGCCGCGTTATCTTTGGCTTACCCAGCGAATTTCCAACAGCTTGAATGTTCCAAACTTAGAAATCTCTGAATTGAAATGGAATTTAATGTGTCCATAATATAATTTTGTAAGGTGCGGCGCTATTACCTGAGGAGAGCTTCACTCTTAAAATATTGAGGCAGGTCGTAATTTTAAAAATGCAACAAATTTTCTCGGGCGCCTCTTCAGTACGATTCACGACAAAAAGATTTACGTCTCCGAACATCTTATGGTCCAAATTTATTTTTGTTCCTTTTTTCTTTTGTTAGAATCTTTCCTAAGACTTCCTGTCTTTTTTGTCTTACTTTCGTGAAGTTATTTTTTCCTCATTCCGGGTTCCATGTTAGGAAAAGAGAATTTTACTTTCATTTCGTTACATGCAATAAGTCGCTGCTTCTGGTTTGTTAAAATTTATGAAAAGTGTAACCGTTTCATTAACATGTCGATTGCATTCGTCGAATGTTGGGAATTCTATTATTCGAGTGCATCGCTGTAGTAGAATATGTTAATTATCTCCAAATACTTCAATGGATTGTTATTGCTCGAAATACTTATGAATAGTTCATCAAATCACTTAAGTCAAAATTTACTTATCCCATATTCCGGCAAATCGCTCTATTGTGTCCACAAAATTGAATTGCGAAAACAGATTTAATGAAAGGATTTCTTGGGCTGATAAACACAATAACGAGCGTCCGTATTATGTACGGTACTCGAAGGTGCCTCCACAAAAAATTGGGTACGCGAAGGGATCGGGGAGTACGGCTAACAATACGATAATGCCCTATGTTTGCGATGACTGCCCCTCCCTCGCAATAGGCTCTATTATCACGGCCCGAGCTCCTGTGCGCTGAATTGGCTAAATGTTTTGTGCCCCATGGTGCCCCTGAAAAGATTTCAGACGACGGGAAAATTGTTAAGAAATTGATCACTTCTGCTGTTCTGCCCCACTGATTGTGTTCATCTTTTACGATGTTATGGCTTCTTAGATGGAAATTATAAGAATGTTATTAAACATTTTATAGCTCTCTTCGCGTAATCAACCTACTTTGGAGACCATAGTTTCTTATGATTCATTTTATAACAAGCACGTTAAACGCTAATGGATATAAACTATACTCATCCGATAAGAACTATCGCGCTAGAAACTGGTTACGATGGCGTTATTTATTTAGCCATTTAATACAGGAAGTTGGTAGCAAGGGAGGTAGCATCGGTATAAATCGAAAAGTAAGGAAATGAGCTCTGGGTGTTTATCACGTAAGAAAATGCAGACTAGAATACCGCGATACTAACTCCATAAAATAGACTATAGATTATGGGAACATCGATAACAAATAGAAAAGATCACTTTTTTATTTTGCTCCGTGTCGTCAAAATTTTTTTTTACTAAACTCTTCTTTTTCATTGACCTCTAATGAACCAGGCGCTTTTGAAAAAAAAAAACAAATTTTGACGGCAAGGTCCAAATAAAAAATGAGTTTTGAAATTTATTGCATCCCAAACTCCTAGATAACGTCGTTTTACTTAAGGACGCTATTACAAATATCAGCGATTTTCCGGTACCCTATTAAAGAATTAGGAGTCAAACTGCGAGGATATTTTGGTTTCAAATGAAAGATAATATATTAATCTCCACGACTGTACCATAAAAATTCTATAGCCGCATACAAAATTTTCACATAAAATACGTTTTAACCATCACAATAATCGCAAAATATGAAAAAAATGGGGACCTTAATATCTAAATACACTGAACTGAGGAAAATAAATATACAAAAAAATTGTTGCTTATTTAGTCTCTATAAAGTCCGCTAAAAATTTTATATAAAAATAAACAACTTTTCCAGTTATAAGAAAAATAAGAAAATTTCTCAAATTTTTTCATACATTTTCGCCATATCAAGAACGCGGCGAGCATCGTAACCGCCACTGTACAAGGCGCGCTAATATGAATCTTATTTTAATGTCATTAACGTCGATATTCGTACTGACAGACATCCGACCTGCTAATTAAAAAGTTGGAGCATTCTTATCTCCTAATTTTTCTTACCCTATAAACCTTCCCTGGAGTTACACGGATATTTCAAGACTAAAATTAGCCAAATCCGTTCAATCGTTCTCGACTTTTAGCAAAAAAAAAAAAAATTGAAAATTCATTTCTATATTAATTTAGATAATAATAAGTAGTAACATATCCTACAGAATCACTCGAGTGTTCTTTGTAATAGAACTATTTTCTTGTTATGCATATCATTTGCGTTCATATATTACTTAATTGAGAGTTGAGACAAGCAACGCTTTAATGGTTCCGATGAGACTGACAAAGTTCACTTCTCAATTTGCACTGGTATGGTATTATGTTACAATCCTTCTGCGCACAGTGCAGTGTAGACTGTAGATATACTCTTACTGCCGCGCTCAGAGACAAAAACGACTTAACATAAGCACCATTGACCATACATTATCTGTTAAAGTTCAAACTCTTCAATAATTTGAGGTTTAATCACAGAATACGTATAATATAATTAATTGAACTGCACACAAAGGCAAGTCTTATGGACTTGCCTTGTCGTTTAGTTGATGTCATTTAGTTTCTGCTAGTCCTTATTTCATCATATTGTCTTTCGAATGGGAGCGTAGGGCGTCTCCTGTAATCCGGCTACTCGGAGGTCGGGTGCGGAGGATGGTTTGAGGTCGGGAGCCCTGGGGCTGAGTGGCCCATGTTGACCGGACGTCCACACTAAGCCCGTTATCAATATATGGTTTAAAAAATGTATGATCGTTGTTATGTTTATAGCTACTGTAATAAACTGTATATTATAGATTGCGTAAATTCAAATGTGTGTCAGAGAATTTCGTCCTTAATTTTACTTGACACTTAACCGTTGGTGAAAACTATCATAAACGGGGGCGTTTGGTGATAAGGTGCATAGACCTACTGTCTTTTAAATGACAATCTAATCTAGATATTTCTATGCAGATATCACAGGATATCTATTTTTAGCGTTAAAAGCATAACCTATATTATACAGTGTCGGCCCTACACATACGTCGCGGCGCAGCGCCGATCAATCACGATGGACGACAGGCCATTAGGGCTCATCGGGCCCAGGTGTTAACTCCGCCACTGAGTCCTTATCGAGCAGGCTTCGATGATTTGCATTATAGCAAATTGCTGCTGATGCTCCTTCATATTTTGTGATGTAATGATAAATAACGGCAATTCAAACTAAAAAATCCAAGTGTTTCTGTCATAGTAAACACACATCTAATAGTCTAGCAATCTCAAATACATCAAGCCATTGAGGCTGCAAAGAGTGCAAAACTATTAAACATAATATATACCTACTATCTACATACTACAGGGTGCTACAAGCTTTAGTTTCCAAGGCTTAAAAGTCTGAGGGTTCAATTTTGCCGAAGAAACGGAATATTATGGTATGTGACAAATTGAATAATTAATGAAACTTCGAAAAAACGACGCTTGAAACTAAAAACCAAATCAAGCTGAGCGCTAAATAAACAAATTGGTTACGTCTTCACAGTAGAAAGGTCAAAACAAGCCTATTTACTAGTGTACATAAGTCATAACCCTTTCTTTTTCTCTACAGGCACTCGCTTCAAACGTATCTTATGTGTATCGTATCGCAGGGTAAACAAATAAATCAAACCCCTAAGACGTAATGCTCAATATACTGTTACATTTACATATATGCTCCCCATTCTCCTTTTAAAAGTAAGAAATATTCCTTCTTGGCCTTTGGCCTGATCCCAATAATAGAAACACATATCCAATGCAAAATACCACTAATTTAGCATGTGACTTACGGCGTTAACCTTCAAGTATTTCATAGTAATAATTTATAATTATTATAACTTGCAATCGGTAATTTTGACAGCGAAGTTAGAAATCAAAAATGTATAGAATTTGATAAAATGCGTCGCTTATCGACACGTCATTTAACTATGTCCTACGTCGAATTAAATTTACTTAAATATTTTTTCTTTTAGAAATAAGCACCAAGCAGTTGCTTTGTGTCGTCTTTCTATGTTAATTGTATCTTTATTTTTTCTTGTGTGCAATTATAATAAAGAGTTAAATAAAAAAATATCTGTCAAATTTTTTAAAGTAATTAGGTAATATCCGTCTCTGAGTGAGGCTTTTGTGTATGAAATTTTTTTACAGTAGGTATATTCATTCTAGAGGTAGTAAACTCGGCTAGCCAATTTGGGGCGCGAGTTATGTAGTAAATGTGGAAATAAAATCAAGATTCGGTAAGTTTCGGTAATGAACATAACTTTTCATTGAACATAAAAAATGAAGCTTTATTATAGTGCCAAAGTTTGATTTACAGGGCTTTTATGTGACTCCTTTTAGGGGAGTAAAAGTGGAATTAATAATGATTTTTTTAAAAATGATACTTGCTTTTAATACAGCTTAGTAGTTTTTTGTACAAAACATGTATATAGGTATGCGACTTGCGAGACTTGTTATTCATAATTTTTTAACCTATTTTGTATATCTCATCACTGCAACCCCTGTGTTGCCAGTCAGCAGTGGTATTTTTTTAAACGGGCTTTGGCCCACCACTCATTCCCACCACTGTATCTCCTGTGTCGCCAGGATCGACAGCGGTATCCAACCACGAAAACCCTTTGATATGATCTCAGGGAGCCCGAGGGACATGCTAAACTGTCTTGGGACCCGCAACGAATTTAATCAGAAGAAAAATAGGAGGAGTAGGAAGATTCCAGATTCCCTCCCCATACAAAGCGGGAGACAGCACAAAGTTACAATGACCAAAAGTCAAAGAACTGAAGGGGAAGCACCACGGGAATAAAAGTTAATAATTGACTACGCTATAGCTAAATTAATATTGCAATTTTATGTGTTGGATTGTTGCCAATAATAACTGTGACAAAAACGCTTGAAGGCACGGAAGTTCCTGGCGCTGTCCACAAGATCACCGTAGTATGCGACTCCCGATGTACAGAGTAGGTCAGTCAGCAGTGGTAACTAACCACAAAATTTTTCTGGATAATCCGATGGACAAGCAATCTGTCGTGGAATTTGCAAATAAATTACTTATGAAATATAATCCTGATAAATTAGGTTGATGCTAATAATTTACGTCAGTGATCAATTCCCTCCAAGTTACTTCCCGTGCCCAATCATAAATTATCTAAGGGAGTGCTGATCGATTATCTTATCACATATCCACGACACGACACGCTACAAAATCTAATGATAAATTCATACACGGCTTAAGACATAAGCCCCGAAGATATTGATTGAACTCTGTCATTACTCTATAGCTATGTCCACATTATGCAATTTCATCTTCAATTTTCGTCATCTTCTTTTATTCAACTTCCGTTTGGCATATTCAATAATTGAAAATGCGTCAAAATCCACCCGCGTTGAAAGAAAAGTGTCATAGCGAGCGCTACGATTTCAGCGCGCGTCTCGGGCATGCCTCACGTTGGTGTTGACTGCGCTATAACGCATGCCCTTCATGAACAAAAAAAGGCACAGTGTGGGTAAAGCTATGTAACGCAACATTCTGTAACTGCAAAATACCTTTCGCCATTAAAAGTTCTCGAATCGTGCAGTTTGTCAAAACTTTCAATTATTCCTCCAATAAATGACGACTCCTGTAGACCGACTTTTGAATTGTAGCTGGAAATTGGAATATAATTGGATAGTTGGTGACTAGGAAATAGAAAAATATCATAATATTGTTTGAGTTATTTACACTTCTGTTATGAGTTAAGTATGACTTATGAGATCATAATAATAAGTAGTAACCATTTATCTCCATGTCCGCAATGCTCTTTAACACTAGATGTTGCCCGCAAGGTGCAACCCGTAAAGCACAAAAATCCGTTTCTCTTGTGAAAACATTACATTTTTCCATGACCAAAACTATCCTTAGATATTTATTCTCGTATTTTTTTTAAAATTTTAAAGATAATATCTTAGTTTGTAGTGCGGTAGGCGTTAAGGGGTAGCAGACATACTTACGCATTTACAATATTGGTAAAGATACCGACTAGACGTCATGACTCATGACTCATGAGGTCATGATCTTTGGCTTTTAGAATGTTATCATGGAAAGTACTCGTGTAAAGCCGTAATCTATACTTCTTACTTCTATCACTAACAGGTCAATAATAAAATTTGTGAGTTGGTGAAGTTTTAGAGGGTAATGCAAGGACTTACTGGACTTTTCACCAACAGAAAGAAACCTTATCCGTGAATATCATAGTAGTAGCAAATTGAATCTTTGAAACGAAGATTTTTTAGAATTCGTCAGAATCAATTTTAATAGAGGATCCAAATTTCTGCCAGAAAATCTTTTTCACACCGGCGAAGCCGCGACTAAAAGGCAAAAGCTAGTATATAAAATCTTTCATTACGTAAGTTCCACGTGTTCTTCCATCTGCTGTAAAATATCAGGTTACCGACTATTTCAGTATAATTCGTGGTATGTTCGTGGTGTTGGAACGTGAGCCGCCTGCAGTGACCGCAAGTGAGCACGTGGCATCCGCACAATAATAGACTATGTCAATTAATTAGACCAACATGTTTCATCCGAATGGACTAAATGCCTCTTGGGGTGGACGGGACGTTTCGTACAACGGAATATTGGAATATTGAAGTAGAGTTTTGTTGGTTATTGCATTACAACTGTTCTCTACCTGTTTAAAATGGAGAACCTTAAATAATATTATTGCTTCGATAAAATGAACTAAAACAAAGTAAAAATACTTCGTTTTTTTTCATCTCAAGTCTCAACCATAGCCATAGACTGATAAAAATACGTATACAACGACCAATGTAAACGTAGTGTATGAACCGTGCGTGATGTTTGTTTCACTTACATTTTTTTTGCTCTATATAAAGATGAAAATGAAACGATATAATACAGGCTGTAAAAAAACTAAGTGATAATACTTTAGGGTGTGTAATTGTGTATGTGTTCTCTGTAGTTCTTTCCCAAGGTGGGCGATAACGCCCCCTTGTGGGCGCTGAAGGTCTTAAGGGGGGTGGTGTGGCCTGTGGGATCCAGAAAAAAATGGGGGTGTTGTGTAGAGGCTTGAGGGGTGATTTATTTCATCTGGATGCATTTTAAATTGAAACAATGGTGGCGCTAAAACATAATTTGCTCTCAAAGGGGAACTCCGGCTGTAGAGAGTCCACTTTGAAAGTAGCAGCGCTGAAAGTATTTTTTTAATGATTTATATGGGCAAGCGCCCACGAGTTTTCCCACACAAAAGTGAAAAAGAAAATTGTTCTTTCAGCGCTGCTACTTTTACAGTGAACTAAATACACGGGACTCATACACACCCTAAAGTATTATTATTTATTACTATGTTTTGTTACACCCTGTATACCGCTAGTATCCAAGCGCGCTCTAACACCTTGTTGAAGCGTATCATATTTGGGATATTGCTCCATAGATCGTTGCGCGCTTCCTGCATGGCATTTACCTCTCGCATATAGGCCGTTAGGGAGATATGCTGTTGCCACAGCGTAAATATAGTAGAGTAAGTCTAACTTGTCTTTTAAATCACAATTCACACTAGCACAGACAAGTTTCAATTGTCATGCTAAAGTTACCTGCGGGCTGAGTGTAAGTTATTGTCATTTCTTACTGTGAGGACATTAACTTCAGTTTGTATAGCATTGAATGATTTTTTAGTCACAATAGATCCTTATGGGTCGCAGTGACGTCAGGGCTACAGCGACCTGCCTTTAAAAAAAATTGAATGATTTGCCAGTTTTTGCTACTAGAGAGCAGAGACGCAATTTCGATGCCACTCTTTATCCTTATTATAGTTTGAGTTTTGACAAAAAATACACTCAGCACCTTGAAAACGCTAATTGTCAGTGTGGGCTTGATTCAGACGATCTGGCATGAACTACCGTATTATATACTTATATTGCGCTGTTGCGGTAACAGAAGAGATAAGCGACGTTAAGTACGCCGCTTATACGCTTGTTATAACTACTTATTTCGGTGTTTTTGTTTTAAGGTACGTGGCATCTTCTGCACTTCTAAGGGCCCCCGCAGATATACAATTTCCAGTTGGCCAACTACAGTCTGTCAAGAAAGTCATGACAGGCGGGAAAACTATTCCCTTAATTATGAAATTTAATAAGTTAGTCTACCGTATCATATTTATGATGTTATATTGAACTGTTTACTAAACAGTGATCAGCTATCACAATAAAAACGGCTATAAACATGAAATTTAATAAAAATATTTTCAGATTGATGAGAACGTATTTCAAAACATTTCTATCGCAGTAAAATTTTATAGCCAATAGCCAACAAATTTGATTGAAATAGTGGTTGCTAATTTTGAGTTTTAACGATGATCAATCAATAGCATAATATACAAGCCAGAATGCTGAACCGATTTTGCTGTTTGGCGCAGAATTACTTTGAATCCCGGGAAAGGACATAGGATACTTTTTATCCTGGAAAAATTTACGGTTTTCGCGCAATAAACGAATATTGGAGAGACGGAGTTGTGGGCGTCATCTAGTTCAAAATAAATGACGTGAATTTAGATGGACACCCTCAAAATGATTTAATATAAATCAGGCGAGAAACTAGGGCGTTTCGAAAACGTCTACATATCGCATACAATACTGATAACCCTCAGTCTAGGTCAATGCGACCGACGATTTATTCACAAAATCCTCGCTCTAAGCCTGGTTATTACACTTTTAAGGTGCTCTGAAGGAAATGCACAAAAAATGGCCTTTATTTTTACTTAGGCAGTATTTTATCGCATTGTTTGATTTATTTTCATAGTATTAACTATTACATCACTATTGCAACGACTATGATTGATCAAAATGTCGAAAATGCATGGACGCTTCATCAATGCACGTTATAAATTATAATAAATTACCATAAGAAATGACTTTAGCACAGGCTCTAGACTTGTTCTTATCCTGAGCATTTGCGAAGGTTAGCTAACGCTTGTACCATCGAGAAAATTGATTCCTAGGCAGTTGACGGACCTACGTCATGTCACATGTGGTCGGCTTATGTCAATTCAATAACATTGAAATTACTTATTACCACCAAATTACTTAGGACCACCATCTACCTAGGAATCAACTTCTTTGATAGTACATAAATCAAATTATGTTGTACGTAATACGTATAATTAAAAGCATGACACGAATTAAAAACCAAACATCAGCGTATACACAAGGTTTCGCGGTCGCATTCGCTTTGCATTCATTTTGTGCCAATTTACAGTTGACATTTATTCGGATGGACGGCCAGCACAACAGAAACTGATGTTAATAGCTCTTTTTAAATTAACATGCAACCTAAATATCATCGGAGAAGCCTGTTCCAACTTCCACAGGGAATACAACCTAACGTTTAGTTGGTCCGAAATTGTGACTTGAGTAAACTGTGATCTTCTAAAATGCATCGAATTTTAATTGGAAAGTTGGTGTGACAAATCTTAATCTATTGTTGAAGACGAAAGATTTGATTGTTTATTTTGTATGGCAGGAATCTTGTAAACCCTATAAGTCGCTGTTATCTACTAACGTCTAACAGATAAGGGGCTACAAAAGTATGTTTTTTGGACATACTGTTTGCAATTTTTTCAATGCAACATGCATTTGCAACTTGATTGAATGGACTGATAAAGCTAATACCTAGATGACATTGGCAAAGCCTCAAGGCCGTAAAAACAAAAGAAGAAGAAGAAACTGAAGCTGAAATGTGTTAAGTGCTGTGGCCTAAACGCCGAAGAGCATTAGGGGTCGAGTAGTTATAACCATGATGTATAAAGTAACTATGGTGTATAAAGACATTGAAAAATGTTTTCACGATTTGTCGTTTGAACTTTAGGATATATTATATATATATCACCGTAATCTCGAAACGTAAGAACCGTAGAATGGCACGTGGTAGAAATAAATACATCTCTATACGACCTGTTTATATTTTACGAGGACGACGAGATTTTTAAACAAAATAAAAGGGTTGACGAAAAGTCGTAATGCGGCAAAAGCTTTTAAACATCCTTCGTTAATGTTTCGGTGTGGTTTGATATAAAATTTATTTTATATGAAAGGTGGGATGAAGTGGGGACGATGCGAGGGCGTGTTATTGTTCTGCAGACGTCAGGAACTCGGCGCACCTTTGTTCTAGCATGGCGTTACTTTATCTTATTACACATGTCGCCTATAAGAGCGAGGTCACACTGCTTCGGTGCGTTACGTGGTCGTAACGGAAATATGCCACATAGTTCCGTTGTAGTGACGCATGTCAACATAATAATTATTGTCATGACTTGAGTCATGAGTCATGAGTTCATGACAGAACATCGTTGACCCTCGCACTTCGTCTGCTGTCTCTCTATTGGACAAAACTGTGCTGTCAAAATTCGTTACGTCGTCGGACGGAAATAATGGCATATAATCATAATAATCATAAATTAATATTTACGTCAGACTGGCATGGCACCGTTGCGGTGACGCACCGCAGTCCGCAACGCAGCGATGCAATGTTGCTTTGGTGTGAGGCGGGCGGCGGCTCGCACGCGGCTGCCGCATGCCGGCTTAACTTTGTTCAACTCCCCAACTTCTGAAAACGCTACGTCGCGATTTGTTGAACTTTTACACTCATTTAAATATGTGGTTATGTGGAATTCACTCATACCTGTCTGTGATGTTTTAGCACCGCCGTAACGTGTATTTGATTTGAGTATTTTGAGGGGATTCTGATGTAGATTCCGCCTGTATTCTTGTTTGAAATGTCCTGCTTACATGAAGCATGAATATATACGTACTGACGCCAAAATTCATTTATCGTGCGGAAACCGAAATTTTTTCCTGGATAAAAGTATCCCATGTCCTGTCCCGGGACTCGAAGTATATCCATACCAAATTTCAGCAAAATCGAATCAGCTGTTTAGGCGTGAAGAGGTAACATACAGAGAGACAGGCGCACTTTTTCATTTATAATATTAGTGTGGATGTACAGAACACCTAATAAAACTTAGTCAGCTCTACCATCTCTACATAAAGTCTAAGACCCTATTTTCGCAGTAATTAATATAGTTGATAGCAGTGTTGACGTGCGGAGTCGTCTTAACGTAGCTCGTCTCGATTGTTCTTCAGGATTAATGCGTCTGGCGTTAGTTCGGGGACTGACTATTGTCTGTCCCCCGTATATGACGATAATACGACCCCGTCAAACAATGAGATTAGTTTAAATTAATAGCTCCTAATCCACACCCTGTATCGTGCTGATTGTTGCTCAGATTATTAGTGAATACTTGTCACTGTAAAATTGACCTTTTTCAGGGTGAAAATTTTTAAATACATCTCATTGGTCTTAAAACAGATTTGACGTTTTTTTTAAATAATAACATCACAGTGTTTTAATACAATCGAAATACCTACTTTTAAAGCTCTGATAATATCATATATCGAAATACTAACACGATTCACCAATCCAAGCTCTTATCCAATTCGTGTACTGTTAGAACCTTTTTTTGTAAATTCACATCGCTCGTTTGGAAGCACTTATGTATACCAACCATTCGTTTTATTTAATTTAAAAAGGTTTATAGCGAAATCCTCGAAGGATTTACGGGATGATTTAGTTTTATATTTGTATTAGGGCCATTATGTTGGAAAGAATCTCCCAAAGATATTATGTCTGAAACAAAATAAAATAGGTATGTAAATAGCTGATAATAAAGAAATACTGAGGCACAAAAGAAGAAAGGTACTAAACCTATATATTTTAGTGCAAGCCTTTGTATGTTTTTATTATAATCAAGATTGAAGATATTTCAGGGCTGTAGCAAATTATTATCCGAGTAGCTTTATTTCTCTTTACACATGATATCTTTCTTATAGTTTTTGCGACTTTTTATTTTTCTTAATCTTACTTTCTTAACAGGTAGTAGCGCTAATTAAGTACTAATTCTAGAAATTATTTACTACTTCATTAAATCGTTTCAGCGGATCAAGCGTGAAGAGGTAACAGACAGACACACTTTCGCATTTATAATATTAGTATGGATCATATTATCAAACCAAAATCGAAATCTAGTAGTTATTTCAGTTCCTAAAGTTTGGCTCAAAGTAAGCGAACGAGCTGAAAATTTGCTTAATCGACTCGATATTGTGTATCGGAATTGAAAGTAGGACTTTACGGAGGAACTTTGTTTTGTCTTCGCTTGATTTATGGCACTTGAAAGTTTTTTGTTTGAGCGTTATTTCCCGAACATCGATGCCTCGGGGGATGAACTCTGTATTAAGTTGTATTTGAGTTTTATGATGCGTGGAGTAGGCACGTATTACGTAAGGTGAAGGGAATATTTCTGTGAGGTACAGAATACAACATAATGTGCCAAAATACGAGTAGGTAGAGAGGTAAAAATTTCGCTTTTGTGAATAAAAGAGATTAAAATCCTAATTTCATAGAATTAGAGAAAACGCCACTATTAGTAGGTAGATAGTAGATACATAACTACGAAATAAAGAGTATAAGGGCTGGTTTCACCACTTCCTGATAAGTGCCTGATAGGCTATCCACTACTTAACTTGACAGATAAAGTATGGAGAATCTGTCAAAAAAGTTGTGGTAAGCTTATCTGGCACATCATCAGGAAGTGGTGAAACAGGCCCTAAGTATAATAAACGATTATTCATTTATTTCTGTGTTCATTACAATATCAATAATTATTATCGAACAATGTAAGAAATTCCTAAAACGGACCCATAATCGGAAAAGCGTACTTACGTGTCTTCCTTGCTTATGATTGATTGTTAAATGATAAATACAATCGATGTTCGTTATGATACATTCTGTAAGTTATGGTAGAACGGATAGCATTGTAACATGTAGGCCTCGCAAGATTTTAAGGTCGCTTGGCAAAATGAAGAGATCTTCGTTTTACGTTCAGTGCGAGACCGGATACGCTCTTGGTAAATGAGACGTCTCAAAGAGCGCCAGTAGCCCAGAAGACCTTTCGTTCGCACTCGAGATGGTGCAGGATCGATCCTGGGTGGAGGCGTGTACCAATGGGACATTTTCAGATCTCAAGTAGGTACATAACACGGACGCTCGTACGGTGAAGGAAAACGTCGTGAGGAAACCCGCACACGGTACACCCAGGCGTATACCTATACCTGCTCATTACTCTGGACTAGGCCGACTATGTTGACCTGTTCATTCCTCTGGACTAGACCGACTATGTTGCTAGAATGCTGTACCGTATGTGCTAGGGCAACCGTGCTAACATTTAAATCTTTTCCCAAGCATTTTCTTTAGTTTCGCCGAATGATCTCAATACAGAGTGCTTAGTGCGAGTTCAACAATTCATGTCAAATTACTTCACGATTTCGTATAACGAATAAACTCTACTAGGAGTGTGCGCCACATTACAGCGAGTGTGAGTTGCAATCGAGTATGTCCATTCGATTGACGTTTCCTCATTGCAAATAGTGAGACACAGGCGATCAATTTTTACTGTAAGTTGGTAGTTCCGTAGCGTCCAATATTAACCGACCAAATTGATGTCCTTGGTAACAATCGCCTTTTCAGTGGATAGAGGTGTCTTCCAAATTTGAAAGGATAATAAAGTGACGACATTATTTTTTTTTACATTTTCATTTAGAACTAAATATACTTTGACTTTTGCCGGAAATACAAAAGAGTGACGTTGTGTTTTTGTATCTTTTTCTTAATTAAAATTGTGTTATTTGAGTTTTGTGAAATGTTGGTAGAATATTAACCATTAAATAATCGATGTCATGCACAAGTGTGGGCTAATAGATACAACTTCAAGAAACGTGCTATATTTTGTGTTTCTTCCAAAACTCCACCGAAAGTTTTAGTAAAGGGTCTACCACTTTACTAAAACATCTGACTTCTTCTCTCTGAAATCCGGGGTTTTCACGCGTCTTGTCCTATTTTACAAATTTTAGAGATGGCAACCAAAAAAATTTTAGGGTTGCCATCTCTAAAATTTGGAAACTACGGTCATCTTGTACATCTTTCGCGAGCATGTTCCAAGCGAAAAAATAATATGCCGCCATCTGTGTTACTATAGAATGCTATTTTAGTCACCTATAATCTCAGATTTAGGTATATATTTAGATAGATATCTTTAAATTCAAAGATAAAACCCTTCTCTCACCATAAAATTTTAGGTGACAACTTTACTTTAGAATGCCGAGAAGTTTACGTAATGTTTGTCGTTGAACTGTCAAAAATGTGTCAAACAACAGTCTCGCACTCGCAAAATGGCGTTTACGTCCGAAAACGTGTAAACAAGTCGATCGCCGCCATTTTCAATACTACTCGATCGCATAAAAGTTAACTTTGTAAAACTCCCACTCACAAATTTTAGTATCCACATTAGCCAGTAGACGGCGCTGCTTTGATCCCATGTAAATTCGCGTTTACGCTCTCGATGTGTATGATCGAATAAAACTCGCACTAAGCACTCAGTTCGCGGTCACGACAGAAATTCATCACCTGACACCGTTTGCCGTAACAATAAAACCAATTATATAAATTACGGAGACGAAGCCGCATATGGCAATTTGTAGGAATTAGCGCCCTTAAATGAGGTCGTATGGAGCCCTCGTTTGAAATGACAACACCGGTGCCTCTTATTGTCCCCGTGTTTAACGTACAAATATGTATTTTAATGTACACGTACATGTACATTGTACAAGCTGCTGATTTACCGTGCCCTCCAGCCTCTACGTTTGTGTCATGCGAGTAACGCATGAGCGCCTCACTTGATTGACAGACAGACAAGGCGTAACATGAATTTATGTTCCACGGATTTCAGTGGAAATGAGCGATTAATATGGATATTCTCATATTCTTCTCAACGCTAAAAACATAGAGTAGATTAGGGAGTACTGTATGTCTTTCTTTTTATTTACAGTTGTCAGCACTTAATAGTTAATTAAAAAAATTGGCCAAGTGCGAGTTGGACTCGCGCATGAAGGGTTCCGTACCATTGTAGAGCAAAATTAGACCAAAAATTGTGTTTTTTTGTATGGGAGCCTCCCTTATTTTTTATTTTATTTTAATATTATTATAAAATATTAAATGACAAGTATAACTAAGAATTTTGTGGAAATTTCAAGTACCTACCTGTTGCCATTATTGATAATAGAGCAAAAAAGGCTAAAAAATTACATTTGTTGTATGGGAGCCCCCTTTAAATATTTATTTTATTTTGTTTTTAGTATTTGTTGTTATAGCACCAACAGATATATTACACAATCTGTGAAAATTTCAAATCTCTAGCTATTACCGTTTTTGAGTTACAGCCTGGAGACAGACAGACGGACAGACATCGAAGTCTTAGTAATAGGGTCCCGTTTTTACCCTTTGGGTACGGAACCCTAAAAATAATGAGTGCTATCTCACTTCTCACTGTCTTGAGTAAATTGCGTGTTTGCAAAATAATCGTAATAAAATTATTTTACATCCACGATAAGAAATGCATATTATTACATCTTGTGTTTGTGTCCAAATGAACTCAAACGCATGTCTTGCTGTATGTTTTTTTCTGACTACCAAATGTTTGAAAAATAAACATCTTTTCTTTCAGCGTGTAAAAAATAGTCAGCATTACAGCATTTCATTTTATAGCATGTAAAGATATAATAAGTCCTTTTTTTTTTTTTTTTCCGGAGGGGGAAATGCATTACGCATACCACCCAGGCGCAGGGGGCGACCCGAGTGGTGATGTGGGACTCCCGTAGCTGATGAGACCACGGTATACCCACTAAAACCCCCCCCCCATCTTCCGCCACGCCGCCTTTTGACGGGGCCACGGGAACGATACACACATCCGCGACCCCGCCAGCGGTCCGAAGACTCCACGATGGGCGCACAACACGTGCGCCCTCCTCCTCGGCCCCCACCAGGGCTGTAGCAGACGCCCCCCGAGTCTGCTACTTGGAGGCCATGTGGCAGATCAGGTCTGTGGCTCTGCCACCGACCACACCTCGGCCGCAGAGGATAGGGTAAGCGGCGCACCGCAATACCTACTTGCCTCTTCCTCTGCGGCCCCACCAGTGCCGTTCAAACGGAACGGCCAGCTCGCAGGGGGGATAGGGAAAGCGGCAACCTACCACAATGCCTCTCCCCCCCGCGATCCATCCTCGGCCGCAGAGGATAGGGCAAGCGGCGCACCGTAATACCTACTTGCCTCTTCCTCTGCGGCCCCACCTCGGTGCGCATCCGCAGCGGACTCCTCCAGTCCGCTGGGAGCGCCCTCCTCGGGCCAGGCGGCGACACCGGCCGGCCCTGGTTGCCTCTTCGCTTCACCGCGGTTGTCCAAGCCGCGGTTACTAGAGCCCCACCGCCACGACAAGGCGAGCAACCATCGGGGGGAAAGATATAATAAGTCCTAACCCAACCTTTATTATTATTCACTGTAGACAAAGTACAATTTGGTCGTTAATTGTCTGCCTAGGACTCTCTTTTTAATTAAAGTACCGCAACTGTTTCGTTTCTGTCGCCCTAATACTATGTGACTGAACTCAAAATACAAAGAAACTTAACAAATGTAGATTAGCAGGTTTTATAGGTAATACTACTTTTGATAGTAGATTAGTTTGAGTTTTACGAAAGCTTAAATTTATTTTGTAAACAGCTGTCTTTTCTTTCAAGACGACAGCGACCAAGAACGCTTTCTGGTGACAATAAAATGCAGAGATTTTCTGTTCAAGTTAGTAAGCAATGGCGACTGAGTCTGTAAGCGCTAGAATTTGTTTCTTATTTCTTCTACTCGCTACGAAATATCAATTCGTCCGATCAAACAATGAAATTTAATCAACGGCGACGGTATCGGTAATTGGTTGGAAAACACTTGCATAATTCTAATTTGTAAAGCAACAAAAGCTTCCATTTTGTTTAAAGGGTCAATAGTATTTCTTAAGGATATAGGCTAGAGTCCAGACAATTGTTTTCTTGCGTTCGGCTTTTAATTGAAACTTATTAATATTATATTTTTACTAGCTGTTCCAGTGAACTTCCCCTGGACCCTGGACTTCAAGGATCATTAGACTAAAATTAGCAGAATCGGTTCAGCCGTTATCGACTTATAGCGTTACTAACACAATTGTAAATCCATTTTTATATATATAAATATATATAGATTGCTTAGGTACATGACTATCTCTAGGTTAAAAGGATATTTAAAAAAATGTTTTTGGGCCTAGTCATTTTTGTTCAAATCATTTCATACCTGTTTTTATTTTCTTTTCAAAGCAAAATTCTGTACGAATTGTTTGAATTTGATTAGCTTTGAGCATTCGAAAATATTCAGCCCGGTTGAATGTACAAAAAAAGATTGAACTCATATTTTACTATCCCATAATTCAGATTTGACGTTGTAGGACTTTTCCAATATTAAACGTATTGTCTCGCATAAAACATTTTCTATCTGATATGAAAGTTTGTTTGTAATATTTTGTCGTGAACAACGAAATTGTTGGAATTTATCTGTTTTGATTTGAATGAGTAGAGAAATATATCATGGTGTTTTTTTTGTTCCAGGTAACTAGGTTTTATACTTCAAGCCTATGTGGAATGTGATTCTCCAACAGCAAAATGACTAAATCACGTTTGTTGTATGGGAGCCCCCTTAAATATTTAATTTATTTTGTTTTTAATATTTGTTGTAAGTTTTTAGTACTTAGTAATAGGGTTTTTACCCTTTGGGTACGGAACCCGAAAAAGTAAGGCAATCAAAATCAACTGGATGAAGTGTACGTATGCCTTTTTTCTGTCTTGTGAATATTATAATATTTAGGCAACTGTGATTTGAATTAGCATAATATAGCAGGAGCTACCAAGCTTATAATATTGTCTTAAGCGCACTGGCTGTCACAGTATATCGAAGCAAATGTAATGTAGAATAGCGTCACGGATTAAGCCCAAGGAATATATTGAGCAGGCTGATCTAACCTGGGCACGGGATTCGACCCTCGCTGCCAAAATTAAGCCGCTATAGACCGGACTCGGTGTATCTCGATAGTACCTTAACCTAGTTGTATTATGTTTAGAGAAGGACAAATCTGCCTAAAACGCTCGGGAATTTTCCTATCTAGATATAGATCGATATACGCCAAAAATGCCCGGGTTAAATAAACAATTCTTTAATAGTTCCCTATATGACGTTTTATTAAAAGTTTAAATATTAAATTGCACCAGAATATAATATTCCCACCAACAATAGATTCTCACAATAGAGATCACGTTACAATTCGTCAAAATAAGTCACTCGAGACGAGACTGTAGTTATGATCTACGTGAAGAATTAATCTTGTGGCAGCAATTCTGTTTCATAATAGAAAGGAGATCCATTTCGTATCTCGCTTGGCAGGGATTTCGCTAGCGAATCATACTTTATTATTGAATGTCAGTGCGGCCATGAATAGCTTAGAAACTAAACGCCCGGGGAAAAATTAATCTCGTGTCTCGTGCCAACAAATATTGTTGTTCGGCAGCGGGTCCGGGGGCCTTACCGGGGGCCTTACCGGGGGCCGGGGGCCACTGTTCGGGGTCCGGAGGCCATAAGTAATCTCGGCACGTTATGCACTCGCCTGGATGGTTTATTGGAAAAGTGGATAACGCCGCGCCGCGCACGGAAGCTGTTTAGTGCCCTATGTTTACTTCAAACATTACATGCTCATTTTTTCCAGTTCCATTTTCAAATCCCAAAGGATTGTTACTTTCTGAATTTGAAATTTCTTCGTTTTGTATCTACATGTATATGATATGATAGGTCTAACTACATTGGAAGGCATCCATTAGACGGTAGGTTTTGCTGTCAGTTTTACCACAGTCATGAGTTCATGAGTTCATGATGATGAGTTCATGAGTTCATGAGGATGAGTTCATGGGTAACCTACCGTGTAAGAGCGTGACTGACGGTTGCATGAAGCTGATTGACGAAATACATTCGTCAGTCCATCAGTCACCATCAGTCAAACTCAAACATAATTCATGATTGACGGAATTGACTGACGCTTGCATGAGCGTATAATGGTTGCCGTATATAATACATACTCATGTAACTGTTATTATTTATGTCGTTATTTGGGGTTTGTTAATGTCTGATTAAAAATAACAAACTTACCAAATAATTTTCCCATTCGTTGATTGAGGGACCATCGGAAAAGGATTTCGGTAATTATTTATATAAATTGGATTTTAATGACTCTATTTGGTCTTTTAATTGCAATGTTACTAGTTACTACCCTATATTATGTAACAAGTAAAAAAGCTGAGTGTTCAACACAAAGTTAAATCTTAAAGCATTAGTAAACTCTTTACAATTGCATTCAGTGCAATATCGAAGGAAACTTTTAAAACAAGTTGTCCATTAAAATTCATGTTGTCGAGCGCTGCACTTAGCCCAGTATTACTGAAGTTCCTTCGTTCGAGTGGGTTAAAGGTAGAGCCTCTAACGTTTGATGTAATCCTCTATAGAGGCTACCGCTCTATGAAAATTTCCACAGTAACTTTCTAAAGCGGTAAAATTAAATATTATGTTTGCATCGAGCGGCTAAGTTGACTCGATTAAAATCGTTACGGCTAATTTATAGAGAAGGTATCGTAGCTACGTTTACTGTTATGGCAATCGCTTTTAAAATAACTTTTGGAGCACTGAATATTATCTCATTTCAAAGTTTCTATACGCTAGTAGAGTTTAATTACCTAGAATCTAGATCCATATATTACAACTACAATAGAGTCAATGGATTCCCTAAAAACAGTAAGTTTCTAGGCACATAATTATCAACAGCTAGTTCCAGAAAGCACAATCAGGTGCACAGAATGTTCATATCAGTTTAATTAATTTGCAGAATAAATCTATGCTGCACCTTCTGTCGGCGTCTGATATAAATTTATATCACCCGACGTGTTCAGTTTGTACCCTTTACTATTATCTCCACTAGGAGCGGGGCCAGGCCATAACAATGCGTTGCGGCATCGCATTTACGTGGTAACTACTAGATCTTACAAAACTAGGTAGGTATACTATTTACTTTATATAAAGTACTAGCTGTCCCGGCAAACGCTGTTTTGCCGTATAAAGTATTTCGCCCATATTATTTTATTGAAGTGACTAAATATGTATGTCACCATGGCAACGTCCATCGCTATTCCGTAGCATGTAAACAATGGTCGCCGTCAGTCTCGAGTTGTAATAATTTACTATTATTTATTCAACAAATGCACTTATCAATATAAAAAGTACCCAGTAGCCGATTCTCAGACCCACTGAATATGCATATAAATTTTGGTTAAAATCAGTAAAGCCGTTTCGGAGGAGTACGCGGTCTAATATTGTGACACGAGAATTTTCTACACTACTATTATAAAGAGGAAAGATTTGATTTTTTGTTTGTTTGTTTGTTTGTTTGTTTGTTTGTTTGTTTGTTTGAGTCGAATAGGCTCCGAAACTACTGGACCGATTTGAAAAATTCTTTTGCTATTGAAATCTCACATTATTTCTGCTGAACATAGGCTACATTTTATTTTGGAAAAAAGTAGGGTTCCGTAAGATATTTGAGTTTTTCGGACGCAAGGTGTAAAAAATCAGCTAGAAAAGTTACTTATTTTGCGTAAGCTGCCTAAACTATAAAAGATAGAACCATAAAATGTTCTAAGTAATTGTAGATCTTATAAATATCTACAAAAAAGTCCGCGACACACTATACCTATCTATGTCGAGTGAGGCACAATAATCATTTATTTATTTAAAAATCCTAAATTTTTTTTGGACTAAATTTAAACGGATATATTTTACTGACGCTATTAATCCTTATCAAAATAAATTATTTTATCACTAAGTACAGTTTATGTAGATAATATTTGGTCTTTGAATGATTAAAATTGGACGTTTGGTTTTGAAATTATGGCGAAATTAAAATATTACGATAGTGAGCGTCACCAAAGCGCGTGCGGGAGGAAGACAATATTCTGTTGTAGAAATGAAAATTCTGTGCATAAAAGATATGAAATGACACCCGAAATTACATCTTTGTCACTACATCGCTATAGAAGCCAAAAATGTGGTTAGTTTTTTGTCTGTCTGTCTGTCTGTCACTCTTTCTGTCTGTCTGTATGTTTGTTCCAGCATCACACGAAAAATACTGATCCGATTTGAATGTGGTTTTCGCAGATATATTTATCTTCTTCCAACTTAACATCTGGTGTATAAAATTTTTCCCCCCACCCCTCTAAGGGGACAAAAGAGGGGGTCAGATTTTGTATCAAACTTTTTTCTTTAACACGAAAACTACTGATCCGATTTGCATACGATTTTCACAGATATATTATATTTGTCTTCTTCCAACTCAACATCTGGTGTATAAAAATCCTCCCCCCCTCCCCTCTCAACCCTCTCTGGGGACCAAAGAGGGGTCAGATTTTGTATACAACTTTTTTCTTTAGTGGACTTACTTCATATTAGGTATTAACTGTGTTTTTCAACTTAACATCTGGTGTATGACCTTCCCCCCCACACCCTCTTAGGGGACAAAAGAGATCAACTGATGATAAAATATACTTTAAATGGCAAAACAACGTTTGCCGGGACAGCTATTATATATAAGATAGCACTTAGTTTTGTTACACCCTGTATATTGTAATCTGTGATCGTAAAACTTCGCACAACAATGCGGCAATGAGTAGTTACGGCAAAGTCAAAAAACCGCCATGCGATGTCGAATCGCTTTGCAATTTGCTTTTGCGATGCGACGCCGCAACGCAGTGTTGTAACTGGCTCCTTCGTTATAAAGTGCGTTTTTTCCGCCAATACACTGCGTCCGACGAAGAAACGCATCATGATTCATGTAGAATACCAAATATACATAGAATAAATCGGAGCGTCGCTGCGGCAACTTACCGCAACGTACGAGGCATCGTGGCTCTCCTCTAACTTAACTCTCAAACTCGCTTAAATTATAATGCTAATATTATTCTGAGAGAGTTATATTCGGTGTTCTATCCGACGGTGTCGAACTTCTCAATGTCACTGAATACTGTAATAATGTGTTTAACGACTTCAGTAGAGACAACACACACATCATTTAAATATTAAATAAAATAAATATCTATGGACGCTTCACACCATGTCAGTCTGGCCCCGTGCTAAGTACCTAAAGGACTTGTGTTACAGGTACCAGACAACGTAAATACATTTAATACTTTTATACTATACATATATTTAAGATTTTTATTATATCATACACATATTTAATACACATCCAAACCCGGGAACATTGAAAACTTTTTGTTCCGTCGGCGGAATTCGAACGCGCGACCCCCGTCTTGAGCTACCGACACGCTCACCACTGAGCCACAGAGGTCGTCAAAATTTATGTATTAATTTTATTTACAATTAAGTATGTACATAATATTTGTAATTACCAGGAAACAAGTGATGTATGAAAGGGTATTTATAAAGGAATTGTAAAAATATATTTCAAAAATATCTCTTGGTAGTCTATGGGCTAGATTTCAAAAAATATTTTAATTTCGGCACTATTGGCTACTACAGAACTTAATGGTACAAAATCACGTTTTATGGAAAAGTTAAATCTATTTTGTGTTTGCTAAAATCTATAATCAAAACGCAAATGGCGAGCAATGGAGAGACATTCCTGTCGGCGCGCGCCCTCGTGGTGTTAGAATTTCAACATAACCTGAACTGAGACTGAAGTGTACTTAAAGGTACATTACGTGTTGCTCGAGTTGTAAACTTGTTAGGAACTAATCTAAGAGCATATTTGCACTCGACGGCGACCCGACTTTGTCTGGGATAGTTTGTCCTTTATAGGCCTCCGTTTAGTTTTAATTAAGCCGGCTTTGAGCGCGACTGGGCGGGGCGAATCTCGGGATTAATATTTTTATAGGGCACCGGAACGGGACGTTACTTTATGAGATCGACGCTGTGTAATTAAAGAAAATATTGTCTCGGCTCCTTTAGTTTCTATTCGGGCTTAGATCTACATTGCTTTTATGGAAAAACCATGTAAGTTACAAAGTTTAGATATATAGGTATTCGTTTTGTCATATAATTATGTAAAGATTTTAACCCTACGCGTAAAAATACCATAATGAATTTTTCTTACGTAGCTATGTAAGAAAAATTCATTATGATATTTCTCGCATAAAATCTGATCTGGGACTGGAATATAAATGAAAATGCACTGGTGTAATGTTAACTTAGTGAAAACAGCACTGATGATATGAAAACTCGTCTATAGAAAGTGCGGTCTGCGAGAGTCGTATTCGACGCAAATGAAATACTGTATTAAGTTTTTCATTGGGCGCATCGTTCCGCGGCTCTCGTCTCGCTGATTTTATTTACTCGTTCAATGTAGGGTCTTCGTTTGATTACGAGGTAAGCTCCGCTCACTTGAAGAAATTCAATCAAAAGTATTCTTACGTTACATTTAATTTCTATTTCGTTTCTTGAGACATTTTTGTTAATAACTACAAAGTAAAAGATCGGAGACCGATCGATTATAAAAATGTTACAATATAGGAGCTCGAATAATGTTTATGCTCAGACGCCCCCGACCTCAATAATTCGGTAAATATTAATTTACAATAGCTAGTCGAGTGGCTCAAACATTTGAGCTAAGATCCAAAGCGACCGAGACGTAATTAAAATAAATATTTGGCACGAAATCCGGGTCGGGGCGGTTAAGTAGAGGCATTCCCGCCCTTTGAACGAGTTCTTGTTTATGTTTGCTCATTATACAAATATAAATGGGAATTCCGACGTGATCTAAAAACTTGGAGGTAGCTCAGTTATGCTACGAATTCTTCGTTTGAATTTTATTCGTACAAGGAAACATTATTGCTCGGATTTGCCGTTTTCAATCACGCTAGCTTTATTCCTGAAGCGTACATTTTAAGCAAAATGTATTTTGTTGTGTAAGAATTTACCTAAGTGATTGAATTGTATTTAAACCAAATCACACAGAATATTGGAATTTGTACCTAGTTCCTTCGGTACAGTGCCAAGGCTAAATACCAAAAGGTCAATAAGGTATGCAGTATTCGAATTCTACTGTGCGAGGCGTATTACAGACATTTGATCCGTGCTGTAGTTTTACCTTGCATCAGCTCTTGGATTTCTGTTTCAATTAAGTATGTAAATTTTCAAAGTTTAATAATACGGCCTAGGTCAGTTCTTGGAATAGCTTATGCTCGTAACGCCAACTCAGCTTGAAAATTTTCAAAAAGAGTGCAATTATGTTCTCTCACTTTTGCAACATATTATAAAGTTTGCTATGAGCCTATGACTATAATGCTATGGGGCATGAAAGCCAAGTTTTTAGTGGATAGGAATTAGTGCGTAAGCTATTTTCAGGTGCAGCAGTACACCAATATGCTTACGGACTTTTGTCCCCCTCAAATGTTGGCGCAAAAGAAGCCCCGTAAATATATAGCGTCTAAAATTACGCACATTATATTGTTCGTTCGAACTTAATTTGCCTTCTGCTGTACATTTTATCATTGTTCACGTTCGCGTACACACCGTTTGTGGAAGTCATATTAAGGAATGTTCGGTTACGCACACGACTGACGCCATAACATTATTAATAATTCTTATGCGAATCCTGCAGCCTACTGATAATTTATGTATTCAACGAACGCGTCATTATTAACACCGTCGCCGTCTGATCACGTACATTAACATGCTGACTGATGCACGGGCACGCCGCACCGTATTATAATATCATTACATAATAACCCAGCCAGTGATATAAATAGACAACATTAGATCCAGTAACCCAATACCAGTGGTATGTTGATGCATCATTAGTACGATTCTACGATAACGACTCGGTTTAGCAGCAGCAGCAAAATTTTGAGTTTGACTTTTAACTCGGACGTTGTAGGTTTGATTCGCGCGCGCACGTTGGAAATGTCGTTTCCAAGTGTTGGACGATGCAGGCTGATCACCTGATGGTTTATGCGTCGAATAGGCAAAAAAGGTAGGGTAGGTCCTGCGCCTCATCTCTCGCCAGTCGTGTCGGTCATCCGTCCAACTGCAGATATAAGTACTAGTTAATAACTATTATGAGAGTGAAAGAAGGAACTTTGAATCGCAAAATATTAACTTTTCCCAAATAAAGTCATCAGCTGATATCAGCTGTTTACGTAACCAATATAGGTTAACTAAGTTAAATAAGTTAAATAAGGTTAAGGTAAAACTCAAAACTCAAACTCAAAATTTTTTATTCAGTATAATTTTTTGCAAATATTCTCTGAACGTCTACATGATGCCTACCACCGGTTCGGGAACTAACCCGGCGAGAAGAACCGGCGTAAGAAACTCGCACGGGGCCCACTTTTTTAACAAAAAAAGTGAGAAAAACTTTTGAAGTATAAAATTCATAATACTTGGATAAAATTAATTTCAGCCAGCAAGATCTAAGAATATCCAGTTAAGATGTTTAAAGTTCTTGAAATATTTTCAACTCATTATTAAAGCTTTTTTCAGCGAAACTCAATATCAAGAAGTGCGCTCTTATTACTTTCTGATTGTAAAGCACGTTTTATTCGCTCGCAGACACTATTCGAGTGTTTTTAAAAATGTTAAGCAAATACTTTACAACTTTAATTTTATAAAATTATGCGATGAAATAAGTCGGACAGTTTAATTAAAAGACAAGTAAGAATAATGACCCAAATATTTTGTCTTGACTTTTGATTACTTAGCACTAGCTAAGTCTAACATGTTAGACATAGCTAGTGCTAACTGCTAAGTATGCATGTTCGTCCAAGTCGGTGGGTAGATAAGCATCGATAGAAAAATCTTTAGACAGTATAGTAATTTTATTAGTAGTAGAGACTGAAATACGCAAAAAAGTGGTGAGTTTCATCAGTCCATTCATTATTTCCGACTTATCGGTACAAAAAGACTGCTTTAAAAATAAATAAAAAAGCGAATAGACACAAAAATACATAAATCAAAATTCCAAAGCCGCTTACGAAGTTCCCTCTCCCAATGAAACGGGTTTGATATAGTCAGTATGTTAAAGCTTATCGAACATCAACGCCACTTTACACACATGTCAGCCTTCAGCAGAAAACACATTTCCACGTCTCATAAACATTTTGCCCTGGAATTATATTATAAAGGAGTCCGTTTGATCGCGAAAATATGCTCATTTAAGGTGACGCCGCGTTAAAGTAAAAAACCATGTTGGATATTATGTTTTAGATTGCTTGTTTTTTTTTTTTTTATTTATTTATTTGTTTATATCAGGCATCTAGGCCGGCCCGGCCTCTCATATGGAAAGGGCGTAAGCGACATAATGGTTTTTGTCACGTAAATTAAAAACCATAAATATATTTCATACCAGCTGTTGCCCGCGACTTCGTCCGCGTTAGCATAATATAATAACGGAGATGGATAATTTTCTCCTTTTAAGGTCCCTTACTCAAAGGGTAAAAACGGCCAAGTAGGCATATAATATTAATCAAATTACACTCGAAAATTGTATGTTCAGTTTAGGTTACAATCTTTAATAATTTCAGCTCAATCAGTCGAAAGTCTAAGAAAATTTCTAAAAACTTTCATCCTATCATCCGTCTAGATATCATGATCGCTACAGCCAAATTATCAAAGCGTCGTCGCCTTAACGTTTGTTTGTGAGTATGAAAATATCACCAGCGGAGGGTTCTCACGCGTAAATGGATTTCTAAATTAAAACACATCGTTGTAATCCGCGTTTCCCTTCATAGGGTGAATTAAATTAAACAATTACACTGGAATCTCCAGAGAAATCTCCGTTTGACCTTGACAGGGACCCCCATATAATAAGCCCTTTTAATTGTATCAGTAACCCGTACACAAATGGAATTTGAATACGTGTATACTGTACGTATGTTGTGGGTAGTTGAGGAATGGTCTACGACCTTTACTGAAATTGGTTAGTTTACTGTTTTTCCTAATCGCACTACGTTACGACAAATTATTATGACAAACAAATAACAATACATAAACTAACTAAACAGTAAACACTTATTATTATCTCTGTTCTCTGTACAACGGGAGCATAAATCTTTAGGTGAGTCTGTGCCCCATTAAAATCAATACTTCTCGAGTAAATTGGATTAGAGTTGCAGAAGTCTTAATTAGAAATAGTTCATCGTCTTTCACTAAACTTAATCAGTACCGACGCAGACGTTCTAGGGAAACGCTTCGAGGATTATTGCATTTTTATTTGAATCGTGTCTTCAAAGGTAGCGCAGTCATTAATCGCTTTATAACAGTGAAAGTGCAAAGTAGAGCGTACGGGCACGCTCGAGCACTGACTCTCGGCTGGGTTGAATTCATTATTGTCTCCTATCCGAGGATGCGCGCCGCTTCAAAAGAAACTGCTAAGATATTTACCCCTCAAAGACACGCTTGAAACTCTAGGTTTTATTGTAACGGAAGGAAAGGCTATTAAGTGAAAATATCGTTCTCTCCGCCGTATATTTTGTTCGCAGAAATGTTCTTATTGATTCTTTCTGATTTGTGGTTCTTGGTAATTATGAGGGAGTTGATTAAGTCGAATCGTTTTAAATGTTATTTATGTCTAGTCTGTATAAAAAAAAACTTTGCGAGACTTGAAATCTTTGTTCTGTTATTCATCCTGACTGAAGCTGAAGCTGAAGTTCAGGCCATCAGAGTCAGGTCGCAAGGAACGTCAGTATTATTGTTTTTAGGGTTCCGTACCCAAAGGGTAAAAACGGGACCCTATTACTAAGACTTCGTTGTCTGTCTGTCTGTCTGTCTGTCTGTCTGTCTGTCTGTCTGTCTGTCTGTCTGTCTGTCTGTCTGTCTGTCTGTCTGTCTGTCTGTCTGTCTGTCTGTCTGTCTGTCTGTCTGTCTGTCTGTCTGTCTGTCTGTCTGTCTGTCTGTCTGTCTGTCTGTCTGTCTGTCTGTCTGTCTGTCTGTCTGTCTGTCTGTCTGTCTGTCTGTCTGTCTGTCTGTCTGTCTGTCTGTCTGTCTGTCTGTCTGTCTGTCTGTCTGTCTGTCTGTCTGTCTGTCTGTCTGTCTGTCTGTCTGTCTGTCTGTCTGTCTGTCTGTCTGTCTGTCTGTCTGTCTGTCTGTCTGTCTGTCTGTCTGTCTGTCTGTCTGTCTGTCTGTCTGTCTGTCTGTCTGTCTGTCTGTCTGTCTGTCTGTCTGTCTGTCTGTCTGTCTGTCTGTCTGTCTGTCTGTCTGTCTGTCTGTCTGTCTGTCTGTCTGTCTGTCTGTCTGTCTGTCTGTCTGTCTGTCTGTCTGTCTGTCTGTCTGTCTGTCTGTCTGTCTGTCTGTCTGTCTGTCTGTCTGTCTGTCTGTCTGTCTGTCTGTCTGTCTGTCTGTCTGTCTGTCTGTCTGTCTGTCTGTCTGTCTGTCTGTCTGTCTGTCTGTCTGTCTGTCTGTCTGTCTGTCTGTCTGTCTGTCTGTCTGTCTGTCTGTCTGTCTGTCTGTCTGTCTGTCTGTCTGTCTGTCTGTCTGTCTGTCTGTCTGTCTGTCTGTCTGTCTGTCTGTCTGTCTGTCTGTCTGTCTGTCTGTCTGTCTGTCTGTCTGTCTGTCTGTCTGTCTGTCTGTCTGTCTGTCTGTCTGTCTGTCTGTCTGTCTGTCTGTCTGTCTGTCTGTCTGTCTGTCTGTCTGTCTGTCTGTCTGTCTGTCTGTCTGTCTGTCTGTCTGTCTGTCTGTCTGTCTGTCTGTCTGTCTGTCTGTCTCTAGGCTGTAACTCAAGAACGGTAATAGCTAGAGATTTGATATTTTCACAGATTATGTATATCTGTTGCCGCTATAACAACAAATACTAAAAATAAAATAAAATGAATATTTAAGGGGGCTCCCATACAACAAACGTGATTTTTTGGCCTTTTTTGCTGTCTCCAGGCTGTAACTCAAGAACGGTAATAGCTAGAGATTTGATATTCTCACAGATTATGTATATCTGTTGCCGCTATAACAACAAATACTAAAAATAAAATAAAATGAATATTTAAGGGGGGCTCCCATACAACAAACGTGATTTTTTGGCATTTTTGCTCTATATCAAAAATGGCAACAGGTAGTTGAATTTTTCACAAAATCCTCAGTTATATGTGTACTTTAATGTTTAATAATAATATTAAAATAAAATAAAAAGTAAGGGGGGTTCCCATACAAAAAGCACAATTTATGGCCTAATTTTGCTCTATAATGGTACGGAACCCTTCGTGCGCGATTCCGACTCGCACTTGGTTTTTGTTCATTAATGAACAAAAACCAAGTGATGCATACCCTTAAGGGTATGATGCATCAGTTAACAGAGCACATGAGGCATGCCCGCGACGCATGCTCTCTGACCGTATCAAAAATTGTCGCTTTGTTATTTAATGACAATGTTGGCGTTGCGTTCGTTGACGCATTCAATTATTGAATGCGCCAATATGAAAGTTGAATGTCAAAAAAATGACGAAAATTGAAGATGAAAGTGCACAGTTTGGACATAGCTATTGTGATTTGTGACACTGGCAACCATATTATGTCCATATAGGACCGTACCTATACATTTTGATGCATCTTTACAAAGCACCAATTTTAGGACGTAAAATAATACTCGTCTAATCTGTTTGATGTGCAAACATATTGTGCTTTATCAGGACGCTGTTGCCCGTTGGACCGACTAATGCGGGTCTCCGTGACCTGTGTACATTTGAGCACAACTTCGCTCCACTTATATTGACATCCACTATTGGGCTAATGTTGACAAATAAATGGTAATTGTTTTAATACGCATTCATTGTAACTACCTAATTTTGTTCAACGTGTACGGTGAAATGAAAATCTAGTAGTAAGTAGTCGAGAACGAAACTCTACGTCCCTGTAGCATTTTTTATTTGAATTAAATATTATAACACAAGCTGACATAAGTAACGATTGTTTATTTAAACAATCGTTAATTATGTCACGTTACCCAAGCTTAAAGCCCGTGTTCACTTCGATTAGTAATAAGTGTACGCAAAATAAGTAACTTTTCTGGTTGATTTTTTACACCTTGCGTCCGAAAAACCCAAATATCTTACGGAACCCAATTTTTTTCCAAAGTAAAATTTAGCCTATGTTCAGCAGAAATAATGTAGGATTCCAATAGTAAAAGAATTTTTCAAATCGGTCCAGTAGTTTCGGAGCCTATTCAGGACAAACAAACAATCAAATCCTTCCTTTTTATAATAGTAGTTTAGATATAGGGTAGGATAATGGTTCACCTTACTGTAATATGAACTGCATTTCCGTTTTCCGAGTTGCCCTCAACTTGGTTGCTCGGTAATTCGTTTATCGCGCGAAAAGTTTTTACCAATAAAAACTTCAATATCCTTTCTAAAAATTCAATACCTTTAACCAGAATTGGTTCAGCAACTAAAGCCTAAAGAGGTTACAGATAAATATACTTTCATAATAATTATAAAATTAGTATGATTAGTTTTTATCTAAATCTATTATGTTCGGGAAAACCTAGCAAAGGCTGCTCATACTTAAAGGCTGTTGGTAAATGTTTTGATTTTTAAGTTAATGAAGTGTCTCGGTCGCGTGAGTGTGACGTTTGGCATGGGCGGGCACTCGAGACGCTGGCGGCCGCCCAATGCTCTTTATCTTAATGTACTCGCCTGTCCTCCTCCTCGCTGCACCCGTAACTCTCCAGCCCACTTAACAATTGTTTCTGGTGCCGCGTTCCGCTAAATGACTCTGATACCGCACAATATCAACCCAAATGTTTGGTCTGGTGCAAATGGGCGTTTGCATTAATTGCATTGCATGAGATTTTCATCATACTTGAAAAAGTTAGCTTGCATACCTATGCTTGTGTCTAATGCTGTTATTGCCAACATGATTGTAAAGTCATAGACGAATCATAGGCGAATATGCCATCATGGACCAACGTGGAGAGACCAAATAACTGGTATTAGTGTTTATATGCGACTTCACCCCTGCGTCGTCGCAAATGTTGTGGTCACACACACATTTCACTGCCACTTACAACATAACAACAATTTGCAAACAAGGTATGAAAAGTGTTACATAGCGAGTGCGCGACATTTTAGTCACCCGTTTGCGCCCAGCCCTAATATGTATTAACTGTCTAAAAAAGTAAACTATTCGCGAATTTTCTACTACAATTGGCTCACTCGGAGACGCCGACGTGGTTTTGCCGTGGTACAGGAATTTAATTCGGGTGTTGCTCCTCCTAGTGAGTGACGGCTTGTGACGCGACGGGACGTTCGCGCGATTTTTCGCCGCATTTTATGTAACCGAGTAGATTTATTTCGAAATCTGACGATGAAATTCGTGAAACATATTTCACCGGAGGTATTAAGTGTTTTGTGTTCTGCGGAAATGTTTTCATCCGTTAGATTGGAGTTTTAGAATGATGGCATTCGATATAAGAAAAACGTTTAACTTAGGTTTTTTTTTATTTTTTTGAATAGAATTTTGCAATCTAATAAATCTTTCAGCAGCTGAAATTATGATTCGAAATCTTCAAAATCCTAATCGATGAATCGCACACTTTAATATTGAATGCAAATGAATATGCGAGGAGCTAGTTTGCTCACGGCTACGCTGTAAAATAAGAGTAATAAAACATCTCACGAAGAAATTGGGGTTGCACATTCGATCGTATAGTTGGAATGGAATCACGTTTCATTTCACGACGGATATAGGGCCTCGAGTTACAGGTCTATTTGACTGCGACATGATGCTTCGACGGCTGCGACGATTTCCGCCTCGCGCACTCTCATTGGATAGGGCTACCACCTGCCCATATTAGGATGCACAATTATGATCTCTATCGCAAATTAAATAGCTATGTTTTTATTTCTATTGTTGCTTACAAGTTAAAGTTAATGACTGACATCTTATAATACAATACATCAAAAGTATAAATGTAGTAAATGCTATTTTCGGAGCTAGCAGGTGGTAACCCTAATTCGAGCGCTATTCCGCTCTGAACAAAACGACCACAGTCTGCGATATGTATCGTGATATATTCGGTAATACGGGGTTTTTAAAGAGGAATACTGAAATGGTTTATAGACTTAACCGAATTTATTATTTGGAAATGGGAATATGTTTTTTCTGAGCCTATTTATTTTTGGTTATTCAGAAAGGACAACATTGAAATTATAGAATAGATTAAAAAGATCTCACATAAATCCAGTTTTCACAGTAATTCAGTATATAATGTTTCCATTTCCAAGTTTAAATAAGCGAATGTTATATTTATTTAAAAATGCAATCTACATTAAAATTACTACTCGCCCACCGCTTCTTCCCTTTGTGTTGGAAATAAAAAGGAGCTTGTAAATATTTGAATAAGAAATGTTTTCTTTTCAAATAAAGAAACGTTATGTTAATTTATTCTGATAAGTTATAATTATTTATTAATTGCCCAACAGTATACATCCTTAGTAATTAACTTTGGTCATTACTCATTAGCATTGTTTGTTAATTTTTGACTTGTAAAGAACATTCAAATCTATGCATATAATAAAACTGTAGAAATGAAAATTCTGTACATTAAAGATATTCAAAAAATAATAAGCAGGGGGTGTTACTACATCGCTATAGAAGCCAAAACTGTGGTTAGTTTTTTGTCTGTCTGTCTGTCTGTCTGTCTGTCTGTCTCTCTGTCTGTCTGTCTGTATGTTTGTTCCAGCATCACACGAAAACTACTTTTCCGATTTGCATACGGTTTTCGCAGATATATTTGTCTGCTTCCAACTTAACATCTGGTGTATAAAATTCCCCTCCCCCACCCCTCTTAGGGTCAAAAGAGGGGGTAAGATTTTGTGTCAACTGATGAAGTAGAAATACTTTATATGGCAAAACAACGTTTGCTGGGACAGCTAGTACATAATATATATATATTTTTATGTTGTTCGATATATTTTAGGTAGAGCTTGTCTAATTTGAAATGACGCGCCCCACCACTGCACTAGTGGATATAAACGAATTTTTTTTACTGTGAAGGAGGGGCACGTCATTTTAAGTTAGACAAGCCCTATGTACTTAGTTGACGTCATTGACGTCAAAAAAACGTCAAACGACTGACTTTTGACCAATGACAATGCGTTTGACGTTCGCTGACATTTCATAAAAGATTTTGTGGATTGTGAAATAGTCTAGGTCGTAAAAGAATTAAAGCTGCATTTAATATTACAATCGGGGTACGATTCACTATTTCTGTCTGAAATAAAGACCTATGGGAGAAACGCCTCTTAATTTAGCAAGCGTTCCCATATTATACGCAAGCAGAAACCGGATGTCTTTTTATGTTTACTCGACGAATCGCAATTCATATGACCGATTGTAATGAGGAGTCCAGCGAGATGACACTAGCACTAATGGCTGTCTCAAGTCGAATAGGGCGGACCCAGCGTTACCACTCCGCCCTTACATCTGTTACTTAATTGGTACATTGTTGGCAGATCACTGGAGCACTCGATAATTCTGTCTACATCAGAATCTGTCCAGACATCAATGGACTAATTTATGATTGTGGTGGATTCCTTACAACAAATTGGTTATTGAGTATTGACTTGTTGGTTTATTTTTTGTCATTACAATATTTTACAAGAGCCTTTCTTGTGTGGTGGTGATGGTGAATATTTTCAGCGCATTATTTTTACAAATTCCACTTTCTTTTTGCTAGGACTCAAATCAAGTAAATAAGAATTACATACCTATTTTAATTTTTCGGCATAAGCGTAAATAGATATTAGGTAGGCACTAGGCAGTTACATTTTTATAAAAATTGTCGTGGATATCGTCCCACAAAATCGTGTTTGTAAGAAGAAGAATAATATAATGTCCAACAGGTTGAGGAAGTCGCAGCCTAAAGGCAAATACGCAGCGACACGGCAAGTAAACGCGCTAATGCTAAAAGGGCCCCAATCCAACAGGCCCGAGTTTACATACGGATTACCCGTTCCTTTTTTCCATTAGCTTTTTACTGTCACAAGCTAAACGTGGCCCGTAACTCAAAAGACAAATATGTGCATTCTGATGTCTGCATTAGCACCTAGTTCTGTGGGACTCGTCAGTGTACAAACTTAAATTATATTTCGAAGAAGTGCACTAAACAAAATTATTGATACAATATTACTTAAGTATTATTATCAAAGTTGGTCATTAATACCTCGATCGTGGGAATCTTATGCGACAATTTTATGCGACAGCCGGCTGTCGCTAGGGGATTGATGGGCTAAAGCTAAGTTAGGCACTGTAAAAAAATATTGGCGGTGCAAGTAACTTGTTATAGAAAAAAATATTATGCAGCTGTACGTCAAAAAGCAACAGCTAGTAGGAAGTTATGTAGGAACTAGGAAGAGTCCATTAGTGCATTAGCTCGGACGCGCGGCGTACAACGTGCAACGTCGGTACCGCGCGAGCTTGTTGGTAATATTTCAGTATTATAGAGACATGCTGTAGCTGCAAGTGAACAAAATGGCTATACAGGTACCTTGATAGTCGATTTTGATCAGACGCTATATTCTGTTTTTTAAACGAACATCAGCGATTGGCGCAGCGGCTACCATACATTTCTACCAGTGCAATTCCGATCAACCCGAATCGACAAAGGTGCCAACTTCAAAAAAACCTTAAATAATATGATCTGACCAGGACAAGCTTACGCTGTCCTAAAGGCCCATACTGAAATGATTCAGAACAATAGTAGCAGATCTAGGAAATATTCTAATTTCCCCAACCTAACTCCTAAGCGAAGTGACAAAACAACAATGTTTTTCATAATTTGTCAAAAGATTTGAACCTAAACCCTTTGAAACACATCATACCGATTAAACATACGCATATAATAATTCCATATTGTAGCTTAACACCGACCGCTCGAATTACCAGTAAATTTTAATTTTCAAAGTAACAAAGTGAAACGTAATAAAAAAGAATATCTATGACCCGCATTTGTTAAGCGAACAACTCTTTGAAGGGAGGAAAAAATCCCTTTGTTTATTCCGGTAATACTTCAGTATGCTGTTTCCGGGCTTAATTAAAACGACTCTGAAATCAGTTAATTTTAAATGAACGTCATCTGTTTGAGAGTATGAAACAATGTAAAGCTTTTGCCACACAGAACGTGTTTCGAAAGTTGCTTTTCACACTTGTTATTGTTATTATTTTGTATTCCTTATGTGGATTACGTAATGTTAACGACGTGACCCCATCTAGACTAGGCTCGGGTGGACCTATTATTATGCATTTAAAGTCCTTCTTGAACTCTAGATCTAACTATAAATGAAAACAGCAAATGAAATCCGTGCATAAGATATCTTGCATATCTTTTGAATGATGGGAGCAACGTTATTTTATGCTAATTTCTGTTAATAACAACAATCAGGTCATCTAAATACTGCTTTTAAGTCCATTACTTTAGATTTTTTATAACGATATTCGCAGTAAAATAGTCTACTCCTAATGCTCTTGACAAACATACATTTGATGATGTCAATTTTCCAATATCCATATTTACCTCAAATATGGATCATGCCTTCTCTAGAGTCCACATAGAGACCAAATGGCCTAATATTAAATGCTACCTAGATACCCTTTTATGACCATAATATGACGTTTAATGTTTATAGTCCTAGTCGAAACAGTACACCAATAAATCTACAAAATGTACGTTTGTTGCACGATGATAAATTTAGTAGCAATAACGTAAACGTGTCCTATCGGCCCTATCACATATAAAGCTCTCATTTACGTAACTAAAATCAGCACATTTCGCTGCGACTTTTATTTTCAGCCACATAACGTTCACATCAAAAATAAGTGCTGTAACCGTGATCGTAAAGGTTTGTTTTAATACTGGCATTTTGGCGTAAAACAGACATAATGTTATTATAGACTTGGCTTATCGAGATAAAAAGCTAGAATTAAGCTTGTAACGCAATTGTTTGTTAACTCAAATAAAATAAAATAAAGCGTGGTCAAAAATTGGGCTCAAAAGTGGCATCGGCCATTTTGATTTCCGACAGTAGGTATAACTTTTTCTTGTAAGATTTTTTGTTAAAAATATCATTTGTTGTCATATCCCCAGTATTGAAATGTTGATAATATACAGTACGTTAATCGTTTTTTTTTCAAATATTTTAATAATAATTTCTTAATTGTCACAAAAAATATTTGGTGTAGGTACTTAGTTAAATTTAGTTTATATGTTTAGCTACACCTATTAATAAAACTAAAATGACGTGGTAATCTTGCAAGTTGTATGTAACCTTTCTAAATAGTTTTTGGTTAGACGTCGGGAATCCTATTAAACACGGAAAGGTTACGCCGAAGGACTTATATCGGCTTTACTAATATTGGCTGGCAAGAATGTGTGGCTTCTCCGCCTGTGTTTTGTTATTTTAAGGGAGCCAGTGACAGTGCCAATTTGTTCAGCGACGTACATAAAACTATGTTATTGAAAAAGACACACAGAAGAGTTTATTATTATTATCATAGGATTTGTCTAGGATTATAAAATGTTTTTTTTTCAATTCCACTAAGTACCTACTGACTATATAATTAGAGCGTGTTTCACCACTTTCTGATAAAGTGCCGAATAGGCTATTCACAACTTTTTTGACAGATTCTTCATACTCGATCTGTCAAGTTAATTGGTGGATAGCCTATTCGTCACTTATCAGGAAGTGGTGAAACAGGCCCTTATAATAGCGATGAGATCCAACGTCTGGCTCTGATAAATTATTTTCGCACTGAAAATTGGCAAATGAAATCAAGTAGAAATAAGTAAATTAAATCTGGATATGAGATGAACAGCACACGATAATCCGTTTGTGGAGCGGTGCCGTTGTATTGGACAGCTCAATGATGCCGTAATCAAGGAGTCACCTGTGTGAACAACTCACTTCACATAATTGGAGCTTTCAACTTAGCCGAGCTATGTCGATTCACAATAGACGCTGCGGTCGGCGAGAATTTCCCGAATATAGTGCCCATACCTGCCCAATTTGTCAGGGGTTTAATTAAAATATTAATTAAGGTGTTTGTGTAAATCAGGACGAGAACGGTGACTCTCGTAAAATATGGCGAAATTTTTTGACATGATGAATGTTAATCCTCTTCGCCAAACGAAATTTTAATGAGCTTATGCTTTGCGCTGATAAACAGCATCAAAATATCGCCACATCGGCATTTCAATATCGTTAATGCCAGCGCAGAGGTACGTTCGTTCACATTTATTTATGAATGTGCATCTCTAAACAATCTGCAGCTGTAGGTCACATTACTTCCTCCTCAGATCTGGCTCTCGTTGCTGATAAAACTAGTTGCATATGAAACGGTCTGACAACGCGGCGAGAAGTAGCGCCGGCGCCTAACCTACTTGGAAATGAGCCAATCTGAGATGTTTGTTTATAGTATTAATTCCTGTAATATTGCTGATACAATCCGAACGCTCGGAGCTTTTATTTTACCTCCGATTTTCAATACAGCCTGTGTATTCTGCTGTTTTACATATTGTCATAACGTGAAAAGATTTTCTTTATGTCCTATCGCTTGGCTCGGGTCTCGAGCATTATGCGGGCGAAAGACAAAAGCAAATACATATCTAGTCCCACTGTGAATTGGAGATAACGAAGAATACGTAGAGTGCACCTATATAAGACTGGTGATTCCTTCTTGAAGCGTGATTGTTAAAGATGTTCTCGTTGCAAATAATAATAATTTATGTTGGTATAAAATTCCTTTGACGGCTACAGCAAAACAAAACGAATGTGTAGGAATATATGTAGTTGATTAAAGCCACACATTGAAATGCAAGAAGCAGAGGATCCATTAGAGGTCACCCATCAAGTATTTCTCTCGCTGGAGTGTCGTTAGCGTCCATCAGTTAGCTGGCGCGGTGCGGCCGTCGGCACCCTTCAAACTGTCTAATGTCTGCTGTAAATTCTGGGTCACCTTTGTATATTAATGTGACTCCGCTCGCCGCTCGTGTACCTATATAATGATATGTTCTTAAATAATTCCTCTCGAGTACACATTACGTGCATAAACTATTTGCATTTTAGATTTTGCATACTTGCGCATACTTTGCGCTAACGTAAAGTATACTTAACGTTCTCTGTCTTTGCTTTATCTCCGTGATTAGTGAATGAATAATTAATTTGCTATTTGCTAGTTGTTTTGAAATACATTTTCTAGAATACATTTTCTAGAATGTACAGGCTATTTTTATATTTGTTTAAACTTTACTAATGAATTTACTGACAAATTGTTTTAGTTGCTACTTTCTTAAGCTCTAAAAGTTATCATAATATGACTGATAGAAAATGTCTCAGAAATTCGTTGTATAGGGATAAAGAACATCTGGATAATAATATGATGAACAGAATTCAGGTTGAAGACACTTGAATTCTTGCCAGCTTATTTTAAGTGGCAACGTCTGTTCGAGATTTGTTACCTGAAGTTCTCTATGCAACGTTTTATAATTGATTGAGATTTGATTATTTAGCAATATGATTAAGAGTTTGTAAGGTGACGATCGATGCTATAAAAAGGTGTTTCAAAGGCTTGTCTGTTTTCACCAACCACACTCTAGAGTGCCCTCTAGTTTTTAAAGTTGTCTATCTCTTTAGACACAAAGATCAGTAACCCCCAATGGACATGTCACGTAGTATAAACTATACATTGACAAAAACTTAACAGATATTAATGAATACTATGTGCCCCCTCTATAATAAGGAGGCGTGGTTGGTGAAAACGGGCATAGGTATGCCTTATTATAATTATTATTTTCAATGTGATTCAAAATCAAAGCCGCAAGGGAGACTAGTTTCTTTTTTCTTTATTCTGTGCTCTTTGCACCAAGTTTTCCAATGTAGTAAATTAATTACATATTTCGTTGAAACTGTCGAGAAATTCTTAACATGTATGCAAAGCTCTTGGTGAGGTTTCACATCTTCGCTCGGCTGCTTAATTAATTTGGTACGGACAACCATACTAGTGTGCACAGAAAATCGGGACAGCATTAAAATATTTTATGCTAATTAATGGACATCTTTTCTTTCGTGCCGTTGAAGGTCCGATATTTATCGCCGATGTCTATAATCGGTGATGATTGGCACCAAAAAAAGCTAGGTAGCACATTAGATGTATTATTCTACAGTTTATTAAGTTAATTTCATCCATGCGAATTTTTCTTTTAACTTATGAGGGAAGGTCCGAAATTCATGATTTTAAAAGATGTCTATCGATGATGATTGGCCCCAAAAATGCATTTGCCAGTGCTATCAACTGTTAATTAAAAGTGAAATGTTTATTATTGTGAGTTTATTTTCGATTTCACTTGTGTGCGCTCTCTCGTGCGCGCCGCTGCGCCGTCGTGCATGAATGCCCGTAATGTTTTATTAACGCGAGAGTTTTTGCAATGCGTTTTGCAGAATTATTTCACGTGTCACTTTTATGATACCAATATTATACAATATAATGTGGCCTTGTTTGTTTAATGGAACAGGTAATAATTAAAATGAAACTGTACAAATACATATTTTGCTGAAACTTTTTGATTTTAGCCCGCGAGTAGCCGCTGTTACCTTGTACTAGTATATTGTATTCTGTGCCGCTGTAGAAGTGGAAGTATTTCATGAATATATTGAAACGTTTTATGATATTTAACATTGTCACCTTCGAACCACTCAATATGGTCAAAACATTCTCCTGCTGGCTTTGTTCCAGGTAGTCGTGTTTAGTGTGGACGTCTGCACGTTCCGCCGCTGATATAAATTCATTTATTGAAAATAAATAAACGTTACCGCGAATTGCGGAAGAATGATATGAAATGGGTGTTTCTATTTTCAATTTGTATGATAAACGTTCCTCGAAACAGCAACTTCTGTAATATTTTAACTACGAGATGTAATTTTAAAACCAAAAGCTGTTAAACGTAAATTATATTACTACTTCACGCGTTTGGCAAAACCCACAAATATCTTTGTCGGTTTGGTCAAACTCGCGATGTTTTACAGTTTCTTTTTATTTAATGTTTGTTCCTTAAAAATGTTACTTAGTTTTGTGACTCACTAGACACTACGTCATCAAAACCGCAGTTAAAATGTAGAGACGAGGCACCAGCAATATTGACTTCACTAGTCTAGAACTATGAGCAATGTGCAAAATGCTCGCACCGTATTCTGTTAATTGTTTTAAACTCCTAAAGAGAAACAGATTGCTATAAATTATAAAATATGAAATACCATTTATGAGTTAAAAGCACTACTGCATACTCAATACTCAGTTCTAACAGAGTATGCAAAATGATACATTTTTCACTTCATTGTTAATAGCAGTTTGTACAGAAAACGATGAAATACGTTATTTTGAAGAATAGCAATTATATCTGCTATCAAACAAGTAAAATTCCTAATATAATGCTAACGGTGCATGTCTGACGCTAAATAGTGAAGTGGTGAAGGTCTGCTCTCTACTCCTGTCCTTGAAATAAATTGATTACGTAACTTGTGTTGGTTTTAACTCATTTACTTGGTCTAGTTAATTGGTATAATAAGAGCCGGGCGCTGGTATTTAGGGCGAGCCTAAATTCATTAGACATTTCTTTAATGCGGATTCTCAAATGCTGAGCAGCGTTTTCTCCGTGCTATTTGGTGATTTTCTCGGATCTCAAGAATTGTAGGGCCAAATTTTTTATATATAAATTTAGTTTGCGTTTAAATGTAGTCCAAAAAAAATTCAAGATTTTTAAATAAAAAAATGGTTATTGTGCCTTACACTTATCTACGTGAGTACTGAGTACATTTCCAAAAGCTTCTTTTTAAATAGTAAAAGAAATGATACAGTTACATTGTTTAACAACTTCTTATACTGCACACAATAATTATTATGACAATGAAAATAAAACTTCGAAACATCAAAGGATTCTATTAAATATTCCTTTTCTCGAAAACTGAAAAAAGCTTGTTCTTTTCAAATTTTTGTAATACCTAACCAAAAGTATACTTAATAAAAGCAGTTTAGTCGTACGTTGTAGAGTTCGACGCATCGTCTATTAGAGGCTCTATTAACGCTCTGAATTTAAATAATTTCTGATTCACTCGCCTCTATATAATAGAGCTCACCGTCGATCACTTCCTCTTAGCTTATGATAATGAGCAAAACTAGGTTATAGTTTGTTCCCAATATCGGTCGTAAGGGCCTGATCACACCTACCGAGTAGAGTGGCGAGACAGTGCTCTCGGCCAATAATAATAACTCCCACACTGGTTTTAGTGACGGTGGCCAGTTTCATTGAAATCAAGGCCAGTTACACAGGAGTAATTTTATAGTGCCCAAGTGTGTGCGCAGTACACAAGAGCACTTTCTATTCCTTTACTCTCATTATAATGGTTCGGAAGACCGACACGACTGGCGAGAGATAAGGCGCAGGACCGACTTTTTACATGCCCATCCGACGCATGAATCATATTACTTGTCAGTATCAAGTGATCAGCATGAATTGTCCTAGGCTAGCAAAACTTAGAAATAGCATGTTTCCAACGCGGGAATCGAACCCACGACCTCCGAATCAAGAGTCGAGCACTAAACCACTGGACCACGGAGGCGATGTCTCTCGGCCAAGCACTAGATATGTTTTGTATGGATGGGCTCGGCCACTCGAGGGCACTCTATTCGGTAAGTGTAATCGAGGCATAACGCCCGCGCCGCCCGCCGGCAGCTCCGGAGTCCGCGGAGACAGGACGGAAATAAAGTTTGATTTAGGTTAGACATGACAATCCGCTTGTTACAATAACAAATCCAATTACAAGCTTTTCTATGCCGCGTCTATTTATATCGTCCGTCCATTTAACGGCTAAGACAGGTCATGTATTGGCGCAAATTAAACGTGTGGAAATTGGACATTACTATGTTTGTTGATGATAACGCGCTATGTGAGAAGTTTGTTATAAGGTGGAAGAAATGTTTTGTCTGCTATCTTTAAATTCTACGTAAAATAAGTATCTGTGAAAGTGCAAAATGTAATCGCCATTAAACTTAGCGCGCGCCATTTAATAAAACACATTCCTAAAAATGTGGCAATTGTCTCCTAGTGGATTTTGAAACGGGCGACCGTATATTTCACCAGCTGACACATCGGGTGGTGCATTGCAGTAATTGCTAACTTTCATTCATGTCGCCCGAAGCTAACTCATAAAATCTGACAAAATATACCCATTTTCCTCTTTTAATACATCTGCTAGCAAGTCTTAAAGTACAGCGGCCCCGGGCTGCCGTCAGCTGTTCGCCCGCGATCCACATTTATGAAAAAACTTTTGTCTACATCCTTGGCATTGTCTCGTCGACTGTCGAATTTATTCTGCCTTTTAACTTTGTCTTACTGTACCTACACTGAATTTCTAGGGAACGTCTGACAAGGGAATAATTTTTAATCCATACAGTGCTCCATCTCAAAACTAACTTCAATGCAAATAACTTTTAACTTCCAGTCTGAATTTAATTTGAGTTATATTAAAATACTTAAGGCCGCGTAAAGGTTGAAATAACACTAGTCGTTTTATCGCTTTTAGGCTCCGCGTATATTATGATTTACTTTGTAAAGATAATAAAACGACCTATACAAAGGTCTTATATTAGGGCATTCCCAATTACCTTTGTGTGCTTACAAAGGCCCTTAGTGAAACATGAAAGGGCCGATGTACGGGGTTTTTTTTTTTTTTTTTTTTTTTTTTTTTTTTTTTTTTTTCATCCCCCCTAACATTATTAGGGCTTGTTATTATTCTTTTATTTATTTCTGTTATCTTTTCTCTATTCTTTTTATGATTTCTTACATACCTATAAATTACATCATGATATTCTTGTCATTCTGATACAATTCCAGTTTTCTATTTCGTATTATTATTTACACATTTTTCAGTTTTTCTATTTATCTACTATATATTTAAACATATTAATATTTTATTACAGTTGTAACATGTCAATTTATAATTTTCGATTATAGCCTATGTAAAATTATAAAGCAAGCTCTTTTGTGCGTGCAGCGTGACTCGCAAAAGTTATACACCACCAACGGGGAGCAAACCGCAACCGGAAAGTAGCTGAGCTAAGAAGCAATTACGCCCGTGCAAGTTGCCACAGCGTCTTATTAGCCAGATACTGCTAGCTATATTCGATCGGATGAGGTAAAAGGAACGCTATATCTGAAAACTGAAACACCTGCAATTCCAATTAAAACGCCGATATCTCCGCTCCTACACCTCGTAGCGAGACGGGGTTTTCAACACTGACATAGGCGCCCACAGCTTTTCCTGGGTACGCTGACTCCGAATACCTGGAAAGGGGTCAACACGGCTTTCGGAATCCGGCAAAAGAACTTAAGACTTAGTACTGAACATTGTTATAAGTAAAAGTGACCAGTAGCCCTATTGGAGCTACTGACTAGTTGTATTTTAGTATATAAGGACCAACTACACCATTTTTGGGTAGTTGTTAGGTTAAGTATTGTTGTAAAGTACGCTTAGGGAAACCCTTAACACAACATAATATTTTATTTAGCTAGAATAGGTCAGTTATCCCCCTATTGGGGAAACTGTTAGAGTAGGTAATTTTGACATTTTATTTTCTTGACATTTTATACTTGACATTTATTTAATAATTATTCAATTTCATTTTATTTGCAATTTATAATTATATAATTTGAATCTTATTTATTTAAAGTTTAATTGAGATTGACAAATCCCCCCTATTAAAATGATGCCACGCACTCCCCAATTACGGCGAGCCAGTGAAACGTTTACGATATCACCAGCGAGGAAAAACGAGGCGGACGAGGGCAGAGCCCAGTCACAGCCAAAAGAAACCTCCATAGTGCGGAAAAGTGTAGATCAATATGAAGCACTAAAAATAACTAAGAGTGTAACACCCCCCGCCAAAAAAGATAAACCCAAGCCCAACCCAGAGCCGCCAACAATGAAACCTAAAGTTAATAAAAATGCAACTATGTTAGTAATACCCTGTAGCCCCAACCACCCCAACAAACCTAGAACAAACGAAGGTAAGGCCTGTCTGATGCGAGCGAAAAGCAGTATAAATTCCTCAAAAACTTTTAAAAAGGAGCTCAAAGAAAAAGCTTTTTCCGCTTTAGAGAGACTTTACCATATCGTAAAAGAATTAGAGGATGAGCTCATCAGTGTTAGAAACCGGAGCAACGGAGGGCCGGGGAAGGACCCTATACATCCCCCCCGGTCAGCCGGTGCAGACGACAGCACACTGGCGGGAAACCTGGAAGAAGAAAATCGATTAGTTAGAGAAAAAATGACACAGGGAATGAAGGAAATGATGACAAAAATGGAGAAAATGAAGACAAGTTTAAAGGAAAATGAGGAAAAAATGGGGAAGTTGAGCTCGTTACTGGAGAACAACATGACTGTCGCCAAACCGGCGAGTTATGCGAGCGTTGCCTCGAGAGGATTCATGGAAAAACCTCCTGAGGCAAGGGCACTGCACTCAGTCATGGTGTCCTCCAAGGACGGACAAGAGACTGGAGAAGAGGTGCTGGAAAAAATCAGAAAAGCTGTAGATGCTCATATATCCTCGTTTCGAGGGCACATCTTTAACCATCTCCCCTAGCATTGAGATACTTGGCGTCAACATATCGAGCGAAGTCCAGTTCCGATATCATCTAGAGGGTAAGGCCAAGTTAGCCTCGAAGAAGCTTGGTGTTCTTAACAGAGCGAGACAGTACTTCAGTCCGGACCAACGCCTACAACTCTACAAGGCGCAGGTTCGGCCTCACATGGAATATTGTTCTCATCTCTGGGCAGGGGCGCCAAAATACCAACTGCTCCCTCTGGATCGTATCCAACGAAGGGCCGCTCGAATTGTTGACTGCCATAGTGTTTCGAACAGCTTGGACCCCTTGGAATTACGCCGAGATGTAGCTTCACTCTGCATCCTCTATCGGTTGTATTACGGGGAGTGCTCTGAGGAATTGTTCGGAATCATACCACCTGCAACTTTTCGCCATCGTCCCACGCGAAAAACATACCATCCTCATCACCTTGATGAGTGGCAGTCTTCCACAGTGCGATTTTCGCGTAACTTTCTGCCGCGCACTGTAAAACTCTGGAACGAACTGTCACCAGCAGTATTTCCGGACCTATATGACCTGCAAACCTTCAAGAAAAGAGCGTATTCCCTCTTAAAAGGCCGGCAACGCACCTGCAGCTCTTCGGATGTTGCGAGTGTCCATGGGCGACGGTAGTTGCTTACCATCAGGTGACCCGTTTGCTCGTTTGCCCCCTTATTTAATAAAAAAAAAAAAAAAAAAAAAGATGCAAAGGACGGCTGGGTAAAGGTGGAGAGGGTCAGGAAGGTAAAAAATAGGAAAGTTGTAATAGGATGTATTAATGAGGAAGAAAAAAGCAAGGTGAGAGACAGACTTAGAAAGAGTGAGGACTTAATAGTGGAAGATGTGAAGAATAAAAACCCCCTCCTGGCCTTCAGGGATGTGATGAAGTGTGACATACCCGACTTCGTCACCGCGTTCTCTAACCAGAACGCGGACATCCTTGAAGGCCTGAAGGGGGAAGAGAAAAAGGTAGAGGTAGTACATATGATGCGTGCTAGGAACCCCCTACAGAACCACCTAGTGGTTAGGACGAGCCCACAAGTATGGAAGAGGTGTGTGGATGGAGGATACGCTCGAATAGGGCTATTGAGAGTGAAAGTTGAGGATCATAGTCCACTAGTGCAGTGCTCCCATTGCCTTGGGTATGGGCATACCAGGAGGTACTGTAAGGAAGGAGAGGTACGATGCAGCCACTGCGCCGGTCCTCATTTGAGGACTGAATGCGAAAAGTGGCTGCGGGGAGAAAAGCCCAAATGCATTAATTGCATGAGGGCTAAGAAAGGCAATGAGGAGCACAGCGCTTTTGATAGGGGATGTACGGAAAGGAAGAGATGGGACGTCTTAGCCAGATCGGCGGTATCGTATTGCTAAGGTTGTCCCCGGTGAGTACTTCCAGTACCGAATATTGCAGGCGAACCTTCAGCGGAGCCAAATGGCCACAAGGGAGTTATTACTCGAGGCCACCAAGCGTAAGGCTAGCGTAGCGCTGCTGCAAGAGCCCTACATAGGTGGGGCCCGGAGTATGAGGACATACAACGGAGTGAGGGTCTACCAGAGCGATGGGGAAGGGGGCGGTGTTGTCAAGGCGTGTGTTGTAGTATTCGACGACACGTTGGATGTCGAACTGCACACACGCCTCAGCAACAACAACATTGTTGTGGCCACCCTCCGAACCAAAGCCTGGAAGACGGTTGTAGTGTCCTTCTACTTCGAGCCCGATAAGCCTGTGGGGCCCTACCTGGACCATCTTATGCGGATAGGAAGAGAGTTGGGATCTGATAAGATGGTCTTGGGAGGCGACGCCAACGCGAAGAGCCCGTGGTGGGGTGGCTATAAGGAAGACCCGCGAGGAAGGGAAGTGTCTGCTGTACTGGAAGCAATGAGCTTACACATACTCAACACCGGAGACACCCCAACCTTCGATACCGTCAGAGGGGGTAAAAGGTACACCAGCTATGTGGATGTGACAGCGTGCTCCGACGATCTGCTGGACCGAGTGGGCGACTGGAGGGTTGAGGAGAGTCTGACGAGCTCGGACCACAACGGCATATCATTCGGCATCAGACAACAGAAATCCACAGGCATAAACATAATACGTACCACACGCATCTTTAATACTCATAAGGCAAGCTGGACTCAGTTTCATGAGAAACTGACCCAGCTGATGTCAGACAGACATTTGACTGTACAAGCGATTGACTTAATACACAGCACACAACAAATAGATGAAGCAATAGACAGTTACACACAAGCCATAACACAGACATGCAGAGACACTATGCCGACCAAAAAACACACACAGAAATTCATCTTGTCGTGGTGGAATGATGAGCTCGCGCAGATGAAGAAGGAGGTCGCCACGAGGAAACGCAGGATCCGAAACGCAGCGCCTGATCGCAGAAACCGCGTAGTTGGATTTTACCTGGAAGCGAAAGAGAAGTATGAAAAGGCAGTGAAAGAGGCTCAAGTAGCGAGCTGGAAGGAGTTTTGCCGAAAACAGGATAGGGAGGGGGTCTGGGAGGGCATCTACAGAGTGCTGAACAGAGTGAGAGGGAGGGAGGAGGATCTGCCCCTAACAAGGGGCAGTGAGACCCTCGACGCCCGAAGCTCCGCAGAACTGTTGGCGGAGACCTTCTACCCCGCGGACCTGGAAAGTAATGAAAGTGAGGAACATCGACGGACGCGCCGGCGTGCGGAGTCCTTGGACTCCGAACCGCCGATGGGCCCGGACGACCCTCCTTTTATTATGGAGGAGTTGAAGAGAGCCGTAAGGTCCTTCAACCCCAAAAAGGCCCCCGGGGCGGACGGTCTCACGTCCGACATCTGCCAGCACGCTGTAGATTGTAACCCGGAATGGTTCCTTGCCCTGCTGAATAAGTGCCTCACTGTCGGCTACTTTCCCGTAAAGTGGAAGCAGGCGACAGTGGTGGTGCTGAGAAAGCCAGGCAAGGAATCATACCGGGTACCAAAAGCCTATCGACCGATCGGCCTCCTTCCTGTTCTCGGCAAAATCTTCGAGAAGATGCTGGTCGCCCGGCTTAGGTTCTACCTGTTGCCCAAAATAAGCCCCAACCAGTATGGCTTTATGCCCCAAAGGAGCACCGAAGACGCCCTCTATAGGTTGGTGAACCACATCAGAAAGCTGAGGGAGGAGAAGAAAATTTCTGTTGTGGTATCACTGGACATAGAGGGGGCCTTCGATAGTGCTTGGTGGCCAGCCATAAAGGTTCGGTTGGCTGAAGTTGGGTGTCCGGGGAACCTGAGGCGGGTGTTCAGTAGCTACTTGAGCGGAAGAAGAGTGAATGTAAGATATGCTGGAGTAGAAGTTAGCAGGGAGACCGACAAGGGGTGCGTGCAGGGGTCCATCGGTGGACCGATCCTGTGGAACCTCTTGTTGGACCCCTTGCTAATTTTGTTAGAGGAGATGGAGGTCTTTCATCAAGCTTTTGCCGACGACATTGTAATAGTATTTGAGGGAAAGACAGCTTTAGAGATAGCGCAAAAAGCCAATAGGGTGTTGGAGAAAATAAAAGAATGGGGTAAGGCAAATAAGCTTAATTTTGCACCACACAAAACATGCGCTATGATCTCCACTAGGAAGCTGAAATTTGACACACCTAGACTCACGATGGGGGGCGTGGACATTAAATATTTTAATTCGATTAAGGTTTTAGGGCTTACCATCGATAGCGGACTAACCTTCAATGAACATGTCGGCAACTTATGCCAAAAAGCTATCGCAAGATACAAGCAGCTAGCCAAAGCCGTTCGAGTAAGCTGGGGGCTTAACCCCCAAATAGTTAAGATTATTTATACTGCGGTCATAGAACCGACTATTTTGTATGCATCAGCAGCGTGGGCACCCACCGTGGAAAAGATGGGGGTCCAAAAAAGGCTCAACTCCGTCCAACGGGGTTTTGCCCAGAAGATCTGCAGAGCATATCGAACCGTTTCCCTGAACTCTGCAATGCTGTTGGCTGGGATACTCCCTCTTGACCTCAGGATACTTGAAGCATCAAGGCTTTATGAGGCCAAGAAGGGAGTACCACACCCGGCACTGGGAGACAGGGAGGTGGAGCGAATGGCTCCTGCGATTGAGGACCCACATCCGGCAGAGCAGGTAGAGCTGAGGTTCGGGTTGGTAGATGAGGAGTCATATGCAGACGTGGTTAACAGCCACGTCCATAGGATTTATACGGATGGCAGCAAGATTGAGGGTCGAGTCGGAGCCGCACTCTCCGTATGGAAGGGCGAGGCCGAGACCAAGGCCGTCAAGCTTGCATTGCCGCCGTATTGCACCGTCTACCAAGCCGAACTTCTAGCGCTCCAAAGAGCAGTAACTATAGCCTGCAAGAGTGGACTGGCGAAGGTCGGAATCCTCAGCGATTCCAGATCGGCTCTCCAGGCTGTCACTCTTAGTTCCCCTCATCCCCTTGCAGTGCAAACAAGGGCGGCCCTCCGAAAAGCTGCATCGCAGAGGCGGGAGGTCTCCTTGTTTTGGATCAAGGCGCACGCAGGGTTGAGAGGGAATGAGAGAGTTGACGAATTAGCCAAGGAGGCCGCGCTGGGATTGAAGAGGAAACCCGACTACGATCTGTGTCCTGTTTCATTCGTCAAGCGTATCTTAAGAGAGGATACGATTGAGGAATGGGACAGGAGATACGAAGTGGGAGGGACGGCCGGAGTCACGAAGCTCTTCTTCCCAAGCGCTGTTGCTGCATACAAAATAGTCAAAAAGATAGACATCACACCCTACACCACACAGATTCTGACTGGACACGGCGGATTCGCCTTCTACTTGCACAGATTCAAGCTGAAGGAGGACCCGTCGTGCCTGTGTCAGCCAGGAGTTGAGGAGACGGTTCCTCACCTGTTACTCGACTGCCCAATTTTTGCTAGCAATAGATATGATATTGAACAGAAATTGGGCACATCGATAACGGGTGAGAATCTGCCATCCATCCTGGGGGGAAAAAAGCGGGACATATTCCTGGCTTTTTGCAGGAAGATTGTGGGTGCAGTATGTAAGAAAAACTCTGATATTCTGTGTGATAATAGTTAGGTTCTAGTATAATGGTTAGCTGTGATATTAGGATAGTTTTACATCTGTGCCGTTGTTTTATCTCTAAAATTGTTGCTGTATAATATTGAAAAATATGGATTGAAATTTTATTTTTGCTAATTTTTATTTTGGATTTGAATTTTTAATTTGGATTGGAATTTTATTAATCAGAAAACTATTACTTAAATGGAAAATACAAAATTGTTATACCACAAATGGAAAATTGTAAGAAACGGATTATTGGAACCATATTGTATGATGTACGGGGATTTGCATTGATAGAAAAAACATTTGAACTCGTATCAAGTGTATTGATAGAAATAAAGTCGGTCTTCTTCAGAATGTTTTGCGGAGCGAAGACCGTCTGAAATTGAACAACAGTTATAAAAGTTAATAAGTAACTGTTCGCTTGTTTGTGCTCTTTTCTTCGTAACCGAATCTCGTTGTACTTTTATGAAAAAAGTTTCTCTCGGTGCATTCTCAGACTACGCTGCGGGTTTAAATTAAGGCTTCTGAAATATTGACGTGTTTTAAACAACAACCCTTTGTATTTTCATTTTGCACTTGGAAAATATATTGTTCAGCTGAAATTCTTAAAAAGTATTATTTTTAACACAATCCCCTAGTAATGAGAGCATCATACTAAAACTTTAATAAGTAATAACATAAAAAAAATTGTTGTGTGCATACATTTCATTGCCTTTTCAGCGACGTAGACAAGTCATTAAGGCTTTCACATCATTTATTTGTAATATTTGATTCTAGAAAACGTTGTAATAGGATTAATAAATGCAACATTGGATATTAAAAGTGAATAGTAGAATGTCTGGTAGATGTAGCGTATCTTATGATCCGCTTACTGACCTCACAAGTACGCTCACGGGCTCAGACGGGCGGGCGGGCGAACTGCGCTTATCTGTTTAGAGAAGGAGTTAAGAGGGAACGCGGGTACAGTAAAATTTGAACGAAGAAACTATTGCCATCACGCTTCACCCTGCGCTGGCACGTGTATTGTGATAGAAATAGATACAGTAAATCGAGGTTACGTATTCCTCTGATTCCTCCTTCAAAACAAAGCCTATCTAATTAATTTTTTTTAATATCTTCAGAAAGGATGAGTCTATGCCTCTACGTTTTTATTTTACCTTTTATTTTATGGTCGGTTGATTGGCGGGGTACGGAACATTAATTTTTTGCGATTTTTGAAGGGTCATATTTTTTTTTTATTAGTAAATTAAAAAAAATCGGACGTAGAGGCATAGCTTTCACAGATCCCAATAATGTGTAAAATAATCATTTGTCCAGGCACGCATTATCCAGGGAGGAAATTGAGGAATACGTTTGTATGGAAAAAAGTGTTAGCGTATGCTCTTAACAATCGGCTGCCCGACTACAATAATATAACGTAGCATTTGTAGCTTCGTACCAGATTTTGTGTTACTATGAGAGACACGGGTCAGAGAATCGTTGCTAGTTACCCGCGGCGTATTGTAGTTTTTAACCGACTTCCAAAAACGAGGAGGTTATACGTTCGTCTGTGGTTTTTTTTTTTTTTATGTATGTTTCGTTTATTAAGAAGTTAAGTATATTTTAAAACAGAGTCTTCGCTTTAACCTAAACCATGCTATCGAAATCTGTTCTGTATATGTTTGTTACTTGTTTGCGTAAAAATGCAAACAAGTAACAAACATACAATCTTTTGTCTTTTTTATAACAATTTTTAGATATCAGTCTTATAATGGAAAATATATCCTGCAAAAAATCAAAAGGTATTTAAAAAAATTAAGAGGTTAAGTTGGCAGCGGGTAACTGTCTTTTGTCATCTAGTTGCCTGATTTTTAGGGTTCCGTACCCAAAGGGTAAAAACGGGACCCTATTACTAAGACTTCGATGTCTGTCCGTCTGTCCGTCTGTCCGTCTATCTGTATGTCTCCACATAGCTAGACTTCTGAAATTTTCACAAATTGTGTATATCTGTTGCCGCTATAACAACAAATACTAAAAAATTAAATTAAGAAATTTAAAAAAACCCCCGCCAAAAAACTTTAAAAAGTAATGAAATAACATTTCCTGATTTTAAGTTTAAATCATTCCTAAGAGTAAAGTAATATTTTAGTCCATAATTGTTGTCAAGGTGTGTCGGGGGACCGCTAAGTAAACTACCACAACAGCGACTTTTGCATTTTGTATCGCCATAATAGTCGCTGATTCTCTCGATTCGGGTCGCTGTGAACAGACCCTTAATTTCAGTTATGTGAAATCAAACATCTACATTAGCGGTCCCCCGACAGACCTTGACAACAATTATGGACTAAAATATTACTTTACTCTTAGGAATGATTTAAACTTAAAATCAGGAAATGTTATTTCATTACTTTTTAAAGTTTTTTGGCGGGGGTTTTTTTAAATTTCTTAATTTAATTTTATTTTATGCTTTTTAAACTTGTGCAGAATAATTCCTATCAACTGGATCATATCCCAATGAATACCATCTATAAAATATGTCTTCTTGGATGAGGCCATCAATATGAGCCCAAACATGAAACCTCCATTTTAGGTTCATACGGAGCTTGGCTCCTATAGAATCCAGGTGATGCTGCAGCAGCAGCATGCAAATATTTACTGTTTATCTACGTCTTACTGGTTGTCGCAATTAAAATGAGCCCAAACACGAAACCTCTGCTCTAAGTTGGTGAGGAGTTGGGTATCTTATTGATTACCAGGTGATGCTGCACCACCAGGTCAACTTTCCAATAATGTGTATAATTCATAAGTGTCTCGAACCAGGATGCAAAATATAAAACCCATCAAACGACTGCAAGTTGCTAATCGTCCTATCACGAACCAGATATACCGTGATATTTCAGCAATGAGCAGGCTGATGATGATGAACTATAGCTAAGAACACTCACCGTCATGTCAGCTTTCAAACAAAAAAAACTAGATCAAAATCGGTCCACCCGTTTGGATGCTACGATGCCACAGACAGACAGACAGACAGACAGACAGACAGACAGACAGACAGACAGACAGACAGACAGACAGACACGTCAAACTTATAACACCCCTCTTTTTGGTCGGGGGTTAAAAATAAAATAAAGTTTATTTTTAAGGGGGGCTCCCATACAAGAAACGTGATTTTTTTGGCATTTTTTGCTCGTAATCAATAATAGTAACAGCTACGCACTTGAAATTTTCACAAAATCCTTAATTGTATTTGTACTTTAATAATTAATAATAAAATTAAAATAAAGTAAATATTTTAGGGGGGCTCCCATACAAAAAACACAATTTTTTGTCTACTTTCGCTCTATACCGGTACGGAACCCTTCGTGCGCGAGTCCGACTCGCACTTGGCCGATTTTTTTTAACAACCAAGAACGGATCTTCTTTTCCTTTCTTATCGTTCACAATGTACATCATATATCTTTGTATACAATATATTACGAGGTAGGTACATGCGATAAAACAGTTTATTGAATACTTGATTTATGTAAAGACTAGCGTCCTGCGATTTGAATAGCGCTGCAAGTCGCCTCCGACCTGAAAGGCTTTCATAAAGGCCCGCTTCACCTCGGTGAAAGGTGACTAAAAGCCTGTTGTTGTATAAGAAACTTTGTACACAATAACAATATGTACAGTAGCGTGACTCAGGCTAAACTGAAAATCGTCCAACACAGAGACCTGTAGCCCGATTTTACTATTTCAATCCAACATTAAACGTGCGCGCTTATTTTGTAAGTATTGAGATCACAATATTTTAATACGGCCAGTACTATTTGACCCAATTTGGACGTAGACAATATATTTAAGGCTTCATTCCACCGCGGCGCACGCTGTGCACGGCCACGCGCACGCGTGGACGTGCACGGATTTATTTCTTTCAAAAGAAGCGTCAAACTTGAATCTAATGTTTTAATGTATTGCAACCTTCTTCAGGTTGTTGTGTCTCAAGTGAACGTGAGCCTTTAAATTAATTCGTTACGGCATAAATGCAATCCCTACATAACTAACTAACATAAAACGTGTTCTTATTGGTTATAATTCCAAAAATCTGTCGTTTGTCATTTGTGTGGCGCTTTAAAAATAACTATTTTGTTTTTTGATAGGCTACGAACCCAATTCGGCGATACGGAAATATAAAGACGTACTACTGTATATTTTTAAACTCTGTTTTGTACTTCGTCATGCGATGAACCGAGGAAAAATACCTTTTGTAAGGTAAACATTTGTAACTTGTTCAGAGTGGCTTGAAGGGATGTTGTCTTTTATGTGATGTTAGACACAAAAGGTAACAAGTATCATAGCTTGCATGTTATGAATGTTATTCCTTTAATATAGTACTTATCTTTGTACCCGATTACGCCAGAGTTCGGTTCGGTAGGAGAGTTTGGTTTTTGGGTTTATTTACTATGAATTTGTTTGCGCTCGACCAGGGGCCTGAGTCAAGACGAATTCGTAATCGCTTCGTTATAGAATCGTCGATCAAAATGTATGGAATTGACATAAGACGAGTCGAACGTCAACGTCATATTAACGAACGCTTATGTCAATTCCATACATTTTCATCGGCGATTCTATTACGAAGCGATTACGAATTCGTCTTGACTCAGGGGGCTGAAATAAGCTTTTAATCGGTGACATTTTGATTTAGACATGTCGTGAGTAAAATGTACACATGGCCTACTCTCTTTGTGATTGATATGATGTGTTAGATCTTTTTGAGACGCCCAGGTGCAGGCGCAAAGTATCGAGACTGGTGAAGCGCCAATTTTGTCCACATTGTGCAAATGTGTATGTTTTGACATTAGAGATAATATGATAAACATATTATCAGGCTCATTTCATAATATCAGACTGCAAATTTAGTTGTTAATTAATAGCAATGCTATTTCAATAATTAATATTAGTACTGGAAAAAACAAAATTCTATTTGTAGGCAGGTGACACATCATTAAATGATGTGACTACAAATTTTGTAGTTAAGCTAATTAGTAAATTTTACTTAGAATATAATCAGACGTAATGAAGTTTAGAGGCGAAGCAATTATAAATTGTAATTACACATTTGGCGTAATTCGAGTCGATGGTGGCCCCAGGTGGCCTGCCATCCCCCGTCTCCGGTGACTGATTGCTCCTTATTGTCTTATGAGATTGTCACAGGAGCCAGGGTACGCCTACGCTTTCGAGGAATTTGGAGGTTAAGTTATAGACGTTAGACAATATGAAATGTTGTGAATGTTTGTCCTATAGCAAAGAAAATAAACAATTTTTAGCGGTACAATAGAAACTATTTTTGCATAGAACAATGTCTAATATTATTATTATTATTTACACGTAGATAATATTATTGACTCTACCTAAAATTTTGTATAATTTTCCGTTTTCCCTTAGCTTCTTATGGTACTAAGTTAAAAGAAGGAGCATTATATCTTGAAATTTAATAATTTTCTTCCAAGGTTTGTAAAAGTAAAGACATAATGGAATTTCCCCTTAGACAAACACGGAGATTTTAAACATTCCGAGCGGGTAACGAGTTAGAGTGTTTTTGTTTGACCTAACGTTTACCAGTCGCCCCTTTCGCTAAGAAAAACATGTAAAGGCTGATTTCTAACTAAAATAAGGGTCTAGGGAACACGGATTATCATGTCAATCCCAAGGTATTTGAGGTGAAATCGTAGGTGGAATAAAAATAGTTGGCTTTGAGTCGTCATTATTATAAATAGCTTTACGCAACTCCGAATTATTTCTTTTCTTTTTGTTACAATCTTATTTGTACTTCTGAGATAATAGGTACGCTTTTGGATCTACAAAACCCTTTATTACCTTCTTATAATTACAAACTCGAAGACGTGGATGAAATAGATTGGAACAAAAGTATTTCCTTTGTATAACACATTGAATCATTGACAAAAGATCTTTCTAACGATCCAAGCGCGTTTTTTCACTCCATCGAACTTTGCGGGCAACAAACTTGGTAATTAAATTGAATTGCATCCGAGCGCCACATTCCGTTCAATTAATGCATTCTATAACTTTATTTTTAACCGACTCTAGTAAGGTTTACTCCATTGAGTATGCAACCGATAGTTAGTAATGTAAGTGATATTGGTCCGAAAATCAGTGCAGTTCATTAGCATTAATTAGTTTATTACCACTGTTGTACACCACTGCAACCCTGTCGGCTTATCTGTGAACCAAGCAGGATGATCAATAGCTATGTCCACATTATGCAATTTCATCTTCAATTTTCGTCATCTTCTTTTTATTCAACTTCCGTTTGGCATAATCAATAATTGAATGCGTCAAAATCCACCCGCGTTGAAAGAAAAGTGTCAGCGAGCGCTACGATTTCAGCGCGCGTTACGGGCATGCTTCACGTTCGCTGTTGACGCGCGCTATAACGCATGCCGTTGATGAACAAAAAAAGGCACAGTGTGGACAAAGCTATTAGCCGCTTATTCGTAAGTTTATCGAAAAGTAATTATTGTTTGACAGCTAAAATGACATTCGATTAAACTACGATCACGTAGCTATTCCTAGGCCCACTTGCGCCAATCTGGGTTAAAGTTAACTCTGAGTTAAACATCATGTCATCTCTATCACTGACTTGGTGAGTGACAGATATGACATGATGTTTAACTCAGAGTTAACTTTAACCCAGATTGGCGCAAGTGGGCCCTAATATAATAAATATTCCTGTTTGCAGGCTGCAGCAGGCGATGCATTGTTTTGATGGAATTTGTTTTCCTACAAAACACGGAACATTATCGCTTTAATGGGTAGTACTATAGTAGTCGTTTTAATAGTGTATTTATGTAGCCATCCATCGAGAACGTGCATGTATATTATTGTATGTACGTATGTACGTACATACAATAATATACATGCACGTTCTCGATGGATCGAAAACGATAGTGATCACGTAGATGCGTGATAGCGTGCATGCATTTAACGTGCAATTTGTGTTAGATGCTCCCCGGTTAGACGATCAAAGTAAAAGTGAACTGAATAATTATTTTTACATGACATCATTCCTGTTGCGTAATTTTTAAGGCTCCTCTTCACGTTCGCGAATACAGGCGATTTCAAATATGTATGTAGTAGGGAAGTATTCGTTTTAAATCGCCCATGGTCGACGTCAATTATCCATGACGAAGACAGCCTACGTAATCATGGATACTAATTACTATATTACACATACAGAGTGTAACAAAAGTGACATAATATGATAATCATTATAATACTTTATGATGTGTAAGCACGTGCATAGGTTTCCAAAATAGACTTCGCTGTATTAGGCATGTACCGCTGAAAAAATAACTTTTTTTTACCTTTGTATGTGAAAATTCATGATGATGGGGTTTGTATATATTTTATATTCACCTGTATTTGACCATTCATGTCATTCGCCACCGTTCAGAGGCCGCATTACTCCCAATTTTCTCGCAATAAGCGGCATCTAAGTCGGATTGTATGGTTGTTGTAATAACAATAAGCTAAGGGTTTTTATTGTTACGATGGGTAATTCGGAGTAAACTTTAGTGCAGTAAATTACCGTAGACTGCGTCGCTACATTAAGGTTCACAGTAAGAAAAAAACTAAGACGATTTGACGATGACTTTGCGCGTATTGCAATAAACTTCCTGATGACTACCAATATCAGCGATTACAAACATGTAGACTGTAGAGCGGCATATATTTTATCTATGATTGTCCACATTAATCAGCGTGGATTGCGCATAATATAGACAACTACTTCATCATGGTCGCATGTCGCATCACGGTCCATAGTGGTTATCCATCATGGCCCAACGTGAAGAGCCGTGCCTTAAGAAGCCATACAGTTATGATCTTCTTTTGTTCTAGTTCTTATTTCAATAAATTAAAGAATGGTAACTGTCGGCGACTGTACGTCGAATAGTAAATAGAATGTTAGATACTTTACCTAGTGTAAAGACATTTTCAAAACGCCATCGTTTAACAGTAAATGAGTTATTGCAGCTTTACACAAGGTCGCATCGATCTTGTCCAGTCAACAGGCTGTTGTTCACATTAATAGCACAAACAGACGGCCGAACATAGTTCGGGCCGAACCACGAAACGCGCAGTGAGGTCTTCAAAACAGACGACCGCACCGAACTCCGAAGTCCGAACCGTCCCCCTCAACTGTGTGAACACATTACGATGTGCCGCCTATTTTATCAAAAGGGGCCCAAAAAGGCCCATTAATCCATTTTTATACAAGTATCCGAAACGCTTGATTGTGGATTTATAAGACAATAAAGCCTATGTGTTGTTGTATAAATACTTTTTACATAAATGGAAAGTCTGAATGCCTTTTTTTAGGGTTCCGTAGCCAAAATGGCAAAAAAGGAACCCTTATAGATTCGTCATGTCTGTCTGTCTGTCTGTCCGTCCGTATGTCACAGCCACTTTTCTCCGAAACTATTAGAGCTATACTATTGAAACTTGGTAAGTAGATGTAGTCTGTGAACCGCATTAAGATTTTGATGCAAAAATGGAAAAAGTATTAAAAATTTTAGGGGTCCCCATAGGTACAACTGAAACAAAAAAAATTTTTTTTCATCTAACCTATGCGTGTGTGGTATATATGGATAGGTCTCTAAAAATCATATTGAGGTTTCTCATATCATTTTTTTCTAACCTGAATAGTTTGCGAGAGAGACTCTTCCAAAGTGGAAAAATGTGTGTCCCCCCCCCTCTAATTTCTAAAGTAGAGGCATGATAATTCTAAAAAAAATATATGATGTATATTACTATAAAAACTACCAACGAAAATTGGTTTGAACGAGATCTAGCCAGTAGTTTTTTTTTATACGTCATAAATAGTAAAACTTAATGAAACAAAAAAAAAATTTTTTCATCTAACCTATGCGTGTGTGGTATCTATGGATAGGTCTCCAAAAATCATATTGAGGTTTCTCATATCATTTTTTTCTAAGCTGAATAGTTTGCGAGAGAGACTCTTCCAAAGTGGAAAAATGTGTGTCCCCCCCCCTCTAATTTCTAAAATAGAGGCATGATAATTCTAAAAAAAATATATGATGTATATTACTATAAAAACTACCAACGAAAATTGGTTTGAACGAGATCTAGCCAGTAGTTTTTTTTATACGTCATAAATAGTAAACCTTAATCTAAATTTCATTAAATCGACTGAAATATAAAAATAAATCAAAAATAATATAATTTCATAAAAATTAACCTTATTGCTGCTGCGGAACCCTCCATGGGCGAGTCCAACTCGCACTTGGCCGCTTTTTAATAACTCTGTAGCAGCTGTTCTCACATACTAATACTAAGTACTCACATACGGTTTTCCTCAATCGAGCAATAACGTCGAGCAAAACCCGCGGCCCGAGCTTTCGTCCACACATTCAGCATTGCTCGATAGTTTTATTCTAAATCGATATCGAATCGATTCCATCAATCCGGCTCGATCCGGTTCCATCAATCCTTCGAGCGGCTCGATGCGAGCCTACGAGCTGTAAGTTTTGCGGTCCACACAGTAATTATTACTCGATTTGCAGTAAAACTATCGAGCAAAACCGTATGTGAGTACTTAATAGCATAACAGTGTTTTATTGGCGTAGCTGAGAATCCAAATGGTTCGGTTCGCCGTCCACACGATCCGATGCTGGTTCGATGTGCAAGCGCATCGATATTATGTGCGGCGCACCATGCGTCAGACGATTGAACTTGTTTCGGAGTGCACCAAGGTCGTGGTTCGCCCCGAACCAAGTTGTTTTAACATTCATGTAGTGAAATAGAACTTCTCTGCTTCTGAAATAACATTTTAAATGCTACGTAATTATTGAGCCGCAAAGTTATTATTAACGGGACGTTTTTCAATACATGTAATTCGTGTGATTAAATAAATTCGTGAAATGAGTGTTAATTATGTGGTTAAAATGGTAAAGTAGTTTATAAATAGCATAGACCCAGTAACACGCCTATATCGATGGCGGGGCTTTGCAGAATTGATTGTATCATTTTTAGGGTTCCGTAGCCAAAATGGCAAAAAAGGAACCCTTATAGATTCGTCATGTCTGTCTGTCTGTCTGTCTGTCTGTCTGTCTGTCTGTCTGTCTGTCTGTCTGTCTGTCCGTCCGTCCGTATGTCACAGCCACTTTTCTCCGAAACTATTAGAGCTATACTATTGAAACTTGGTAAGTAGATGTAGTCTGTGAACCGCATTAAGATTTTGATGCAAAAATGGAAAAAGTATTAAAAATTTTAGGGGTCCCCATAGGTACAACTGAAACAAAAAAAATTTTTTTTCATCTAACCTATGCGTGTGTGGTATCTATGGATAGGTCTCTAAAAATCATATTGAGGTTTCTCATATCATTTTTTTCTAACCTGAATAGTTTGCGAGAGAGACTCTTCCAAAGTGGAAAAATGTGTGGGGGGGACACACATAATTTCATAAAAATTAACCTTATTGCTGCTGCGGAACCCTCCATGGGCGAGTCCAACTCGCACTTGGCCGCTTTTTATCTAGTCGAAATGAGGTTATATTTCCCGTAATAGTTGCAATACATCCGCAAGACAAAGGATTCGGTGATGATATTTATTGGGCCGCTTAGAATTAATCGGGGATCGCGGGCTCTATCGAGTCGGCGTTGAATGAATGGTCTGTCGCGACCGGAATTCGTCTAATTTTTTCGCGCAGAATAAGTATCTAATCGTATCTAATCGTAAGGCGGCCTCTACGAGTTTACTATGACATAAAAGGGCACTCGATTATTTGAGACAGAAGTCAGAACAGTCAGACAGGCTTTTGCTATACAAAATAGTTGCTAGTGTGTGTGAATCTTCATATTATGTTTTGTTTAGCAATAGTCTTTAAGGCCGTCACAGACTTAGCTATAATATATATTAATATGTTTATAGCTAGGCACATTACTATATATTTTCTATACAATTTTCGCGTGACCACACACTCAGCTATAATATATATTTCTGGTCTCAGTGTGCTTAGTACGGTATATTAATATATATTATAGCTAAGTCTGTGACGGCCTTTAGATTGTGTCTCAAGTCAGCGAGAGCCGTATGCCGTAGTAAACTCGTAGCGCCCGCCTTACGCCTACGCGCTACGGTGCCGTAGCGCCTAGCGGTGCCGCGTCACGGCCGCCTCAGTGTATTTTCAGTTCAGTATGCCCCCAACTGTTATATAGGTCGGACGTGCGCGCCGCTCTCTCGTCCGCTCCGCGCGTATGTAATGTGTGACAATAAGTGTTTCTTCCTCTATTGATATGTAAATTAGAATCGAGTAGATTTATTAATACGCAATTATAGTTGTATAATACAAATATTGTAAATCTTCGTACTGGCATATGTAAATATGTCAACAACTGCTTAGGTAAGATTTTATGATAACGAGATTTATATTATTGTTTTGCCGCGATCGCATCTCCACTATCGCAACTCTGTCAAACTTTTCCATTATTTATGTATTTGTTTATTCGATGGATGTTTATTTATTTTAATTAATCTTCGTTGTTGCTAATGTCGTTGAGGGATAAAAAATAAATGACTTGTTTAGAGTAACTAGTGTAGAAGTTGAGTAACTAGTAAAATTTAGTTTTTATTTTCTCCAATTAGTTAAGTAGCTCATTTTAATTAAGGCTGCTTTCGTAATGCTTGTAGGTATTTTATATTTATGTTTTTTTTGGGCAGATATTAGATACTATTATTATTTTGCTTACTTTTACTTAATTAGTACTTATATCTAGAAAAACAAAAAAGTTTAAATGTTGCGGTTTTCAAACGTGTTTAGATTCGTGAGTTTTTTCTTCCATTGATGCATAGAAAAAAAACGCCAGATGCTACGAAAAAATATCAGAATCATAAAAATTTCCCTTACAAGTGTTATAAACGGACTAGTGGCTAATAAATTATCTTGAAACAAAGCGTCAGTTTCTTGGAATCCAAGGAAAAGGTCCGATAGTTTACTCCCAACATAAATTGTGACAAGGGGTTGGACAGAATAAATCCCACTCCCAACTCGGAATGGTTCCGTAGCCCGAACTTAATATGTTATTACAATATTGCCTATATTATAATCGGATCTAACTTTGTGGAACCTGTTGAATATTTTATGAATGGGACTGTGTTGCTACTTGGTGTCGCAGATTTATTTTCTGTTGCTACGCACTGTATTCATTGTTTTTTTTTTAGTTATTATTTGGTGCGTTATTTTTATAATAATAAGTGTTTGGTGGTTTCTTAAAATATTAGGTAATACTTACATAGTCGATTTAGCTCACATTCGATAGGTATAACATAATTTTTAGGGTTCCCTAATCAAAGGGTAAAAACGGGACCCTATTACTAAGACTTCATCGTCTGTCCGTCTGTCTGTTTTCAGACTGTATCTCAAGAACTGCTATAGCTAGACTTCTGAAATTTTCACATATTGTGTACCTCTGTTGCCGCAGTTACAACAAATACTGAAAATAAAATTAATCATTAAGATCAAAACTTCATGACGTCCCTTCTTTGAGATTCGAACACACGACCTCCCGTTTATACGTCGACGCACCAACCAACTGAGCCACCGAGATCGTCAACAATAGCCAAAACCTTGGCTCATACTGCTAAAAGTAATCAGTCAATTTTCATTGCCTTCAATTAATTGTAATCCATTTAATCGGGAATCGGCCTCCGTTACAATAGGGTCAGGTTTCCAATCCGACCCCCGATCCCTAGGGACACCTGCGGGGTTCGACCCGCGCGACCTTACCACCTCACGCCGAGACGAGAAAAATGTTATCCCACCAAAAACATAAATGTAAATGGAGAGCCAAGTTCCATACAAACATTATTCTTGTCTATGGTCTCCGCCGTTAGGATGGAGATCTAAATAAGTGCCAAGTTTCATGGAAAATCGAAATATATATGTATGTATAGGAACCAAATAACATTATGAACAAATAATAGAGTATATGTATTTCTTTGCTTTATTGAATATCTATAACAATTGATGTTATTTAAATAATGTGAGATCTTAAACTAGATTAGATTTGACTTGGCCAGTTTTCATTACATCAGTCATTTCTTAAAGTTATTAAGGATGGAGATCTAAATAAGTGCCAAGTTTCATGGAAAATCGAAATATATGTATGTATAGGAACCAAATAACATTATGAACAAATAATAGAGTATATGTATTTCTTTGCTTTATTGAATATCTATAACAATTGATGTTATTTAAATAATGTGAGATCTTAAACTAGATTAGATTTGACTTGGCCAGTTTTCATTACATCAGTCATTTCTTAAAGTTATTAAACATTTTAATTCTGATCGGGGTTGCTCGTAATCAATAATGGTAACAGCTAGGCACTTAAAATTTTCACAAAATCCTTAATTATAATTATACTTTCATATTTAATAATAAAATTAAAATATAGTAAATATTTAAGGGGGGCTCCCATACAAAAAACACATTTTTTAGTCTACTTTTGTTCTATACCGGTACGGAACCCTTCGTGTGCGAGTCCGACTCGCACTTGGCCGATTGTTTTTAATGAATATTATTAAAATATTAAATAATAATCGAATAATCGTACCCTAATTGAATATACAATTATATACCTGCCCCTATTAAGAACATAATATTTTTAAGAAAGATGCGCCGCGGGCCGCGGAACACAAAGGCCCCACTAAAAATGTAACGATCCCGGATCATAAATGAGAGAATTGAATAACATTTTCGGCTAATTATTTCAAAGACATTTTTCCGCGTCTTACGCTTTCTCATAAACTTATTATGATTCAAAGAGCAGGAGCCCGCTTCCTGTACGAATCAAATTAATGATCAAACATAATATTATATTCTCAACAAGAAATATGAATTTCGCATGTATTTTTTGGTTTGTGAGAGAAATTGCAATTATTGTAATAAATTGTAATAGTAGTTTGTGATGTTTGATGTGGTATGAATTATATATTAACGGTGGTATGAATAAAAAAATCTTAGTGAAGGTTTTAACAGTTTTCAAACTAAAATGTTCGCTAAAGCTAAAAACCGTCATAAAACACTCCATATGAATAAACGCTTGCTAAGCCTTCGCTAGCTTGAATACTGTTAGATGACGTTTTATAGTATTCTTTTTTTGGTAATGTTGGTAGTGTGCCAATTTATTGTGTTCAATCATCAATATTGTGTCAAATTCAATGAAATTCAATGAGTATTTTGTAGAAAAAAAAACTTGAGAGGTGTCAAAGGACACCCGAAAGGAATAGAGTTATTTCATGAGTTAAAAAAATCTACTCAAAAAAAATATTTAAAAAACACCATCTATTGACAAACAGGAATACTATCAACGCGCAGCGCCCTCTGCCCCTAACATGCAGGTACTAATAAAAATATTTTTAAGTCGTCAAGTGGATTTATTATTATCTTATTATATGTATACTTTTTGTCGACGAGGGCGGCTAGAAATTCCTTCAAAAATTGCAATAATGTCAGAAATCGCGATAATACTCGATATTTCGTCCATTTCAATCTCTTAAAATGGTCTTAAAGTAGGTCCGAGGCTTCACTTAAGTTAGCGAACTCCTATTTGACGTTTCGAGCCTAAACAACTGTTAGCAAACGTTTATTCATAACGATTATGCTTAAAATAAGTTTATATCAGGCTTATCAAACATGCGCTAATTTTTGACAGCTGTCACCTTAAAAAGGTGTTAGAGCACTGTTAGAGAACGTTTATTCATATTAAATTTTACAACAGGCTTATAAAGCTGTTGTAAACATTCGCTAAGTTTTTATTCATACGACCGTAAGTAAGTATATCGTTTCTAGGGGTTGCAAAAGAAAATTTTATAGACTGTGGTGTCAATGCAACTGGTAAATTATTTACCAATATTCTTTGGGCTTTTCAGTGATTTGGCTGTCTTTATTCATATTGTAATCCTTTAAATGTAGTTTTAATTGTAATGTTTTTAGTGTAGGTATAGTTTTGTGACTGGTCCTTTTTTTCTAATAAATCGTTTTTGATTATTTATTTACATGTCCATAATATCTTTAGCTGTATGTAATTAAACATCAAAGTTGAATATCTTTTAAAATATTATTTAAAAGATCGGTCGGTTAAAAAGCCCCAACTGATGCCAGGCGCGCGGCCCAGCACAAACAAATCGTATGTAATATTATGTATTTGTAATGCAGTCGTAAATCGATTAATATCGTAATATCGATTAGCGTTTTGTTTGAATACTAGGCTATAGGCCTGATTCACTACTTCCTGATAAAGTGCCCGATAGGCTATTGACATCCTTTTTTTACAGAATCTCCATAGTTTATCTGTCAAGTTAAGTGGTGGATAGCCTATACGGCACTTATCAGGAAGTGGTGAAACAGGCCCTAAGTTTATTTAATTCTGAGCAGTTACCTAAGAAATTGTTTCATTAATTTCTTTTGAACAATGAATTTGAGTCGTCTCATGACAGTCATTTTGTAAATTCTGTTACTTATTAATTGAATATTAAATGTAGCTTTTTAAAGGCCTACCGAATCATGTAAAAAAACTGTCTTTCATTAGTACGAAAAATGAAAGACATACCTACATAAACCATGCTTAACTTCTAGACCACCCGATAAAAGGTTTCACCGTAAATCACAAGTAACTCTCGAAATTATCGCGCGCAGATATAACTAAATCACGCTCTTAGACCCTCGCATTAATGAAACCACAACGTGCATATCAATTCGAAATGTATTCCGATATAGAAACTCATTAGTATTCCAAAAGGCAGAGGCGTTTATTTCGCGAGGCTGAACCTTGAACCGCACAAAAAAAATATTTGGCAACGAAGAACTTCAGAAGAGTCTTTTTTCGCTCGATTTTCAATACTATTGTATCGTCACAGAGTTTTATTTTCAGTGTTGTTTTTTTTTGGTTGGAGAGTTTCCTGATAACCCAAGAGCCACCGACAGCTAGGCTACCTCAAAGACGTCTTAAAATAATTTAAGGGTGTCTGGCAATGGGAGGGAACTGTCAAAAATGTCCGGCAATTTATAGAAGACGAGATTCTCACAGTTATCCTGAAGAAAATGCGATAAAAAATTAAGTTTTAAACTTTATCGAAGGTTAGGTAGACCTTCAGGAATGGAACTAAAGTAACCTCGACCGAAACTCAATAGTTGCTGGTCGTTCTTACCTCTATAGGTTATGTACAGGACGTGTTACTCATATATTGTATTCTGTGGCACAGGCAAACATTCAGCTTTTATAAAATGATGAAAGTCTGGTTATCGCTGGCTCTTGGGCTAGCTAGCCTCAAGAGTTAAACGACACTGTCTTGGGTTGGCGTTTGATATGAGAAATGGGCTGTTCTGTGCCTCCGACAGGGTATTAAGACGGCACAAACACTACAACTGCATAAGCCACGCTCTAATCAAACCTTTTGATGTCAAGAGCTAATGATGTATGAACGTTCCTTTTACGGTGGCATGTAATGTTTCTTCACTGGTATCGGTATCTTTAGTCGTTGTGAGTGTAAAGGTAGACTCATCTTAAGAGGTTTTGAAATGCTCGTCTTACTGTGGTGTATATAAAAAGTTTTCCTATTCTTTCAAATTATTACTAAACTAATGCCTAATTGTCACTTTAGTTAATTTGCCATTTATCCACTTGGCCAAGCGTCGTCTAGCTGTAGTGTTGAGCGTTGCAGCCAACAAGTCCGTTAAACGACGTATAGCCGTGTGATTAAATGGCGTCATTCAGTCAAAGAGATAGCTGTTTGATTGAACGGCTATTTTAACCAGTTGGCTGTGACATATACAAGTTGTGTTAGGTAACAGAAGATGTTACCTTCCACTTTTGAACCCTATTCTATCTTACTACTTAAGAGTACCTACTAATAACAAACTTCAGCAATTTGTCGCCCTTTCTAATATTATATTGTTTATAGTCGACTTATTTTCGGAAATATTTATTATCAATCAAAAGTTTTCGGTTGCTCGGTGATCGAACTGTATTCAAATATCGAGCTCCGATTGTGGGGAACGTGAAAATTGAAATGCCGAAAAATTGAAATTCAGCGGCCGGAGGAATTTTTGAAAGGCGACCTGTTCTGGAATTTTCTGTTAGCTTACTTTACAATGTGTTCGGGTTTTACCTATGGATGTTAGGAGGCTTTTGGCTATCAAATTCTATTCAATTTAGTAAAGGTAAAATAGCTAGGTTCTAACTTGCAGAAAATTACTATACCCATCATCCGTACATATACCTACTAGCTACTACTTAAACACAAGAAATATCGGTCTTACTACAAAAGATTAAACATCTGTTGAACAGTTGTTTTGACACCATTTTATATTGAATTTTTTTCTAATCAACTTTTCAACAGGCGTTTAAATCTTTTGTAGTGTGACCGATATTTTTCACATAACGTCAACGTAATATAAGTCTTGATCTTGAAAGTCTAGCTACGAGCGTAGCACCTGTTCCGTAGAGCGTAGCGCGGCGTAGCATGCTACGAAAAAATTGCTACTTTTTAGGGTTCCGTACCCAAAGGGTAAAAACGGGACCCTATTACTAAGACTTCGATGTCTGTCCGTCTGTCCGTCTGTCTGTGAGTCTCCAGGCTGTAACTCAAGAACCGCTATTGCTAGACTTCTGAAATTTTGACAGATTGTGTATATCTGTTGCCGCTATAACAACAAATACTAAAAACAAAATAAATTAAATATTTAAGGGGGGCTCCCATACAACAAACGCGATTTTTTTGCTATTTTGTGCTCGTAATCAATAATGGTACCAGCTAAGCAATTGAAATTTTCACAAAATCCTTAATTATATTTGTGATTTAATAATTAATAAGAACATTAAAATTAAATGACTATTTAAGGGGGGCTCCCATACAAAAAACAGAATTTTTTGTCTACTTTTACTATATGTCGGTACGGAACCCTTCGTGCGCGAGTCCGACTCGCACTTGGCCGATTATTTAATTTATTTTTTCATTTTTATTATCATCGTTAAAGTCGATGAATATAATATATATGATAATCCCATAAAGCCCCACAGGATGTAAACGTTCTTTCAACTCTTTAATTAACATCAAACCCAGAGTCACTTTATACGATTTTTGAAGGAAAATGAAAATTGTGACTCGACCGGCCCGACGAAGCGATATTCTTTAGGAGTCAAATTACTCGAAAAATTGCTTCAGGGAATCTGCGGTGCGTTTATTGAAAGGGTCGGCTTGATTGATATCGAAGTTTACACGTTGGAAATGTACAAGTTTCGGTTCTACCGGCGCGTTTTGCAGCAAAAAAGATTGACTCCATTTGTTGCTGTCCGCCGTGCAATAAACTCGGCGGGGTATATTTTTAACTCGGAATTTATATTTTAGGGGAGGAGATCGTCCTAATTTCTCCTCGTGAAATAAGGCTTACGGCCGCTTAATGTAAAAAATAATTGGACAGGACTTTTTGTTGGACTCACAAAAGCGTTCACAACGGTGAAAATGCGAATTGAAAATTTTAAAAAAGTAATGTCTTTGAAGTTATTGCAAATTTGGTCGATGTGTTTTAATTATTTTTTTTAATGTAGCCTTTTTGTTGCATGGTGCCCAATTTTTTGCTAGAAAATATTTCCTAAGTTTAAGATGTTTTAAGTAGTTCTCATTCAACATTTTCAGTTAATTTCAGGCAATAGTTAGTGTGACCGCGAAGACCTACAATCCAAGCGGTGTTTAATAGAATTCCCGGCGACGGGACGCGTGAAATTTAATGGTATTTTAATGCGGTGCGAGACATATTATTGCGGTTAGGTTAAAACGTCGCACGCACAACCGACGCGTCACGGGAGAGCTGACCGTGATAGATGATATTCGAGAACAATTAATCTTGGCCCAAAATATGCGGACGATTTGCAAGCTCGGCCCGGCCTAATGGTCGGGAGGATTATTACGAGACCGCCGCCGGCTTTACAATTTGATATCATTAATAAAAATAAAGAGTATCAATAGTAATTACTCGGACGACTTGACACAATGCAAATGATACTAATTTATCCTAACGACCCGGCGAATTAATAATTTCGAAGTGATTTTTTAGCGTAATGTGTACACATTACGCGTAACTGATACCATTATCATCATCACTGCTTACTGCTTAGCCTCATTTATGATTGTCTCGATCATTATTATTATTGTGCTAAGTCTATTATCCACTTTTGTTAGAGATTATTACTATTCTTATCGGCTACACTTAGGTATCTGTTTATTTATGTAAAAACATCTAGAAACACATGGAAACCGTAGCTTAAACAAGCTAGGTTTTTCCTCTGAAGAAATGTACCATTTGCTACTCAGGTTCTATTCTTAAAGTTAAAACATTAAGACGTTACAATCGAGGGTAAACGCTCATATTTACTACGACATAAAATTGTATAATCTCCCCGTGCTATAAGCGTAAATATCTGGATTTTCATGTCTCATAATTTAACTTCCTCATAACGCTTAAGAAAAGTTGTGTATGTATTGAGTTTATGGATGGATTAGAGACTTATCCGGTAAACGCTTAATCAATATTCAGTATACAACCCATATAGTATCCTGTGTTACTTATCATTGTGCTAAAAATTATACTGTCTTATAAAATCTTGAAGATCTCTTGATCCTAAAAATATATTATACATACCTACTAGTAACAGCTAGACGTTGTCCGCAAATTCATTTATCGTCCGGAATCACAATATTTTTCCCGCAAGGAAAAAAAATAATCCTTTCCAAGAACTTCACACACAATTTCATTAAAATTGATCCTCCCGCTTCGGGGGCTACGGCAACAAACACCGCGACACGAGAATTTTATACATAAGATGAAGACAATCATTTTAAGGGCCTGTTTCACAACTTCCTGACTAGTGTCGAATAGGCTATCCACCACTTAACTTGACAGAATAAGTATGGGGAATCTGTCAAAAAAATTGTGAATAGCCTATTCGCCACCTTATAGAAAAAATAAAATACGTCCTACATTATTATGTCGAGTTTCTCGTATCTGTATCTTTTAATGTATTCAATCAAGTATAACATCGAGTGTCACATACGATGGGGCGATATGTAACGGCCCGTAACGACATGCAAATGTAAAGTCGTTCTGGATGGCAATAACTTGACAGTATAAGCTCATACATCATGCGGAGAGGAGGGCAGGGGGACACGCTCGGGCCTCGGACACTAAAGGCGTTATGCAACAACACTGTCCTTGGATAATATCTTGCATAAATTTCACGTAATCGCATAATCTCCACGGAAGTAACGTAATTTAAACTAACCGAGCAATTTCCATTTACAAAGGAATCTCCCTGGAAAAGTTGTTTTGTTGTGACGTTCTTTATCGGTGCGCTTTGCAGTGCATTTTACGCATTTCTCGACTGCAATTATCTTAATCGCTTTTTGTTTAGATGATGTATCAAATGATTCGGAAACACAAAGCTTAAGAGAAATATAATCTTCTTCTTATATATAAAAACTAGCTGTCCCGGCAGACGTTGTTTTTCCATTTAAAGTATTTCTGCTTCATCAGTAATTGATACAAAATCTTACCTCCCCCCCAAAAACTTGGGGACAACTGATGTTAAGTTGGAAAATACAATTAGTAATATGACGTAAGTCTATTAAAGAAAAAATTTGCTTTTGAGTCCCCTTAGAGGGGGGGGGGGGGGGGTTTATACACCAGATGTTGAGTTGGAAGAAGGCAAATAATATATCTGTGAAAACCGTATGCAAATCGGATCAGTAGTTTTCGTGTTAAAGCAAAAGTTTGATACAAAATCTAACCCCCTCTTTCGTCCCCTTAGAGGGGTGGGAAGGAAAATTTTTATACACCAGATGTTAAGTTGGAAGAAGACAAATATATTTGCGAAAACCGCATTCAAATCGGATCAGTAGTTTTCGTGTGATAGTGGAACAAACATACAGACAGACAGACAGACAAAAAACTAGCCACAGCTTTGGCTTCTATAGCGATGTAATAACACCCCCTGCTTATTATTTTTTGAATATCTTTAATGTACAGAATTCACATTTCTACAGTTTTATTATATTATGTATAGATGGATTTTGAAATGTGTTAGTCGCACTAAAACTCGAAAATGGCTGAACAGATTGGGCTGATTTTAGTCTTATTAAAATATTCGTAGAAGTCCAGGGAAGGTTTTAAGGTGTTCACCGGGACAGCTAGTTAGAGATAAATAGAACACCTGGAAATTCTTGTTTTGTTTTGTTTTCATACATTTGCTAGAAGTAGGTCTTGTTATTTTTGTAGAGCTTGCCAATTTCCACACTCGAAGCAGACGACTACAAAATTCATAGATCTAGGCATTTCAGTTTCTTCTTTGACAAAATATGCTAAATTCATTTATTAATTCACTGTTTTGCATTATAAATGAAGCACAGCATATTATTGGACACCGTTCAATGTTCGACTAATCGAACACTGTTTCGGTGCAAGTATAATAAGTAACCTAACATTTAAATTGGATTACCGGCCGCAATCGTACATGAAAATCGAATAGTTAGTGGCGCGGATGTTCCGTTAATTGGAGATACCTGTTTGATGCAACTTCCATTACCAGATATTGTTCGGCCCGAATGTAATTTGAAACCGCCCCGATCTATTCCACGCTGTGCTCTGCCGATACTTAGTTAATGTCGATGTAGCACATTGCTTGCTGCAGGCTGCAGCGTGTATACTGTATTAATGTACTTATATTGTATCCCACCAAAAACATAAATGTAAAAATGGAGAGCCAAGTTCCATACAAACATTATTCTTGTCTATGGTCTTCGCCGTAAAAAGGATGGAGATCTAAATAAGTGCCAAGTTTCATGGAAAATCGAAATATGTATGTATAGGAACCAAATAACATTATGAACAAATAATAGTCTATTTCTTTGCTTTATTGAATATCTATAGCAATTGATGTTATTTAAAACAATGTGAGATCTTTATTCGTCTTCTATTTCTTAATGTGTATAACTTTTTGGCTCTTACTTTATTAAATTTTCTGAAAATGTAGCACAATTTTTTCACGGATATTTCGAAGAAAATCTGTATTTTATTTCTTTTGGTTAGGTTTTTACAGAATAAAATTGTTTTTTTTTTCATTAATTATATTTGCTAAAACATACTTAAAGGAAAAAAATACAAATTAGGCTAAGAACTGATATTTTTTGTATTCAGGTAAGCATTTTCCAAACATAGGTCGCAGCATGCGTCTTTAGTATGCACGTGAGATTTGTAGCATCCAACTTTTTTTTCTAGCTTTAAGTAGGAAGTTTAAATATACCTATTTCAAAGACTAGAAAAAGTCTTTCATTTGTCGATGCATTTAATGTTAGCTCTCACTTAAATAAATTCTCAACAAATATAGAAAAATATTTTCGGCCTATTTTACACATTTTTGGAGATATTTAAACATTTTTAAGTACTTAAAAGTTATCATTTCTCTGAAAATTGAATACGCACAACAAGTAAGTTTAACACACTTTTCGTTACAACCCTTAAATCCACCCAAACCATCTTGGTTACGACGAGCGTTAATAACTTCTAAAAACTTTGCAAAAACTTATAGTTGTATTTAGCTTAGCAAAGCAAACTTTATTTTTTAAGAATTGTGTATTAGGTTAATTTTCAACGTTAACAATCGGATAAGAGTCATTAAATAACAGGAACAAAAAAAAAATTTTTTTCTGGACTGGTTTTAATATGGTGAAATATTAATTTTTAATTAGGTAACTAAAAAAATAAAAGCACAAAAAAATTTTTGGTAAACTTTGCAAGTTATAGTGTAACAAAGAAAATGACACCTCAAAAACAAAAATCCATTCACTATTACAATTTTCGGAGGTTAAAACCTCTGGCGACTCCATCTAATCGTTGACTTTTTCTTTGGTAACCCCTTTGAACGATCTGACATTGCATTCACCTTTACTATTAGAGTAAATTGACTTACTTATAAGACTAATTTTTCCGCGGCTTTGGCTTGGCGAAATAGTATTCCTGATGGCGTATAAATCTATTAAATTAATGTTTGTTTTATGCAACAAACTAAACGTCGGAGGCGAGAAGCGAGTGACGATGCAAATTAGCGGAATCACAATTAGCGCCTGATTGTTGTCTCCAACATTCAGAAACTAGCATTCAGCAACTCGCATTCAGCAACTCGCAGATTAACAAATATAATATCAACTGCGGCCCGCTCGAGCGATCAAAGTTTGCAAACTAACGACTGCATTTAATTGTTAGTGTGATAAATGGTCCTTTGAGAGCGAGTTGTCTTCCCTGATGCCATCTCGTTATGCCGATCTTGTGCACCGTGGAGCTGAATTTATTCACTTGATGATTTCCGCGACTTCATGCATTGTACTAAATTATTCCCGTAACCCGTGGTCTACTCTAGCCTCTAAGTCTATGCTAAACTTCATAAAAATTTGTCCGGGTGTTTCGGAATCTATTTGACTTAAACAAATCCTACTAATATCCTTCCTACTAATATTATAAAGGCGAAAGTTTGGATGTATGGATGTATAGATGTATGGATGTATGGATGTATGGATGTATGGATGTATGGATGTTTGTTACTCTTTCACGCAAAAACTACTGAACGGATTTTAATGTAACTTTACAATAATATAGCTTATACATCAGAATAACACATAGGCTATAATTTTAACCGACTTTCAAAATGGAGGAGGTGTTATGTTCGTTTTTTTATGCTCAACGATTACTCCGCCGTTTATGAACCGATTTTCAAAATTTTTCTTTTGGTGTATAGAGCATTATCCCAATTTGGTATCATGTTCACAAAAATGGTGACCTGATGAAGGAATCCATGGGTAATCGAGGGAACTCCTCAAAATTCATATCGAGGGAACTCCTCAAAATTCATATGGAAATATGTGGTGACTTTGGTTTCATGAGAAGTATTCCGAGCATATGCTAACAACAAGTAAGATTTTGGACCCAGTGATACCCACCCATGGTTCGGAAGCTGCTGGGAGAACTCCTGACTCTTTATAGATACACGTTTGAGAGTTTCGGCGTTGATTTAAGATCGGAAAGCAGATGCTACTATGCAAATTGCAAAATACATTCGTCATCATCCTCATCATCATCACTACCATATTATACCATCAAGCTGCATCGTCCCATGATACGTTTCATAGTCTTTTTAGATCGAGACTCGAGTTTGTCAAGCGATTTAAAAATATATATACTAATATTATAAACCTGAAGAGTTTGTTTGCTCAAACACGCTAATCTCAGGAAGTACTGGTCCGATTTAAAAAAAAAATTCAGTGTTAGCTCATTTATCGAGGAAGGCTATTTAATATTACTTACGCTAAGACTAATAGGACCGAAGAATCAGAGGAAAATGTGGAAAAAACCGGGAAAATTAATAGAAAGGGAAAATTTATCTCACGAAGTACTGGAGCATTTTTGATATTATTTATCACAGATCTCACACACTCTATACGTAGACTACGTGAAGGGACATAACTCATAAGGATTTTTTTTGCGGGAAAATGTACGGTTTTCGTAAAATTCCTAATTTACGCGGGCGAAGCCGCACGGGACATCTAGTACATAATATTATCACAATATATTTTGTAATTAATAATAATTATTAACTATTACACTGTTCGTACATAACCCTTTTAAAGTAATATTTGATTGAATTTTATCCCTTTGATAAATGATTCAATCAGCTAGCAAAATTATTGTGAGTCCAGGCTCTATACAGAAACAAAAGAAAGCCAAAAGGATCGACCAACGACGATGGTGTGCAGACGATAATCGAAACAAAATGGCATAATAGATTCATGAAACATTCGTGCTACTATCGCATGACCAATGACTCTAATGTGGCACTGACTACATGATTGTATTATAGTTATACACTAATAGTGCCCCGGCTTCCATCTGAGCGAAGCCACATTTCCCCGTAACATTGCGATTTGAGGAGCGTTGCCGTAGCGGTGCGGTGCATTTCCAACGTAATACGCATCGTCGTTTAAGTTCTATCGCCACGTGTCATTTTTAGGAACTTTTCAGGAGAGATAAAAAACCGACTAATTTGGTATTAAAGACGTGACGAAAGTAACATTACAAAATGTACCATAAGGCAGGTTTTTAACAAATTATTAATTTTTTATTTCCTTTGAAAATTTCCTAAGTGTCGCGACACATCTGCAGAACGTTCGGCGCCGAACGTTCGGCTTAATACGCTCGCAATGTATTTCAAGTTCTCTATGACACGTCAGCGTAAATTACGCCGCGTTCAGTTAGCGCGTAACCTTCCGTCGGTGAAACTTTCGACGCTGTACGTTCGGCAGAAGTGTCCTTACGCTTAGAATGACGTGGTGTCCGTCCGACGATATTAATATGTTGTGATGTTCAACATTGATATGCGTTGAATCGTCGAACGAAAGTAAAATGGAAGAGCGCTTTCACACTACGTCCTATCTGAATTCTATCCGAACCCGTGAAAATAACGGTCTGGAGTAGACGTAGAACTGCTACAAGATCTTACGCAGTAAATCCGGCTTCGGATACCTTTTTTATCTCCGCCATCCGGAAGAACGCTTTACGTTGTTACCGTCTGATATTGTTGACGTGCGTCGGTGCAACGCAGCTATGGCAATGCGCTGTTTAGTTTCGTACAGGGCTTCAAATATCGTTATTTTTTCATAACGTTACTGTTTCAAGGGTAAAGATAACGTTATGAAAATTTACCCGATACTGGAAATAACGGTAAAATTTGATATTAATAATGGTAAATGTTATATTATAACGATATTTTTTCGTTATATTACTAGATAACGTTAAAAAAATTACCGTTATCTGGCTATCATTATGAAAATAACGGTACGTAACGGTATTTTTTCTGCTATTCGATAACGTCATAAAGCCCTGGTTTCGTAGCTGCAGCGCATCCGAGCATTGTGGCCCCGCTGTAACTTCATGTCACTAACGATGACTCGACACGCCATTCAGCTAATAACACGTGTCAAATATTACGATGGAAATGTAAATAATTAGTTTAATAGTTGTTATTATTTAAATAACGTTATTACACGGCCGTTAGAGAATTTAACATCTGTTAAGCGCCAAATGTTTCTGTACGAATAGGTTATGTTTAATGCAATTTATGTTGTCGACATATTAAACTTTCCAAGTATTTATTTCTTTGGTTCTAATTCTTCTATTTACTTTCCGTATAACGCTATGTTTTATGAATATTGAGCCAATAAATGTTTACTACAGAAATACGTCATTAACAGAAATAAACAAAAGTGTGCAATAACCATTATTTCACAGTCGTAAAAATACATATTACACTGTGCATAAATCGCAGTTATCGCAGCGAAAATAAAGTTCGGAAAACTTGTGCTAATAAGGCGGATAACAATAAGTTACTGCTTGCTGTTTTGTATGAAACATGGGTCGCGCAAAAAATTTGTATGGTCCTTACACGAGTCAAGTATATGGAAATACATTTCCAATATTAACTGAGTTCTCATCTCGACGAGACTCGATCTAGAGACGATCACGTTACGGCGCGTTCAGACGTGCGCGTTTTCTGCGCGCGCGGATTCTGTTCGCGTGTTTTCCCAAACGCTACTGCAGAAAACGCGCACGTCTGAACGCGCCGTTACACTGGAATGTCCTCGACGTATACAGTTTTTAAACGCGACCTTCCGTCTTATGGAAGACTCATGTTAACAGTTAACGAACGTCGAACTCGATGCCGAGAAAAGTGTATAAGTTGGAAAAACTTTGGAGAGATTATTATCCTTATAAATTACGATACGAGTGAGAGACTGCATAATATATGGGGACGTGCGTGGCGTACGCGAGTAGCCGCCAGTTTGTATTAATATCGTGTATAATAATATCGTGTTATTAGTATCATAAGTTTTTATTGTTTTTTGGTATTGTTTAGTCATAAGTCAAAAATAGTATCTGAAACAATCGTAACTATTTTTACAGTGCTGGAAATTTAAACAAAGAGTATTTTTAGTACAATCATGAAACTCCTCAATTTCTCCAGCAACAGTAAATTTCGTAACTCAGATGTTTAGGCAAAAAGAACGTCGCGTTCTAAAAACTTCTATTCGCTTTAAAATTTACGATAATATGCGTTCGTTCGTGCCTTTTGAAATTCCTCGCGAGCGAAAGTCTGACATTATTAAATGACTCCATTCAGTATTCCTCCGTATACCGACTAGCGACTAGCGTGCAAACAGGAGGAAAGCGAAAACTTATAAAGAAGATAATGGAGCCGGCTCGCTGTCCACCGTCCCGCTATTACACGAAGAAAGGATATTACGCGAGAGATGAGATTTCAAGCTTTTAAAAGTGTTCGTGCAATTTTATAGACAAAGCGCGATTGTCAGTGTACGCTCATAGGGCCGCAGTAGGCGATCTCTTGAACTCTCGTGATTAAAAATTTGTTTAATGATTTCAATTACAAATAGACGTCCTGTAGGCGTAGCTTAGAAACGGCCGTAAGACAAAAATGAGTCTCTACTCTCAAGATGAATTATGTTGACCTACTTATCTTTACTTTGTTGATTTTGCTTAATTTGCAATTATTCATGTATTGTATTGTAGAAATTCGTCTTCAGCTATGCATTCAAGCTGCGCTATAGTTTAGTTATTAATATTACAGAGATAATGTTTGGAATTCGCCTTTGAGATAAGGTCTTACGTCTGATAGTGGAATAGTTAATATTCAGAGGGTCGTACAATCAGGGATTCCCCGGGCGACTCCCATCCGCGGCTGGGGCGGGAATTCCACTCGGATATTTTAATATTAACGCAAATATTCAAGAAAAGAAGTATAGCGCATAATTGACTAATAGAGGTACTACGATTTACTGATACTCCGTTGGATTATGTAAACGTTCATAAATAGTGATGCTCGTGGAATATTATGAAAATGTTTATTGTAACTATTTTACTTGCTATTAAGTTATCTGTTGTAGGACATAGTTTATAGTAAGGCTTGAATTCTGTAACGATGGAAGATTTTTTCTGTGCTCGATTTTTCTCCGAAATTACTGTACTGATTTTTATGAAATTAACACACCTATTCGGCGGGTGCATTCCTGTCGAATAGGTATTTCGTAGGTTATTTCTCATCGTAGGAAAAATATTGTGATCCACCGATATAATATTTTTCATGTACAAAGCTTGATAAATTATCTAATATTTTATGTAATAAATTTTCGTGTCATTAATATAGCAGGTATTTGGTGTCTAACAGAATGCTACATGATCGTAATTAAAAACGTTATAAGTTATAAACAACAGTATTGCCGCCACCTGACTGCAAACAGCCTCCCAACTAGTTCGCCCAACACAAAGGCTTTCCGCTAAACTATGGGGCCAAAGGAAAAATGTTATTTCCCGTAAACTGAATTTAACTCATTTAGTTAATGGCCAACCCATTTACCAACTTTACAATAGAGGAATTCCTTTTTTAAGTTTTAATGAAAGGTCAGAGTTTCGGGTCTGTCCGTCCAATTTCGCGGATCAATGAATTTGTTTAAAGTTATAGGAAAGCGTTTTAATGTAACTTTAAATAGTGTGGTGGGATTTTCTGGGTCTTCCGGGGTGGCTTATGGACTATTTATTAGCAGTTCGACGTAGAGGATCAAAGAAATCCATTAGGTAGATTCGAATCGTAACGATGCCGTCATGGTTTTGAGGGAGTCAGGGCACCACTATATATACCGATTTCGATTTAATACAACAAAAAACAGTTTCAATCAAGCATCAATCCAGTCAGACCCTACCAAATAACAACAGTTAAAATATTTATGTTGATGTCGTAATAACCAGGATACCTGGAACTTTCCAAATAATTATAGTATTCCAATCAAATTAAAGTAAGCGAGTATTCGAAATTCGAGAGGCGAATTTACACGGAGACATAATGCTGTATCCACATTTCCAGGAATCGCTGCAGGAGTTATGACTCGCTGTTAATAAGGTGTTTTATTATTGCCATAATATTCTGATCTCATATAGATACACACCTTTTATGTCACAAACAGTAACATATTGTCTGTGACATTAATAGGGAGCTTTTATTTGTATTTATGTACATGTAATAATGTAAAAGACTAGTTCTCAAACCAGTAGTAGGTGTGATTGTATACTCGACTTTCAAAAACTTTTAATGCATAGCTTTTATCGTGGGCTTTGAGCGCGGCGACCGAATCAAGAAATTCCGTAACGAAAAAACCTAACACCTCCCACTCCGAGCGCTGCGGTCGCACCGATGTGCCGGTCGGTGCGCCGTTGCCAGACTTCGGTGCGGTGTTTGTGTGTGCGACTAGACGTATATATTTGCATAGGTTGATAAAAATGCTATTGCTTTACCGCGGCAGTCCCCGAGAGCTACAAGTGTTTTTATCGAGAATTATGATTGTGTAACAGCTTCTCTTGTTGTTCCAGATAAATCCGATGTCGGTTGCGGACGGGTCTCCCTGGCGCCCCACGCGGATGCCGTAGCTCTGTCCCCGAGTGCGCCCGCCGTCGTCGTGATGAGCATACCCCGCCAGGATGCGTCGGCGGCCGTTTTAACGAGGCAGCGGACCCGTTCGTCAGCACGAGATGGCCGTCAGCGCCCTAGCCCGCAGCCCGGCGCGCGCGCCCACCAGCTCCTATGAGATGTGGAAGCACGGCAAGTGGCGACAGAAGTTTCCACCGAGGACTAGCGCGGCTATCACGATCCCGAGATAGAGATACAGTGTACTAGAGGCCTAAGTGTTAGTGTTGTGTAAATATAGTGGTAATAGACGTTAGGGATGTCGGGCGAGGGTCGCAAGGCGCGCGCGCCGCTGCTCGAGAGCGGCGAGTATGCGCACGCGCACAAGACGCCGGCGCCGCTGCGATGCTGCTTCTGGCTCGCCGGCCACATCAACGTGAGGAAGTGCGTCGCCGGTGTAATGTTGCTGTCCGTCCTCACAATATTCTTCTATACCAATTATGTCACGGCACCGTTCACAAGGTGAGTTAAAGTATAAGTATAACATATTAATAGTATATAGTCCGCAGTTGTCTGTTGAGTGATTTTTTCTACGTGCCAAACAAGCGTGCCTTGTAGCTAGCTATTCACTAGGTAATTTATATTAAAGGGGTTAGTACGTAGTAAAGCGTAGTGGTACGTAATACTCAAAAAAATATACGTAGCAAGCTCGTAGCAATGTCTACGATAATTCGTAGCATGCAAATATGTATTGCAGTCCTCGTGGGTTTTGCGATTATTATTTTCAATGAATACTCTTGGGTCAATACGTTCAAATTATCATAAAGCATCATCAATGGCGCTTTAAATTTAAATCAGTATAAAATTTTAAATTAAAACATCGCGAAATAAACTCAAACATAATTAATTACTGTACTCGAAATGCATTATTCGAACAAAATCCAATTTACTCGGTTACTATCGGGTGCAAACACGTCGCTGGGGGGGGGGGGGGGGGGGCAAATTAATAATATGAAATTATCGCGCGCGGTCAGATCGCGTAGAACAGCACAGATTAGTCCGCCTTTGTTTGTGTTGCGTACTGTACACCGAAAACTGTATAAATACTAAACAGTGTGATGTACGGCGTTACAATTCGCATTACAATAGTGGCCTAAGGTTAAAGCCGAAGCCGATTAAATGGTTATCAGTTATCACCTTAGGCCGAATTGAAACTAAAGGTTTTAAATGTCTGGGAATTGTTTTAAAACTCAATTTATTCCGGAATAACTAAAAGTAGGACGATAAGGTACAACTCTTTAATTAAAAATCGGTTTTTATATCCTCGATTATCCAAATGATCGAGGGTTTAAAAACTTTAATATTAAAAACTGATAACTTATCTAACAGATACTCTATACTCCTATCCGGCACTTATCAGTTAGTGGTGAACCAGGCCCTTAATATTATAGTTCAAAATATCATATAGTTTGATAGTACTTAGGTCGGGTAAGCTTTCGTTTAATTTCTATTTTTGAAATGCATCTCTAGGGAGCATTCGACTTCGGCTCTGATATTGGCTGAAGCCGAAATTTTACCAAGGTGTGGCTAAACATTTAAATTATTTTATCCGAAGCCCTTGCTTCGGTCCAACACTACACAACACAGCTACACGCTTAATTAAGTCGTTCGAAGTAATGCAAGCAAATATGAAATAATCCATTGTCCGAAAACGCAGATAGGTTTCACAACGCGATACCACCTCTAAACAAAACATTTTTGAATATTCGACCGGAATTGTTCGCCGTGAGCCCGTGACATACCGAAATGTCCCCTGTCTAATCGTATACAGAACCACTGAATAGCGCTTTGACAGCTGTGGACTTTACTCGAGGCTCTATTGTTGGATAGGCCGGCAAAACCTCCACATCCTATTAGATGTACAGGGTGTAACAAAACTAAGTGATGGTATTATACAGTGTGTAAGAAAAATAAGTGATAAATGATAATACTTTAGGGTGTGTAGAGAGTTCATTGTGGAAGTAGCAGCGCTGAAAAACGATTTTTTTTCACTTTTGTATGGGCAAGGGCCCGAGCGTCACGAGTTTCCCCATTCAAAAGTGAAAAAAAATTTTGGTCTTTCAGCGCTGCTACTTTCACAGTGAACTCTCTACAAGGAACACGTACACACCCTAAAGTATTATCACTTATTTTTGTTACACCCTGTATAGAGCTTGTATAATATGTGTCCTTTATGTACCTAGTGTTCACTGTGATAGTAGCAGTGCTAGTGAGTTAATTTTGAATTATATGTTACTTTGAGATATGTCCCAACGTCATGAATTTGTCCAAACAATAATTTAAATAAGTAATAGTTAAAAAACCTAAAAACACGCTTTTTTTAAATATTCGAAGTCATTCAACTTCACATATTCTGTTATATTTTTTCATTGTACCATCGAGGAAATTGATTCCTATGAGTATGCAGTTGAGAGACCTACGTCGTTTGGCCGGCTTATGTCAATTCAGTGTTAGCTGTGATAAGTCGGATGGGTTTGACTTAACGCGACCAAATTACTTAGGTCCGCCATCTGCATAGGAATCAACTTCTCTGATAGTACATCAACTAAATATCACGTCCTAAAAGGCACACTATTTTTTATTATTTATATATTTGTGTTGTGCGTAAACGATTAAACAATAAATTAGCCGTGTCATGTTTGCTATTCATATTTTGGCCATTATTTATTAGTATAGGTGCTTACGAAGCTTTAACAGCAGTAAATTAGAATTCTAAGAAGCCTTCTATTAAGTTCTAAGAGAAAGTGGTGGACAGTAAATTATTCATAGATTTTCGTCTTTCATGTACTTAATACATACGTCAAGGTAAATAACTTGCTGGGAAATTACGAGAATTCCCGTTCATATTTTACACAAAACCCCCAACACGGGTGCTTCACTTGTCTACATGCGTCGTACATCTAACCAGTTCAGCTAATTAGCACCTATTTTCGAACTGAAACTCTAGCTAAAGCTTTTGTCCTGATTTACGCCAAGTCTTACTCTGTATCTCTGGCAAAGTCTTCACCGTCCAACTTCGTAAACATGTCAGTCCTAACCGCTAATAAAATTAGAAACGTCCTCTGGAACACTTTTAATTGGATTTTGAATTTTGCCAACTCTGGCATTGTTTGCGGCTATCCGTTTTAAAATTATACGAATTTGGGGCCAAATTTATAAGGCGATTCCGAGTAATTAGGCGGATGTCGTGTTGCCGCTATATTTTATTTATATTTTATTTTATCGGCTTAAATTTACAACGCCGCGATGAGCGGTGGGAGGGAGCGGGCGGTAAGTTTTCCGACTCGCTGGAATTTATAGCAAAACTTGTGTTCGGACTAATTAATGAAAGCCGCTTTGCCAACGTGCAAAACTCGATGATTTAAATACCGGTAAGCCGTAAACTTCAGACGCTGATCCGAAAATTGATAATATTAGGGATAAGGATCGGTTTATAATTAAAATCTTGTTTTGAGATTTGCTGTAAGAGTGAAGCCACACTGGTCCGTTGCGTTGCGTATTCAGAACGGATTGCCGCACTGTATGCTACAAAGCGGCGTTGCGGCGACCGTCTTCGTCACGTAAGGTGTTGACGTGCAACACCTTACATAACGAAGACAGCTCAAATCACAAACGCAAAGCATCCTTTCCCTCGTTACGTCAAAACATCGCATCTACGACGCCAAGTATCAATAATAATAATAATTAATTATTGTAGCAAGCGTCGACGCACCGCAGACCGCAATACGTAGCGCAACGGAGCAATGTTGCTTTGCTCTTTATTAAAAAGCCCAACGAGATATATGTGGCTAAAAAGTTACATAAAGCTATGGAAGTTTTATGTTTGTGTAGGTTATAAATTGTATAATAGATCTACGCGATACATTTAAATAGCCATAAAAATAATGTACATTTCGATCAAGATCAACTTAACCATTAACATATTATGTCCCAAATTAAAAAAGATATAAAAAACTTAAGAACTTATAAATTCAAACAAAAACCGCTAAGTAAATCGTAACGTTGTCCACTATCGGTCGGAGATACTGCACTTCATTGTCGGTCTTAACTCCTAAGTGCCTCTCGGAATTAACAGCATTAAGTGCTTGATGCAGTTCTTCGCAGTCGTTGAGAGGTTTACTGTAATATTTTGATGTTTATTTTATTTTATTTTATTTTATTTTATTTGGGAATCTTACAGCATTTCAAGACTACAGTAGGTTACATGTTACAAAGCGATATGCCAATTACAAGTTTCCACTAGTGTATTATAAGTATGATAATTAAAATATCCAACATCAAATCATGACGAATACAATGGTATGATCTAAAATAAGCTACATACATTTAAAAAACTGTCACTAACAATAAGCAACAAAGCTTATTAAACCACAAGAAAAGGAAGACTGTTATTGAGTTTACTAAATAGGGTTAAAATAGGTATCAGTTAAAAGTTTTCTTATTTTATTTGGTGTAAGGGAAAATATGTCTTCCAGCGTATTTGTATTTAGAAATTTGTTAAATTGTGCACTCGACCTTAACACAAACGAATTCCTACGGTAGTAGGTGTTGAAAGGTGGGACATATAGGGGCATAAAATGACGAGCGTTTCTAAAGGGGATATTAATATTAAATCTATTGAGTAATTCGGGTGCATCTATTTTATTGTTCAGTACTTTACTAAGATAGGTAAGGTCGCTAATGTTCCTTCGTTGGCACAGTGGAAGAAAATGGAATTTTTTGCATCTGGCGTCGTAGTTAGGAAGAAATCGATTGCATTTGAACTGGAGATATCTAAGAAAGCGTTTTTGGATAGATTCTAATCTATCTATGTATATATTGTATGCAGGGTTCCATAGCTCCGAACAGTACTCCATGATACTGCGAACATAGGTACAATACAGGACCTTGACCGCTTTAATAGATTTAAAATTTCTGCACGATCTAATTACAAATCCTAAGGCTTTCGAGGCCTTGTTAATAATATAATCTATATGTTCGTTAAAAATTAATTTTGAATCTACGATAACTCCCAGATCTTTTATAGATTTTTTGGATGTAAGAACCATATTCTTAAGCTCGTAATTATATTTGATTAAATTTACCTTTCGACTAAAGTTGATAACAAAGCATTTAGATACGTTAAGATCTAGCCTATTACGCACACAATATTCATCAAATCTATTCAAGTCCTCTTGTAAAAGGCGACAGTCATCAATAGAGGTTATGTTTTTTAATATTTTGGTGTCGTCAGCATATAAAAAGAAATAAGCATGGTGGAAGCAGGAGGAAATATCATTTATAAAAATAGTGAATAGCAGGGGCCCCAGCAGGGAGCCTTGCGGTACACCAGAAGGTACAAACATCCACCTGGAAATGAACCCATTTATAGCAACAACTTGGGACCTATTGCAAATATAAGATGCGAACCAGCGGAGGAGATTACCATGTATGCCTGCTTTGGATAACTTTTGGAGCAATATACAATGATCTATACGATCAAAAGCCTTGCTAAAGTCGGTAAAAATTAAATCCACTTGAGCGCCTGAATCCATACCCGAACTTACATGGTCATAAGTTAAGAGGAGATTTGAGGTTGTTGAGCGTCCCTTCAGAAACCCATGCTGTTCTGGTATAAACCAGCCCTTGAGAGCAGTGTAAACTTGTTGATGCACGATTCTTTCAAAGAGTTTAGCAAATATACAGAGTTTTGATATTGGCCTGTAATTTCGTTTTTATTTTTTAAAATTTTATCGTTGTATTTATTTTAAATATTACATAATATAGACGGAAGGACTTGGGATGATTATGACGATCATTTGATGAATTAGATGTAAATTGGTGCGATAAATGTTATGAAAGTATTTTCACACAACATTAATTATACAATCTTGACTACAAAGGTTCTAAAATTTCTGTGTAACAAACCTTTTAATTTAATTTAAAGTTGAATGAAAATTTTATGGCTTCCCGGAATTCACGCCTCGAAACAGTTACAAGTACAACATAATCCCTGAAATGCCTTTCGCGGAAGCCTCGGTCGTCAATCATTTCGAGATTATGTAAAGTTTGCGAGCACTTTGCTTCTATTTGCCGTGCGATAGTAATAAATTGACTGGATTAAGGCGTGTAGGGTCAATCGCGTAGTGACAATAAGATAAGCCGGCGATCGCTGTTAGCCGAGATTAGCCAGCTACATACACGGGGATTAGCCGGCCGTATTGCGGTGTGCTCGCAATTACATTACCCAATTACAATTATTGTATACTCAAAAGTTTAAATTGTAATGATGTTTGTGCTGTATAAAGGGAGACCGTAGTTACAGTTATGAACAAAACGCCGGTGGAATACAAAATGAAGCTTGAAAATCTAAAGGTGTTTTGTATGATGTCACTTCACATAAAGGTCCGTATTAAAATTTAAATTAAAACATAACATTTTTATAGTCGTAGGCAGATAAGATAACGTTTATTCTACGTATCCTGTGGAAAATCAGATAAGATGAGATACACTCCTAAATATTGAGCCTGAAAAGCGGTACGAACATTTTAGCTGGGCTAATTACAATAAAGGGAGCGATGACAAAAACAATTTTAATGAAACTCTTTTGGGGTAGGAAATGACAGTGCCTTGGCTCAGTTATTCTTTTCAGGCATTCGCTAAAGTTTTCCCGCGGCCGGCCGGGGTTTTCATTAAAGCAAAGAGGCCACAGCGAGCCGCGGCCCGTGTACTCAGACTGGGGATAAATATTTTCACAAATTCCTTTTATTTATTCTGACGCTATTGAGATAAACCATAATGGCCCTTTGATGTGGCTCGACTTAAGCGCAGCCTTAACTTTGGCGCGCCGTTTGATTGATTTCCGTCAGAATTTTGTCAGGCCGGATTACATTATAATCAATTTCCCAAAACTTTTAATTGCATTTGTTTTATTCAATTACACGGTTTGTAAGTTATCAAGTGAGAGTGGTGCCATCTGTTCCATTGTTGCTATCGACACATTTGTTTACCTAACGATAATAATATCAAATAGTTGCAGAGCCAAACTCCGAAACCGCAATGTTTAAATGACAGGTAGATAAACATATTGAAATTATACGTACGAATATTCATTTACATGTTTTCAATCAACACATTTCTACACTGTAGTCTACCTTATATAAGCGAACTCTGTACAAAAGATATACCTGCTCTACTCAGTATTCGGACTCTAACCTCTATTTTTTATTTTCAATTCTGAGCATAGTTTTGACGAAATACGGAAGTAATGAACATGGCGAAGTTATGAATATTTGTAAAGGAGAATTAGGTTTTAGTTCGCGAGTTAACTCGTTACGGCTTCATTAGTTGGAACCACGCGAAACGTAACTTCACCTTAATTCATAATTGAAACTTTAACGTGTTCCAGACGAGTTGTGAACTTATTAGTTATGTTTTATAACGCCAGTTGGATTATATTATTAATCTTGATTTTTAACGTGGTGAAATATTTGAAAGCTTACCTGTTGGTTGGGTAGATATTAAACGAAAATCAAAGCTACAATGCCGTAGTAGACCTGAGTATAAGTCAAGGAATTTAACGAATTTTCAGACGAAATGAGATAGTCCTGTTAGGTCATTGGTTATTTATTTGTATACTGACCTACCTTTAGAATTGAGGTACTTTCCTATTTGGCATTAGCAATGCATCCCGATCGCTGGGCAAAGATCTTAACAGAGTGGGCACCGGAAGATGGACGCCGCCGCCGTGGCCTAGAAAAAGATGGCGCGATGAGCTGGAGGCATACCAGCCCGGCTGACCAGCGGTAGCGCAGGAGTGAGCACAATGGAAGACCTTGGGGGAGGCATTTGCCCAGCAGTGGGACAGCATAGGCTAGGAAAAAAATGTCCTACTTTTTATAGACTCATAGTATTCTCATGCTCCGTGATCTCCGAGGATTTGGGTGCTGACAAGCCCCAGGCTTGACTAGCTCAAACTGATCTGCACTTCCCTCAAGAATTTTTGACAACTCGGAACTCGCGATTGGAGCATATGAGACCTGTCGGATGTACTGTTGGTACAACAAAGGTGATTGTTGTACCAACAGTAGTATTCATGAAATAAACACAAATTATGTTGTAGTTTGGTGTGGCGCGATCGGGTGCCGCGGCCGCTGTCGCAATGCTCGGTGTTGGCGGCGCAGACGGCGCGCGACCACCGCTCGGACGCGCGACTCCGCATCGACGCCAAGGTGCTGGTCATCGCCGAGTCGCTGTATTCGCGGCTGGGGCGCGATATCGCCGAGCTGCTCGTCGCCAATAGGATCCGGTGAGTTGATGTTGCCTAATAAGACAGAACCTAAGACTGAAGCGCGATTCTGCATCGACGCAATGGATCGTCACTGTTCTCAAAGCTGGAGCGCGATATAGCCGTTATGTTAAATGCTTTCGACGGTGGTCAAGCGATAAAATTGTACAAAAACAACGAAGCGACCAGGAACGTTACATGACAGTAATATAGTCTACCGCTAGTGATCCCAAAATTCTTGTTCGAAAAAATATGCCAAACAGTAATAGTACGGGTGCCCTAGAACAAATTTTTTTGTGATTTCTAACAAGCTAATTTTTTGCGAGTAGCTACATTTTGATAAGACGAACAACATTTTTATTTTCGAAAAATCTCGAAAGTGGTAGCTAACAGAGATAGAAAGGATTTCATACTTTGACTTGATGGTCCTAAAATATGGATTGTTTTATTTGTCGGACAAGGTTACTCTTAAATTAAATAACCTACCAATATACAAAAAATCAGCTGGTTAGGGTTCCGTTTTAGGGTTCTGTAATCAACAAAACTTGGTTGACTACTGTACCCTAAAACGGAACCCTAACCTGCTGATTTTTTGTATATTGGTAGGTTAATAGTTATTTAATTTAAGAGTAACCTTGTCCGACAAATAATGCGATCCATAAAAATGTTGTTCGTCTTATCAAAATGTAGCTACTCGCAAAAAATTTGCTTGTTAGTAATCACAAAAAAATTTGTTCTAGGGCACCCGTACTATAAATATTGTATGGAAATAAACATTACGTGACGCACCCGTAGGTACGTGAGGTCGCTGACAATAATCTACATCGTGATATAGGTTACAGGTAGAGCTTACCTTTCTACTTTTTATTGCCACGTGTACGGTTCGTGGAATAATAAGGTTTGGACTCTCTACGAGCATGAGTGATCAGTAATCATCAGTGTTGTGGTTATATTGTTAACTTCATAAGGCTTCAGATTTGTCCTTTGGTAATAACCATGACTGACACCATTAAAGCCACCAGTTAAAGACGAAAATGCCCCTTTATACGTAATCGCCCGTGTTTACCCACCATAGGTTTGTGTGGAAAAGCTGCACTGCACAATCATAGTACCGAAAGTGGTTCTTAATGAACACCAAACCACAATGGCAAAAATATAGCCATGAACAAAATGTGTTCATGGCTATATTTTAGTTAGTGGTTAGAAATGATAGGTAACGCATCCTGTCAACATTTCGTTACCTAGCTTAGGTTTGTCGCTGTCGGCATATATTATTATGTTTGGGATAATGTACGAAGTATAGCAGTATGTACGCAAATTAAAATCGATGTTCCTTTACTAATTTATTATTACTAACAAGTAAATAGAAAATATTCATCCATAATTTAAAAGGTAGTAATTTTAATTGCAAACAGTTCTAAGAATATCTCTTACAAACGAATATATATAACGAACTACGCTGAAATTCTACAGCGAAAAGGTAAATTATTTTCAGTTCAAGTAAGCTCTTGGAAGATGGAATAGGTTCCACACTTCCAAAGCCTTAACACTATACACTAAAAACAGTCCTTCCATGGTTTCAGCTTTAGAAATATCTACCAACTTATTGTAAAATGTAATCATAAATAAAAAAACCGTTTATTCAGTACACTAGATTATGCCTGCAACTCCGTTGCGCCAAAACTCGTTTATCGCGCGGGAACCGTACATTTTTCCTGGACCTAAAGTATCCTACGTCCTTTCCCGGGACTCAAAGCATCTCCATGCCAAATTTCTGCAAAATCGGTTGAGTGGTTTGTGCGTTAAAAGGTAACAGACAGACAGACACATAGACACTTTCGCATTTATAATATTAGTATGGATAATGGATATGGATTCCTAGTCATACATATTCCTATGTGGATTGCTTTACAAAATTTGATTTGTCAATCACTCCTGTTTTAAGGTGACGCCTCGATAATTTGGCTGTAGCGATGTCCAGTTTTCTCAGCAATGACTAAAGCTAAGAAATTAAAGTTCACTGTCAGTATTCATCATGTCTTTGTCTTTGAATTAGCCACAGCAAAACACGATTGGTCAACTTTTATAACACAGAATAATCAATCAAAAAGACCTCTGTAAAAAAAGGGATTCCTATTTTGCCAACAGAGAAGAGTGATATAAGCTTCCAAATTTTGTACATAGATTGGTTCAAGCATACACTTTAATTTGTACATAGCTTATTTGAAATATATTTATGGTTTTTAAATTACGCGACAAAAACCATTTTGTCGGAACGCCCTTTCCATTTTTTGCTGTTCCATTGCTTGTTTTCTATGAGAGGCCGGGCCAGCCTCGCATAGAAAACAAGCAATCTAAAACACATCCAACACGGTTTTTTACTTTAACATGGCGTCACCTTAAATCTTTAAAGCTAATATAATATTAACCTGGCCGGGAACGGTGCCGCTATTCGTAATGCATTACTGCGACGCATGATCCGTGTAATGTCGCATTCACAAACGGGGATACTGCTGCATATGAGAATAGCATTGGTAAAGCCATGGATGTCACTGGACTGAGCGGTGACAAGTTTAGAAAATGCCACACCGCATACGTAATGGGCTCGTCATAATGTGTGGGTAATGCGTATTGTTTGCGTATGATATTATATGTATGTATAGGTAGAGATGATTCTTTGGCGTCTAGGAGCCTAAAAAAATGGGTTTTCGTAAAAAATCCAAAAACGATATTTTGGATTGAAATTTTTTACGTACCTAATTAACGGTCGTTTCCAATATTCAATCTATCTCTGGTTTGACATACGACCGATCGCAGCTGACATTGAATTGACATAAAATATGTCTCTAATGTCTAACGGCCGTTCCCAATATTTGATCTATCTCTTACTTGAGATAGGAATAGCTCACATTAGACATTAGCTCCATATATTTTATGTCAATTCTATGTCAGCTGCGATCGGTTGTATGTCAAACTAGAGATAGATTGAATATAGGGAACGGCCATAATGAGAGCTATTCCTATATCTAGTAGGGTGAACCCAGAGATAGATCAAATATTGGGAACGGCCGTAAGACAATACTGAAGTTTTCTATCCTATTTAGTAACTACACTTCAAATATCATAATTGCTTACATAAGTAAGTTAAAAAGAACTTGTATCTGAACTTGGTTATGCTCCTCATCAATACTAAACGAAAATGGAATGCATAATTCAAACGTGGCCATGACATTCTAAGAACGCAAATGAGAATATAAATTAAACTTTGGAGACGTATGTGCATACTGTTTGTAAGAAGCACGTAGCTGTGAAGTTCCCGGTAGAACCATACTTAAGAGGATACTCCAAGGTCAAGAGAAATGAAAAAAAAAGTACTCGTAATATTATATCCATAAACCTATAATGCATAGACGAACAAAGAGTGCGAGAGAGAAGAAAATCCTTTATGGAATTTTATCAAAATGAAAAGAGAGAGGCAGTTTAATGTGAACTGTAACCACTTTTATTTGACAGGTCGTCACAAGTCGACACGCGTTTTTGTGCCCTTTCAGTATTTGAAATTTATTGTTTAAATTGTTTGTTATTTTTAACAAATACTATTATATATAGCAATGATAACTTGTTCTGTGAGTGATTGCAGTGTAAATCATAGGAATAATCCTGAAAAATATACATTTCACAGGTAATTAATCTTCATGTCCTAATTGCTACGATGTGTTTATTTTTGCTATATTCTGTCTTTAGTTCTGTATTTCAAATAAAATAATATCAATCCTCCCTTTTACTTTCATATTTTGCGTAACTAAAGGTACTATTGTTCTTAAATTACACAATTTTTGAAGAAAAATTTTTCATAAATTTTTTTTACATATACGCTAGTGCTTGAATCAAATTTATCGATATACTTATCGGTATTTAACAATAACATAAAACCAATCTAAAAATGTAATAGGTGTGTAAGAGTATTATGATATGTATTTAATTTAAGAATAAATAAAATACTAAGTGTGTTGTTTACTTTCAACATTATATTTGCATTTCTAATAATGTAAGGGCTGATTTTTCAGATAGCTTTTACCTGAGTAATAAATAAGTAACTTTATAATGTGTATATTATTTACCCTTATAAGAACCTCATGTCATAACTCATAACATACCCGACGATTGAAAAATCACCCCAAACGACAATGTGTGTCTTAGATACTTTTCAATCGTCACCTTTTTTTCTGCCAAATAAAATATATGGTACCTAATTTGAAATAGAAAATCTGCCAAAGTTGTATATTATTTATTTCTCATAGAAACTCAGGTAAACTAACTCGAACGCACAGTGTATTTTTTGTCCAAAAAATTGGCCATGCCATTTTTATTACTTAATTTTATAGGATTTGTGATTATAAATGCAGGACGAGAGTACCTGACTGCCCAATTCCTATAGAAGAATGCAAATTAGTACTTGAAAAAAAATTCTATGATTTCCAGAAAAAAACATAGAAACAGATATAGCTCAAAGGTTTGATATTCTTTTAAGAATTTATTAATTGGTCTAAATAGTGTCTTAAAAGCCCTACGATAGAAAACATCCAGGCTTTATTTGTTCAAGATAACGTATTTATGACTGACTTTATAAATTTATGTTTTATTTTTTTTAACGTCATGTCTTTTCATATTTGGATTTGAAACTAAGACTGAAATATTCTTTTTATTGATACTTATAACCCAAAAAAAATGGGATCCAAATGAGGCGGGGCATCGGAGTTATTCAATTTTATATAATTTTGGATAGGGTTGTCACCGCATAGTTCACATAGTTTAATAATATTTGAAGTAGGTTTTTATATGCTCAAAAAAAAAACAAAGTTCAAATGAGTAAAAAATGTTGGTACAGAAATATTGACAACTATAAAACCATAGTTACCAAGAAAACTTTAGAAGCCTTTAACTTCGGTGCTCTTTATTATTTGGATCTAAATTTTTTTACACGAATTCTTGTACATTTAAGTAGCAATTCTGTAAAATCCAAATAATTAGAAATACGTTCATAATAAATTAAAGAAAAAAAAAACATAAATCGTAAGTAAATCTTTAAACACTTATTTAAGAAATATGTAAATCAGGTTAAATTGTGTGTTTTTTTTTTATTATTGTCGATCAGAATAATCAAGAAGACAATTATGTAAATATTTAAAAAGTTATGGCATTTTTAATTTTATTGAAAAAAAAAATTAAAAGTGTTTTTTTATTGTTCATAATAAGAAATTAACACATGTAAATACTAATAAATTACTTACATAACATTTCTGTTCAAGATTTCCAAAAAAAAAGGCATGGCCAATTTTTTGGACAAAAATTAATACACTGTGGAACGGACTATACTATCGATAGTAAAAGATACATCACTAGCACACGCACACATTGACAGATCGAAAATCGTCACGCATTTTCGGGTTGTCAGGTGGTCTATACGTCAGTATATTATAAGTCTATGATTATATCTATTGCTGTCTCCCTTACCTCAAGCCTATACCGAAGAGTTTGACAGATAATGTATAGGGGCTTATGTCAAACATTTGAATATTACAATTAATTAATTAATGCTTCACTCTGAGTGCGGTATTTAGAGCCTTAATTATAAGAATATTTTCTCCATGGCTACTTTAATCTGTGTTGCTACCTTTGTCTGGTATGTTAGAAAAGCTACTTCACAGACAATGATATCCACGACAACAAATTTTAATCATAATAATTGTGTATCTTCTAAGAATATTATGTTCTTTTAATATCTTAATATTTTTAAAAGTGTATTACAAGTTTCTTACTTCAATTTTACTTATTAATTTTATTACTAAGTCGTATTAGTTTCTAAGGGAACTCTTGTATTACTTAATTAAATTATTTAATACAACTTTTAGAAGTTGCATCTTATAATTTTTGATTCTCTACTTTACTTACTTTTATATTTTCTGTGTAAAGTGATATTAATGGATTTCAACGCTGTCTTGTTTAGAGGCTACCTCGCGTTTAATTGACTTTGTTTGTAGAACGTCACTCTTACATCGAAACTTCCATCGTGATAAAATAGTTTTCCACTTACATCTGGCTCAACTTCTCGACGCTACGCTTGTTTATGAAATGTTTGACGGGAAAGAAATTGCTTTTTGCCTGTTATATTTTTTATTGACTCAAAACTCCCTCGACGTCGGCCGTACTCGAGTACCGTCTTGCCGGTATATTTCCCCCGTCTTTCGTATATTTCGATAAGTAAATTTCTTTTTTATCATGTTGTCATTCACAATTTACTTCGACAGAAGTCGTTAAATATAATCTACGGCCGATAGCGCTTCTCGGAACCGTTAATGTCGCGTGAACTTTTGATTATCTCAGTCAAAGGCCAGGATCCGAATTAAATAGAATCACAAAATTGCGTAACGATCATAGAATTGAATGTCCGCGTTTGATTAGAGGGTGTCTTATCGCGCTAAAGAATGCTTAACTTTCCATAAAAAGTAACGTTACGGCCGCAACGCTTCCTCCGTTCATTTCGGCAGCGGTCTTTCCGCACCGTAAAGTTTAAGCGTAAAAAGTGCTTTAAATTCCTTAGATTTAGCTCAGCAAATTAGAGTTCAGGCTCGTTTCGATATCGATTTGATCTAATATCGATCAGACTGGACGGCCGGCAATTTGCAAATCAGAGTTTGAATAAAACCGAAACGGCTCACTTCCAGCCGGCGGATTAGTACGGGAGGCAAACACGGCGAATGTAATTTCACAAATTAACATGGCGGGGTCAGAATGTCCCGGGGGCCGGCGCCGCTCAATTGACTTGATGAGTAACCACCTTTTAGGGGCTCGTTCGAACCCGTGGCCGCGGAAATTAAAACGATTAAAGATCCAGATTCGACTGGCATTAAATTTACGTGAACAGCGTCATAATATCACCTTAATGTACGGCTATTTGTACGTCGATATATATTCGTGATTGCGATCGATCCCTGTAATATCCCAAATGTCTGATGTATCTGGATTTTTTGAGGAAGATTTTAATTTAATGGTAAGGCATATTATTTCAATTTGTTTATCAATTTAATTAACAATCTAACTTTCAGCTGCATTCTTGTTAGGTAATTAGATAGGTAGATACCTAGGTACATCTAGGTACATTTAAAAACATCTGTATGAAATAACGATTTCCTTTGTTCCGCTTAATATCTTTCAAGTGTCAATTATAATTTATAAATTATAAATGGCTTACAAAATAAAGTTATAAGTGAGATTTAAATCGTCGTGAGGAAGGCGGGACCAATTAAGAAACAGCTGCCCTTGCTAACCCTCTAAAGCCGCCAAAAAGGCCTTACAACACTACAGGATATTTGAACAGTAATCCCATTAAGAACTCAATTTTGTTCAAATTGGCAGCGCGCTTGACACGATTAAAAATAGATTTAATTGTTCGTACTGATGTCGTATCTAATTTTATGCGAAACGATAAAAAACAAAATAATAATCGCAATTTTTCTAATGTTCAAGGTTAGCGTATGCGTAGCGTAGCGTGTATACGATTATTTAGACAAGTGCAGCACAAGCCTCCATAGCTCAGGGGTTAGAGCACTGGTCTTGTAAACCAGGGGTCGAGAGTTCAAATCTCTCTGGGGGCAGGGTTTTGTTTGCTACTTTTTCAGGGTTTTCTTGATTTTCTATTAATTGGTAATTTTACTCAAATTAAGCTGATGAAGTCAGTAATGATTAGTAGAAGCTAGAGTCAATATAATTTAATGGGAGTAGTAAAAGTTAAGAAGCTATGTAATCAACGTTTTGATAAGCAATTTTATTTAGATATTTATATTTTAACGACCGTTTATCTACTGCACAGGAGATATTAGTCAGATCTACAGTAATGATTTGTTTTACTAAGAATATTTTGAAAACACACACAATATCTTGATAGGTACTGCTATGCTTAAATTTTAACAAGATATTAGTTTATTGTAATTTGTAATACAAAAACTGTTTTGATTTTTTAATCATTTTTTTACATGGGGAAATGCTTTACGCATCCCCAGCAGATTGGGACTATCGGCCGGGGTATGTGGGTCTCCCCAGTAGGGTCTACCCTGTAAAGCCCCATGATGCTCCACCCCTCGCTTAAGTCAGAGTTACGGATACGATAGAACTTACCGCAGAAATAAAACCTTATTTGGCCCACTTTTCTAACCTGGGTCGTTAAGCTTAATGACCACCAGTACCACAAATACCGTTGAGCCAACACAACTTGTTGATTTTTTTAGCCTAGAAAGAAAAATTATGTCCAGTTGTCATGATGACTACTCTCGACAATTTTAGTTATTCTATGGAAAAGACATATTGTTTATGATAAATGCCGCGTGCTTACAGTACGGCCGAGCTGTATGTTCCTCTATCTAACCAATAACCATACGTCGAATTCTGCTTTTTAGTACGGTAGCGTCAAAGACCCAAGTTGTAATAACTCGCCAAGAAGTTGCCAAAGTAGGCGGGCAGCGGTCGTTAGTTTACTAACTCGCGTCTCTCCAGCCATTAGGGCCTCCTTATCGCGCCTTGTTCTCACAACTCGTTGTTTATCGCTGACCCACTTATAAATATGCTTTTTTAAACTCTCACCAACGCCTAATGACCCGACATATTTCGTCGCGCTCGTTGCTCTCATAGTTCATACATACTTTAATGTTTTTATATTTCGAGCACTCTCATTGCCTACTCATACCTTTATTTAAATGACAATGTATACAGGTTGCAAGAAAATAAAGTGATAATACTTTAGGGTGTGTTTATGTCCCTGGAGTAGAGTAACAGCGCTGAAGACTTACTTTTTTATATTTTTGTACATTCATGACGTGCGCTGGGGCATTTTTCATAGAAGTCAAAAGTAAGAGTTACTTTTCAGCACTGATACTTTTACAGCGAAGTCAAACGTACGCACCCTATAGTACTTTCACATTGTTTTGGTACACGCTGATCACTGTAATGTTTCCATCGTTTCATGAATCGATGAGCGCTCCTATTGGGACGTGATCGTAATTATAAACATTTCAATCAGCCGCGAGAGATAGGGTTCGCCCGATAATTTTCGTTATCTGTGAAATTGCGGGGACCCTAATCGTGACGTCGTCCCTCACCCGGCCCGTCCCTTATCACGAATTAGCTCGGTCCCGATGAAATTGGCCCGTGTCGGCGGCTCTAATTTAAATGGAATACTGTCTCCAATTGCAGGACACTAATTAAGGTAATTCGAAAAGTTACGCGAGCTACGTAGGTGTTGAGAACTTTTTCGCATTTTCTCGCTTCGACCCCGGATTTGTTACTCGACATTTGCGAACTAATGGCGTTGATGTTAGAAGCGTATGTTTGATAATAATTTCCAAGAATCGGCAACACTTAGAAATAAATACACGTGCTTTTAAATAATATCGAAAACCGGCCACATTTTTCTGCCTGCGAGGCTTTCAATTGAAAGCGCCGGTGTGAATATGAAGGTAACTTGGGGTTAACGTACCACAAAGCCTGCGCTGAAAATGGAGCACACGTCATAGGTACATTAGGCCCCGTGTAAGTGCTATTCGGTGCGGTAATGCAGCCTGCCAAATTGAAACTAGCCGTTGCTCGAGCGAAGGCCTTTTCGATACTTTCGGTTCGCTTCTCGAGCCACGCGGCCGCATATTTGCGTTTCCAATATCTGGAGACCCGGCTGCCTATCGAATTGGTTAATATTGCTTAAATTGCTGTGGGTTATTTGATATTCGATATCGGTATGATCGCTTCATTTCGTTCGCATTAAATATTCATACGAAATTGTTTTATTACGATTGCATAAATGTTTCATGAGGAATTGTAAGAAGCAAAGTATCAGTATAATGTTACATTACCTACAGTGAGCACTATTATCGGAACCTTCCGAATTATGATTTAATAGCCTTTAAAGCTTCTCTCCTATCTCTGATGTTTAACCTATAAAACAAAGGGAAGAAAAAACGAAGATTCCCCCGACCCTGCGAAATTTTTATCTAGATTGAAGTAATTCCCTCGTGGGTTCTTATTTATCCCTAAAGTAATTGACTGCATTTAGAAATATACTCTTAATAATTTTCATAAAATATCGTATTTGAGTAAAATTACTATCATTGCATGATTGCACTACTGATTTAAATAATATTTTTATATTCCCATTATCGAGACAATGAAGATGCTACTTAACGTGTAATTAATATTCATTTCGTATATTATATCATTTGGTGCGGTTGAAAGTTCATAAAGGACGAAGGTATTCCAAACCCCGGCCTAAGTAAGTTCAGCGAGGATTTCATTCCACGCGACCGACACCACGCACCGACCACATAATACGAGATACGAGCCGTCGGGCTCCTACCACAAGTTATCGCCTCGACATAACTCTGTGTGACTTTATTACAGCGCTGACAAACAATATTTATATTTTATACCCTGACGTAAATAAGTTGTAACATAAGCGAAATGTTGACGAGTTAAAATGTAAATGTATTATTTTTTCTCGTTTCGTATTCATGAATACTTTGTCGAGATCTATGAAATGAATAATAAATAGTCAACTGTTTAAATGTTAATGTGAACACGATATATTGTCGTTAGTCTGAGATTTTTTATTGTTTCTCTAATACCTCAGACGTCTAGCTATAATATATAATAATAACACTAGCTATAATATAAATAATAAATTATTAAATTACTTTAAGTTCATTCAATTTGGGGCCATTGATACGTATGGTTGAGTACTTTGCAATGCAATGTAACAAAAAGAAAACAAATATTTAACACGGCTTTACAACGCTATAATTGTATACAGTAGGGTTGTAAATAACTATAGTTATACGCATTGTGTATCCTGAAAGATAACATTATTTTTCTTTTTCCACAGATACAAAGTAGAAGTGGCAGGCAAGAGTCTGCCAGTGCTGACTACGTTGGACAAGGGGCGCTACGGCGTCATCGTATTCGAATCACTGTCGAAGTACGCGAACATGGACAAATGGAATCGAGAACTACTCGACAAGTACTGTCGAGAATATTCGGTAGGGGTCGTCGGGTTCGCCACGCCTGGGGAGGAGACCCTCGTTGGAGCTCAACTGAAAGGATTCCCACTTTTCATGCATACCAATCTTAGGCTTAAGGTAAATTGAAATTTATTGTACGCCATACTGTCGCCGACAATATGTACCCAGTTTACTGTAAAATTACGTTTAATAAACGAGTATACGTCGAGACGTATATCTTCGGTATTAAAATATATTATGGTAGAAAGATAAAGTAGCTTTCATTTAGATTGCTTTTGCGTGTGTTACAAATATCTGATAAATATAGATATGGTCACGTGAGATAAAAATGTGATGTATTTTATTACACGTTAACCTGTCGAATCGAGGTCGGAACCCCGAATCAACACGACATAAAAAGGTTAAGGAATACTTTTGTCGACTTTTTCCTCGACATCACGGTAAATCCCCGATCATTTTTATGTTATTTGATTTTGGTACCTACTGTAATATTAATGGCGAAATGTTTAACTGAAATATTTTTTGGGAATTTCTATTTGACTTCACGAAACGGCTAAAAGTCCCAAAAAAATTTCGGCTCCCTGTGACTTGTACTTAAATCATAAAAGAACTTATTTTTGATTAACACCGCGTAATAAAACAACCTCATTAATTTTGTGATTCCAATCTCTTTGCATTAATGTCAAGTAAAAGTTTTTTGGAATTTTTAGGTTTTATTACCTATATTTTACTGTCGAAAGTTCAGAACACCTCCTTTAGTTTCATTTTGATCACCATGATCGCCATCTAGACCTGAAATGTTATACAACTAAATAAGATGAATTTTATGACGAACTGAAAATACTGAAATGGCCGTGTAGTTGTGAGAAGTTTGAAATCTTTTGCCATCTAAGCATTAAGAGGTTAACTATTTACTAATTACAAAATGTCATTGCGTTTAATTATGAATAATCAGTTTTTTTTCTTAATTTAATAAAATACGTATGCTACATAATGTTACTCTTTTAGGACGCTACCCTCAACCCCGCTTCGCCGGTGCTGCGGCTGGCGCGCGCGGGCGAGACGGCCTGGGGCCCGCTGCCAGGCGACCACTGGACCGTCTTCCGCGCCAACAGTTCCACCTACGAGCCTGTAGCTTGGGCGCTACGGCAGAACGACTACGCGCCCAGTGGTGAGTAGCTAGCAATGACCTTGGCTTAAAGGGACTCACCTTCTCTCATACGTCGCTTGAAGGATCTCTGCGAAATTTGTTGCAACAGAAAGAGCATGTGCCCAACAGTTATAAGTAACATATGTTCTACTTCCGTTGAGCACATGCTCTCTCTGCGGCCCAGCCGCGGAAAAATTTATGAGGAAACCTCTATAGCTTTCCTCCAAAATTTTACTGCGTCTGGCCCGCTGCAGGCAACCACTAGGTCGTCTTCCGCGCCAACAGCTCCACGTACGATCCCGTGACCTGGACGCTGCGTCAGAACGACTACGCGCCTAGTGGTGAGTAGATCATAGTAGTGGATTCAAAGAACTCTGCTTCCCTCCCACATCGCTCTAAATATCTCCGCGAAATGTTGCGACAGAATAAGTGAGTCCAGCGGTAAATACAACATAGAGCTTTCCTCAAAAATCTCCCTGTGGCTGGAACGCTGCCGGCGACCACTAGATCGTCTTCCGTGCCAACAGCTCTACCTACGAGCCCGTAGCTTGGGCGCTGCGGAAGAACGAATATGCGCCTAGTGGTGAGTAGAACATAGTAGTGGATTCAAAGAACTCTGCTTCCCTCCCACATCGCTCAAAGGATCTCCGCGAAATTTTGCGACAGAATAAGCGAGTCCAGCGGTTAAAGTACAACATAGGGCTTTCCTCGTAAATCTTTCTGCGGCTGGCGAACGACTACGCGCCTAGTGGCGACTACCAAGGCTTCAAACAATTAAACTCCGTTAGGCCTCCTCCATAGATCACTCAAAGTATTTATGCCTAATGTTATGATAATGCGCCCAGCGCCAAGTAGAATAAGAACTCGATTCTAACTCAGCTTCCCCCGTAAAACTCTTGAGGTGGTCCCTCAAAATGACACGACTAGCGTAAGTTATATTACCTACACAGAGCGTGGTATACCACAAAACTTTTTTTAAACAAATTCAATATTCATAGTGCTAGATGTGAAACTCAGTCTCAACCACAGATTTTAAAAGTAAGTCTCAACACATGGCAAGTATTGACTATCACAGCATATAATATACCAGAAAGGCAGCCATATACAATGAATAAACATGTCACAAACTTTAAACATTATTCCTTTGTCGGGTTTAAAAATTAAAAGCTTTTCTTGAAAATTAAATGTGTAATGGTCTAAAGTCTAAACTCTAAAAGAAAATTGTCTGGAAATACCAGGGGCGACAGATCATTCCGTTCTTTTATTGCGCGTCTTATAACTGTCCACTAGTGTTAATGGTGCGATAAAAACAAAGAACGCTTCGCTATGGCTGCGTTTATGACCATTCTTAATTAATTATGTCACATTTGTGATGATACAGAAAGTCACAAATTCAAAGGAAGTTCTTTTGAGTGAATACACGTTTAATTTTTTTTTCATAATCTATACAAAACAGGTCGACTTTTAAAAAAAAATTAAAATGATTTTAAAGTTTAAGGTACGATAATTATTATTATGCTCCAGAAATTGTTACAAACTAACGAACGTTTTATTTCAAAATAGATTATTATTTATTATTCCTTTCAACAATTTTGCTAAGTCCTTCCTCTATTAGTTTGGGACTTTGTCTGTATACCTTTTTAAAAAGCATTTTAGCTGTCCATACTTGAATACTAATACTATAAATGCGAAAGTGTGTCTGTCTATATGTCTGTCTGTTACCTCTTCACGCCCAAACAGCTGAACCGATTGTGCTGAAATTTAGTATGGAGATATTTTGGTATCCCGGGAAAGGACATATTAGGATATTTTTTTTTATCTCAGATAAATGTACGGTTCGGGATATACGAGTTTACGGGCGTCATCTAGTATCCTATAGTTTTACATAAAGTGAATTTTTATAAGTGGACAGTAGCTACTTTTAAAAAATTCACCCCGCATATTAGCATAAGCATGCATAAGTAAAAATCTTTGTCCCTAATGCCTAAGATTAATGAAAGCGGGTGCCAACGTTTTATCAAATACAGGGTAATTATGAGTGAGTAATTTGCGAAATAATTAATGAATTCTCAATTGCTTTCACATCAAACTCTGACGTGTTATTAATTACGTGACCTTATTCGAAATACTCAATTATAAACGGCTACAATACCGTTCGTTACCGCCTTATGGCGTGATTAGTGGCTGATAGAGGATTTACTAGAATCGGGGCCCGTGTCTTCAAATCATGGATTTTGTTTATTAATTACTCCCGCAGTGACGCCCGCAACTCCGTTGCTCGCGCGAGAACCGTACATTTTTACGGGATATCAAGTATTCTATGTCCTTTTCCGGGACTCGAAGTATCTCCGCACCAAATTTCAGCAAAATTGGCTCAGCGGTTTAGGCGTGTAGAGGACGCAGACATCATACATTAATCGCTGTCTCTGTATATGGATTCTAGTATTAATAACGCTAACGAGTCATTATTTAGTGCCACTAAAAGGAAGCATTATGTCAGTATACTGGGTCATCAGTTACATAGTATGAATGTCTCTTTTATGTATCAGTGTGGTGTCTGTTTGCAACTTTGCATCATTTCGGCTGGCATGTCCACGAGAGCTTTTCTAATATATGAAGGGTCCACTGCAATAATGATGAACGTCCCAAAAAATTAAAATCTTAACGAGTAATGCCATTCGGTAACTTGAAATAATATAATATTTAAAATGTATTTACAAAATTAGCAATATCGCTTGTAGTTCCGTGATAAATATGTTTTTTATATTTCGGCTACACGGCCAAAACGCTCAACGTCACAGGCGTTTAATACAAAATAATCTTTAATTCCAAGTTTCGTTATACCGTTCTAAATTTAAAAACCCAATTATCTCAAAACTAACATTTTAGGACATTCATCATTATTGCAGTGGACCCTTCATTTTTTGTTCCCAGATTTATACAATACTGGATGGTGACCGCGACTCCGTTGTGCCAAAATTCGTTTGTCGCTCGGGAGTACGGTTCCCGTAAACTTAAACTTAAACGCGATATGTACTCATAATTACCCTGTATTTGATAAAACGTTGGCACCCGCTTTCATTAATCTTAGAGATTAAGGACAAAAATTTTAATTGGCTAACATACAGGGTGAAATTTTTTAAAGTAGCTATTGTCCACTATTAAAAAATTCACAATAAAGTACGAAACTATAGGAAACTAGGTGACGCCCGCAACTCCGTCGCACTAAAATTCGTATATCGCGAGCCGTACATTTTTCCGGGATAAAAAGTATCCTTTGTCCTTCTCGGGCCATACCAAATTTCAGCGAAATCGGTTGAGTGTTTTGGGCGTGAAGGGGTAATAGGTAGACACACTTAATTCGCATTTATAATATTAATATGGATATTTTTAACTAGATTTAAATCCCTATTTCGTGCAAGAATAAACTGCGAAAACCGCAAATTTTGTCGCGATAATCACGTTGTCCTTCTTAGGCCCGTATAAATAGTCAGTACTTAAGATGCGACCTGGTCTCAAGACGCGGTTCGGCTCTGTGATTGGTCCAATTTTTGACAGCCAACCAATCCTAGGCCGGTATAAATAGTCAGCACTCAAGATGCATCTCGGTCTCAAGACACGGTTCAGGCTCTGTGATTGGTTGGCTGTTAAAATTTGGACCAATCACAGAGCCGAACCGCGTCTTGAGACCGAGATGCATCTTGAGTACTGACTATTTATACCGGCCAATAGAGCCTAAACCGTGTCTTGAGACCGAGATGCATCTTGAGCACTATTTATACCGGCCTTAGACTCTACTCTTTGTCTGCGACTCAAGATCAGTCCACTCGCTTCAAGGTATTAAATTCCAAATGGGCTGTATCATGTATGTATGTAACGGAATCTTTGAGCACGATTCTCGATCTCCATAACAATGCAATAATGTATTAAAATTATTGACACTTAAAAAGTGTGTTTTATAGTTTTTTTAACTATTATTTTTAACCCCCGACCAAAAAGAGGGGTGTTATAAGTTTGACGTGTCTGTCTGTCTGTCTGTCTGTCTGTCTGTCTGTCTGTGGCATCGTAGCATCCAAACGGGTGGACCGATTTTGATCTAGTTTTTTTTGTTTGAAAGCTGACATGACGGTGAGTGTTCTTAGCTATAGTTCATCATCATCAGCCTGCTCATTGCTGAAATATCACGGTATATCTGGTTCGTGATAGGACGATTAGCAACTTGCAGTCGTTTGATGGGTTTTATATTTTGCATCCTGATTCGAGACACTTATGAATATATACACATTATTGGAATGTTGACCTGGTGGTGCAGCATCACCTGGTAATCAATAGGATACCCAACTCCTCACCAACTTAGAGCAGATGTTTCGTGTTTGGGCTCATTTTAATTGCGACAACCAGTAAGACGTAGATAAACAGTAAATATTTGCATGCTGCTGCTGCAGCATCACCTGGATTCTATAGGAGCCAAGCTCCGTATGAACCTAAAGTGGAGGTTTCATGTTTGGGCTCATATTGATGGCCTCATCCAAGAGGACATATTTTATAGATGGTATTCATTGGGATATGATCCAGTTGATAGGAATTATTCTGCACAAGTTTAAAAAGCATAAAATAAAATTAAATTAAGAAATTTAAAAAAACCCCCGCCAAAAAACTTTAAAAAGTAATGAAATAACATTTCCTGACCTTAAGTTTAAATCATTCCTAAGAGTAAAGTAATATTTTAGTCCATAATTGTTGTCAAGGTGTGTCGGGGGACCGCTAATGTAGATGTTTGATTTCACATAACAATATAAATTAAGGGTCTGTTCACAGCGACCCGAATCGAGAGAATCAGCGACTATTATGGCGATACAAAATGCAAAAATCGCTGTTGTGGTATTTTACTTAGCGGTCCCCCGACACACCTTGACAACAATTATGGACTAAAATATTACTTTACTCTTAGGAATGATTTAAACTTAAGGTCAGGAAATGTTATTTCATTACTTTTTAAAGTTTTTTGGCGGGGGTTTTTTTAAATTTCTTAATTTAATTTTATTATTATGTAACTTATTATTATCGATATGGAATCTTTCTATTCGAGGTTATAAAGCTTCTAAGGCACTCTTCCTAATTACATTGATCAAACTTGCATTTCATGGTTAAATTTATCCTAGTTAGCACTAAGTCCATTAAGATCTAATATCCAGTCACATCGATGGCGGAGGTCACGGTTCAAAGGAATTTAGTCCTAATTGCCAGACTAATTGACAAAGTCGGCGGACGATCTAGACTAAATAGATTACATAGGTCTTCAAAGATCATTATTATAGACATTTAATTTCTATCTCGCCATATTTTTGGGCATAGAGTTTTTAATCATGACGCCAACTTGCATTGTCGTGATTGTGATACTTTTATGCAATATTAACTCTATTGTAGCTCTATTGTTTATATTATTATAATAAAAAGATTGCTTCTGTCCCAATTGATGCTGCATCACAAAAGCCTATTTCGCCATGTTTTTTTATTTTGTCATTATTAATCATGACAGCGATTCGCAGATCTTCCAAACCGTTGGCAACTATGTCAGGAGGGGGAAAGTTATGCATGGCATTTTCAAAGCTACAACGTCGCTAGCAACGTAATAAAATGATTTATATTTTACAAGTCAGATTGGTACAATAAGAAAATTGCTTTGAGGGTCCGTTCGCGTATTTTAATAAAATTTCGACGTCCCCTCGCCAGATTGTTTTTATTTGTTAACTTTATAAGCTGCATGTAATTGGTTCTCACGGGGGCGAAGGCCCGTGTTGTTTTATTCAATAAGCCGTAATTGACTGAGTGATCACAATGATCATAAATTTCGGTAGCCCCCAATAGATAACTTTATTTAGTCGGCTACAAATTATACGTATTGTTTATTCATTTTTGTAGAAGCTTTCTTAGTCTAAATAGAGAGGGTTTTTTTCTACTGTTAAATAAACAAAGTGGTAGATTTACAGAGGTAATGAACAAAAAATAGTATCACATTCCAAAGTTCCAAGTGATTTAAAAATATCCTCGCCGTATTCTCTCATGTGATTTTTTAAAGTTTTAGAAAGGAAAAGCTAATCTGTTGCTTTTATATTACTATTAGAAAAGTAATAGGGTGTCCTATACATTATTCTAAAATCTAGACACTAAATAAAAGTTGAAACTTCACCTTATCTATTTTATCGAGCTGTATACTCTGTTACAAAGTTGAATTTAAGAGTAACATCCTGTATATTTTAATATCCTGTGTTAGGGTCGGATAAAAGCGAAACTATGTTTTGCAAAGTGTATCTACTTGGGAAGTAGCGCACTTTCCGTCAAGTACATTGAATGTATTTAAACTCTACTTTCCTAGACAAAATAATAGTATAATAATTAGAACCGTATTTCACAGGTTTTGGTAAACTGTACAGTTCCTGTGATTATTACTATTTTTCCTAGTGGATAATAAGGTTTTTAACCGATTTAAAAAACAGGAGGACGTCCTAAAGTTATTATGATAATGTGATCCTAGTTCTTTGATTCAATATTTATTCAATATTTACATTAAAACTACAATACCAATCCAACTCTGGAACGAACTGTCACCAGCAGTATTTCCGAACCTATATGACCTGCAAACGTTCAAGAAGAGAGCGAATTCTCTCTTAAGGTGACGCCATGTTAAAGTAAAAAACCGTGTTGGATGTGTTTGAGATTGCTTGTTTTCCATGCGAGGCTGGCCCGGCCTCTCATAGAAAACAAGCAATGGAACAGCAAAAAATTGAAAGGGCGTAGCGACAAAATGGTTTTTGTCGCGAAATTTAAAAACCATAAATACATTTCATATAAGCTATGGACAAATTAAAGTGTATACTAGAACCAATTTATGTACAAATTTTGGAAGCTTATATCACTCTCCTCTGTTGGCAAAATAGGAATCCCTTTTTTTACAGAGGTCTTTTTGATTGATTATTCTGTGTTATAAAAGTTGACCAATCGTGTTATGCTATGGGTAATTCAAAGACAAAGACATAATGAATACTGACAGTGAACTTTAATTTCTTAGCTTTAGTCATTGCTGAGAAAAATGGACATCGCTACAGCCAAATTATCAAGGCGTCACCTTAAAAGGCCGGCAACGCACCTGCCGCTCTTCTAATGCTGCGAGTGAACATTGGCGACGACGGTAGTCGGTAGTTACTCTTCAACATGTGACCCGTTCGCTCGTTTGCCCCTTATTTTATAAACAAAAAACACCTTAAACCAAAAATAACATGCCGATTCCTTGCAGAGGAGCGGATACCCCTCGCCACGGTGATGCAAGACCACGGCCGTTTGGACGGCGTCCAGCGCGTGCTGTTCGGAGCTGGTCTCCAGTTCTGGCTGCATCGTCTCCTGTTCCTCGACGCGCTCAGCTACCTCAGCCACGGCCAGCTCAGCCTCAGCCTCGATAGGTGGATCCTGGTGGATATAGACGACATCTTCGTGGGAGAGAGAGGTGAGTTTACACCACTACAGCACTACAAGCTGTAAAACAAAACTAAGCGATAATACTTTAGAAGTTTAGAGTGTGTATAAGTCCCCTATTTAGAGTTCGCTGTGAAAATTGCAGCGCTGAAAGAGTATTTTTTTTCATCTTTGTATGGGAAAATTCATGACGCGCGGGCGCTTGCTTTGCTCTTTCAGTTCTACTACTTTCACAGTGTATACTGTACACACACACACCAAGGAACTTATGAGGAACACTTACACATCCTGAAGTATTAGTAGTTTTGTTATACCTTATAATATAATAATAATAATATCTATGGACGCTTCACACCACGTCAGTCTGGCCCCATGCTAAGTACCTGAAGGACTTGTGTTACAGGTACCAGACAACGGAAATATATTTAATACTTTTATACTATACATATATTTAAGATTTTTATTATATGATAAATATATTTAATACACATCCATGACCCAGGAACTTTGAAAACTTTTTGTTCCGTCGGCGGGATTCGAACCCGCGACCTCCGGCTTAAGCTACCAACGTGCTATCCACTGAGCCACAGAGGTCGTCAAACCTTGTAATACAGGTCACCAATACGACCTGCTAACCTTCAAGAAGAGAGCGTATTCCCTTTTAAAAGGCCGGCAACACACCCGCCTTCTAATGTTGCGACTTGCGAGTGTCCATGGGCGACGGTAGTTGCTTTCCATCAGGTGACCCGTTTGCTCGTTTGCCCCCTTATTTTATAAAAAATACCAATACTAGACGTTCGCGTGGCTTTAACCGTGTAGACTCCGCGGAAACCGTGCATTTTCCTGCAAAAAAGTTATCTACGTCCTTCCCCGTGGTCTATATGGCTTTTTTGTTTCCTCAAAAACCAATTTTATGAATTGGATCGAAACTATTATCGAAATATCGTGAATGAGAAACCACCTTACGGCGCGTTCAGACGTGCGCGTTTTCTGCACTAGGTACGTAGCGTTTGGGAAAACACGCGAGCTGAATCCGCGCGCTCATGAAACGCGCAAAAAACGCGCACGTCTGAACGCGCCGTTACCTTTATATTCGCCGTACTGAAGGAATTAATTTGCAACGAAAAACAAACTATTAATCAAAACAAACTTTGTTCGTCAACAATGTTTAAACAAATCTTAAACTTGGCTTAACCAAAAAATTTGAAAACTTCCAAGTTGTATAAGAGGAAATTAATGGCTTTAGCCCACTCCTTCAACTTTGGATAACGTTAATTACCATTTAGAATTCATGGTCTAGAAAGAAACACTTTTTCTAATTTCCGTTTGAAGTTCAAAATTTCGTTTCGAGTTAAGCTTAGTTTGCACAGTCAGCGTCGAATAGCTGTAGGTTTTTGTACCAAAATAAATATAAATGTACCTAATTTATTATGTACTACTAAGTATTTTTAATTATATGAAATATGAATATTAAAATTGTTGTATTTATAAAACACAAGCACCAAACTACTAACATACTATGGCCAACTTAGCACCAGCCACATTTTTCTAATCGTCGTGCACTTATTGTTAATGTATGTATAATAATTAATAACTATAGTTTCATGTGACATTTTTTCCGTTCATAGATAAAAATATAAGCTTTATGTAACAGACAATAAGTATATATAAAAGGGGTTGAGTGTTTAAAGTATTTCAGCCCATTTTATGATAATTCCACACGAGTTTTAATATATTTGGAGAAGGGTGGAAAACGCGGCCGACCGCAACCGCACTTGTATATATTTTCGATAAAACGGCCCCATTGAAACCCTGCCAATAAAAACCGCAATTATTTTAATATTAAATGTATTTTTAAATGCACTTTAAATTGCTAATAATAAGTACCTAATTAATTGGTACTTAATTATTTAGTGTTGAGGGTGAAATAATCATCTACAATAATTATGATTATTTCACCCTCAAAGCACTAAATAATATTATGTAGTATGGGAGACCTGGTAGTGAGTATGGTTGGAACATTTTTGCGGCTCTCGGCAATTACTACGTTGAATCAACAATTGCTACGTCGAAATTTTAAAGCCTGCTTACCGTAAAACCACATAGTTTCAGTTAATGATAATATACTTTTATTGTCAACTTGATTGCACGCATTTTCTTTGACTAGCAATCTACATATAATCGCACAGGAACCATACAGTTTTTAGGGTTCCGTAGCCAAAATGGCAAAAAACGGAACCCTTATAGATTCGTCATGTCATTTCGTACATTAATTAATTTCATAAAAATAAACCTTATTGCTGCTGCGGAACCCTTCATGGGCGAGTCCAACTCGCACTTGGCCGCTTTTAATGTCCTTTCGGAGACTCCTGACATGTCCTTTTCGGAGATTCAAAGTATCTACACCTGAAATATGCAAATCGGTTCAATGACTTAAGGGCCCGGGTTACCCTCGAAATTTTCATACATTCTTAATACCAAAATCATTTTCTCATACGAAAATATTTAACATGTTTGAGTTATTTTTCAGCTTAAGATAGTAATTACCTAGGGTCCTGAACAAAATTTTTTTACAAAATATTTAAATACTAAAAAAAAAATTGTGTTAAAATATTTTTTAGTAAATTTACTACTAAATATTTAAACACCAAAAAATAGACAAAAACACTAAAAAATATATAAATAAATAGTAAATTAACTACAAAATATTTAAATAATAAAAAATATTTTTTAAAGTTTAATTATTTTGTAGTAAATTTACTATTTATTTATATATTTTTAGTGTCTTTGTCTATTTTTTGGTGTTTAAATATTTAGTAGTAAATTTACTAAAAAATATTTAAACAAAATTTTTTTTTTAGTATTTAAATATTTCGTAAAAAAATTTTGTTCAGGACCCTAGGTAATTACTATCTTAAGCTGAAAAATAACTCAAACATGTTAAATATTTTCGTATGAGAAAATGATTTTGGTATTAAGAATGTATGAAAATTTCGAGGGTAACCCGGGCCCTTAAGCGTCAGAAGATTACAGATAGAAAGACAGACACATTTTCGCATAAATTTATAAGAATGATGGTATCTATACCAAAACCGTTTACTGTGCCACAAAACGAATAGCATCAAAGTCTGGAATTCAGTTTAAAGTCGTTCGCATTTTATTACGCGTCTTTATGAGTGTTCCACAATTATATTTTATGTCGATTTTTACGTGCTATTGATCCTAAACCATTTATTACTCCTAGTTCCAGCTATCAAATACAATGTAAGCAACAGACCAAATGTAGTGTGGAATCCAATATAAGGTACCGTGAGTCCACGGTAAATGACTTGCAATATACTATTAATATGCTACTTACAATGTATTAAAAAGGAATGAAAGCAGGCGAAGAAGCCAGGTGATCACGTATTTTTTCTTGTTTTTTATTAATTATTTGGCATATCACTAATACTACGCGGTCGACATTAATCGAATCTTGAAAAAATAAATCGCGTTAGATACACACTCTATTATACTCTATTATATAATTATATTATATAATTAATAACTATCCTGATACTTGATTACGATCCAAATAACACGATTCGCATAGGTTTTCACTTAACACACCTTATTGCTATTGTTCTTAAGAAAAAATAAGTAAATAACATTTTCGGTAAAAGCCACACAAAACGTTATTGCATTAAATGGTTATCTAATAACGAGAAGATTGTATCAATTTGTTTATTCGTATGAAATAGTCGAAATACCTTTTAGCGAAAATTGTCTCCTGAACAAGTGTTTCCAATTATGAAATGCTAACACAGTTGCGGTCTTCCATACCTTTAAAATTTTATAACCAAAACATTGTATAGTTGTCGTGCGATCGAAGTTAAAAGTTTAGAATTTATATAACTGAACGAGCTGTATTTTTTGACGACGACAATCTGTGTTTCATCAATCTTAGTAACAGCTAAGCCTGTGCTAAAATATTGTCATTCCTTTTCCTTCATTTACATATTTTACAAAAAAACGAGAGATAAGATAATGTTTTACAAGAATTTACTGTAACCTAACAACTGGTCTGAATAGTAAATACCACAGATCACTAAACAATTCAACTAACGCGAACATATAAATCAATCTGAAATCATTTTTCCGACCGTACGTTTATCTGCTACTAGTGCTTGTACTGCACAATCTAAATGTTTCAATTAAACAAATAAACAGACATCGCAATATAAATAGTGGCACGTGCGAAGATTAAACACAGGGGAGTATGAGGAATTACGCCGGCGGTGCACCTGATAATGTGTGCCCCGGTCACGTTCGCGACAGACCCGGGGACTGGGGGCTGGGGAGTGGGGACAGCGGGGGCCGGGGACATCCCCAACAAATACCGTATCGCACGTCTCGCCGCGGCTTTATTGAAAATAGTAAACGGTGTCCGTTTTAAGCGCTTATGACACCGCGAACGGTCGACAATGAAGAGAAAAGTTTGTCAACTTTTAGGTTGCGTCGCGCATATGGTGTAAAGCACGATAAGAATCATAAGTTTAGGATGATAGAGCTATGTACTTTTTGTGTCAATCATTGACTACTGCTGTTTTCATAATTTCCGATAGGAGTAAAGTTAGGATCGGTTGGTAGGTACTTGATAATTTAGCAATGTGTATCGCGCATTCCTAAATCCATTTATAAAGTTTTAACTCACATATATTGCTCTTCCAAACTCAAAATTCTATCTCCTAACCCAGCCAGAAATCAAAACAGAAAAGAAAAGAAAAGAAAAACTATATAAATTTTTTTTGGCAAAGTATTTTGTCCATATTCTCCGTATTCTCGTACATAAAAATATAAAAACTGAAAAGTCAGGAGTACGCGGGAGTACAATTTAATTGTTGTCCGTCATTACGACCCTTGCCTACGATAAACCTGATTTGATTGCTTTTTTATTCACTCCAATTTGTATGAGTACGGTCATTTTGTAAGCAATATAAAGGTAACGTCTATTGACTTTAATGGTATTAATGATGATTGTCACAATTATGTGTATGACTGATTACAGCGATTTCATTAAGCCCGGCCGCACATTGTACGACATTTCTGATCAGAAACAGTTGAACGTCCGCGCTGTCTCTTACATTTTGTACTGAGCCGAGTGAGCTCGAACTCGCCGGAAGGATATTTCGGATAGTGTGCGGGGTGGGGGTCCGGCGGAGTTCAACTGTTTCTGATCAGAATTCGGACAATGTGCGGCCGGGCTAAAACGATTAATATAATGTCATTCAGTCATCAGTGCAGCGGTGGTCAACATTTTAGTTCAATTTCTAGTCTATTATTAGTATTGACATTTTGATAGGGATCAGTATTCTACCAATAATTTAAATGCGGAAGTGTATCTATCTGTATCTGTCTATTTGTGTTTGTGTGTGTTTTTGGGACATATGCTGCTGGACAGATTTTGATAAAATCTGCTATGACTTGAGTCACGTGAAAGGAAGTTTAAGAGATTAATCCCGGGAATATTAAGCGTTCTCGCGATATTTTCGGCGCGGAAAAAGTTGCGAGCAAAATCCAGTTTTTATTAAATTTTTTATTTCAATTGCCATCCTTACTGGCATAAAAGGCCCAATTGGCAAAAAAGTACTGCAATAAATATCCATTATTTCACATCGTTTTGAGAGCCGTTCGTATACATTCGATATCGAACAAAGAAACCCCGAAAGGGTCTCATTTTTGCTGACTGTGTTTGGAAAACTTGCGCACCCTTTCCTCCGACAAAGGTGCAGATGTTTCCACTTTCCACATTATACTTATAATATAATAAGACATTTCAGCGCCTATTTTTATTGAAAGCGATTCAATATTTTTGGTGCTAGTTCAAAGAACGTAATTATCAAGATTGCATTAACAAATGTATGTGTGTGGTACTAGGTTCACTAGACACTAGTGACTAGACAGTAGACGTTGCCCAAAATTTGTTTATAGCTCGGTAACCAAGCATTTTTCAGGATGAAACCTATTAGATGTCCTTTCCCGACACAGGTGCACATTTTCGCATTTATTATACATACTAGTACGGATATAATATGACTTTACCTCGTTTAAATCTTAGACCATCTTGCTGTATAATATTCTACTTATGTTATCATTATTGCCCGTACCAAAAACTTAGTTACATAATAATCTAATTGTTTCGCTGTGTTTGCACATGTTGCTTTACATAATATTTTCATTAGGTGCAAACGGGCTTAACTATAATATCTGAAATTGAGTGCCATATCCCGCGAATATTGGCCAATATTAGCGCTCATATAAGACGTTTAATTGGCAATCTTCTCTTAATACACTGGAACTATACGCGTTGTGTTTCCAGCCGAAATAGGTTATGAAAATGTATATTAGCTTATACGTGGTTTTGTCTGGGTGTTTTTTTTATTATTTTATAAAATAGCTATAATTAACATACCTAAACGTTTAATGAAACTATGTGTATGAATAAAACGGTAAAATTAGAAATCAACTAAGACTTTCAATAGCATTCCCATCTTTATTAAATTTTTATTGGGTGCGTGTTATAAAACGTGTATAATCTTATTTTTCATTACTTCAGTCCTTGTTTGTATCAAATAATCAAACAATGGATAGTGCGATTCAAACAAGTCACCACGCCATCTATCGAAATAACTTTGAACTATATCCTTGAACACAGGCACTCGACTCCACGAGGAGGACGTATCAGCTCTGTTGGCGTCGCAGGCGGCACTGCAGCGACTGGTGCCAGGGTTCCGGTTCAACCTGGGCTTCAGCGCTAAGTACTACCATCATGGTACAGTCCTGGAGAATAGAGGAGACGATGCCTTGCTAAAGAACAGGGAGCATTTCAACTGGTGAGAGGAATTTGAAATATAAAAAGAGTAACAAAGGCTCTTGGTGATAATAAGGAGGCCGCTTGTATTATGTGTAAATGCGCAGAGCTAAAAGTTTTAAAAGGGGATTTTGCAAATAACTTAAGAATCTCAATATTCTTATTTAATCATTTTTTTGAAAATATTCGCCATGAAGGAATTTTAACTTATACACGTTTTTATGATTAAAAGAGACCATTCTGTATTATAGGCCAATTTCCTTTATATTAAAGTCATTCATTTGCTACGAAATTTTGTGATTATCCCCGCTTGAACTCCCACTCTATCGAGACCTACATCACCATCATACTTCCCAGGTTTTGTCACATGTGGAACCACCAGCAGCCGCACCTATACAATAACGTGTCGCAGCTTGAAGCGGAGATGATGCTGAACAAGCAATTCGCCCTGGAGCACGGGATACCCACCAACTCGTGCTACTCGGTGTCGCCCCACCACTCCGGGGTGTATCCCGTCCATGAGCCCCTATATGAGGCGTGGAGAAAGGTCTGGGACGTCAAGGTCACTAGTACGGAGGAGTACCCGCATTTGAGGCCGGCCAGGTAGGTTATTGACTCTTGTAGCAAAGATTCACAGCATTAACTCTTGTCGTGTCAGTAGTAAGAGCTAAGATGCTCTGGACTTTAGGTACCATATTTACCATGCCGTCCCCTAATAATACTAGTATCCCACCAAAAACATTTCTTGTAAAATGTTTCCGAGGCGAAAAAGATATTTTTTTCCTACACTTCATTTTACGCAGAGTAGATAACACGTTTTGAATTCCCACTTTCCAGGAAAATTGACATTTATTTTAGCTTCCAGGGGGTCAGCTGTCCCCCCCCCTGCCCCCCTGCCCCCCCCCCCGATAAATATCGATATCGATAAATATTTAATATCTGGTCAGTAGTCAAAGTTGTTAAAAACCTTTTCTATTAGTAGTTTCCTACCACTGCCACTCCTGCGTCCAAAAGTGGTAACAGAAATTTTTAAAACTGAATAACAGTTTTATGATAGGCCCATAACTTCAAATTTAATGTATTAAGTACGTGTTCGATAGTATATCACGTTATATACTTGAGGAGGCCAAGTAATTGTTAACTACGGCCGATATTAAACTTAATTTAATGTTGGTCGATGGGTTGTTTATGACTTCCTACGTTCGGTAGTTTAGTATTCAAAGTAAAGCTGTTGTATTTATGATGCCAATAAACCGGCCATCTTGGGCTATGTGTTGGGGAAATGACATAATACTACGTTGTGCGACTAACATTTTGGTTGAATCCGTTGGTCGTTGTGAACTTGTTCGATTCCGTGCAGCACGCTTGGTCACTATTGAAGGGTTTCTTTCTGCGAAGCAATAGACACCCCATCGTGTTGACTTTTTAACAAAAGAGAATTATTTTTGTAAGCTATTTTAGAGTAGTTTGCCTTTTAATTGGCTTATTAGTTATTATTGGTTCTCCAAATATTTTCAAACCATAAAAATTATAAAAGAATTCCGTGCTGATAGGTCTCGCTAAAATAATACGCTTTAGGAAAATTAATTTTAAGAAAATTGGGCTCTGAAACAACTTTCGAAACAAAAAATAACTTATTTCGAATTCCAGAATAAGAATAGGCTTATGCGGATTTAGTTTCAAACTAAATTGGAACTAAGAACTGTAAATACCAAGATTTAGGTGACCAATGGGCGAATTAAAGTAACAGCTGTGAACACTTTTGTTACTAAACCGATTAGGACAACTTTTGTTCTTCAGCTCTTAGTGTTGTCAGAGCGTGCTCTGAGTTGAAGTTAAATTTACTATTCGTTATCATCATTTTGACATGAATTGTGAAATGTGCATTTGTGATGATTAACAGTCATCACTAATGCACATTTAACGTAAAGCTAAACTCTTTAATTTTATCCTTATTAATTGTCTGGACGTAAGCAGCACAAACCTTCAAGAAGTGAGCGTATTCCCTCTTAAAAGGCCGGCAACGCACTTGCAGCTCTTCTAATGATGCGAGTGTCCATGGGCGACGGTAGTTGCTTTCCATCAGATGACCCGTTTGCTCGTTTGCCTCCTTATTTCATAAAAAAAGTTATTAAATACTAGAGAATGTTGCCCGCTACTTTGTTGCTCCGAAATTGGTATAAATACCCAGGAAATTGTAAAATTGTCCATGATAAAAACTATTATTTTATCCTTTCTCGAGACTTAGGGCCTGTTTCACTACTTCCTGATATAGTGCCGGATAGGCTATCCACACCTTTTTTGACAGAATCTCCATACTTCATCTGACAAATTAACTGGTGGATAGCCTATCTGGCACTTATCAGGAAGTAGTGAAACAGGCCCTTAAAGTCTATTATTATTAATGCCTATGCAAATCGGTCGAACTGGTTTGAGCGTAAAATCACAGGCTGACAGTAAAGCAGACTTTTGTAAAGGGAACGCCCACGCCTGGTCGTGCGCTAACTTTGTCGACACTACTGACCTACTTACAAACAACCTTAGCTGTAGTTGAATTTATTTTCTTCGTAACACGTAAGTTTGTGAACTGTAGAGACAGAAATACGGAGCGTAATGTTAGCGAGTTTGGGCAAATGCGTTTTGGCCGGGCCTTTGTGGCCGGGTTTCACGTAGCCGTTAATTTCCACGTGAAACGTACGTTTGCCAATTTCGGATGTTATTTTTAATCTGATATCAATATCGTATTAGCTGCGCTTTAATCTAATTGTAAATAAGAAGTTCAAAGCTCACCAATTGCATTTCGAACAATTGCACTTCATCACTTAGATGAAGTAGAATTATGGCGCTTTCCTGTTTACACAAAGTTTTAATTTAAATTTAATTGTGTATATTTATGTTATATACTAGCTGTCCCGGTGAACTTCGTGTCACTTTAAAACCTTCCCTGGACTTCTACGAATATTTTAAGACTAAAATCAGCCGTTTTCTAGTTTTAGCGCGACTAACATTTGAAAATCCATTTTTATATAATATAAGAAGATGTGTTGAAGCTCGTATCAGATGGATACTTTCTTATTCGTCACAACAACTCGAATTATGTCTGACATTGACATCTTTTCTAAGTCATTAATTTTCGTAGGCTTCGTCGCGGGTTCCGGCACCGCGGCGTGATGGTGCTGCCGCGGCAGACGTGCGGCCTGTTCACGCACACGCTGCTGCTGGAGCGGTACCCCGGCGGCCGGCAGCGCCTCGACCGCAGCATACAGGGCGGCGAGCTGTTCCAGACCGTCGTCAACAACCCCGTGAGTACAGATAGAAACAGTTTATTGGTCACCCAAACGGCGAGTCTAATTAAATGTAATATAGGAATTGTAACTAAAAAGCCAACAAGGAAAATATACTAGTGATGAGTATCCAGTTATAGTGAGTAGGATATTCGAATTTGTACCCACGAATATTTTTTTACTATCCGGCAACATCTGCATTCCAGCAACTTATTAGTAGTTTAGTCATAATTAATCACAATAGATCCTTATGGGTCGCAGTGACGTCAGGGCTACAGCGATCTTTAACAAAAAAAAAACTTATTAGTAGACGTTCAATGTTCAAAGCTTAGCAAATGTTAATATGCCATTTATTAACCATGGCCATGAAAAACTGGTAAATGAAATGTAACGCACGTATATTAATTAAAATATATTGCAATTAGATGAAAAACGGTCTGCAACCCAGCCGCAATGAAAATATATAGAGCATTCAGTTTTAAAGTGTATTAAGTTATAAACTTTCGGTTTATTGGAGTTTCCAATTCATCTGTCGTAGTGTTGTGACGCACAAACCGTTCAGAATTATTTCACCTTTATTAAGCTCTTTATGTCGACGGCGGAAAGGCTATTCTCGTATAAATTGGGACGTAAAATAATTGTGTACAGCAGTTCGCTGCAGTCGAAATGGCTCTAGACGAAGTTTGGGAGTTCTATGAGGTGGAAAACAGTGGGATCGTGCCTAACCGCGCGCTACGATGCACATTTATTTGTTTTGTATTCTAAATTGCATTGGATCTTGCAGTTTAGTTTATTTTTATCGTATAAACTATAAAGGTTTAATGATAGGTAGAACATAATATTCGTAATATTATTAGATATATTTAACGTTTTACTAATAAAGATACTACCGCTGAGTAGTTTTCAAGATCTTTGTCTTCCAAGTTACTATTTTAAGCCATACAAGCAGGCACTTGTATAGTTGTTCGATTTTTTATTTTAATTGTAAGATGGTCATAACTTATAAGATCGTATCTTATAAATACACACAAATACACACTTTATATGTATTATGTATCTCCTGGAATCAAGAGCACATTTTATACGGTTTCTTTATTGTAAAAGTAATGAACATTATTTCTCTTATGATTTATGAAAACTTAGAAGAGTGAATTCTCGTAGCTTATTACTTTTACGTTATTAAAGCTAGATTTTAATGATTTTCTTATGCACAGAATATTGTAGATGCATTAGAGATGTGCAACTGGTAGTCCTGGTGAAATACATTATTGGTTTTGCATATTAAATAACTGAGTACTCTCACTACTCCGGATACTTTTACTTCAGACGGATTTCCGATTCGTCAGAATAGGTGACGAAAATGTTCTTGGATCATCATCAGACTTTTTAAAGTCAGCAGAAATTTTATATCAATATTTTTATAGCAAATACAATCAAAGCTTTTGTAAAAAAATATTTGAATCGAGCAACACAACCGTCGTAGATGCGAGCAGTAATAATAAACAATGTCCCCTTAAACTGGTTGGAAAATTGAATTTTATTGTGCCGTTCGGATACGTGCGGATACTTGCGAACAGGGTTGTCACACACTTAACCGGATGTAGTCCATCCGTGTATCCGGTCTAATTAGATGGTTCATGGTGCCCGAGCTGTCTGGAATAAAATGACAACACATAGCCAGTTTTAGCCATTTTATGTAATTTTCAGACTTGTCAACGGTACTCAACGTCAATGTTATATTCTAAACACGCAGAATAGAGTCAAGAAACTATAATATTTTACACAACGAGACGAGATTGCGCCTTAGATTTTTGTAGAAAACACTTGGTATGCCATAAAAATATATTTTTATGTTGTATGAAAACTGAAGTGCCATTAATTGGTTCTACTACATATCCGTCAATATCCGGTTGTACTATCCAGTATTTTCTGCTGGCAGCCCTAGTTGCGGATACGTGTGCGGTCGGTCAACACTCGTTACGGGTAACGAGCGACGGTCGAGTGCTCTAAACGATCATCAATAACCCGCCGCCCGCCGTACGAGTATGTCTGTCAGTGCTCGATAGTCGATACAATCACTCTGTGATGAAAGTTTTGAGTGACGGATCGCTGTGCGCCAAAGAATGTATTGCCTAAAATTTCCGGTTGGGTCTGTTTTGTAGACTAGCGCTTTCGTTTGCGCACATTGTAGTGATTTCGCATTCGTCTTCTACTACTTAGTTAGGGTCATAAAGTTAATATACCTAGCGGAATAGAGCAACAATCTCGAGCTGTCAAACGAAACCGAAATTGATTTACGTCTGTTTGTGAAAATTTGTTTACGTATACACTTACACAAGCATCTTTCTAAGAGATTAAATTGTCAACGTGCCGATAAGTGCCGACTGGACGTTAAACGGATAAAAAATTTGTTCTGCTGTCATGTATCACACGTCTCTTTTTACCACGCAGTGTTACTGATAGTGACATCTCTCTTGCTCAGGCCTTTGTTTCTGTATTCCGCTAGGTATATTAACTTTATGGTTAGGCCCTAGGGTACAGCTCTAACTCTACTATTAGAACGGTTTCGGTCCTCGTAAGATCCAATCCGTTTACTTTCAGACAGCAAAATAATAAGCATCATATTTTATTCTCATACTTAATACGTTAAACAAACTTTGAAAAACGGATTCATGGTTTTGACCATTGAGAACGCGTTCTGATTTAGAATAACATCCAATAGTTTATGGTAAAAGACTGGATCGATATAGAAAAAAATCTGTATTTATGTTGTCTAAAATAGCATTGGATTTTTTATTGTGTTGTCTATGTTAACTTTGTCAAACACAGACAACGAGACCTACGACAAAAGAAGCCTAATAAACTTCAAAAGTTCAAACTTAATAATAAGTTAAAAAAACTAAAAACACGCTTTTTATATAAAGGGTTACAAACAAACATACAAATTGAAAAATGGAATAATTATATCAAATTAGTGTATTGTCATCGGTCCTCGATAAATCTACAAAGTTTGAACGAAATCTGGCCGTTTAAAGTGGGTCAAAATCGCGCCCAAAGAAGTCGGTTACAAACATGTTACAAACAAATATACAGGTGAAGCTAATAAAAAGCGTATAAAAATGAAATGATACGTTCTGATTTCAGTCACTGGACGGCACCAGGATCTAATAATAGCATTGTCCTAATTCGATCGTATTAATTACCCATACATAATTACTATTAATTAGTACTTAGCTGAGTGCCTACTACGGCTAATGAGATAATTACTACAAAGTATTTCTTTGATATCTTAATATGAAGTCTTTCTTTTATATCTCCACTCTCTAGTCTCTACCATCCTAAAATTTTAAGGGGGGAGTCACAAGATTTTTGAGGGAGTTCCCAAAAGAAATAGGCACAATACCTAAGCTGAAATATCAGAATCTTATAGCAGACTAGATGATGCCCGCAACTCCGTTGCGCCAAAACTCGTTTATCGCGCGGGAACCGTACATTTTTCCGGGATAAAAGTATCCTATGTCCTTTCCCGGGACTCAAAATATCGCCATACCAAGTTTCAGCAAAATCAGTTCAGCGGTTTGGGCGTGAAGAGGTAACAGACAGACAGACACACTTTCGCATTTATAATATTAGTATGGATTGAGGACCTGTGGCACCTACGCCTACCTGTGAAATATCTACATGATTATTTCGATAGGAGATATAAGAATATTATACAATGTCAACACATAATGTTTGCTCGGTATAAGGACAAAAATAAGGCTCAGTTTCACCACTCCATCCCAAGAACCCCGTTGCTTGTGGACACAATCCATCATGGGTGTCGCGGGTGATTAATAACTTTTTAAAATATTCTTCGACCATTTTCAGCCGTTTTCATACGCTGCAAAAAAGCAACGCGCAAAAAAAGTCACAATAGTTATGTATCGAGTCACGTGACTGTGAAAATAAGTAGCTGACTGAATAAAACCTTATGTTTATTTTCCTATAACCTAAAGGTTTTTGAAAGTTTTTCTGACACGTTACAATTCAAAATGATAGGTTTTATACAACCACTAAGCTTCCTTTCTTTTTGGACGTTTAGATGATTTGTCAAAATAATGTTACTGTTCCTACATTTAACTGCGATACGCAAGCCAGATTACAAGGAGAGATATGACAATATAAAAGAGTTATAATTAGTCGAATTTCTACTTATGTCTCGGCTTATAGTATGAATCTCGTGGCATAAAGTCACTATATTTCCATTTAGTTCAGTCAAACAACTGATACTGTTACTAATTTTAGAGTTTTGATCAATCAGAACTCGATTAAATTAATAATTTCGATTAATAAATTCGATTAAATTAATAACTCGATTAAATCCATACTAATATTATAAATGCGAAAGTGTGTCTGTCTGTCTGTCTGTCTGTTACCTCTTCACGCTCCAACCGCTGAACCGATTTTGCTGGGCATGGACATACTTTGAGTCCCGGGAAAGGACATAGAATACTTTTTGTCCCGGAAAAATGTACGGTTCCCGCGCGATAAACTAATTTTGGCGCAACGGAGTTGCGGTCGTCATCTAGTTGACTAGATAATAATTTCGTAGTTTTGTTGTACCGAACCAACATCAAAAACTTATTTAATCGAAACCAATTTAATCTTGGATTAAAAAAACAATGTCAGTTACACTGTATGTCACCACAACATTTTCCATTTCAGAAATAATTTTCTTTGCCATACCACAAAGAGTTTACAACAATGCGACTTATGAAACAGTCTCCTAAGAGCGTAGTCACAAAGACTTAAACTGTAAACTTTAAATGATAAGTCAGACTCTTTATTCTTTGCGGTCGGTACGTGAGACAGGTCTATTATTTAGCGTTCATAGAGATCGTGTGGGTACAATAGGCTGGGCTTTGTACAAGACGGATAGTCCTTTGTTAGTACATAAAGTACAGACGTAACTGAAAATGTTCTTGGTTCGGTAAGTACTTATGTGGAACAATATTTTGTTTCAGACTTTATTGTCTAGCAAGATGTATTTTGTACGCTGTTTATAGGGATACCGAGAGATAAAATGCGTTTTTCACGACTATATTTTTCTATTTAAATGTGGCGATTAGTTGATTTGAACTTTTAAACTTTCCATCCATCTAGCAATATCTTAACCCATCGATCCCCAAGCGGCAGCCGGCTGCCGCATAACAATTGAAAATCTATTGTGTCTGCGATACCCACGATGAAGGTGCTACTTAATACCTAATATACGACTGATATACGACTGATAAACAAATATTAATGAGATATTGAGACACTTTGAGGCCCGTAACAGTGCATAAGCTATAAGGTTTTAAGAAGTTACAGGCAACATTTAGCCCATGTATATTGTGTATTTACTCGGACGAGTTTGCCCAAATCCCGTATGTAACTTAAGTATCTAGTCCAACGAGGATGGTATACGGGCGTCTCAAAAAACAATGAGATCGGAAGTCCAGTCAAAGTGCCCCCAGGGGCGCCTGAATTGCCCCTATGTAACTCCATTTACTTCGCGCTTCCAAATAAAAAATAAAATCTTACTGTGCTACGGGGATTCGGTATTTACTTGCAGGGTTTGTCCTTAAATTTTCTCTAATAATGACGACGAGTACAAGCTACGACTTAAGCGAGCGACAAAGTAATGGAAGTCTAAATAAATAATATGTTGGGATTGCATTAAAAACGTATACTTATGTATTATACTTGAGCAGTGTGTCTAATCACTAATGTGCTTTAGAGTTTAGACTATAGAATGTGTGATTTTGACTCCATATGCGCTTTTAGTTATCCGATTCTGTTAAATAGAATGTCACTAACACTCTTTATTAGTTTAATCATTTATTACTCTATGGTTTAATTAAGAAATTACTGCTAATATATTACATAAATGCATGAAAGAATGACGTGCTCAGTAGTAGTTATTATACTAATAAAACTACACTTTGTTACGTATTGACGGCAACGTGATGCGCATTTCAGGAGTCTTCCCCCGTAGGAGGAATCTCCGGTAGGCCACACTCATCTTCAAGAACTCCTCCGTCTCCCTTACCACATAATAAAATCGCGGTTTGAGGGCGAAGCGGTAGTGCGGCGTCCATACATCTGGCAAGCGCGCGACCCGCGTGTGCCCTTAACTTTTCTTTATTCTTATCAATTTCTCTGTCTCCAGATCAACATCTTCATGACTCACATGTCTAACTACGGCAACGACCGCCTGGCGCTGTACACGTTCGAGTCGGTGGTGAAGTTCCTGCGGTGCTGGACGAACGTGCGGCTGGCGTCCGCGCCGCCGCTTGCGCTCGCCGACAAGTACTTCCAGATGCGACCCGACGAGCTCAGCCCGCTGTGGGGGGTGAGTTACATCCATACTTCCATATTCATATTTCCATATCCATACTTCCATAACCATACTTCCATATCTATACTTCTATATCCATACTTCCATATCCCTACTTCCATATCCATACTTCCATATCTATACTTCCATATCCCTACTTCCATATCCATACTTCCATACATTATAGAGAGTGCTGTGTGTGTGTGAGTAATACCAATGAAATACTGTAGCTGTCTGAGCAAGATCAGGCAATGAAGCGCATTTGCCTGACCGGCCTCAGCGCAGCTATTCCTTTAGATTTTAATTTAAACACATTTCTCCAGTGGCAACGCATCCTTAGTAGGAGTTCCCCCATTAGGGCTATCACTCATATTTCCACAATATTATCCTACTTTCTGTAGGTTCGCGTTATAATGGAATTGTCCAAGCGTTGTATTCGTCTAAGAAAGGCACATAGAAAAATATTTTTACAAATTCAAACTATTTTACAAGCTGCATTATGAAAAACCATTACATACGCGTATATTAGTTGTTACATTTTTATATCAAAGGATTAGTAATAAAAATGGCGAACGAAAAAAGACTGAAATGTACATTGTACAGTCCATTTCAACACGTACCAAAAATGTAAATAGAAGTTGGACGTTGATTTATGTTTTTACATTTTTTATCGCGTACGTTGTTAGATGAATAATTACAATGTAGCATATTCTTTCAACTGAATTCGCGTCGCGTAAAAAATTAATCATATTCACCAATATTAAAACATCCCGGATTTCATTTGCGAGATTGATTCTCGGTGTGTCACTAACGCGCTTACAAAATATATAAAGCTTTTCCGCTTTGGTAGCTACGAAACTCCATATCACTTTTAAAAGATTATTTTAACGAGTCCCATCATGGAGGTTCATACAAATATGTTATAGATCCACCAAATGAAAGCTCGCAACTGAATTGTCATGCTGTATTGTTTAGTGTGCTACTTTACCCTTTGGTATAATATGTAGATATCCCATTTCTGCTATTTTGATTCGGCACGAATGCAGTTCTGTTCCTCGTTGATCTAGTTTGTTACCTCTCAAACTACAATTTATATTTGCATTTTCATGAAATTTCAAACAATGTCAAACGCGTTTTCATTGGTTAAAACTCGAAAATTCTGACTTTTATTCGACGTTATGTGAATTATGCGCATTCTAATTTGTTCGATAGGACACTACATTGAATAACTAGAATAAGGAACAAGGCTGCATCGATATTGGATTAAAAAAGTAGAATCTGGGTACTAATTGTCATGTTCTATTGTTAAGTAGCTTTATCCTTAGGTCTATTATAGCAGCTAAAAGGTTCTAGATCTAAATGTCATTACAGTAACAGTGAAGCAAAAAGCCAACCTCAATATTTTAACCGAGTACCGCAAAGTATTCCCATATAATACGTTAATATGACAAGAAATTTTCCAACAAACTTTGTTTCGAGTCGAGCTTAGTCGGGAAGGAGTTTTTTATCCTCACCCCATTTCAACGCTGACCGTACTTAGCGCATTAATTTCGTCGAAAATATTATTTGTGTTAAAATTTCCCGCGTTATCGTCGAGTAATCTTTTAATATGAGCACTCGGCGGGGTGTTTACCCGCTTTATATTCTTTACCTCTAATTTTTGATGTTTATAGCGAAAGTTTTTGTCATTAAGTGCGCCAACTTTCGTATTTAAGTGCTGTTTAACCGACGACTAATGGGGAAGCAAACAGTAAATTATAGGGCGCCGATGGAATTACGATCCGACTTCAACAAAGGTCCTTGGACTTGCGTTCAGAATGAGAACCGACTATGGCTAGAGTCACGGAAATCATCGTGACATAAAATGAAATTTTTGTAAACGTTATTTTCGTAAGCGTACATTTTCGTAAAGTATATGTAACACTTCTGAAATTTTACGGTCTTAGTCACGTCTAATCTGAATGCACTTTTTCTTTGGAAATTGTTGTGCTAGAGGCCATGATGAAATTAAATTAACTAGACACGAGTACTTGCGTGCTTGCGTGTTCACGAGTACAGTTTACGCATCAAGTATGAGCTATCGCTTAACACAATTATTATGAGATAAATACCGAGAGTTAGGGTGTAGTTTCACCGGATCTGAGCTGAGCTGCGTTGCGAGGAACGCGTTTTCAAAAACCGAGACCTCACTCAGCGCAGCAATTCTATTAGATCTTGCAAAAACATTCCTCCCAACGCAGCTTAGCTCAGTTTCGATAGAAACGCAGCCTTCTTCGCAGCAGTCTAAAGGTTGATCCTTCAGATCATCGTTTGAGTCTTCCACTTATAAGTCCACGATATTACGAAAAAGTATTATTATCAAAGCGTCTCATCTGACAATTTCTATTTTTTTCTAACAGAACCCATGCGACGACATCCGACACAAGCGCATCTGGTCCAAGAGCAAATGGTGCGATACGCTACCGAAGATCCTGATCATTGGGCCTCAGAAGACCGGCAGCACAGCGTTGTACACTTTCCTGTCCATGCACCCAGCCCTGATGCCCAACCTTCCGAGTCCGACCACGTATGAAGAGCTCCAGTTCTTCAACAACAACAACTATATTAAGGGACTTGATTGGTAAGTGATAGAATGAATAACATTAATGTTGAAACATGATGCGTTTATGCAATGCGATGCAATTTTAGATCACTAACTTAAAACTAAACTTTATTTTTACACATTGAATTTACTTTTTACACATTGCCTTGCCGCTCGTGGTTTTGCGTTTTGCAATACTCTCAGACAGGCAGAATTCTTAAAAAATGCATGGCATCATCTCACAACGTGGCTATGATAGACTAGAGTCGTCTACACACGTATCAATATCAATATCCAGTTCGATCAAGAAACTGAAAGTAATTCCTCTGTTAAAGTGAGCTGATTCAGTTTATGTCTCCTGACTACTGTAATCAAACAGTATAATAATATCGTCTGCAATCAGCATGATTTGCCTAAATACAGTAGTACCAAAACGAGAAAATGAATGACAAATATTAATTTGTCGTTCTTGTTGATGATTACCGAATGTCTTGCAAAGATTTTCCATTTTATTCGACTTGTACACAGAGTTTAGATAAGCCAGTTTCAGCCAATCATAATAACAGACGCTAGTAATAAAACAAGAGACATAAAAGAAGTGATGATCATAAGTCTGTCACAATTCAATCGAAAAACACTCCCGTCTGGCCGCCGCTCGCAATGTGCGTATAGAAATGTATGGAATTGGCCACAAATCACGGGGAGTACTGCAGGGCTCTGTCATTTCTATACATTTTTATGTGTCGCCCGATGCACGATGACATAAATTCTCGAATTGCCTTTGTCTAGTCTTTTAAATTTTATTTTAGCCGAATGATTTTTATTGAAATAAAATATGAATTGAAATCTGTGTCATACAGCCTACTTTAATTTTCGTTGTAAGTACTTTATTTAATTAAAAATAACAGTTTCAACGTTAGAAAGTTTGTTTAATTTATTGGTTATTATAGGTTACTATTATTAATTTATTGGTGTTCAACCAAGCATAACTTAAAATTTTGTTAGGACCTTATGATAGAAACAAACAACTTGTTCGGCCTTGGACCATTAATTTCTATCATTGTACCATTTTTCGTAAAACTGTGATAAAGTGTCAAAAGCGGCTTCTCAGGGCACGGCAAGGGTACAAAATACATTAATCAAAACTAAAGAGTTTCGTTTTTCTAAGCGATAACTGAAACAAAAGAGACACCCTGTCATCCGCCGGCGAAACTCAAACGATGTTTTTTTCTTTCTTTTTTCTTTTATCCGTGTAATCTGATAACGTGTCAGCCGAGTAATCGAAGTGCCACTCAAAAATCGATTATAAAAGATGGAATACTTAATCGTTTATTAAACAGGCCTCCTGAATAATATTGTTTTAGGGCGCGTTGTTTTAATGAAAATGCATTCGATTTACGCAGATAATACTACAAATATTGTCATAATCAGTAATTTTCCTTTACTGTAAACAAAATTACTTTAAAGCTGGATTTTATTTATATGCGGTGACGCGAACGGTTTGACCGCTACATCGCGAGATCACAAGCAATTGAATGTAACAATTTATTTTAAACAGCGGCGCGGTCGCGCTGTCGTCTACATACATTTCTTGTAATCTCGCGTTGTACTTTGTAGCCTTAAAAACTTGTAAACCGCGCGTTCGGGCGAACGCATATAAATCTATCCTAATCGTACAGTCTACTTAATTCTGATTAGAAATACAATAATAATTTACTTATACCATCCAAGAAATTGATTCATAGGCAGATGGCGGACCATCGTCATTTGGTCGGGTTATGTCAAATCAATGCTAGTTGCAAATTGCAATTTATTGGCTGGGTTGGACACAACCAAACTACGTAGGCCCCCATCTGCCTATGAATCAACTTCTCTGATAGTACAACTAACAGCAACTATTGTACAATACAGTCTGTTAGCCGCTCACTTGTTACGATCCATTGGAATAACCCCATTCGTGTAATCTTCTTGTGTTATTGGCACTCGACCCAAATGTACACTGCCCAGCGCCGGCTCCTGTCTCCGACCGTTTCCCGAATATACGACTCAATAAAATAATACACTTTACGAACAACGATACAATTCTAGTGTCTACGTCCGAGTATTTTGAATTGCAAATATCATCCAATTTAATGTTAAAGTTAACCCTTCGTCTGCATGCCGGTCCCAAAAATCCCAAATGAGCTATTTCCAATTAACTCGTTCTTGGAAATATTATAGTAATATAAACATGGCGGCGTCAAAACAACCCTACCTGGTATTAGTCATGACATAATAAAGAGTTGAATAAACATTTCACCCTCGTCGCCCTAAAACGAGACATACTATATGGTAATAGGGCGACACCCTCGCGCCGCGCCCTTATTGGTTCCAGCGAGCGTAATACGACCTTTATTAGCCGACCTTTCGGTAATTAACAATTTAATTAGCAGTCCCTATTAAACTATGATATCTAATTATTCTCTGTTAAACGTAGGTTCTATATTATTAAGTGTACTTATAATACGAGCTTTAATATTGGTGATTGTTGTTAGTGTTTGGTTTAATTTATTAAGACACCATAATGAAGATTCAAGCATGGCTAAAATTTTGTTGCATCGCATTTTACCTACCCACTTAGTCTAAACAATTATGCCTAGTAAAATAATCAACTTTGCTAAAGCTGCTTACCCATTTGAGGCAGACTCAGGGCGAGGCAGCCGATCGACTCGAGGCCGCAGAAGTGGAGACGCTCCCTCAACCGGAGACACGCCGCGCCATACCAAGCAACCAAGCCTCGGTTTGCTTCAAGTCGAGGCTGCTCTCGGTTTGCTTCAAGTCGAGGCTGCTCTCGGTTTGCTTCAAGTCGAGGCTGCTCTCGGTTTGCTTCAAGTCGAGGCTGCTCTCGGTTTGCTTCAATTCGAGGCTGCTCTCGGTTTGCTTCAAGTCGAGGCTGCTGTCGGTTTGCTTCAAGTCGAGGCTGCTCTCGGTTTGCTTCAAGTCGAGGCTGCTCTCGGTTTGCTTCAAGTCGAGGCTGCTCTCGGTTTGCTTCAAGTCGAGGCTGCTCTCGGTTTGCTTCAAGTCGAGGCTGCTCGGCCCGAGGCTACCCCAATGGATACGCAGCTTAACAGTAGTACCTTCGTCCAAAATGTCCAGATAAATAGATTGGATCGCTTAATTTCAACTACATGGTTGACGTTTGGCCGCCTATATTTTCTTACGATCGATACAAGCTAATATATTATTATTATGAAGTTGTACATCGTACAAGTTGTTTAAGATTCAGTCGGCGGCGCGGCGCGGCAAGTTTCTCCGAAGGCCGCTGCGGGGTTAAGACCTAAGAGGAAATCAATTTTAAGATCACTTGACAAAACTGGTGGGGGCAAATCGAAGCATGTGTAAGTGTGTACTGTGTACAGTATCTACAAATAACAAATAAAAGTGACCAATAACATGTGATTATCAGATCGAAATCTACCAATAACGGCCCGTCTGAACTAGTCCTTTAACCAAGATGTTTTCTTTATCGCTTCTTTATAAAATCGCCGATAAAAATGTATGGAACTGACACAAGCGTTCGATAATGAAGTTGACGTTGACTCGCGTAATGTCGATTCTATCTATAATTATTTTGATCGGCGATTCTTTAAAGAAGCCATAAAGAAAAGTCTTGGCTGGGGTTTGAATCTACCGATAGCGTATTCCCCGTTTGCGATCCTCACCCCACCAAAGATACGACATGTACCTACTTGCGCATTATCCTTCAATTTTTATGAAACGATCTTAAAATTGTGCGCAGGTGTAGGCCGCCATTATAGTGCAAATGGGTGAACCGATACATTGTTAGGGCCGTAGGGCTTCATGTGAAAAATCCTTTTAGACCATTACGCAGCAGGTATCATGATTCATGGCAAATGTATAATGTAAAATGTTTGATGCTATTGATATGCATGAGTTGCAATTTTGTTACCACTACTTTTGGTAGGCGTCATTTAAAAGTTCTTTTGACCGATTTGTTTTTTTTTTTAATTTTTTGGTAGGAGCTCAATACAAAGCTACACAAAAAGGCAACAATAAAACATCAAAGCCTTCTCCGTCATTAGATTTGAAGGTACTCAATCTACAAAATAAATTGGGCGAACGGATGAGTGCGCTAAATTGAAAAACCGAGCCCGTCGTGCAGGCCAATTAACTAACTCGCTTGTTTACTATCCCAAAACGGACAAAAAATCACACAAACAGCCGATTGTACCAAATATAAATGCACAAACGTCGCCCAAATTGCTTTGCAGTTACTATTTTAGGGTGCCAGTGTGCAGTTGATTTTTAGGGTTCCGTGCCCAAAGGAGAAAAACGGGACCCTGTTACTGAGACTTCGATGTCTGTCCATCTGTCTCCGGACTATATCTAAAAACCGCTATAGCTAAACATCTGAATTTTCACAGATCTATACATATAATAAAACTGTAGAAATGAAAATTCTGTACATTAAAGATATTTAAAAAAATAATAAGCGGGGGGTGTCACTACATCGCTATAGAAGCCAAAAATGTGGTTAGTTTTTTGTCTGTCTGTCTGTCTGTATGTTTGTTCCACTATCACACGAAAACTACTGATCCGATTTGAATGCGGTTTTCGCAGATATATTTGTCTTTTTCCAACTTAACATCTGGTGTATAAAAATTTTCCCCCACCCCTCTAAGTGGACGAAAGAGGGGTCTGATTTTATATCAAACTTTTTTCTTTAACACGAAAACTACTGATCCGATTTGCATACGGTTTTCGCAGATATATTTGTCTTCTTCTAACTCAACATCTGGTGTATAAAAATCCCCCCTCCCACCCCTCTAAGGGGACCAAAGAGGGGGTCAGATTTTTTATCAACTGATGAAGTAGAAATACTTTAAATGGCAAAACAATGTTTGCCGGGACAGCTAGTTGTATAATATTTCGTTTGCTCTATAACAACAAAATATACTAAAAACAAAATAAAATTAATATTTAAGAGGGGCAATAAAAAACAAAATATATTGTGACCTATTATTGCTCTATAACAGTACACCGCGCCGTCGTGCACGAATCCGACTCGCACTTGGCCGATTTTCTTTCTCGACAAGCGCTTTTGAATGCGGAACGGCTTGATGAATTATTAAAGTTTTATTTGAATGTCATATTGCTATTGCAAATATCAGATTTTGAAACAAAATCACTTTAAAAATAAAAGAAATAATTTTAAACACAAAAAATACTTTTGTGACATTTGTAGCTGGATGGATTAAAAAGTTGTTTGGAGCAATAGTCTCTAGAGTCTAGAGGCAGTCTAGATACTGACTTATCCCGTTAATTGTATTTTAAGATTAAATCTAAAACTTCTTTTAATGCAGTTTGTAAATTAATTACTCTTAAAGTGCACATAAAATTTCCTAATAGTTCAGCAGATTTTTTTTAGTTCGGTCGATCATAGAAATTTAACGTTCAAGCGCAAAGTTTTAGCTAACCGCGAAAATTTAATTTGCTCACACATTTGCCGCACAGTTAACGTTTCGCAGCAAAAAATATTTTTACTTTTTCCTTCTATTATGTAGATTATGCGTCGAGGATTAAAGGTGCGGATTTTATACACATTTTTTACGCTCGCAACATTTTCGAATATATTTCTATTCGCTAAAATGATGGCTCTTGAATTTATGATATTTATCGTGGAGCATTATCCTGAGCACTATATTTACCTTACTTACCATGTCTCGTTTCAATTAAATATGTGTGGGTAATGTATAACGCTCGAGCATATTGGGCGCTGCTACTTTCACAGTAAACTCTCTACAAGGAACACATACACACCCTAAAGTATTATTACTTAATTTTGTTACACCCTGTACATATTATTATATAGAAAAAGTCCCATCAATGCCCAATTGTTTCTGGCATTGATAGGCATTTTGGCCATGTCTAAGTATTATTAGTAAACAGGATTTTTACCAAATATGTAACTATACAAGTGATGGGACCATCATATCTTGTATTAAACAAATTGAAATGAAATAAGAAACATAATATTTGAACACTAACTAAAATTTAATTGGCGAAGTCAAAATTTGTTTGGAACTATGTGCATAGTTATTTTGATTATACCTTAGTGAAACCTACGATTACATTTATTTCATTCTTTTATTTCCTAACAGTCGTGGTATAATTTGTGTAAAATGGCTTAGTTTGTGTCACAATCGTTAGCACAATAAGGGAAACGGTTCAATGTCGCGACTGTTATCACGTTTAGTGACAAGTGGCCGGTGCGGAAATACGTGACTGGCACAGCATAATATAAATAGTACACAGTAGATCATCACAAGAACGGACCTTCTGAGTCGGGTGCACGCCCTCATAAGTGTGATTTCAGGTAACTGGAAAAGACAAAAAATGGAGTCTAGCGTCTATGTGCCTAAAATTATAGACGTGGGAGAGCCATGCTTCGGCACGAATGGGCCGGCTCGACCGGAGAAATACCACGTCCTCACAGAAAACCGGCGTGAAACAGCGCTTGCGCTGTGTTTCGCCGAGTGAGTGAGTTAACCGGAGGCCCAATCCCCTACCCTATTCCCTTCCCTACCCTCCCCTATTCCCTTCCCATCCCTACCCTCCCCTTACCTACCTTATCCTATTCCCTCTTAAAAGGCCGGCAACGCACCTGCAGCTCTTCTGGTGCTGCGGGTGTCCATGGGTGACGGAAGTTGCTTTCCATTAGGTGACCCGTTTGCTCGTTTGCCCCCTTATTTCATTAAAAAAAAAACTGTACCTACCCCAATAATTATGCTATTTTAATTTACCAAATAAGCTGTATTTGGTTGCCGTTGCTGGTTTCCTATCTATAAAATTCAATATTTTTGATATTTTATAAGAAACAGACTAGATTTAACAAGGAACAAAGTTGTATTAAAAAGCAAAAGATACATGACTTGTCAGAGACATATTAAATGACATTGATTTCAAGGACGTGGCTGAGTTACTTTACTGTGTGATATATGTATACTGTGACTCTAATTCGCCTCATCCTGATTTACTCGAAACTAGACTTTAACCGCAATAATATATTTTTCTACTCACATGCTTGGAGAAGGAAAGACTTTCTGAAGTATTTATTTTTCGTGTTCTTTGTTAAAGCTGTATGTATATATACTGCCCAAAGTTTTATTCTTACCAGTATTGCATAACACAAATTGTGTTTCATATTTCCCAGCAAACAATTCTGTTAGCATTTCTTTCAATATCAATAGCGAACTTCGAATTAAGATTATAGGTGTCTTGGCAAATTGTCAAAAAGGCTGAAATCTGGGTTAGAGCCCCCGCAGACTACAGACTTTCTATCGGCCGATAGTTTGATCGGGTTGGGCTGTTAGCCCAAACAGTTGGGTTGGTGGTGAGTGCGCAGACTAGACAGCAGTCGGCCTCGTAATATAACTGGGTGTCGTAATATGCCCACTTCCATACAGCTTCATACTGATCAAAAGCCAAACCAAACTATAGAAAGTCTGCAGTCTGCGGGGACTCTTAGTGGTGGACCTGGGTCCAATTTGAGCCATTTTCTGTTTTTCCTTTATTAATCTGTATTTCGATGAAGCCGCTTTCGATTCTAGACGAGAGCAAATTTTCAAGTACAATTGACAAAGGGCTTTCAATCGGGACCAAATAATTGAAGAAATGAATTTCATGATTCGCGATGAGATAAGAAAGGGTAAAGACGTAAGTGGTTACTCGTGTTCGATTAATTTTGATATAGGCACTTACAGAATAAAAGGTATTATACATTGTGAAATTTTATTGGTTGTTTTCCCGCAGTAAAATGATTCTATCTTAGTAGTACAATAGATTTGTAAAGTTTTTGTTGTTCAAATAAAAAAAAAATTCGTTCGGGTCCATAGTAACTCGCGCCTATCGGCATAAAGTTTCCATAGTAAGTCATAAAAAATATTTTGTATTTTCAAAAAATAACATGCATGGTTCGATAGTACTACTATAGGTAAATCGTCCTGCTGCGGGAAAACAACCACTAAAATTTCACGTTGTATATAGCCTTATCTTATATCTTTAAACGAGCAATTCTTGTATATAAGTTTAAATATAATTGGAATCTCGGAATCGGCTTAAACGATTTTCATGAAATTTAGTATATTTATAGGGGGTTTCGGGGGCGATAAATCGATCTAGGTAGAAATCATTTTTAGAAAATGACATTTTATTCGTGTTTTATCGAATACCGAGCAAAGCTCGGTGAAATAGCTAGTACATATTATATAAATAATACAAAGCAAAAATAAACATAGTATAAATGTAAAAATATGAAACAATTAAAAGGGATATAGATTACGTATTGAAAATGATTTTGTGTGTAAAATATTTACTACTTACTCATTTCAAAATTATTAGGGAAACTAAATCGGTTCACAGTATTTTTGTTACATACTTTCGGTTTCATTTTATCTCATGAAAAGTCTTATTTTAGTAATTTGGCGAAGTTTAAGCCAGTTTATAAAGCTAACGAGGCAGGGCTCGTACGGCCGCAGTAATTTGTGGAGAGACCTCGTGGTGCACGTTTAAATGTCTACCATGGATCCACGCCAGAACGTAGTAGGTACCTACAGAACTTCCTGGGAAGTATATTATTATGAAAGAGTAAAATGTTGAAAGCATTTAACGCAGTGTCCATTATAATGGTTTCTTCGCTTGTTTATAACAGCTATTATTATTCGAATTTGTTGTACCTACAACAATACATAACTTTTTTTTTATGAAAAAAGGGGGCAAAAGAGCAAACGGGTCGCCTGATGGAAAGCAACTTCCATCGCCCATGGACACTTGCAGCATCAGAAGAGCTGCAGGTGCGTTGCCGGCCTTTTACGAGGGAATAGGGTAATAGGGTAGGGGAGGGTAGGGAAGGGAATAGGGGAGGGTTGGGAAGGAAATAAGGGAGGGTAGGGAAGGGAAAAGGGTAGGGGATTAGGCCTCCGGTAAACTCACTCACTCGGCGAAACACAGCGCAAGCGCTGTTTCATGCCGGTTTTCTGTGAGCCCGTGGTATTTCTCCGGTCGAACCGGCCCATTCGTGCCGAAGCATGGATCTCCTACGGTAAAACTTCACGGTACACGGTAACTTCGTAAGATCAAGCTCCCAATTCTTACACCAGCAATATTAGTGCAATGGCTCGCCATAGCCTATCGAATCCGGATTTTGAGGTATAAGAATTGGCACCCTGTCCTACACAAGTTGCGTTATCAAACAAAATCATGTCAGATTATATTGTAAACACGGATTCCAAAAAACATTTAGAGCTACGCATACGCCATATATAGCAATCTGAACAAAGAACACCTACTATTATATTATTCTACTAGAATCTAGATGGCGCCCCCAACTCCGTTACACCGAAATTCGTTTATCGCGAACCGTAATTTTTTCCGTGATAAAAAGTACCCTAGGTCCTTTCCCGAGACTCAAGCTAATTCCTTACCAAACAGCAAAATCGGCTTAGCCGTTCGGGCGTGAGGTAACAGACAGACAATATTATACTTTCGCGTTTATAATATTTGTATGGGTGCAAAGAAAAAAACCATACTTATCGTATATTTTCTACAATTTTCCAGACAAGTTTATTCCATGGCCCTCGGAGCTAGATGTCAATAAATATTTGTATCCTCGCGCGCGAGTGCAGCCTCTGTTTGCCGTTACACAAATTCCACAATCCACCGGATTGACTCCAGTCAAGAGATTGACGGGCTATTTTGCGCTGTTATCTAAGGTTGAATTGGCTTTTTTGCTATGAAATTCGTATAGAAACTTTATATTTTATTAAAAAAAATAACGACGACTATAGTCTATTCAGTCAACTAAATCCTAATCTCTAATGACACCTCAAATCAATTAGAAAGTTAGCTCGGTAGCGGACGACCTTTTTATTTTAATCAGTCTGGGATTGACATAACATTCCTATAAAAATTCGAAATTTCGGTTTTGATTACATTCCGGGAGTCATAAAGATGAGACCGCAGTAAGCGTCACAAGTCAACAGGGCCGGGAACTACGCGACAAAAATGTCAGTTCTATTGAACGTAAGGTGTCTCGGCTACAGCGTACTGTCTTCTGTCACCTACTGCATTCTTTTATAGTACTTTTATTCTCACATATTCATAATTGACTGTTTGTCCCCAGGTATCTGAACTTCTTCCCGCCGATAGAGGGCAACTCGACGAAGATCTACTTCGAGAAGTCGGCGACGTATTTCGACGGCGAATTAGTGCCTCGGCGTGCGCACGCGCTGCTGCCCAACGCGAAAATCATCGCCATACTCATATCACCGTCTAAAAGGTTTGTATCTTTGTCATGTAGTTTTAAATTGTGCGGTACCCACAATTACCGCCACATTACTGCATCGCGCTATCGAAGTTTTCTAAGTGCGTCGGTATATATAATATACGACAGCTGAAATCATTCATGCGGCCTTCGGCCGGACTGTCGCAACCACCTCAGTGGAGGCGAAAACTATAACTATAACTCTGCTGCGTCCACCTGTGTGAGCACACATGACAATTTCGCCTATGCGGCTAGTCCTTATTAGACTATGGCATTCTATATCGTGATGGCCTAGCAGGTCAATGACCGCGCAGGCTGCCAACTAAACTATATACACGTGTCCATCTGGTAATCACCACATAAACGTTGAACACGGTTTCTATACTGTGCAGTCGCCTCCAACCACCCCTTACAGCGACCCCTTACCACAACGGCTCAACCGAGCACTCTATAGCTAAGGTCTATATCAAACCCACCCAACAGTAGGCAGTAAACACTGGATGTGACCAACCGGACACAAACGACTACAACACCTCGTATAATAAGATGACTAAACGATCATATTCTCATTGTTCGTAATCTAAATGCAGTATCAACATGTTACACATTACTATCCAGACGATTATATACATAACAGTTTCGAGGCGTTGGATATCCTCGATGAACTAAACACACAGCCTAAATAATAACGTTTAGATCACAGTATTTAAATAATGATAATAATGACTCACCGATAAGACTGCGCCGCGTGCTCGCCCGTCTGCGGTTCTCGATCGTCTGCTCGACAGCGGCTGTCACTAGTGACATGTGTCACCAGAGAATATTACAACTGCCCTCCTATTATTATATGAATACTGTTGTTTACCTTTGTTACCTACAAGTTCGCGTGATTCGCGACACTCCCCACCGCAAAGAAAATACAAGCTATAGAAATAGAAAGAAAAAAAAACAAATACAATGAATCAGCTTTATATTATCATCTAAATCACAATATCATCATTGGGAATACAGCGTACGTTAAACAGGAGTTGCGATGCCCATTCTTTTACTTTGTCCCTTGCCTTCTGAGCCGCTAGGCGCCGTGGTCTACTGGGAAAGACATCCACTCCCGATGTCGTAGAATCGTTTGTCTCACGGACAGTAGCCTGTGCATATTGTGGTTCTATATTCGTCCTATAATTTTCAGGAGGCGTAGGCAACTGATCGGACTCTCTCAATAGTGCAGGTGGCGTTTTATGTTCGGTGTCACTGATCTCTAAGGGGTATAAATGTGCAACTGATCTCGTAAGAGTTTCATTTGGAGAAGTGGCTACTTTGGCAACCCGTATCTGCCCATCTGAACCCTTAATCACAGCACAAATCTTACCGACCTTCCATAAGGATCTATTGGAATCTCCTTTGATCTGTACCGTGTCTCCAACTTTTGGTATCGTATCAACAACAACTCTGGGCTGACGATGGGAGTGTTTACGGTCCCTAAGACTTGTAAGGTAATTATTTTTAAACATCATTACGTATTCTTGCAGGATGCGCTGTCCTCGTTTCCAACCTTCAATGAGGCTAGCCTTGGTCGCGGTGGCTGGCAGTACAAATTCTTCTTCCGTCGCTTCCGTCACTAAAGGTCCGCCGTTCCTCAAAAAATCAGCAGGCGTTAAAATGTGTTCCGGTTCGCTACCGACAAAAGTCAACGGACGGGAGTTGACAACTGCTTCAACCTCTTTCATAATAGTGCACAATTGTGTGTCATTTAAAATATGTTTTTCCAAAGTTCTCTTTAAACAACTCTTCACTATTCCTATTAATCTTTCATAGAATCCTCCGAACCATGGCGCAAGTTCGGGAATAAATTTCCATTTGATACCCCTCTCAATGCAATAGCCATTAATAAGAACATCCGAAGTTAATTTAAACTGTAGAGCATTATCCGACATAATCATTTTAGGAGTTCCCCTAGTAGATATAAATCTTCTCAAAGCCAGTAAACATTGCTCCGCTGTTAGATCTTGTACTACTTCCAAATGAATGGCTCGTACCGTTAAACATGTATATAGGCAAACCCACCGTTTTTCGCTGGAGCCTTTCGTCTCCACTGTCAATGGACCAAAATAATCAATCCCTACAAACGAGAAAGGTTTTTGGTATCTAACTCTCTCTGGTGGTAACTGAGCCATGGGTGGCAGCTTAAAGGGCCCTCCTCCTTGCTTCCGACAAGCTTGACAACGACGCAGCACTTTTTGAACCTGCGACCGTCCATGCGGCACCCAATAATGCAACCTGATTGCAGATAAAGTATGCGAGACACCCACATGATAATTTAAGACGTGGATCTTCTCAATTATTTTAATGGTGAATTGATCGTCTTTTGGAAGAAGGACAGGATGTCTCTGATTCTCTGGCCAGTCTGCATGTTGGAACCTACCACCACAGCGCAGTATTCCTTTCTTGTCTAGAAACAGCCCCAATGACCTTTTAAGATCCGTAGACTCACCTCGCGTCTCCTTCGGAAAATGTGACAGTTGTATACGCAAGATTTCTTCGACATGATCTTCAGGAAGTATCGAAAACTCCTTATGGGAGGCTGTTTCACCAGTGACATTTCCGGGCATATTTGCCTCAACGACTGGACTATCTACTATGCCGGAACATTCATTGTGGGGTCCATGACAAGGTATTATATTGTTCTGATCTTGAACCTCTGGAGTTTCTGGAAGACCCTCCCCAGCCGAGGTAATTTGAGAACACACTACTTCGGTAGCATTTTTAGGCCAGTGGTGTATCGAACGTGTCAAGAAATTTGGACCCGTTAGCCACCTCTTCATGTCATTCATCCAAGAGTCACTGCACTTCGTCGCTACGTCAGCAGGATTAATTTGAGTAGGTACGTATCGCAAACGAAGCTCACGATTCTGCTTAATATTGTCCACTCGTTTCGCGATAAATGGTGGTAGGAGTTTCTCTGAAGTACACCAATTTAATACAATCTGACTGTCCGTCCACAAATATTGATTTAGAATATTTAATCTAAGAAATTTCATTGCATAACGTAGCAATCTGCTGCCTATTACAACCCCTAATAATTCAAGCTTTGGTATTTTCAAATTAGACTGTTCAGCTCTCTCTACTAAACGTGATTTTCCTATAATAAAACTGACGACATTTCTATCTTTGTACGTACTACGCATGTATACAACTGCAGCATAAGCATGTAACGACGCATCCGTGAAACAGTGCAATTCACGTATTACTTCAGCCTCATTATCTGCTACCAAGCAAGTCTCATAATGCCTTGGCACAGCTATATATTTCATATAGTCTAACCTGTCTATAATAGTTCTCCATTCGTGAAGTGCATCTTCTTTCAGTGGAGTATCCCAATGAACCTTTTCAGACCACAAACTTTGTAAAAATATCTTAGCGGGTAAAACTAGCGGAACTACAAACCCACAAGGATCGAATACCGACGCTATAAGTCTTAACACTTCTCTCTTTGTGTTTACCTGGTTAAGATCTTTTCCCTCTAAACTGAACCTCAGCCTCATCTCATCCTTCCGTAAATCCCACTGTAACCCTAATACCTTAATACAATCCGTTTCTTTGTCAAGAAACTGTGAAGGTATCGTTCCACGAAATTCCCCTAAATTTGAATTCCACTGTCGCAAATTCATTGACAAATCATCAAAGGCCTTCTTGGCTACTTTATATAACTGAGTCCCTTCCTGAAAGGATTCTGAGCCGGTTACTAAATTATCCACATATAAATCCTCCGCAATTTGTTTCAGCATTGGGATTTCGATTTTCATCAAATGATATCTAACTGTAGCGTTTAGTAAAAAGGGACTCGATATGATTCCAAAAGGAACTCTACAGAACCGGAAATGCAATAAGTTATCAGCTGATACGTTACCTTCGAGGTCTTTGAGCCACAAAAATCGCGTAACATCACGATCTGCATCTTGCAAACCGACTTGCAAGAATGCCTTCTCAACATCAGCAACAATGCCAATCCGGTGTTCTCTAAATCGTAACAGGAGTCCAGTTAGTTCTTCTAGCATAAGTGGCCCGCGATACAAACATTCATTTAAACTTTTATTTCCTTTGGTTTTTGCGGATGCGTCGTACACAATGCGCAGTTTCTCTCCTTGCGCTACACAGTGATGCGGCAGGTAATGTACTGGATGTTCGACATTCGGTAGGACATTTGGAGCGATTTCAATGATACCCATACTTAACTGTTCTTTAATAAGATTGTCATAGGTTTTTAAGACATTATTATCAAGTCGTTTCAGTAAGTTTGATAATCTACCACAGGCTAAGCCAAAGTTAGAAGGTAGGGAGGGTGGATAATCAATCCATGGCCACTTAACGTGATATCTGCCCTCTATATACTCTGTAGTTTCATTGAACTGCCTAATAGCTTCCTCATCTCGACTTGCCTTTGGGGAGTCTGTGATGCCGATAGATTCTAAGTCCCATAACCTCCTAATATTATCACTTTGTAACGGCGGATCAGGTACATTAAATGGACAACATCCCATACTTGATTGAAAATAAGTTACACATGACAACTTATCTACAACTTTGTCCCCCGCGGAATTAAATCTTCCGGAAACTATCCAGCCAAGAACGGAGTTAACCATATATAAATCTTCTGAGATACGAATTTTTTCGTGGGACATAATAGAGTGGTAATAATCGTTTCCAATTAGTAGGTCGACTTGATCACCACTTGTGCCATCATCGGCCATAATCATGTGCTTAGGATGATCGCCCTTCCATAGTTCGTTCGGGGTAGGAACGCTATTTGTGATATGAGGAACTACATTGGCATACATAACCTTATGATAGTGGGTCTTAGAAAAAACTTCAAAATTTACCACCGGACTTTCGATTTCTTGTGGCTGACTTGCACCGAATGTGAATACCGACAGTCGATTTTCTTCCAGGGTTGGTAAATTCAATATCTTAGCCACCTTGCTGGTTATATACGTTCTTTGACTACCACAATCTAAAAGGACTCGACAATCCCTAGATATATTGTCACTTCCTATCTTCTTCACTCGAACTACAGCGGTCTGCAAAATAGTTCGCCCTACAGACGTGTTAACGTGAAAACTATCAGTTTTCGCCGATATTTGTGAAGGACATAGCGCTCGATTGTGATCTCCGTACGAATTACAGTGTCTGCACTTCATCTTTGACTTACAATCAGATGCTTTGTGACCTTTAGAAAAACAAACGTAACAACGACCTTCTAGTCTACGTTTTCTATCCTGAACGGACTTTACTACATCACATTCGTCGTTAAAGTGATTTTTACCACAAAATATGCAACTAACTTTCTTCCTTTTGAATTCTGACTCTTTTATATTACCTGCATCTTCCTTGTCTAAATGTCTTTTCCTTCTGTTGACCCTGTCCATGAAATTGCCGTCCTTGAAATTTCTTTTAGTTTCTGCCCCTTTAAATGCACTTTTCCTAATGCTCTCTTCCCTCTGCTTTGAAAATGGTCGCATGCGCCGTTGGGAGTTATATCTCTCTTTGTCCTTATCTACTCGAACATGTAGACTATTTAATGTAAACTTATCATCACTGTCTTTACTCGTACCAGGAGTTTCTAAAGCAACTGCCTCCACTTTCATTCTATTCGACGCTTCCCTAGCTGAAATGATATGTCCTAAATATTTACGTATGTTCTCTATAGTATCAGTATCAGTACCCATTTTCATCCTCAACTCGTAAATCAAATCCTGTGAAAATTTCTGCATTATCATGACTCTAAGATGGTTATGATTGACGTCTTCCCCTAATGAATTTAGTACCCGAAGATGTCTTTCGATTTCATTAAAAACTCTTCGACAATCTAGAACTGAGTTGCCAGCTGCCTTAATTCTGTATATTGCAGCATAATGTGCATCGATAATAATACCCGGTTTGCCGTATCTCTCTTTTAATGTCGATACCGCTATAGCATAATTCTTGTTGGTAGTGTCTAAGCCCTCTACTGCACGCTTAGCCTCACCCTCTAATACCGATTGCAGATATAACAATTTGTCTACATCATTGATATTCCGCGTATCAACGTTCGAAGAAAATTGATCCCAAAAAGTATGCCACTTCAATACGTCACCATCAAATTTTGCCAACTCCATTTTTGGTAGTTTACTCGTTATGTTAAGGTTGCCATTATTAGCAATAGACGTGTCACTACCTTTTTCTCTTCGCCTCAACCGCACTTCTAGTTCAGCAACGAGCTCTTCGCCTTTAATCTGAATCGACGTGTATTGAGACAAATCGTCTACCGAAGGATTGTCAATCAACTTGTAATAATTGTACATTTCGGAAATAAAACGATCAATAGATGCCTTAAGCTTAGCAGCCACCAACTGTACCTCCTGCTCCGATACTACGCCAAGCTGTAACTTTTCTAATGTCTCCTGAGCAGAAACACTCAAAGACTCGACATGATCTATAAGTAACTTTAGTCGAGTTTTAACTACCTCCTCCATAGTGTAATAGCTATCTACTCAATATATCCACAAATGCACAAGCCACTTTAATCGTGACACAACTCCGTGCCAACCTTCCTCTTCAAACTGTAACAATGAATAAATACTCACTTTAATGTATTTGTATAATGTAACTTAAAACGTCCCTAAAACATTGATAATTTTCCTCAATCAATTGTCTAAAATACACCTATTCATACCGCCGTATTTCTGGAATCGATGGCAAAAAATAAACAATAGGTAATTCATAATAATATGAATGTTAGTAATGTACATCCTCGATAAAGACTTATTATCGGACGTCTCCACTTTAAGTATAGACTCTAGATACATAGCTATCTACGTATCTAAAACGATAATTGATATTAACTTATTTTAATTTACCTTTTAACTGCAATACCTATACCGTGTAACATTCCTATGTCTCGTGAATAGGCGACTATTAACCCACTACTATACCGTGTCTACTACTAAATATCCTTTAAACATCTCACCATAGATAGAATGATAAATAGAATGGAAACTAGTTTATAATACTATAGGGAAACCGTAACTTACTAAATACAAGTTACACTTCATGTTAATTCTATTACTGGGTTCATCTGCAAGTAAAGTGATGGATGACCAGTATACTATTACAGTCAGTATATTATTGTGTTACATTTGTTGCCAGGCACCATTTTTTTTTGTCACTATGAAATAGGTATCCTGACTCTAATTATTATAACTCATAACCAGACTTTTATATAAAACTTCGCTTATGACCCCTATGTGATACAAATTACAATATATACTTGATTATAAGTTATAACGTAAGCACCTAAAGAATAATATAAGATCCTTTCCATGTGGTTACCTGATATTCTGTGACCTACTATCAGGTAACTCTAATAGTTAGAAGTAGGTACATAATACGTATAATGATATTATAAACATGCCGAGCTAACCATATCCCAGCATCTCCACCATGTCGCAACCACCTCAGTGGAGGCGAAAACTATAACTATAACTCTGCTGCGTCCACCTGTGTGAGCACACATGACAATTTCGCCTATGCGGCTAGTCCTTATTAGACTATGGCATTCTATATCGTGATGGCCTAGCAGGTCAATGACCGCGCAGGCTGCCAACTAAACTATATACACGTGTCCATCTGGTAATCACCACATAAACGTTGAACACGGTTTCTATACTGTGCAGTCGCCTCCAACCACCCCTTACAGCGACCCCTTACCACAACGGCTCAACCGAGCACTCTATAGCTAAGGTCTATATCAAACCCACCCAACAGTAGGCAGTAAACACTGGATGTGACCAACCGGACACAAACGACTACAACACCTCGTATAATAAGATGACTAAACGATCATATTCTCATTGTTCGTAATCTAAATGCAGTATCAACATGTTACACATTACTATCCAGACGATTATATACATAACAGTTTCGAGGCGTTGGATATCCTCGATGAACTAAACACACAGCCTAAATAATAACGTTTAGATCACAGTATTTAAATAATGATAATAATGACTCACCGATAAGACTGCGCCGCGTGCTCGCCCGTCTGCGGTTCTCGATCGTCTGCTCGACAGCGGCTGTCACTAGTGACATGTGTCACCAGAGAATATTACAACTGCCCTCCTATTATTATATGAATACTGTTGTTTACCTTTGTTACCTACAAGTTCGCGTGATTCGCGACACGGACTGAGCATAGCACCTTGCTCGGTCGGAAGATCTTTCGCGGCCTCCATGCATATTCCTACAAAATGAAGAGTGAAAGAATGGATTTGTTTTGTTTTCAAGTAGGTGGTCAACTAACAGCTAACTCATTAATAAGAGTCCTATATGGATGGTCTATCGCTGATATAGAAACTATTGAAAAATAAGCGGCTCGAGATACTCGCACGGATACTTTAAACAAAAAGATAGGAAAAGTGTTCCACTAAAAAACAAGGCTTCAAATTATAAAAGAGTAGGAGATATGAATGTTACATTAGCAGAAGAATCTTAAGTTTCTGTGATACTTCTAGATTTTGTTAAGTTTTTCAAGATTCAACTATGTGTTATATTTTTGTCTTGATGTGTGAACGTGTGTCAAAGAATCCGAAAACATAAACAAACAGGTTTAATTTTAATAACGTCTGTGTCTAATACTTGAATTTACTTTACAAACTAGAACAGATCGCTCTGGTCTAAAACAATATTTACGTAATACTCAAGTCTGGATTGAATAAATTAAACGCCGAAGAAAAGACGAAATGTTCAAGTTTATATTATGCCGGTTTAGGTCAACCAATTTGGCTAGATAAGTTTATTACTTTATAACTTTCTAAATTGAAAAAGTTTTTGTGATTAAAAATTATTCAATAAATCATTACAAGTCCAAACTACTAGGCAAGCGTGAATTTTTATGATTTGCCTTGTGGTTTTGGTCGTAGAATGTAGAGTTTTCATCTTCACTTCTGAACATAATGTCGTTGATAAAAACTTAACTTAGGTACTAAATTAATGTACGTTCATATTTTTAACATAAAAATAAGTCTCTTGAACAAAACAATGAAAACGTTGCCATATTTCATAAAACGAAAAAGACGAATATAAAAAGCCTAAAAGCTTCGCGAAACGAAATTCGTTCATCGAACAGATTCTTAAGAGGATACGCTAACATTTTTTTCCATACAAACGTATTCCCCAATTCCGTATATTATTCCGATAATGCGTCTAGACTAATGATTTTTTTTTAAATAATATTATGATCTGTGAAAGCTATGCCTCTACGTTCTTATTTTTTTTAATTTTATATTTATTAGTAATAATAAAACATATGACCCTTCAAAAATCGCAAAAAATTAATGTTACGTACCCCGCCAATCAACCGACCATAAAACAAATTTGAAAGTTCTTTAAGGTAAAATAAAAACGTAGAGGCATAGACTCACCCTTTCTGAAGATATTAAAAAAAAAATCAGATAGGCTCTATTTTGAAGGAGGAATCAGAGGAATACGTTACCTCGATTTACTGTATCTGTCTCTATCACAATACACGTGCCAGCGCGGGGTGAAGCGTGATGGCAATAGTTTAAATTCTTCGTTCAAATTTTACTGTATTAGCGTTTCCTCTTAATAGTGGAAGGAACAAATAGAAAATTTATAGCGAAACGCGGGCCCGTACTTAATCCCAGCTCAAGCAAATAGCGCATAAATATCCCACCGCAGTGTTGTATGAAAAAACTCATTTGAGAGAAGAAAATTAGTAGCGTAGTCATGGCTGGTTAATTCGGTCCCACTTGGGGACACCATCCGTCCGGATTTGTGTGGACGCCTCCGGTGCCCGTTTCCTACATCCAATTTGTAATTTGGTAAATAAATTTCTTTGGTTATAGCAGTAATCCGTTATCATAGAGTACAGTTCGAACAGACTATAATATTGTGTTATGTTGCCCGTTAATTCGTTGTGCTTAAATTCGATTATCGACACGTTGGAACTTGGAACCGTACTTTTCTTAATAATAAACTTTTCCTAGATAAATTTATTTGGTACGAAGCTATTATTCTTCCTATCAAATTAATTTATCAAAATCGGTGTCTGTCTGACTGTCGCTTTAACCGCGTCACGTTTATACCGTTGAACTGATTTTAATGAAATTAAGTGTGAAGTGATCTTGTGTCCCGGGAAACAAGTAAAAAGGACATTTGATGCCACAAACGATAGACAACATCTAGTGTTTGTAATGCTTTCCGTGGCATAATGTCCAGTTTTATTTTCAAGTCTCTATGATTTCTGTCAGGACTTTTCCTTATTTTTGGTAACACTAGTCCCAGTGTATCACTCCCTAAACAGGCAATTAATGCTCTCCAAGTAATACCCGTGTCCCATATTTCTCGACTGTTCGGCTCGGTATAAACAATGTTATTGTACGAAAATATATTAATGTCGCTAACATATTGTAAGGGGAGACTAATTTTAATAACGACTACGATTGTTTTGATATTTTCTTGTTATTGTATATTAATGTTGTATCATGTTATCGTATAAAATATTACGATTATTGTATGTAGATTACAGGCTATTTACAAGAGACATAATCACATTTTTTGCTTACATATTCCGTAAGTTCTACGTACAGTTTTCTAAAAAAATCCTGAAAATCTAAATATAAACTTCTAAAAATAAAATTTTGGATGGTAAATACAAAATATATAACCTTTATCATTTTGTTCACCTTCGTCTGACTATTATTCGCTATGCGACAAGACATTTTATATTGAAACGTTCAAGAGGGTGACATAGTGAGAGAATCAGAGCATAGCACCAAGTATGTCATACAAAAATTGCTATATTTAAGGAATGTCACGGGCAGAGCTCTCCTGACAGGGCCATATAAAATTCATGAAGGAAATGATACTAAATTTTCAAAGAAAAGTACAGTTGCTAGAGACAAATTTCATCATGTCACACCGACTAGGTTTACGCTTAAACCCGTCGTTGTTTTCTTTAAAAAATTGCACGACAAGAAAATCTTTTCCAGCTGTTGGATAAATAGCATCTCCGAATAGGGATATTTTAACGCAGTTGGCATTTTCTAAGTGGGTAAAAATAGGTACCTAAATGGGCTCGTAATTTTTTTTATTCCTTTTTTAATTATGACGAATCAAATAAATATTATTATTAAGTATACAAATACATAAAATGCGCAGTGTAAAACTCTGAAACGAACTGTCACCAGCAGTATTTCCGGACCTATACGACCTGCAAACCTTCAAGAAGAGAGCGTATTCCCTCTTAAAAGGCCGGCAACGCACTTTCAGCTCTTGTGATGTTGCGAGTGTCCATGGGCGACGATAGGTGCTTACCATCAGGTGACCCATTTGCTCGTTTGCCCCCTTATTTAATAAAAAAAAGAACTACTTCGCATCTTCTACTTTCCTTTTATTGTGAAGTTTTGTTTCTGCGAGTTGCGACCACACTAAGCGACATTACTGCAGCAGAGCGAGAGACACTTCACGTCTCATAGATTTTTTTTGTCTCGTAGCGCCGCTATCGTATAATTAGGCTTCCCTCGTACGATTTTATCTTTTTTAACTAATACTTTGTCCGCAGGGCGTACTCGTGGTACCAGCATATCAGATCGCACGGTGACCCCGTCGCCAACAACTACACCTTCCACGCCGTGATCACAGCCAACGATTCTGCGCCGAGACCGCTCAGGGACCTCAGGTATTTACGACTTGTAATCGTGTTCTTCTAGTGCCTCTCCAATCACTGAAAGTTGGCAATCAATAACCGAAACTTTTCCTTGTCTAAAGCGAGTCTCAAAAGTTCATCAACAGATATTATCTCATGTCCATTCTCGGATATTACTCAGCCAAGATATTCTGTCTCCCTGGTTTACGTTTCCCGGCTATTTTACCCATCATTGTGTATATTCAGGCCGTCATCACAGCCAATGATTCTGCATCCAAACCTCTCAGGGACCTCAGGTATTTACGACTACCCGCAAATGTTCTTAAGAAAGCATATCAAAGTGATATCGTTGCTAGTTATAGCAAAGTTCTTCAAAAACTTCGCTGGATTAATTTTAACGGATAGACACTAAAATTACATATTAATATAGCACAATATGTTGGTCTATGATGAACTAATACAAGCGAATACGAACGTTAGATGTGTTAAATAACATATTGTGATCGAAGTCGATTGTGCAAACTATAGGTAGACAGCTTCGCCATTATGGCAGCAATCATAGTTATCTATCATGGCTAACGTAAAGGTGCCTTATTGCTTTATAGAGTAAGAGCCTGCGATGGCCAGATCTTCCTCCGTTTTGTAAAGCTGAAAGTTTACCTGTTCACCTATTGTACCTGGCCTTTACGGAGGTAAGAACGACCAGCAACTGTGGAGTTTCGGTCGCGGTTACTTTAGGAGGTATCTAGTTCTGAAGGTCTACCTGACCTTCCAGAAAGAGAAAAGCTCTGAAGACGAGATTCCTCCACTTACCGCGAAGAATAGAAGTTATGAAATTGAACTTTACTCTTTCTGGTAGGCCAGGTAGACCTTCAGAACTGGATACCTCCTAAAGTAACCGCGACCGCTGGTCGTTCATACCTCTGTAAAGGCCACAATTCAAAATGAATATAAATAATTATTAAACATCGATAAATATTGCATGATTAGACCAATTTGTGTAATTCGTTTTGTGCGTGTTCGAATTAATCGGTTTGCTCATCAGTTTAACAAATGGGCGTCGCTGCGAAATTTTCTATCGTTGAAAAATGGCTTTCGGTATAGATAACGACGGAAAAAATTGTATTCCATTATTAAATTTTATGATTCATTCATCAATCTTATTACTAGCAAATATTTTACTTAAATTAATAAGGGCCGTACCAAATGAAGTCCGAATTCCAATTTATTAGATTAGGGGCCGACGGAATGGCTCATTAATAAGGCATCACTTAAGTTACTTTAGCTTATCCGTCTTAATATTTATTACATTTCTAATAGAATCGTGAAATTCCGAGTAAACGCCAAATTGGATTAAAATAAAGCTATTTTTCTTCCTTTCTATTGATATTTGGTAAACAAATACCGTTGATTGTAGAACTGGATTGGATTCCTTAATATTTAATTAGGCAAATATAATTTTGTAGCTTGAGACTTAGGGACAAGTAAATATTGCTTATATGTAAATACATTTATTGCCTTGTAAGAAAATAGAATGACCTTCTTAGTCTCAATAAACAACGAGGGGGCTAATGTATATTCGTTGTTTTTAGGGTTACGTACCCAAAGGGTAAAAACGGGACCCTACTACTAAGACTTCGTTGTCTGTCCGTCTGTCCGTCCGTCTGGCTCTCTGTCTCTATCTGTCTCCAGGTAACTCAAGAACCGCTATATACCGCTAGACTTCTGAAATTTTTACAGATTGTGTATAGCTGTTGCCGCTGTAACAGCAAATACTAAAAACAAAATAAGGTTGATATTTAAGAGGGGCTCCCATACAAGAAACGGGTTTTTTTGCCTTTTTTGCTCGTAATCAATGATGACAACAGACTTGAAATTTTCTCAAAATCCATAATTATATTTTTGTATTTTATTAATTAATAACAAAAATAAAATAAAGTAAATATTTAAGGGGGCTCCCATACAAAAAACACAATTTTTTGTCTACTTTCGCTTTATAACGGTACGGAACCCTTCGTGAGCGAGTCCGACTAGCACTTGGCCGATTATTTATTTGTATGTTCAACAATAACCTTGTCATTTGTAAACCAATTTTCAAAGTTCTTTTATCGTTATGTAGACTCTACTTGGGTCCCATTGTCACTAAAGTTATAAGCAGATGATGGGATCTATTAGAAATTCCCATGACTTCTCAGTCAGACTTATTTTGATTGTGATGACATCGTTAACTTGCTGATTTCCGTTGTCAATATAGTAGCGGGTGCCAGATAATGGATTAACAAACCTAATCACATTCTAGATGTTTATGTTAGTGTCGATTTCGTGCTACTTACAGTGATACTTTTATCACTATGGTGTAAACGTAGTTTAACGATACGCTGGCTATGAGGGTTTTTATATTCCATTTGCCACCAGGTGCCGCTATGTAGCCTTCGGGTCTATCGTGTCAAACTGCTATCATATTATGTCACGATAAAGCTGCCATGTGTAATAGTAGCGGCACCTGGTAGCAAATGGAATGTCAAAAACTCTCATTGCCTCAACGTGCCTCAGCGAAGCAGGCATCATAAGCCCTTGCTCAAGATACCTGCTTCGCCCGAGACAACGGACTGATAATAATAACTCCCACACCGGTTTCCGTGAAATGGCCGGCTTCATTAAAACCAGGCTAGTTACGCAGGAGTAATTTAATAGTGCCCAAGTGTGGGCGCAGTACACAAGAGCACTCTCTATTCCTTTTACTCTCATAACTCAGTGGGACGGACGACCGACACGACTGGCGAGAGATCAAGAGCCCGACTTTTTACATGCCCATCCGTGATCCGACGCATGGCTCATCTTACTTGTCAGACAATAAGGTGATCAGCCTGCATTGTCCTAACGAAACTTGGAAATAACACGTTTCCAACGCGGAAATCGAACCCACAACCTCCGAGTCAAGATCCACGCTCTGAACCACCTACCAACCTAATGATCTCCTTTCTGTTCAGGAATCGCTGTCTCAACCCGGGCAAGTACAGCCACTACCTGGAGCGCTGGGCGGCGGAGTTCGGCGCGCACCAACTACTGGTCCTAGACGGTGCGTTGCTCCGCTCTGACCCCGCGGCCGTCATGGCGACTCTGCAGAGGAGCCTCAAGCTAGCGCCCTACCGCGACTATAGTAGGTTACTCAAGTAAGTACTGTATATCCATACTAATAATATAAATGCGAAGGTGTCTGTGTGTCTGTCTGTCTGCCTGTATGTTACTTCTTCACGCCCAAACCGCTGAACCGATTTTGCTGAAATTTGTTATGGAGATACTTTGAGTCCCGGGAAAAAGCTAGGTTACTTTTATGCTGGAAAAATGAACGGTTCCCGCGCGATAAACGATTTTTGGCGCAACGGTTTGCGGGCGTCATCTATGAAATATTACAATATAATATTATGTAATTCTTACCGCATGTATTCCGTCATTTACGGCCGTTCCCAATATTTGATCTATCTCTTACTTGAGATAGGAATAGCGCACATTAGACATTAGCTCCATATATTTTATGTCAATTCTATGTCAGCTGCGATCGGTTGTATGTCAAACTAGAGATAGATTGAATATAGGGAACGGCCATTAGACAAGTAGACAGTATAATGTTAAAGGAAAGAGCGTGTCAACTTAATTCGATTGTAGAGTCAAAAAGTGTGTCACGTGAAAAGGGTTTTGGGTTATTTTAGGTCAGTTTGATATGTTTGACGTAAATTTGCCTTGTATACAATATTGTCTGTAAAATATGACGTCAAGAAAGTAATTTTTTTGAAAATTTTCTAGAGTTAGTTAGCTCTATGTTGTCTATAACTTTTTTTTTTCGAGACATGATATTTTTTGCAATATTTGAATAGATATACCATTAAAATTTCACACTGTATATTTCAACTACTTTAATATTATTTTTACCTTCCTTTTTTAGGGTTCCGTAACCAAAGAGTAAAAACGGGACCCTATTACTAAGACTTCGATGTCTGTCCGTCTGTCCGTCTGTCCGTCTGTCCGTCTGTCCGTCTGTCTGTCTGTCTGTATGTCTTGAGGCTGTAACTCAAGAACCGCTATAGCTAGACTTTTGAAATTTTCACAGATTGTGTATATCTGTTGCCGCTATAACAACAAATACTAAAAACAAAATAAATTAAATATTTAAGGGGGCCTCCCATACAACAAACTTGATTTTTTTGCTATTTTTTTCTCGATATCAATAACGGCAAACAAAAGTCACTTGAAATATTCAAGAAATACTCAATTTTATTAGCACTTTAATAATCTATAATAAAATATTTAAATTTAAATAAATAAAACAATTAAGGGGGGCTCCCATACAAAAAACACAATTTTCAGTCTATTTTTGCTCTATTGTGGTACGGAACCCTTCGTGCGCGAGTCCGACTAACACTTGGCCGATTATTTTATTCCATATTTTCCTTTCACCGTCAATTCTAACTTCGTTATTTTTAATCCGAAAACGAAACGTATCCCCTGGAGTTGAGGCTTCAATACCTTCCTCTGTAGCGCCCTCATAAATAAAATTTGATATTTTTTATTTATTGCCTTTTTCATACATGTAAGCCTTTCGAAATATTATGTTATATCTGTAAATATGTTTAAGTACACATTTAATAATGTGCTTGAAAACTTTTACTTATATAATATCTTGACAAAGACAATAATTAACGTACTAATATCTCAGCTTCATTAGAACTTTGACAGAAAATCTAATAATATTCGAAACTGTCGATTTCAATAGACCATCGAAGCGGTAACGATAGTATCTGTTCTTGTTCTGTTTGACATATTAATACTCCTGTTTGTCGTTACACAAAGGGACCTTTCCCTTTACCCTTTGCCGTAAATCGTAATGTAATGTTATATAACGATTCCCTTCACTTGAATGTATTTTCAAGATTAATATAACTTCCGGCGAATCGTGATTAATAATTATATTTGGGGAAAATAGTTGAGCGCGCGAACGAGTCGAAACAAAAGGCAAAGTTTAGGCGGGATCAATTGTTTGTAGGATAAAGTGTTTTGAAAACAAAACGGAGGAATTATGACAATAAATCATTATAATTATATTTCCCTATTGTCCCCGAGCTGGGAAAATTGAGAAGTTCCCATTGTAATTGATTAACTCGTCCTGGCCGTGACTCCGGCTGTAATTTGAAGCTCAATTACTCTAATTCGATTTGCTTCTCGGCACGTGGAACGACTTAACGCACTTTCACTCTTGTTTTAACTATCATAAACAATTTAATATAGCGTCTTAAATTCCTCGTTGTTTTAATTTTCCGAGAGCAGTAACTAATATTAATTTGAGCTTTGAGTTTCTGGACTCTTACCTGTTAAATTCCATTGAAAACGCTTAGGGCCTGTTTTACCACTTCCTGATAAAGGGCCGAATGGGCTATTCACTAGTTTTTTGACAGATACTCCATACTCGATCTGTCAAGTTAATTGGTGGATAGCCTATTCGGCACTTATCAGGAAGTGGTGAAACAGGCCCTTATTAAAGTAAATTTACCCTTCAGTGTGGAGTTATGAAGACATCCTTGAAAATAAAGCAGCAAACAAATTGAAAATTATTGTTTACTTTAACAAAAGCAGTTCATATTTTTATCCACGTTTAACGTAGCATATTAACACGCAGCTATATTCATTTATTCATCCTTTATCCACCCATGTAAAAAACCATCGAGCTCGGGTCCTTGTAATTTATATTTAAAACTTTGACTCGCATTCACCACGGTTCATTTGTTACAGATATGATCCGAAAAAGGGTTTCTTCTGCCAGGCGGTGAGTAACGAGAAAACGAAATGTCTGGGCAAATCCAAGGGGCGGGTTTATCCGCCGATGGAGGAGAGATCCGCCAAGTTCCTCAAGCGGTATTACACGCCCCATAACACGGCCCTATCCAAGCTCCTAGTGAGACTCGGCCGCGCCGTCCCCCAGTGGCTCAAAGATGAACTATCCACGAACGGATAGCATCCCCCGCAACCTAAAAGGTTAAAAATGCAAGCGCTATTCAAAGTGTGCGTGGCACCTTAGTGCCCACATAAACGTGCCAGTAGCTTGCGTACTCGCTACTAGCATTGTCGTCCACGCTTTGGCATGTGAGGCAAAGGCTGGATTGAAAAAAGACATGAAATTTGAATAAAATTCCTCACTATGTATTATATCCGATTTCAAATACTCTCGATCAGTGCGTACTTTTAAGGTTTATATGTCCACGTTGTAAACTGGATGTAGCAATACGTAATTGTTTTTATTATGTGAAAAATATTATTGTTGATTAATAAAATCTTTGTCTATCAGATGTAGTTATGGAGAGTGATATTTTAATTTAAATAGTTCATTGTATCAGCGAAAATCAATTATTTATTGATAGTTCGAACATTTTTATTGTATGTTGTTAGTCAAGTGTTGTATAATTGAAAGTACATAATTTGCTTGCCCAATGATACACTTAGCCATTTACAAGTTACAACAGTAAGTAAGTACATAAATGTTTTCTATGCTAATACTGTCGCTGTAATTACAAAATGTTAATGAAATTGCTATTGATACATAATATTTTGATTTAAAATTATATGTGAAGTTTTAAGAGATAAAAAATATTTTTCGTTCTATCCATTAGAGTACCTACTCATTCCAGCTCCACACGCTTAAGTTAGTATTTCAATTGTACCTGATACAATTTTACTTTTTAGTTTATTTGTACCATTTTAGCATAGAACAATTTTAGAACAATATCTGTGCCGCTGTATGGTGGGTTTACACTGTTCCAGTACTTATAAAGTGTTAGCATAAAATGTATTAAAGAGGTGGCATCAGATTTCTTTGTAAACGCAGCATAGACAAGTCAATTTGTTTTTATCGATGTGAACTAAATAACCTGAATACCATAGTTTTTTTTACTAATACTATGACTATCAACAGTTCTGGATCAGCATAAATCTATCACGGCATTTAACCATTATTTTCGATCACTAGCTGTCATAATATATTTATTTTATTAACCCCCTACTTTACATCACATACGGCGTTCACATACTTACAATTATAAACTAGTTTACTTTTAAAATCCTGTGCAATAATGATGAAATACTTTTGTAATGGAATAATTAAGTTCGCAGAGATCGAATTCGAAATTCGAAATGAAGTCAAAATGGCGGAGCAAACAAAATGGGGTCCGTTGCGAGTGAAATTGGGCTACCAACATGTTTTATTTAATGATGTTGTAAATGTATTCTAACATATTTTACAAAAGTGAGATCACGCATCAGTCGTCGTGAAGGAAATAATATTTTGATAAGAACAAGTTTTTATGTGAGGGGAAATGGACGAATAAAAGAATATTATTACAGGAAATAATAGATGTCGGTACTTAAAACTTCTGAATACGAAAGATTCTTATTTGTAACAAAATATAGATATATATAGATGGCGCAGTATTTGTTTGCGTGGTTCTGCTTGCGAAATGTTCCTCTCATTCCCATATTATGAGTCTAAAATATGCTGCTTTAATGACATAATTCGTTTATCATTTCGAAAATATATTTCCTCGATTCTGTCATTTCTATCCAACATTAATACATTTTTGTTTACGTTTGGATGCAGTCTGCAAAACGGTATTTTCAATAAACCTCAAACGCGTTCGGTCTAAATTCAAAAAATCCGTGGTTTTACTTGTTTTATTTGTTTGATGTGTATGAGAATACTCTTTTGCTGTTTGATATCCGGACTGGTGAAGGTTTATTTATGTTGGACTAATAACAATTCGGGGTAGCGCAATGGTAAAAAGTAAGCGCTAAATAACGGCTCTAGCGCCAAAACGCCCCGCCAACAAATGTTGCGCTCCACGCGATCAACTATTAATAGAGCGTAATTTATTAATATTTTATATATGTATTAAATAACGAATATATTTTTTCGTTTAAGGACAGAAAGCTTTATAGTCTTAGAATCTTATGTCTACACTTCCGATGTTTTCGATGGGATGACGTTATTTAGAACGGCCTTACGATTTTTCTTATAGAAATTACGCTTCGCATTTCGGTTTTTATTGTTTTATTTACAGTAACTGTTGTATTAAATTTTAAGATCAATATTTGGGTCGATGTATCGAGCATTAAGATATTTACAAACAGGAAAACTTTACTAAAAAAATAAACTCGTATTACGATTAAAAATATTTCGGCTTAATATTATGTTCACTGTCACTACTCATTACAAAAACTCAGTGCCAGATATTCCCCCAAAGAAATAACAAATTACATCATATCATATTAAAACTCGCAAATTCGCGGCGATTCCACACAGATAGCGGAAAAATGGGGTATGAGTGAATGCAAGGGTGCGGCATTCATTTATCAAAAATTTTCTGGTCCGCAAGTTTTCCGGTTCGCTCCGAATGCAGACCTTATGAGCTCGCTACATCGCCCCAGTTGTAATGAACAAGGAATCTGATCTAAAGTTCTTTTCAGTTTACCGCGGACGTAGAAAATGGATTGAGCGGTTTGAAAGAAGAGCAGTCAGAATATTAGAAAGGTTTTAATTATCGGTTTGATTTGGTTTTTAACAGTGGTTGATTTAAAAATTTTAAAGCTCAATCCATCGTCTATGTCCGTATGTCGTGTCCGTCTGGCGTAGCCCCAGGGGTTTTGTGTATATTTTAAGTGATGCAAATGACTGCTCTTGAAATGTGTTCTTTATATGAAATTAATACATCACTTATTTTATTAAACGATTTAAAATTTATTTAACTTTTATTTGTGACAACCTCTGCTTGTGAAAAGTAAGCAGTACCTACAACCAAATGTAGGTCTATAAAATCCTAAGAGAACTTAGAAACAACGAAATTAGTAGCACTAAATAGAGCGAAGATAAATAGGATCCAGCTTGTCAATTGCAAAAGTAGCAAATATAGAAGCTAAATAAATGCATTCACTTACACAATGTGCATACCCAGGCGTAGGTAAAAAATGCCTCCATCCGGGATTATTGTCAGGGTAAGTAACGAGAGGCAGGCCAGGTGCAATTCCAAAGAAATACTGCCTCGAACGTCTTGAGAAATGTTCACCGTTTCCTATTGTTCAATACGCTCCTGTTGTATTTTTATGTAAATTATAGTACGAGTATTTATAACACAGTAAATAATAGATATAGATTGTAGCTCCTTTAGTAATGGCATAATACTTATTGTTCTCTACTATGAAGGCAAATACTTTTGTGACCATTGTGATGTGGTTCACTTCTTGAAGTAAAAACCACTGAACGGATTTAGAGAAAATTTGGTCTAGAATTCTAGATGAATTACTGGTTTTCTGAATCCTGTTCCCGTGGTATAAAAATAAAGCTTGGTATGCTCTATTCACCTACGACCATGTCACGCCAATTTCCCCATTTTGTCTACTAAATAAGGTGTAATACCAGTAAGGTATATTAGACCTTACTGGTTTATTTACAGATATTTTACAGCGGAATTTGTGTTAGATTCTTATCACGGAAAAATGTGCGGTCCCTGTGTGATAAACAAGTTTTGAATATCGATGTTGTTGGCTACATTTAGTATTGAAAATGTATACTCGAGGAAATTGATGCCTAGGCAGTTGACGGACCTACGTCCTTTGGTCGGCTTATGCCAATTCAATGTTTTTTTTTTTTTTTTTTTTTTTTTTTTTTAATGGCCCTTTGTATGGGACCTCTTTTTCCCCCTTTAAGAAAAAGGGACAATTGTTTGCATTTATTTGCATTTTTACATGTATATTCATTTTTTAACAGTTATTTACTGATATATTATACACTGTGCTTTATTTTACAGATTTTATATTTATAATCTATATTACAATTTTTTCATATTTCTTGTTCCTTTGCCTCGTTGTACTATTTCAACATTTTTGTGCTTACTCTATTTATTGTTTACAATAATTCTTTTATTACAATTGTCCTCTTTCTCATCTTTCTCAGTAACATTACATTTTCTAAATTGCATTTTTTCCTTACAGTCTTTTCTTACATTATCTTATATTTATATCTATTATCTTTACATTTATTGTTATTTTACATTTTTCATTTATGTACTAGTATAATAATATATGTATCATAATAAGTTAATGTCTGATATTAAAACACGTATTTTTTCTATTATAAAAGTTACATACTTATTTGTTAATTAGAATTATAACACTACCATTTTTAAAATGTTAATTGTCTTATTTTGTTGATTTTTGCACATAATATTATCATTAAAATTTATAAATAGCATGGTTTTTAGAGACATAATTATTATCCAATTAGTTTAACAATATTCAATTTTGGCCACACGATTGAATCTGGGTGTTACTTTCAGTGCGGAAGTTCCGGTGGTTTTGGTTGCTACCGCTATTATAGCATTATAATATAGGTGCAATAGAGGTTGGATATATTATAGCGCATGCAATGAGTGAATGGATGTTAAGATAATATGTACAAACAGTGTTTAGTTGTATGCGTTATGCCTGCCGTTTTATTTTTATTTTATCATTTGCCTTACATGCTTGTCTTATTGGCTACAATAATATCATGTAAGTGCAAAGTTGTTTTTTTTTTTTTTTTTTTTTTTTTTTTTTTTTTTTTTTTTTTTTTTTTTTTTTTTTTTTTTTTTTTTGGCATAACACATTTACAATTTACCATTGTTGCATTTAATATTAAAATTACCTACATACAATGTCATTTACCTTACACTATTTGACACTCAGTCTTACAACTTATTTGTCCTCGGAGTGATATGCGACTGTTGCACGCGCTATAACATCCCACTTTTGTCTCACCGGACATTCCGCACTGAATGCATTATGGTCAAGCTGTTTTAGACCTTCTTTTATGCAGTTTGTGCAGCATGGTTTTCTTCCTTCCTTCAGATCATCACACTCAGCCCGATGGTGCGCTCCGGAGCAGTGGGCGCATTTCTCTTCGGCAGCGCTACAGAATCGCCGGCCATGTCCGTACCCTAAGCAGCGCGAGCACTGGATCAGGGGGGACTGGTCGGCGACCCTGACGCGCTGGACATCTATGTATAAATGTCCTGCCTCGGTGAAACGCTCCCACAACTTCGGCGACACAGTAAGCACTACATGCTGAGTGTGATCATCCCTTCCGTTTTTCCTATACTTTACTTTCATCCTATCCTCTCCCCCTCCCAGGATGTCTTCCACTAGGTGCCTATTCTGAGATCTGATGGCCTCCAACACATCGTCATCAGTATTATTTTTAAGCACCCCGTACAACACAACCTGGGGGTCCTTATTCTCTATTATCTGTGCCTCCAACTTCCCTTCCGATTTCTCTATCTTATTTATAATTTTGTCCCTATCTTTTCTGTCTCTGAAGCCCACAATAACCTTTCTCCCTTTCCCCTTTCTAATTGCCAATTCAATGTTAGCTGTGATCGGTCGGATGAGTTTCACAATTCTTAGAGCTGAAATAGTAAAATGATTGTTCAAACCGTTAGAGGTAATTGCCATATTATAAAAATATGCTTAATCTCACAGTACCTTTCACTTGATAACAAACGCGACCAAATTACTTAGGTCCGCCATCTGCCTAGGAATCAACTTCTCTGATAGTACTACCTAAATGTTATGGAATAATCCAAGTGATCCCAATTTTGTAAATCGGTATGTACTTGAGTATCTTTTCCTTTGTTTACCTGAAGGTGTGCGGATAGTGCTGACTGCTGATACCTCGCTATTCCAGTCGGCGCCAGGGGAATCCACAACGAGTTTGTACAATATCTGCAAAATGCTTTGTTTCTTTGGATATTTATCTAAAGTAGATAGTAAATTTTTAGGTAACTATATAGTTTTGTTTCTACTTTAAACGGGTAAAGTCTTGAAAATGCCCAAAGCCAAATTACCACAGCCCAATCACGAGGCTAAGACAATTTACATTTTTGTACATTTTGATAACTTTCACAGCCTACAAGATCTTGTGGTAGACGACATTTTAATGGGAGAGCGAATGCAAGCAACTTAACCTACACCGGTGTTAGTTTTTCCTCCCGCATGTAAAAAGATACTAAAATGACACGAGGGTGTGAACAGTGAAACTTATTTTCAAGTGTCACTTAGAAGATGGTAGTTTTAGTTCTGATCAAATACAGCTTGTATTTCCTACATCCTAAGCTCTAGTTCATATCAGAAAGTCCCGTCTCATGAGAGTTATTAATATAGTGTTGAAACATCGATAATGTGCAGACCGTTGGGGCTTTTATCTTAAAACAGCGGACAGTGATGGATGGCGGCGTAATTCATTTATCTCCGATTAAGGGCCGATGTGCCTGATGCGCCACTTTTGTATCGTGGCGTATGCCAAATTGACACCGTCCAACATGGCGGTGCCACTTTGAATAAACTGATGAGCCGTAAAGTCATGCGAGGCAGATGAGGTATAGGAATTTTGCGAAAATCAATTAGCCAAAAATCGCCCTTGTCTATAAAAATAGCTTAAAACAAAAGAGTTGGAAAACAAAAAGTAAATTAACAAAACTACTCATAGATTATTTAAAACACCCAAAGTATTTTTGTTTATCACAAATGTTGCAATTCGCAAGACCATCTTTATATTAATTAATATATTGTTATAACTTATAACTTACTAAGCCAAAAGTATATAAAAATTACTTTAGTAAGTATTTAGTAAGTAATTTATTGTAATCGTGGGATTATATGGGATACTTTTCTATGGGACCTCCATAGAAAAGTATAGTGTGTAAAGTTTTTTCTTAGATTGATTTGAAAGGGATGACACTACGATGTTGCCACTTTTTAATTTCTTCACTTTCTTGACGCAATATAAAGTACTCATACATTATGCACCTACGCATTACACCCATGACCCAGTAAAACAAAATTAACCGAATACCAGAGAATGTAAGTGCGGCATCTCCGCAATTCTCAAAATAAAGCACTTAGCGTATTTTACATAAAACGTTATTAACTCTTCTCCCGCCGTAAAAATGTCGCGCCTCGGGACACCTGCTGCATTTTCATCCTCCAATTATGCCCGACTTATTTTATACCAAGATTACTAAACATTATTTACGGAATAAACCGTAATTTATTAAATTGTGGGTTGTGGAAATTCTGCAGAAGATGCGGTTTTCCCAAAGTGGGCGCTGAAGGCCTAAATGGGAGCGGTATGGGACCCAGAAAAAAATGGGGGCGTTGTGTAGAGCCTATAGGGGGTGATTTGTAATTTCGTTTCATTTGTAGATGCATTTTAAATTACTTATATTATGCATATCTATTCCCTCATATAATTATATTAGTTTTATTTTTCTGTCTAGCATCAGGTTTTTGTGATAGACGTAACACTGAAGGTAACACTTGATTAATTATGTAATTAGATAATATTTATAGAATTTAATTAACCTACCAAGTTCAAATTTAGAAGTATTATGGATCAGGCTGTTGATGAAGATGATTATGATCGATGAAGTGCATCTGAACTGGGCATTGGTTTAGATTTCAACTCTTTTTTTAGACCAAAAATTAGCCTATAGGAACTAGGCCCTATTTTAACAGGTATGTTTTTGGTGGGATTTAGAATATACTTAGTAAGTTTAATTTAGTCTTCTGGAGCTTGTCTTTGCTTTGTGTACGGTTGCGATATGAGTACAGACAAAGCAATAACGACACCAACAATAGACCAGCTTAATGGATTTCTTTTAGTTTTCCCTTAATGGAAAACTCTTTTATATTAAAAATAATACCTTTGTAGTCAATAATGATTCTATTATCCGTTTTCTGTTTAAAATTAACTGGTTGACTACTGTATAGAATTATTAAAAGGCTGAATAAAATATAAAAGATTTGAAACAGATAATAATCGCTCAGGAAAACTGTTCAACTGTTGAAGAGATGCATTTATTTGCAGCCATTATAAATTTTATAGCATTGTCTCATATAACTTAAACTTTAAAGTGATAGTATCTTATATACTATTAATAAGTAAATAAGGCTTAAGGTATTCACGTTTCCAAACAAAACATCCATACTTACTAATATTATCTGTCTGTCTGTCTGTCACGCTTTCGTTTCGCGCTTCACGCTCAAACCTCTGAACCGATTTTGCTGAAATTTGGCATGGAGATAGCTAGAGTCCCGGGAAAGGACGTAGGATACTTATTATCCCGTGAATTTTGGCGCAACGGAGTTGCGGACGTCATCTAGTATTTTATAACTTTCAATAACTCTTACATATTTGAAATTAAATATTATTATTTTTATTTTTTAGTATTATATTCGTTTATCGTGCAGGAGCAGTAGATTTTTCCGGGATTAAAAATTTCCTTTGTCCTTTCCCGGAACTCAAGTATCTGTATAACAAATTTTATTAAAGTCGGTTCAGCGGTTTAAGCTTGAAGAGGTAACAGATAGACAGACTGACACGCTTATTATTATATCATTACACAATTATTATTATATCAAGACATTGAAAAGTATTGCCGAAAATTGTATTCAAATATTCTCGATATTCATGGGCGTAGCGAGGTACGGGCCCTCAAAGAGCGATCGGTCGTTTCAATGAATCAATGCTCACGAGTTTCATACCTAAACGTGGAGCGGAGATAGTTGCGGGGTGAGAAGGGAGGCATTCAATTAAAAACCATGAATTCGAAGTTTAAGATTTTCTGAATCTCCCCCCCCCCCCCCCCCCCCCCGCCAAAGACCTATGGCCCCCCCTATATAGAATCCTGGCTACGCCCATGTCGATGTTCGGCGATCACACTCCAATATTTACAGCAATGTATAACGCGCAGCTCGGCTATTTGCTCCGTAACGCGATTCTGATGAGCTCTCCCTGACTGCACCAATGTAACGCCCGATTCCTATATAATCGCCGATAGCCAGTCGGAAATATACCCAGAAAACTTCGAGCATTTCACACTGAATTGAAAATGCCTTTCGCTGTTTTGTTTACGGGCGACGACTCGAAATGACAATACACTAGACACCGTTCTATTATATTTATCTCGCGATGCCTTTGTTTAAGAGAAAATGGATCTCTTTTATAGACTATATCAAAAGGTTTTAAAATCCATTTAAACGTTTTCTCTTGAGTGTGTATTAATGGATGCTGATTTTTACGTGATTTTAAGATTGCAACTGACATTTGAGTTTAAAGGATTTCCCCAAAATGTATTTAAAGGTGATCGCACATTTAATTTTATCAGAACGCACGCGCCGAACGCGCCGCGTTTGAGCATTCGTTGTATGAAATGACTAGCTGTCCCGGTGAACATCGTGTCACTTTAAAGCCTTCCCTGGACTTGTACGAATATTTTAAGACTAAAATCAGCCCAATCCGTTCAGCTGTTTTCGAGCTTTAGCGCGACTAACACATTTGAAAATCCATTTTTATATACTATAATTTAACTAAAACTATGGAAAATTTATGCCGATCGGCATAAAGTTTCCATAGCAAGTCGTACAAAATATTTTTTATTTTCTAAAAATAACATGCATGATTCGATAGTACTACTATAGGTAAATCGTTTTGCTGCGGGAAAACAACCACTAAAATATCACGTTGTATAGATAAGATAAGATATGAAACATCGCACATTTGTCCGCACCGTACGCGCCGCATTCGTGTACTTACTATGCGGTGCGTTCGACGCGTACGGCGCGTACAGTGCTGACAATTTAATATTATGTACGATCAGCTTAAGGGGTAGACTACACGAGTCACGACACGGCGCAACAATTCACGTTCCATAGAACTTACGTTTGTAAAAAGTCATAATTCACGTTTGGAAAACGTCAGTTCTATGGAACGTGAAGTGTCGCATCGCGTTGTGTCGCGTAGTGCGGTCTCACCTTTAGTAAATTAATTATGAAACGTAACCCAAATGAATTAGGTAATAAAGGTGAATACTGAATAGTGTAGGTAACGTTACGGACTGTTACCGTGTTCTGGTGGGAGTAAACTGCAGAGAAAGCTTTGAAATTAATAATAATAGGTCGGAAGTAAAAATATATTAAGATTTTCTTTTACTAGCTATCCCGGTGAACTTCGTGTCACTTGAAAACCTTCCCTGGACTTCAGGACTTCTTAAGACTAAAATTAGCAGAATCGGTTCAGCCGTTATAGAGTTACGTTACTAACACAATTGGAAATCCATTTTTATACATATAAATTTTATAAAATTCGGAAAACTTACGCCTAAAGTCTAAACACAAGAACAAGAACAAATGACATACATAGGAAGGCCAATTACAAGTTTTCATAGATAAACAGATGGACCAATTTTGTACTAAAGTATTTTCTTGTCACTGATAAGCGTATCTTTTGTTGCTAAAACTATTACACCTGTTTTCACTTGTATAATACGTGCAAAATATATTTTTTTAAGTTAACCCAAAGTCTTTTATACAGGGTGTAATAAAACTAAGTGAAAATATTTTTAGGGTGTGTCCCTCGTAGAGAGTTCACTATGAAAGTAGTGCCAGCGCTGAAAGACCAATTTTTTTTTCACCTTTGTATGGGGAAACTAATGACGCTCGGGTACTTGCCCATTACAAATCGCAAAAAAATGGTCTTTCAGCGCTGCTACTTTCACAGTAAACTCTGCAAGGAACACATACACCCTAAAGTGTTATCACTTACTTTTGTTACACTGTATTTTTTGTTTTGCCCGCGTCGCAGCTAGTGTATTTTTATATCCTACAAGAACAATTTACGTTTCCAGGTGGAATATATTAGCTCTTTATGCCTTATGCTTAAATAACATAGTGTTATTAAAGCATAAGGCGAACAGACATCTTACGATCTTCTTCCGAACAGCTTATTAACCTCAACTTCATATTTGATCCCAATAATACCTGACACAGAAGTTTCTAGCATGGTTCACGAGATATTTCAATTTGAATATATCGGGTCCTCGTTTAATAACGACGTGCACACCGTTATATGCTATTTTACCTGTAGCAAAGACCCTTACTTAGACGTTATATAAGGTTGATTTTTGAATATATTAAAAGGTAAAATAACACAACGATTTATACCTCCGTAGCTGATGGACTTCTAAATAATATCTAAGTTTCGTCTTTGTCCTAATATTCGGGAAGTTCAAACCCCTTGGGGCCGGGTTGACTTCGACTATTAACGTGGAGTGTCACCCCCCGAGTCGGTTAGAGTTCCCGAAAAACTTTTGCGGTTCGCAGGTAAATTTAAACGAACTGTCTCTAATGAGCTTAGAACAAACAAAGCGCAAGCGTATTTCAACTGTTGGTTTCAAAACAAAAACATATTTAGTTTTAACCGACTACGACGTAGAAGTGTGTTATGTTCGGTGTTATAGGACTTATATTGGCATATTAGTATTATTTTTGTTTTTGGTTGAAAAAATTACGCGTTTCATTGACACATATTACCATATTACACATATTATGTGGAGATTTACATTACATTTATGTTATCTTAATAATTATTGTATAATATTAAGTTATTAGTCTGTAAGCCTCCTGAATAAGAATAAATAAATAATATAAGGCGACTTAACAAGGTGCTCTACTATGTAGAGTGTTACTTAATAGTCAGCTGTTACCTAATCTAACCCACCCCATCCTAACGCTTATGTGTCATTTTAAGGACATCTACTTTGAATTCACGTTCGCATGACTGTCCCGCGTCTTCTATCTGGCTTCTTAACAAATGTTTAAGTATCTTTCCAACAGTGCAGTTAATTGGTTAATGATTAACCAACAAAATATGTTAGTGAAAAGAAAAACTCTTGCAAAAATACTTTAGCCAGGCAGGCATTTGTGCCACAAGATCCTTGCTGGTCAGTATATAAATGACTTTCTGCGAAGTTACCAATATGTAGCCAATCGTTCATGCTTAGCCTTCACTACCAGCGTCGAGACAGTCATAATTAAATTTTGTAATTCACTGCGATGTAACTCAGGGCATTGTTAGAGACAAACTTTCAAGGAACTTCGCAACTCAAATTCTTATGAAATCTTTTGATTAAATTAAAAACGTTAGGTACATTCAATTAGACTTGGATTCCTTTCTGTAATAAGTTTACCAGATGTTTTTTGTAATATTTTTTAACACGGCAACTTTGAAAAATGTTATAAAGTTATAACATTTCTCCGCACAGTATTTTTACTTTTTATTTTATTGACCGACTTCCAAAAGGAGGAATTTCTATTATTTTTATTTTGTCCTGATCAATTTGCAGGATTTCTCAAGTAACAAGTACCCGTCCATACCATGGAAAAATATTCTTATCATAAATAATAATTATTATTTAAGAAAATGTTAGGATATAAAATAAAGATGAGGTATTTTATTGCAAATTTTTAACCCTGGCAACCCGCGCACAGCCTGTTTGAAAATATGAAAGACTTGTTATTAGAAATGAACGGCAGTGATTATACACTAATACCTCAGCTGAAGTGGGCGAGCACTTTGTTATTTCATTAATATTAGTTGAGAGTACATAATTTTTCTTGAACTAAACTGAAAATTACTGAGTTATATTTTATCATATTTTGTTGATGTTTAATTCTAATTACTTACGTAATTAATTTAAATACATTTTATCATGTTTTCAAAATAATTTCCGAATAATGCAATAAAAAATAAGATCTTCATTGAAGACACGAATATATCTATCTATATCTATATCTATATTATAATATAAAATTACCCTGTCCTGACTGATTGACTGACTGACTGACTGATTCATCATCGCAGAGCAAAAACTGTTAAAGTTACAGCGACGAAATTTTGTAAGCAGGGTTGTTTTATTAAGTAGACACCCACTAAGGAAGGAATTTTGGAAATTTTAACCCGAAGGGGGTGAAATAGGGGTTGAAAGTTTGTATGAAAGTCCGTCATTTCTCAAGTTAGAAACATGAAACTTTATTTTTGGGTTACTGAATAAAAATAAATGAACACGTATTTAAGCGTTTTTGGAAATTCTACCCCCAAGAGGGTGAAATTGGGGTTGAAAGTTTGAATGAAAGTCCGTCATTTCTGGAGTTAGAAACATGAAACTATATTTTTGGGCTACTGATTAAAAATGAATAGATACGTATTTAGGCGTATTTGGAAATTCTATCCCCAAGGGGGTTGAAATTGGGGTTGAAAATTTGAATGAAAGTCCGTCATTTCTTATGTTAGAAACATGAAACTTTATTATTTGGTTACTAATTAAAATTGAATATATATATATATTTAGGCGTTTTTGGAAATTCTACCCTCAAGGGGGTGAAATTGGGGTTGACAGTTTGTATGAAACTTTGTCAATTTTAAACCGATCGGGCTGAGACTGTGTATGCATAAAGATACTATAACGCAGGCATCCCCTCAAAAAGGAATTTAATAATTTCCACCTCTAAAGGGGTGAAATAGGGGATGAAAGTTTTTAAGAAATTTTCTTAGACTTTCGACTGATTGAACTTAAATTATTAAAGATTTGAGCTTCTATGATGAAGGCGTTCGCTTTAATAGCATTTGGGTTACTGAATAAAATCGTAGGAAAGTCAATTCTGTACATTGAATATTTTTGAAAAATAATATTTGGGATACAATGTGATCTAACTATGCTTACGCGGACGAAGTCGCGAGCAACAGCTAGTATTATATAAACGAAATAAAAACTCGTAGAACTAGAGCTACGGGTTTTTATACGCTACGCCGTGACCTCTACGTATTGTAACGATGTTATGTTTCTACTTTCCTACAAATCATAATGAATGAGGTTTTATTATGTTTTTAGTTTACTGGCTGGGACGCCAAAACTGTTTTTATTCTTTTTCATTTTGACATTTTCGCTTCGAATTTTCTGCTGCTGCGAGTTATGACTAGACGAATTTTGGAAAAGTAATTAAATAAATTTTCCACTTTTGCCGTTAAAATATTATAATATTATTACTATCCCCACTTGGGTAAGTGTTGCATAATTATTTTAAGTGTATTTTATAAACAACCTATATTTTTACTTAATTTCAGTTATGACCTTTCTTGTATCTTAATATAAACAATTCTTGTAAATATTTATTTCGTTGTGTGTTAAAGTTAGCTCTTTTCTTTGCATTAATTAATAACTCGTGAGTTACTATAATTTTCACCTTATAATAATTAATCTCCGATTTTGATGTGATGATTATTATTAATTATTTTTCTGTATTGCTGTTTATTTTGTGTTCTTTGACTGCCTCACCAATGGTTACTAGCATGCGATAATTGTACTTTACAATCTTGTCTGGCTAGTAGCTATAAATACTTGATGTCGCAGTCAAAGTAAGAATCTGGACAATTATGAAAATATCTGGATGCTGATTCAAGGGATCACCGCGACGGGTATCACCGCGACGGGTACGTCTCTACGAGATCACCTCTCCGGGCTCTGCGGCCGCTTCGAGAGCTACCTACCAGCCTACAACCTACCAGCCTACAACCAGCTTACCTGAACCCTACCTGCCTGCATCCAGACTCCTTGCAACCAACTTATCTACCACCCACCTACCAGAACCCCTTCCACCTGCGCTCAAGTCCTATCTTCCTACTGCCTCCAGGAAAGTAAAGTTCACCTAGGCACAACAGGGTCTCACATTGTGAACGACGAACCACGACCTCTATTCTCTTTATTCTTTATTTTTTTAGGCTTTATTTAAATATATTCGTTAGTTCATTTCTAATTTTATTTTAACACTCTCAACTATCTATAAGTGTTACATTGGCGCCCAACTACAGGTTCGTTCACAATTTTTGGCCTTGTTATGCTTTAGACATTCTAGTAATTTCATTGGTGACGGCTAAAAAGCTAGTTTTAATAATAGCTTTTAAGTGATTTCTTTGTCTTGTTAATTTTTTTTTGTTTGTTTCTGTTTTGTTGTAATTAACGATTTATAATTTGCAACACATATCCAAGATGGCTTATTCCATAAAATTTTTATCTCTGCAAAAGGCTGAGCTTGAATATGAAGTCGAATTACGCGGTGGAACTAGTGATACCGTGCAATCATTGCGTAAGCAGATTGTCAAGCTATCTTTAGATCTGCCGTCTGAGGATATACTCGAATCTCATTTGGATCCAGCTGATGATTTGAAATCAGTTGAGGAGTCTCTTTTAAAATCGCAGAATAATATTTCCATGTTAAAATCTAAATTCGATAAAAACCTTTTTACTAGAACTGAAACATTGCTAAATCACATTTACCATAGAATTAATAGGATAAATGCTACATCTGAGGTTGCTGATTATTACAAAGTTTGTGTCTCTAATTTTGATTTACAATATAAGGATTTAAACTCATTAAGGCTACAAGTTTTGCAAAATGCTACTGTTATTGCTGCTCCTGGTGCTAGTGCTGAACCTACATCTATAACGGTTTCATGCGAGCGAAGTCTAGGATCGGATATTAACAAACTTAAATATTCGGGAAAAACTTGTGTTCGATCTTTCATATTAAAAGTAGAGGAGTTTGTCCAGTCTAGGGGTATTTCCTATGATAAAATATTTTCTTTGGGCTACGAAATTTTTATTGATGATGCCTTACATTGGTTTCGTTGCAACAAGGAAAAAGTTTCTTCATGGGCAGAGTTGTGTGTGTTGTTGAAACAAGATTTTAGTAGTCCCGATTATGATTATAGGTTTGCTGAAGAGATTCGTTCACGTACTCAAGGGGAACATGAGAACATTTCTATTTACCTATCTATTATGCAGGGTATGTTTTCACGCTTAAGTAAACCATTCTCGGAAGCAGAAAAGCTAGAAATCTTGATGCATAATATAAGGCCATGCTATGCATATACTTTAGCTGCTTCTTCGCCAATTACGAGTGTTGATTCCTTAAAATCAGTTTGTCGTAATTATGAAAGTATTCAGTCTAATTTTTCACAGTTTCGTGAGCCACCTAAAGCTACCACTAACACGCTTGCTCCGGAATTTGCGTACAAGTCGAGTAGTTTTGTATCCAAAAGCTTTGTAAATACTAATAAAAATACTAGCTCTAATTATTTCCATTTTAAGAATGATACTGCTAAGGTGAATGCTATCGAGTCTAATGAAATTATAGGTGGTGAAAACAATGTTGATGTTGTTGCCATTACTAGTTCACCTAAAACATTTTTTTGTCCGAGGTGTAGATCTAATGGTCATTCTCTAAAAAACTGTAAACAGGAACGTTTCCTTATTTGCTTTAAGTGTGGGAGGAAAGATGTGCGTTATCCTGAGTGCTCTAATTGTAATCCTAATCATTCAAAAAACTAAATAGGCAGGATTGGAAAAATAGTATTGGGAAGTCTTTAAAACGCTTTGACAGCGATGAATGGAATGATTGGTTACTCTTTATTTCTAACTTTTTCTCTAATAATACTGTCTCTCCAATCCGTGATTGCGATAAAAATAAAATTAATCAATCACGACCATATATTACTGTGGTTATTAACGACAAACCTATTAAAGGATTATTAGATACAGGATCTAGCGCAACTATTTTGGGAAATATGTCACATAAGTATCTATTAGAAGCTGGTTTTACAGTGCAAAACCATATTCGTACTCATTTTGTTAGCGCCAGTGGTGAAAAATTAAACTCTAGTGGCATAATTGACCTTCCAGTTACTTTCGGAAATCTAACACGTACCCTTAATGTGTATGTAGTTCCTACAATTACAAACTCGCTAATTTTGGGCATGGATTTTTGGAGAGCTTTTGATCTATTTCCTAAAATTTTAGATGATTCTATTTCTGCCATTGGTAAATCCGATAGTGTCTCAACAAGCCATATTATTACTAATGTGGTAAATGATCAGCCAAATTCTATTTCTACTTATGATCATTTAACACAAGACCAAAAAATTACGGCTGACGATATTATTTCACAATTTAGGGATATTTCTTATGAAAAATGTGGTCTTGGCCGGACTACTCTAATTACGCATTCAATTGACACTGGGGATGCTGCCCCCATTCGTCAACGATATTACAGAATGTCACCTGAAAAACAACGCATTCTTATTGAACAATTAGACGAAATGCTAAAAGAGGATGTAGTTGAGCCTAGTGAAAGTCCATGGTCAAATCCGGTTTTACTCACACCTAAAAAGAACGGTGAGCTTAGGTTTTGTCTTGATAGCAGAAAACTTAACGCTGTCACGAAAAAGGATGCGTACAGTTTGCCATATATCTCGGAGATCCTTGATAACCTTCGAGATGCTAAATATTTATCTAGTTTGGATTTATCTAAGAGTTTTTGGCAAATATTAATTAATGAAGAGGACAGACCTAAAACTGCATTCTATATTCCTTCACGGGGAACTTTTCAATTTAAATCAATGCCATTTGGGCTCACAAACGCGCCTGCAACACAACAGAGATTAGTTGACGAATTGTTTTATGGGCCTGAATTTGAAAATCGAGTTTTTGTTTTCGTTGATGACATTGTAATTGTTTCAAACAGTTTTAGACAACATATTTTACTTCTTAAACGGGTTTTAGATAAATTAAAAATGGCTAACCTAACTATCAATTTTGGTAAAAGTCAATTTTTTAGGGAAGAACTCAAATATTTAGGTTTTGTCGTGGATTCTAATGGTTTGCACGCAGATCCTCAAAAAGTTGAGGCTGTATCTAAACTTCCGACACCAACTAATCGTAAGGAAGTTCGTCGATTTATTGGTACAGCTTCGTGGTATCGTCGTTTTATACCCAATTTTAGTAGTATTGCGGCTCCCCTAAATAAACTAACTTCACAAGGAAAAAACGCGTCTCCTTTTGTTTGGTCTGCTGAGGCTAACGAGGCTTTTCTAACATTAAAAAAACATCTCATTTCTGCGCCTATACTTACTTGTCCGGATTATTCTAAGCCATTTGTAGTGCATACCGATGCAAGTGACTATGGTATCGGAGCTGTTCTTTCTCAAGAATTTAATGGCAATGAGAAAGTCATAGCATATATGAGTAAGTCTCTGTCTAAACAAGAGCGAAACTATAGTGCTACTGAACGAGAGGCATTGGCTGTTCTCACTGCTATTGAACACTGGCGATGCTATTTAGAAAACGGTTTAAAATTTACCGTCTATACTGACCATTCCTCTCTTAAATGTTTTTTAAACTTAAATAATCCTACCGGGAGGCTTGCTCGATGGGGTGTTCGACTTTCAGCCTATAATTTTGATATTAAACATCGTAAAGGTACAGATAATGTGGTTCCAGATTGTTTAAGTCGCTCGATTCCAATATCTGCAATTGAAAACGACTCACCACATCACACCATTACAAATTCTCCTAATACTAACGATGCTTGGTATCTTAAAATTTTTCACGACTGTCAAAATTCTTCAACGTCCTGTCCAAATTATAAAATTGTAAATAATAAATTATTTCGATACATAAAATCTAATAACCCTCTTACTAGAGAGTTTCAATGGAAAGAAGTAGTTCCAATAGAACACCGTCAAGAAGTAATATCGCAAAATCATGATGAACCTACTTCTGGTCACTTTGGCATATTTAAAACGTTCAAACGTTTATCTCTAAAGTATTTTTGGCCAAGCATGCATCATGATGTGACTAAATTTATCACAAGTTGTGAAATTTGCCTTTCTTATAAACATTCTAATCATCTAACTTTAGGTAATATGGGTAGGCCTAAAGATTGCTCCAGGCCATTCCAGATGCTAAGCATTGATTTAGTTGGTCCGTTGCCTGTAAGCAGAAAACAGAATACTTTTTTACTAGTCATAAATTGTTGCTTCTCTAAATATTGTCTACTTTTTCCTATACGCCGTGCTACTTCCGACATTATAGCTAAGATATTGGAGGATAGTGTATTTCTTGTGCATGGTATTCCTAGTACTATTTTGATGGACAATGGAAAGCAATTCACTAGCAACATTATTAAAAATTTACTTGCTCGGTACAAAATTCCTAACGTGCTTTACACACCTTTCTACACTCCTCAGGTGAATTCTGTGGAGCGCTACAACAAAACTATTATGACAGCAGTCTCGACCTTTGTTAAAAACGATCATAGATCTTGGGACGTTAATATTCCCAAAATACAGTTTGCTATGAATAGTTCCGTCAATGAGGTTACTAAATTTACTCCTGCATTTCTTGTTTTTGGTCGTGAGTTAGTTAGCTGTGGTTCTCATTATGTCAATTCTGATATTGAGGAGCAAATCGTATTTTCACCTCGTGATGCCTATGCCGAAAATTTAGGTGAACTACGAAAATTCTTTGATAAGGTACAGCTTTCTATAATAAAATCGCATTCTAGGAATAGTTCCAATTACAATTTGAGGCGTAAAAATGTAGATTTTAATGTAGGAGATATCATTTGGAAAAGAACTTTCTATCAAAGTGATAAAAATGCTAGGTTTTCTAAAAAACTTGCTCCTAAGTTTATAAAGTGTCGGATCATAGGTAAAAAATCTAATTTGGTGTATGATCTCGTAGATATGGCAGGTAATAATTTAGGGACTTGGCATGTAAAGGATTTTAAGTTAACATAATTTTTTTTTTATTGTTATATAGCTACTACAATGGTGGATTTATTCTAGGAAAAATCCTAATGTAAAGAGGGGGGTATGTAACGATGTTATGTTTCTACTTTCCTACAAATCATAATGAATGAGGTTTTATTATGTTTTTAGTTTACTGGCTGGGACGCCAAAACTGTTTTTATTCTTTTTCATTTTGACATTTTCGCTTCGAATTTTCTGCTGCTGCGAGTTATGACTAGACGAATTTTGGAAAAGTAATTAAATAAATTTTCCACTTTTGCCGTTAAAATATTATAATATTATTACTATCCCCACTTGGGTAAGTGTTGCATAATTATTTTAAGTGTATTTTATAAACAACCTATATTTTTACTTAATTTCAGTTATGACCTTTCTTGTATCTTAATATAAACAATTCTTGTAAATATTTATTTCGTTGTGTGTTAAAGTTAGCTCTTTTCTTTGCATTAATTAATAACTCGTGAGTTACTATAATTTTCACCTTATAATAATTCATCTCCGATTTTGATGTGATGATTATTATTAATTATTTTTCTGTATTGCTGTTTATTTTGTGTTCTTTGACTGCCTCACCAATGGTTACTAGCATGCGATAATTGTACTTTACAATCTTGTCTGGCTAGTAGCTATAAATACTTGATGTCGCAGTCAAAGTAAGAATCTGGACAATTATGAAAATATCTGGATGCTGATTCAAGGGATCACCGCGACGGGTATCACCGCGACGGGTACGTCTCTACGAGATCACCTCTCCGGGCTCTGCGGCCGCTTCGAGAGCTACCTACCAGCCTACAACCTACCAGCCTACAACCAGCTTACCTGAACCCTACCTGCCTGCATCCAGACTCCTTGCAACCAACTTATCTACCACCCACCTACCAGAACCCCTTCCACCTGCGCTCAAGTCCTATCTTCCTACTGCCTCCAGGAAAGTAAAGTTCACCTAGGCACAACAGGGTCTCACATTGTGAACGACGAACCACGACCTCTATTCTCTTTATTCTTTATTTTTTTAGGCTTTATTTAAATATATTCGTTAGTTCATTTCTAATTTTATTTTAACACTCTCAACTATCTATAAGTGTTACAGTATTGCTACGTCAGTCGAACCGCTACTAATGTCAACTATTATGAATATTATGTATTCTGTGCTAATGTTTCCAAGTTATTAATAAGAACACCTTATACCTTAACTGAATTACCTGAAAACGAAAGCTTAGTTACCACCTAATATATAAATAGATAAAATATGTATTATGTATATAAAAAATAAAAATTAATTTTTAATTTTTCGATTCTCGCTAAAATTCGAGAACCGCTGAACCGATTTGGCCAATTTATGGAAGTCCAGGGAATGTTTATAATATGAAAAAGTGATACGAAGTTTACCGGGTCATATAGCAGTTATTAAATAAGAATATTATACTAAGCACACTCCGAATACCGTCTGCTCCTCAAGGTATTGAAACATGTTACAAAATCCATATGAAACCTAATTTCATCACTCAAGAGCCAGGTGAAGGTAAAGTTTAAACGTATTATGGTCGTTAATATTACACGAAACTACCATGTAAAAGCGACGCCGGCCAAGAAGTAATAAAAGTTGCAGCAGGCCCGCGCGAGCGGCGCGACCGGGGGTACGATTCTCAAGCATCGAACGTCTTTTCAATCACCATCACCAGGGTATAAAGGACGTCAATTATCGGAATTTTAAAAATGCCTAAATGCCTAAAAATGCCGTATTGAGCTATAGCAATTCAAATAGAAACGTTGGCCTAGATAATAGACACGTTTCTTATCATCGGTACGTCACAGTATGTAGGAAAAAGGTGGTACGCTCGTTTTCATACAAATGGAGCAACATGTAAGATAGATACTATCTTGATTTATGTCTGTGATCTCGAATGAGATGGCATGCGATCGAAATGATACGTCAAATCCATACTAATATCATTGTAAATGCGAAAATGTGTCTACCTGTTACCTCTTCGCGCCCGAACCGCTGAACCTATTTTGATTTAATTTGGTATGGAGATACTTTGAGTCCCAAAAAGGCCATAGGATAATTTTTATCCCGGAAAAATGTAAGGCTCCTGAGCGATAATTCGGCAGGCAACAACAATAATTAATCTTATATATAAAATTCCCGTATGAATATAAATATAATCAAAAAAGATATAGTTCCATTCGAGCATTTCGAGGCCATATAATCGGGCCCCACCGAGTGAACTTCGCCGCACGAGCGAGCGAACCCAGCGAGTTTGGAACTATAACCCAAACTTTCTTTTTTAATAACGCAACAGTCACTGTTTTCGGAATGCTTAATCCGAAATTTCAGTTTAACAAGTTGCTGTGACCGGATTTTATCAACTACTTCTATTCACGAAAATTATTCGCTGAAAATGGAAGAGTTTTCGAACAAAACTTTTTAGCGAAGCTATATTAATTACTAGAGGACTCCCGCTACAACGTTACACCAAAATTCGTCTATCGCGCAAAAACCGTATATTTTTCCAGGATAAAAAGTCCTTTATCCTTTCGCGAGACTCTATATCTACATTTGTTGTGTAGATACTTGAAAGTTTTTACATCACAAATGTCAACAAAATCGGTTCAGCGATTTGGGCGTGAAGAGTTAACAGACAAAACTTTTCGCAATTTTAATATTAAGTATGGATTGTGCAAGTAATTTATTGGTCTTTTTAATTTCGTCGCATTCTTTGTGCACATGTAGAGGAAAATTAACACATAAATTTGACACAAAATGTAGTATTATAGCCCGGTCTGTGTCTGCACAATAAACGTGTACATCTGTACACAACGGCTGTTCTCGCTCCGCTTTTTGTTTCAACAAAATATAGAGATAATATAATATCGAGAGTGTTTCTTGGCCAGGTTTATGCGTAATGTCTTTATTATTATTATTATTATTATTATGAGCCTATACTATCCTTTATGTCTTTATAACTTGACTAAATTCACTGATGTCGAATGTGTACTGACTTTTTAACCGACTTCTTGTAAGTTTGTTTTGATTGACCGTTTGGACTTTTATTTTGATTGTTTTACTTTGGTTATTATAACACATCTATTGATGACGAATCTTATTTAAAATCAAATTATTAATAGTTTGGTCATCTTGGTAGACCAAACATAGATACGAATAATATGTAACTGCAATTTTGTGTTTTTTTTATGAATTTAAGTCAATAATTCCTTTTATTTTTGTAAGTAAACATTCAACGAAATGATTCGCCCAAAAAAATCATACACGTACATACAATAGCTTCATTATCTCGAATTGAATTTTCAATTAAGAATGACTTATGCAGCAGGAATTACCGAATCGGGTCAAGCAATCGGGAGCTGCAACTCGCGCCCAATAAAACATAAATGTTAACATTTCATACAGACTACGAGTAAAACGACTTATTGTTACGAGAATATTTACATTTCATTTATGTATTATTTTTGCAAAAAATACTAAAGAGTGAGCATACAATATTACTCCCAAAAAATATATATTATAAATACGTATAATTGACTAACTATACGTCGTATAAACGACTATAAATATGTATAAAAACAACTATGATCCTGGCGCCGCGCCGTCGGGTAAAGCAATGGATTAGGTACTTACTTATTTAAAAATAGAGGTAAAATATTATAACTCGACTAAATTAATAAATAAATGAGACAGAAACCTACCAGAATTAAATTAGCTTATTCAAACCCACTAGCATCAACTAGAGATACTCTAAATCTTTGTTAAAATATGTACTTTTCTTACCTACATACGAGGAACGAGAGTATAATAATATTATGTAGTAGAAATATTTAAACCAGGGTTACCTAAGTCCTAAACCCAGACTGGCGCAACCGGGCCGTAGCATGTTAAACTGCTGCACTTAAAATCTTGCTGAAGAAAATACTTAACTCTTATTTCACCACAAAACAAATGTTCATTTACTGAAAAGGTAGAGTTTCCATACTAATTCCCGCACGTTCACGATAAGGTAGTTTTTATTTACATTTAATTTACATGGAAATAGTAAGGAGGTGAATTACGTAGGCCAGTTCTTACTCAACTAACAAGCCAAAATAAGTTTCAGAGGTTAAAAGTAGGAATAAGTTTTATGTCTTTTAATTTGGACTTTCATACTTAATTACAGTTGACTCGCATTAATCCGACAAAGGTTTTGCACGGCCGTGTCGGATTAGCGAGGTTGTCGGATAATAGAGTACTCAATACATTTTTACTCATTGATTATTGGTATTGACCTTTAAATCATAATGTGGAGCTTTTATCTGAACTACAAATCATTTTCCTAAAGCTAGGTACTTATCAGAAACCTGTAATCATGACCGTTGCATGCATTGTAACAAAAAAATTACGTACCTTAATAAAAATTTGGCCAAATAATGTTTATGTACCTCAATTAACCAGTAATAGGCTTGCTGGATCACAAGGGGCGCTGGATTAGCGGGGGTCTACTGTATTGACTTTTGATAATTATATTCAGCTAAAGAATACTTATAATTTATACTAGCCATCCCGGTGAACTTCGTGTCACTTTAAAACCTTCCCTGGACTTCTACGAATACTTTGAGACTAAAATTAGCCCAATCCGTTCAGCCGTTTTCGAGTTTTAGCGTTACTAACACAATTCAAAATCCATTTATATATAAGTATGTAGGTCGCGCACGCCGTTTTATAATTATGTAGATGATACACTCGCACATAAAAGCATAAGAATAGAGCATTATAAATTTTGTACACATAATCTAAGCTCTTAAAGTTGTCTAACTTATCCAAAATGCTGCTTCTTAATCAAAATATGAAGTCATCGTAAACATCTGAAGCTAGACAACTACAAGAGCTTATAATATAATAATAAAAAAATATATAATAATTATTATTACTGCAGGTCTTGTAATCAATTTATTCAATTAATTGAGTGCATGACACATGACTCACATGAGGCGATGCAGGTTGGCGCAGACCGGCGACCGCAGGTAGCGACGAAACATTTTTTGCCTACCTACTTATTACATATTTTAGAAAAGTAATCGTGAATTACTGTCAGTCAATATTCTAAACTTGGCACAGGATATGTATAAGGAACAATTAGGACGTATAGACTACATAGTTAGGTTTTTTCGTTACGATTCTTGATTCGGTCCCTGCGTTCAAAGACTGCGATAAAAGCTTTACAATAGATTTAAAGGATTATTATGTTTCTTGCAACAGCAATAATTAAACAGCTGTTTGAGAGAAGGTATTGTACAATAACTAATGTCCGTTAAAAAAAATCTATAATAATAAATTCCTGATAGACAGGAGATATTGTAGAATTTTCTCCTGTTGCATTGCTGTCGCGAGATACGAAATCACCGTGCCGGTGGATTTAAGGCTAGATCAGCCTTTTTTTTTTTTTTTTTTTCCCGGAGGGGGAAATGCATTACGCATACCACCCAGGCGCAGGGGGCGACCCGAGCGGTGATGTGGGACTCCCGTAGGTAATGAGACCACGGTATACCCACTAAAACCCCCCCCATCTTCCGCCACGCCGCCTTTTGACGGGGCCACGGGAACGATACACACATCCGCGACCCCGCCAGCGGTCCGAAGACTCCACGATGGGCGCACAACACGTGCGCCCTCCTCCTCGGCCCCCACCAGGGCTGTAGCAGACGCCCCCCGAGTCTGCTACTTGGAGGCCATGTGGCAGATCAGGTCTGTGGCTCTGCCACCGACCACACCTCGGCCGCAGAGGATAGGGCAAGCGGCGCACCGCAATACCTACTTGCCTCTTCCTCTGCGGCCCCACCAATGCCGTTCAAACGGAACGGCCAGCTCGCAGGTGGGGTAGGGAAAGCGGCAACCTACCACAATGCCTCTCCCCCCCGCGATCCGTCCTCGGCCGCAGAGGATAGGGCAAGCGGCGCACCGTAATACCTACTTGCCTCTTCCTCTGCGGCCCCACCTCGGTGCGCATCCGCAGCGGACTCCTCCAGTCCGCTGGGAGCGCCCTCCTCGGGCCAGGCGGCGACACCGGCCGGCCCTGGTTGCCTCTTCGCTTCACCGCGGTTGTCCAAGCCGCGGTTACTAGAGCCCCACCGCCACGACAAGGCGAGCAACCATCGGGGGGAAGGCTAGATCAGCCTGCCTAGCATACGCCAACGAGATATCTCTCTCTACATGTTTCCCGATGTTCAATAGTTTGTATCTTCATGTTTCCCGATGTTCGATAGTTTGTATCTTCATCTCTATTGACATGACATGACAAACATTTTTTCTAGCGTAGATCTATCATCGAAATAACACATTTTTATAGAGTTTTGTCGAGATAATGTCGAGATTTTGACGTTATGAGACGAGTAGTTTTTAATTATCTCGAGAGTGAGATATCTCGTTGGCGTATGCTAGGCAGGCTGGTTGCTACACCGCGAGATCAGAAGCAATAGGATGTAACAATTTATTTAAATATCGGTCTCATTTACATACAATTATTGCTTGTTTTTTTTAGAAACTAGCTGTCCCGGTAAACTTCATGTCACTTAAAAACCTTTCCGACTTCTACGAATGTTTTGAGACTAAAATCAGCCCAATCCGTTCAGCCGTTTTCGAGTATTAGCGCAACTAACACATTTGAAAATCCATTTTTATATAGGGAAAGCAACTACCATCGCCTATGGACACTCGCAACATCAGAATTGCTTGTGATCGCGCGGTGTGATTTTGTTTGCGACTACATTCTCGTAGATCACGGCGACAATACGCGGTCGCAGTCGCCTGTGGCCACGTGCGCCGAGCCTCAATAATAATAATTATCACCTGAGTGGTGTACTAATTCAGTTCCGCATCTCAATTACTCGGGACAGACAAAGGCTGATTATATGCTCCGTCGATAATAGTGTTAGTTCTCGGCTGGACTGTAAATCCACACTAATAATATAATGCGAAATTCTGTTTATTTGTGTTCTAATAATACCCATAAATAATTCATATGAACCGATTAAGATTACCTCCGGGCAATGATTACGGATAATTAGATTTTTAACAATAAAAAAATATAACTTAACCAAATCGATGTGCTTTATTGCCTGGTTAAAATCAACCATTTAAATTGTCCATTGTGGAACCATTAAAATTCAGATTAAATTCCAAGCTTTTTATTAAAAGATACGTCTAATATTTTTTGTTACTATCTCCTCCTATAAAGTCGGTCAAAAAATTAATAGAAACTGGTTAGATTTAAGTGACAATAATGCAACTAAGTTCCAAGTGGCCCCAATAATTATTCGAATAGCGAATTACGTTTGACTAATTAGGTAGCTGAATGGCCTGTGACGTTACACGACAGGCTGGACCCGAAATATTTGCTCGGGGTCACTGACAGGCCTGTCAATGATCCATAACCGAACACTCTAATGGACAGGGTGGTTATGTCCGTAAAGGTTCCGCATACGCTATAGGCTTTTATACAACACATACATGGGCGTAGCCAGGATTCTATATAGGGGGGGTCATAGGTCTTTGGCGGGGGGGGGGGGGGGGGGGGGGCAGATTAAGAAAATCCTAAACTTCCAATTCGTGGTTTTTAACAATATATGAGCGAGCGAACTGGGATTTAATGCCTCCCTTCTCACCCCGCAACTCTCTCCGCTCCACGTTTAGGTATGAAACTCGTGAGCATTGAAACGACCGATCGCTCTTCTAGGGGGGGGCAGCTGCCCCCCCCTGCCCGTACCTCGCTACGCCCATGAACACATACAATATGCATAATATATTCTATACTACGTAATTTATATCCGTCTGTTAAACAGTTGAACCGATTTTTATGAAATTTTGTATGGACATACTTGAAGTCAGCGAATTTTGACGCAACAAAATAGTCGGCAGCAGTTATTTATTGCGTTTAGTTATTATTTATACTAGAAAAACATACTCAGAGTACGTTTATCTATGTCTACATAATGTTTTGGCGTATCGGGTAAAAGTAACGAATTTTATGTTAAAACTGAACAACCCTACGAATATTTCCGTGTAACCCAACATAGGCCCGTCCCTTTGCATCGACAGAATTTATGGACACTTACGTTTTCATAGCGCTATGTGTTCAGGAGATTACGGCATCCCCTCATCTCAACGAGATTCAACCGGCGCCCAATATTGAAAACTCCGAGCAAATTGGTGTTTGAGATTTGCTCAAGTATACGTAGATACTGGTAAGGAACTTTTGGAAACGACATTGATATCTTTTACTAGAGAAATTATACGCGTTTTTAAAGATTTTTCGTAGTCGCGGCTAGACTTGATTTTTTTTGTTTTCCCTAAAAACTACATAAAACAAAAAAATAGTAACAAAATATTCGCTCCGCTTTGCTTCTAATGAATGTAAACACATTTATTCAAACGAATATTAACGACTATACTTATAAAATATTTCTCAGAAAAGCTCATTTAAAATATATAAGCGGAGAATACAATTAAAGAAAATCTGTACGTTTCGTTGCGGCGGCGCGGCGGCCAAATAATAAGCGGCAGAAATTTCTCGTAACTCAACCTTTCAAGTTAATAAAAATGATTTAAGCACGCCCTAACGGCTTTCTTACCGGGAACACGGAATTTATAATAGTCATAATTCCGCAGATTGTCCGGTAATTGCAGAGGTAGATAAAACCAAAATAAACGACACGGTCTCTTATTCAAACCAATTCATCGACCGCGAGAGCTATTCGCAGGGATTTTTTTTACTCTACCTACAGTATATTGTCAATTTAATGTTATTATAAATTACTACAAAAGTGTTCATAAAATAATTGAATAAGAGATTTTCTATAATGGTGTTATACACTTTATTAATTAATTTTGTCTCGCAGATTAATTAATGAGGACTCAGGGGGCACCTCGTATAGGACTGGGAGCGTGGCCACACTGCTGTGTAGTGATGCGTTGCGTCTTCAAACGGAATAATGCAATGTAGATACATGCATTGCAACGACGCGCGACAATACAAAACAAGGCGGTAACAGCAAGAAAAACTATCCTTCGTCCATTCGATTTTTCGCTAATTAAATACGATTGCTCATATTATTATCATAATCAGCAATAAATAGTCTGCAATCATGAAAAAATTCAAGTTATGCGCCGCGGCGCTAACTTGCTATATTTCTTGGTGCGAAATTATACTCGACTCGAGCGGTGCGATGCGAACCGAAAGTTCACGAATCACGATGTCGCGATTTTAGCAAATAGCAAAGCAAAAGCACGTAGTATGCTATAACATAAAAATTAACACTTCAATGAAATTAATAGAAAATAGCATAAATTTTCATTACTACGCTGGCTGCGGTACCATAGTCCGCAACGCAACGGAACGTGGCTTCGCTATTAGGAACGAAACACTTGAAATTAACAGACACCTTCGCGCTAACGACGTTAGGTAATATTATATGCCTAAGGTGAACGGTCATTAAATTATCAATTATACCAACAGGTATGAGATTATCCAAAGTTGCATTTAGTTTCTGAGGGTGGGTTGCACCAACTTAAGTACTTTAACTATAACAAAATGTCGAATGACATGTCAATAATTGACGCCATATTATTTGACGATAACCTTAACCTTAACTATAACAACGCCTCTGGTGCAACCCACCCTTACTATTTTTTGGTTTTCTACTTATAAACAAGTTTACATACTTTCGAGTTGTGTTTAAAAAAAGATTAACATAATATTATAAAGTTATATTCATTGATGGTACGTTACGAATGGATCAGGCTCAATTCCATATCGGAAAAATAGGGTAAAATACATGTTGCGAATTAGGCCTTCTTAATTCTTGAGAAGGATTCTTGGTGATTACCTTTCGGTGCGATACATAGAGTACCCAACAAAAGAAGGATGGAAAAGAATGGCTGTTGTGTGCGGTGTTCCACAGGGGTCTGCCCTGGGCCCCCACCTGTGGAACATCGGATACGACTGGGTGTTACGCGTCGCCAACCTGCGAGGAGTAGTGCTGCTGTGTTATGCCGATGACACACTAGTAATTTGTCATGGTAAAACTCACCGCGAGGCTATTATTCTAGCGACAGCTGCGGTCGCCCAGGTGGTGCGCCGCATCCGCGCTCTGGGCCTGGAGGTTGCCTTAGAGAAATCCGAGGCGATCTGTTTCCATGGCCCACGAAACGCGCTACCGACGGGAGCTGCCGTAATTGTAGGCGGTACAAGGATCGAGGTCAGTCAGTCCATGACATACCTGGGTCTAGTGCTGGATAGCCGGTGGACTTTTAATGAGCACTTCCGCCGCTTAACGGTGAAAGTCTCAAAGGCCGCTGGCGGATTGGCGGGCCTCCTCCCGAACCTAGGGGGACCCAGTTTGAGATGTCGGCGCCTGTACATGGGAGTAATTCGCTCCATGTGCATGTACGGTGCGCCGATATGGGCCGAGCGACTGACAACTAAGACCAGGAGGATTCTAACTGGGTTGCAACGGACGATGGCAATAAGGGCGATAAGGGGATACCGGACCATCTCCAAAAATGCCGCGTGTGTCCTTGCCGGCAGTATCCCGTGGGATATTGAAGCCGAATCACTGGCCGAAATATTTTGGTTGTGCCAGGAGGAACGCGAGGAAGGACGAATTCCATCGCCAGAACAGATACGGCGATGGAGAAGAGCGGCACGGGACCGGGATTTGGACCTTTGGCTCGATCGTCTAAATGAGTCACTAGTCAGCGTCGATCTGCTGAACGCAATGCGTCCCGTACTGAGGGAATGGGTGGACAGAGACAGCGGTGCGCTGTCGTACCGTCTCACACAGGTGCTGACCGGGCACGGATGCTTCGGTCGGTACCTGTGCGACATGGCCAGACGCGAGCAAAACACTGCTTGCCATCACTGCAGTGACGATCGGGATACGGCGCAGCACACGTTGCTCGTCTGTCCCGCTTGGAGCAGACAAAGGGCGGCCCTACAGGCCACTATTGGACCCGACATCACGCTGCCGGCCATCGTTCGTGCGATGCTGGACAGCCAACAATCTTGGAGGGCAGTCGAGACATTCGCCGAAGTGGTAATGTCGTCGAAGGAGGAGGCGGAGCGCAGGCGAGAGGCAGAGGCGCACGATCCTCGGAGAAGGCGGAGGCGGAGACTAAGGGCCAGACATGGTCATGACGTCCCGCCTTAGCAGGGGAGCTCGGGGCGTCGGCATGGGGCAGCCGTCGCCCATGACATCGAGTCCCGGGTAGGCCACGATGCGCTAGGTGTTCCAGCACATCGTCGCGGAGTGATGTGTAATGTGGTGTTTCCACGAGTGGAGCCCAAAGAGGCAGAGGTGGTGGGGCTGCGGTCGTGTATCACGCGTTTCCCGTAGTCCCACCTTCAGGAGCAGGAACACCGTTGGGGTTTTAGTGGGTAGTCCCGGGTGCGGATGTACGTCCGCCCCGGGGAGTCCCACATACCTCGGCCCTTCCCCAGACCAAGATGCGTAAATGCATTCCCCCAACGCAAAAAAAAAAAAAAAAAAAAAAAAAAAAAAAGCCTTCTTAATTCTAAGGCCTTCTAAATTCTTCTAAGGTTCTTCTTCATGGCCCAACGTGAAGAGAACATATTTTAGTGCATAAATCTCGGAAGTAAATTGCTGAAGTAATATAACGTATAATTTAAAATAAGACGTTTATGTCGTTTTAACTTATGGCCAATATAATTTGGCGCCACAAGTCATAACGGGGGACAGTAAACGTAAATATAAACCGGATGGTTACGGCCAAAGTTAAAGCATACTATATCTTGTACTAAAAGAACAAAATTACGTTCAACGGCATTTTGTGTTATTATTGAGTGCAATTTTCAAGGAAGTTTTATTATTATATCGTCTTCGTAGTCTAGATTTTATGGTATACCGTCATCTATTTAACTGAGAATTAGAATCACCTTTATTGAAATATCGTCTTGAAGTAAGAAAATAGTATCTACCTATGATATAATGACAAACATGATATCTTCTTACTATTTTTCGGAGTTTAATAACTAAAAGTAACTTTGGCCAATTAAAACGCTGTTTGACGTTAATTCGTATAAATAAAAATACCGCTTCTTGTTACCATCGAGACTGGATAGAAATATACTTAAGTTCAGGGGCCAGGGGGATAGCTGCCGCTATAAATGCCGTAAAAATTATACGAGGCCCCAGGCCATAAGGGCCACCAACATGCGTTAACAAAAATTAATAGAAACTTTCCATTTCTTTTATACGGGGCCCTGGTAAGACACGCTACGCTTTTGCTTAAATTATAGTATTAAAATATGTAAGTCATAATATAACATCATCAACACACTTAACAAAAACCACATGACGTCCAATACTGCACAATGCACATCCTCCTACTTTTTTGAAGGCGCTTACAAACCCCTTCTGGGTTAATTTTCACCTTCTTGGTCTCATTACGCGCGCCGTGAGGACGCGGAGTTCGACAACAGAGTACCCGTGTCCCACGGGCATGGGCATGGCATGGGGGGATGGTGTCATTAGGCGATAGAAACTGAATGATGTTCTGGATTTCAATTAGCCAGGCTCATCGTGTTGCTCATGTTTCACAAAAGTGAACTTTCTTACACTACACGGAACACGCCCTATATAAAGCAATAACATGCTAGATTACCTCTATTACAACCTCTATTGTTAACTTCATAACTGTATTTTAATAAGATAAAACCGACTTCAAAATTGTATGTAATTGAGAATTAAAACTCCCTATCTCTAAAACTACTGAACCGATTTTGATGAAACTTGCACTGTTCCCTTAGTTTAACAATACCTAGTACAACAAAAAAAGAATGTCTGAACTCGGACTTATAGTTCCGGAGATATGCGAACACAAACATGAAACATACATATTACATACATACATACACTTTTGAAATTTGGCACATTTGTTCAGACGCTGATATAGACTAACATATACAAAAACTGGGCAGTTCTGGAAATATTACATAGGTACATACACGTCGAATTGATAACCTCCTTTTTTGAAGTCGGTTAAAAATGAATGTGATAACTGATAACATATTTTTTTACTGTATTATTTTCGATTAAGAACGATTCACAAGATATTGATCTAAGCTTTATGAATGTCAAAGTCGGAAATGTTTTCTAGGCCAATTATTTATATAAATAAAATATTATATCGAGCTAAACAATATATTATAGCATGTGCATCAGAGAAAACAACCCAAAAATCACATCTATGCTGATTGCTGATATTAAGCACAGTTTTCGTAGTATGTTGTCTTTAATTTACGCTGTACAGTAATTATTATAGCATCAATTATAGCTATTGTAGCACCTAAAGTTGCATAGCATCGTATCGCTTCTTCTCATTTCAATGTGAACTGCCCCCCTCCCGATCGAGCTCGCCGACTATACATGTCTAACTTCGGTACTCGTACCGTCAAACTTAACAAATCAGATGTTGAAAATGACTTCTTGCCAACTTCGCCCGAAGACACCGGGAGAATAATTTTCAGTTCCGCTCTCCTTGCAAACCTTCCAGCGATATAATATAGAAAATTATTTAAAATTTATTCGTTAGCTTTAAAGTATTGAGTTGTACTTGCCATTGTAAATTGAGTTAATATTTTTTTAACCCCCGAACTTCGAAAACTTTATAAATTACGACGCCCCCAAACAAAACCTATGTTATAGGTTTTCATTGATAGCGTAGCAACACCTATAGGTGTTATAACAGTTTGACTCGCTTGTCGATGACTTCCAAAAAGGAAACCGTACATTTTAATAGAAGCCCGGGATTCTTTACATGGTGTACTTCCATTGTGTGTATGATTCTCAATGCTTACTATCATACATACAATGGATACTTTCCTTCTTATAATAATAATAGGATACAGGTCATGGCCTGTCAAGATCCTTAAGTATATCCTGATTACTTATGGATCTTATCAACAAAAGCTAATATTAGCTACTTTAGCTACCCCTTGTTACCCCTTACAAAACACATCGCCAAAACTGAAAACACCCATCTTCTTATATATAAAAACTAGCTGTTGCCCGCGACTTCGTCCACGTTAACATAGTAAAATAACAAAGATGGATAGTTTTCCCTTTTTGTGGATCCTTATACAATGGGTAAAAACGGGACATATTTAAGCAAACGTCAAACGCAAACGTCAATAAACTTTCATGTTTCTAACTCAAGAAATGACGGACTTTCATTCAAACCTTCAACCCCAATTTCACCCCCTTGGGGGTAGAATTTCCAAAAACGCTTAAATACGTATCTATTCATTTTTAATTAGTAGCCCAAAAATAAATTTTCATGTTTCTAACTCAAGAAATAACGGACTTTCATTCAAACTTTCAACCCCAATTTCACCCGCTTGGGGATAGAATTTCCAAAACCGCTTAAATACGTATTCATTCATTTTTATTCAGTAGGCCAAAAATAAAGTTTCATGTTTCTAACTTAAGAAATGATGGACTTTCATACAAACTTTCAACCCCCTTTTCACCCCCTTCGAGGTAAAATTTCCCAAATTGGGTGTCTACTTTATTAAACAACCCTGCTCACCAAATTTCGTGGCTGTAACTAACAGTTTTTGCTCAGCGATGATGAATCAGTCAGTCAGGACTTGTAATTTTATATAATAAATAATAATATAGATGGATTTTCAAATGTGTTAGTCCCGCTAAAACTCGAAAACGGCTGAACGGATTGGGTTGATTTTAGTCTTAAAATATTCGTAGAAGTCCAGGGAAGGTTTTAAAGTGACACAAAGTTCACCGGGACAGCTAGTAAGACCAAATTAACGCTACAATAGACATGTCAGAAGTCAGATAAAGGGGAGGTTTTCACACTGACGACTAGTACGGCTGATCGGTTATCACATACGAGGGGTTATGGACAAAGCCGGCCCGCGGGCTGTTTTCGCCCGTCGTTTTATTTTGTGAGTGAAGTGACAGTCAGTGAACAAGCTAGTGTTTACAGCCTTTTTACACTAATATGACGTAGTTTTAGGTATCTCACAAACACAAAAAATAAGACGTTAGTACATAGAATTCCTGAGATGTTAAAAGAGGGTTTTCGTACTTGCTTTGAGAATCAAGTACGAAAATTGAAAAGCGTAATGCAGAACGTATTGTTTACTAATTCCATAAAGTAACATATTATTTTAAATTCTAAGTTTTTAAATTATTTGACTCTATAATATTGTTAAATTATTGATAAAAATCTACTTACTGTTAAAGGGTTAAAACGATTTATATAAAACTATATTACGCATTTAATGATGATGCTTTAAATCCCAGCATAATATTACGACAAAATCATTTATTGCGGGCATTACCTAACATACAAAAATAAGTATAAAGTTAAAAGACAAAAAGCGTGAATTCTTTAACTTTTTCAACGTTATCATTTAAGCTGCTACTTAACGAGCCACTCAGCTTTATCTCACATTAGATCGTTGGTCCACTGTCGCCGTCAATGAGACATCACCGAGAAAAATTACAATAAAATGCAACTTAGTTACATTTTGCTCTAAGCCACCAAAATGCAGTGACGTCATGGGTCGCAAGACCAATGTCGGTAGAAAATGAAACCTCTAGCCTAGCCTAGCCAGAATCATAAAGTGGATATTATTTCAAATTAGATGACTCCTGCAATCGCGCGGTAAACATACATTTTTTCGGTATAGAAAGTATTTTATGTCCTTTTCCGGGAGTCAAAGTATCTCCATACAAATTTTCAAGAAAATCGGTTCGTCGATCACATAGACGGACAGACGGATACACTATTACACTTATAATATTAGTATATAGATAAAGTTTTTTGTCGGTGACGTCCCGGTGACGGCGGCGGTGGCCAAACGGCTAAGGCGGGCGCGGGATGCGGGATTAAACACTCTCAGATAGAAGTGCATTCTTAACGCTAACTAACTCGCACTTGGCTGTGATAAACATGGAATAAAGCAGAATTTTATAAGGAAAATCATTCGAGAATCATTCATTCAAGAATTGTGTAAGCAAAGTTATTCAAGAATGTTTCATAAATTTTTTTATCTATCTATATAAAAATGGATTTTCAAATGTGTTAGTCGTGCTAAAACTCGAAAACGGCTGAACGGATTGGGCTGATTATAGTCTTAAAATATTCGTAGAAGTCCAGGGAAGGTTTTTAAGTGTCACGAAGTTCACCGGGACAGCTAGTATTAAATAAAAAATGAATTTTCAATTTTGTAGTCCATCTAAAACTCGAGAAAGGCTGAACCGATTTTGCTAATTTTAGTCTTAAAATATTTATGGAAGTCCAGGGAAGATTTATATTATGATTTAAAAGGGAAGTGATAACAAGTTTATTTTGTTTGTAGTTTAACGGGTCATCTAGTAAGGAAAAATAAATTAAGTAACCGTTAATTTCATACAACAACCGTTAAATTCACATACAATATAAAATTTAAGAGGGAAATCATAAAATGGTTGTTAAGAAAAAATTTCTACTCTGTAAAAGAATTATTTAATAACAAGGATGAATAAAACATGTTATAATATTATTCCTTCTGACATATTATCGTAATTATTTATTATGTATTTTAATTATTGACATTGACGTGATAATCTTTTAACAACTTATTTTTAAATTATCTCTGACAAAATTGTATTTTAAATTGTGATGTGCTTAAATAATTACTGAAACTGTTTTAACATTTATGGAATGATGTGACATTTTTTATTTTATTTCTAATATCTCGAGCCTGGCCTTATATTATTATTATAATGTATTTAGAGACCGACATTGTAATGTTATTTAGATTTTAATTTTTATGACATTTTAATATTTGCATGCTATTTTTATAGTTAAGAGTGAAAGACCGGAGCAATGAAGTTATGTAACACCTAATGTAGTACCACTTTTAAGGCAAATAAATGATTGATTGATTGATTGATACTTTATAAAGAAAGTCATTTAACGACGCTTATATAGTGAAGATATTTGATTATAATTATAACAGGCTTCAAAACTACTCGACCGATGGCATAGTTATAAAACAGGGAAAGAAATTCATGCAGAATTTTCTCTTTAATAATAAATAAAAACAACTTATAACCAAATTCAATGTATGCGGCAACAAAATTGTGGAACTAACATAAGAATATTCAAATAACGTAAGCCTCCGAGACACTTGATCTCTCGTTCGGGTTTCGTATTCAATAAGCCATTCGTTACTTAACTCTACAAAGTAACCACAATAAAACATTACCCTGTATTTTTACTGCAGCAGTTTTCTTATACATTCAATATGCAGTAACTTCTTATCCTCCGTGATTTTGTGAGATAAACAGGGTTGGGAGGTGATTACCTATGCAAACTCACAACTTTACCTACACTGTACTTGTAACTTGCTCTATATTCTACGGATTCGCGTTTTTTCTAGTATTATCCATACTAATATTATAAATGCGAAATTTGTCTATCTATCAGTCTGTCTGTCTGTCGGTCTATTACCTCTTTACGCCCAAACCGCTGGACTGATTTTGCTGAAATTAGGCGTAGGGTTACTTTCAGTCCCGAAAAAGGACATTGGATACTTATGAGCCCGAAAAAATGTATTCGATATCCTGAGCGATAAATATCTTATAAATGTGAATCTTTATAAATAAAAATGATTATATTGTTAGTCTCGCTAAAACTCGAGAATGGCTGAACCGATTTGGCTAATTTTAGTCTTGAAATGTTAGTGGAAGTCCAATCGCGCTTGCATGCGCGTACAACGAGATATTATCTCACTCTCGAGTGTAGTAAGTTAAATTGTCAAAATCATTTTTTGACATTATGTCGATAGATTTTAACGACAGATCTATACGAGAAAAATGTATGTCATGACTCAATTTACGGTCAATTCAGACAGCAACGCGACGCATAGATATTATGCATTTCTAAATTTGTAGGTACTGAATTGACAGATTTCAACTGCTTGAGACGTCTTGCAAATCTGTCAAATTCATATACATTTATGGCCGTTCCCTATATTCAATCTATCTCTAGTTTGACATACAACCGATCGCAGCTGACATAGAATTGACATAAAATATATGGAGCTAATGTCTAATGTGAGCTATTCCTATCTCAAGTAAGAGATAGATCAAATATTGGGAACGGCCGTTAGAAATGCATCTACGCGTCGCGTTGCGGTCTAAATTGACCCTAGGAACAATAGATATAAAGAGACGAACTTGATGGATCGAGAAAACATGTAAACATCTCGATTGCACATTTTAGGCCGGCAGGAAAGGTTTATATTAGGAGGAACATAATAAGAAGTTCACGTTCTTCTTCTATATAGTTATAATATTAAAATTAATTGTTATATTAATAATAAAACAACTAGCAAGTACGTGAAGTAACCAGCATAAAAAGGCTGTTCTGTCCCGTAACTGAAAAACATTTCCATAGGTATAACCCGTGTGTCGTAAGGTGCATTATTCGAAAAGGTTTTAGTGTGTAATAAAGGTTTTATGTGTGCACGTATTGTAGTTTTTACACGAACCTTTTCCTCGAAAGTTAAGCAGAGTACATAATGTATTCTTAAAGTAACATCTCTTGCACATTGTCTGCACACAATAGCGACTAAACGGCGGTTCCGTATTTGTAGTTTTAATGTATAGTTATTAAATTTGATAATATTAAAAAGCTGAAGAATTTGTTTGTTTGATCGCAATTATCTCACGAACTACTGAACCGATTTTTATGTGATTTGGCGTACGTATAGACTAGACTACAGGGAAGACTATATTTAGGCTACTTTTTGGCGACAAAACGTACTGTTTCCGGGAAAATTCTTTTTACGCAGGTGGGTGGAGCTTTTAGTAAGTATATTTAAAGTGTTTTTTCGTGAAAGATACGTGTCAAAAGCTATGAGTGAGTGTGCTACAGTAAATTCAAATTTCCTTGAAGAAATATCTTCTTATATTCGAGATACTTATAATGTTGTGTGATATTATATACCTGAGCTTAAGCGCAGGTAAGTTGGATCGCTATAGTCAGGACGTTAAATTCATACTAATATTGTAAATGCGCAAGTGTGTCTGTTATTTTATTACTTCTTCACACCTAATCCGATTTTACTGAAATTTGGTATGGGGATACTTTATAGTCCTAAGAAAGGACATAGGATACTTTTTATCTCGGAAAAATGACGAGCAATAAACGAATTTTGGCGCAATGAAATTTTGAGCGTCATCTAGTTAAGTGTATTTAAAGTGTTCTCTCATGAAAGATACGTGTCAAAAGCAATCAAGGGGCCAAAGTGGCAGCTAATTAGTTTACCACGGGCGCCATTACACGCTAAACGCTTTAGATACGGCTTTATTAAATCATCCGTCGGCGACATACATGCTCTTGAACGTGGTGGGAATTTTGACTATCACGAAAATATAATGGTTATAATAGAATCAATAGAAATTGTACGCTTTTTAAGTTGCTTATATTTCTAGCCTTAACTAAAGGTATTATTAAAATATTTTACTAAATATTTAGCCTTGTAATTAGAACAGATTTTCATAAAATGATAAATTCTATTATATATCTATAGCTTATTAGGTTATTCACATTATCCTTGTTCACAAGTAAACGCTTACATTTAGCAAATATTTTCCAAACGTATTTTTATTTAAAATCATAGGTGCTTTGAAATAACGAAAAAAAAAACGTACCTAAATCCGCTTAAAATATTAAACAAAAAAATGTTTTAGCACGCATAAAACATTATTTCATTACGAGCGTCGAACACCCCACTCGCGTACAATTTCGTCTCTATTGTGAGGGACGTGGATTCCAAAATAATATTTAAGGGCTGAATAAAATTATACCCGGTACGTGTTTCATCGGGATTTGAATAAAAAAGAAAAACGTGATGTACCGAATGTGAATATCATACGGACGGCAATTCTGGGGAAAGATTTGATTCTGTGTCATGAGAAATCACAAACTTGGCGAACGAACGTGACTAGATAACGAACGAACAAATGAAGGTAATAAGTATATGTCACTTTAAGACGTAAGTGGATCAAGTGAGTAACTAACAATTTAAAAATGCATAAATGGAGATTGGAGGCGTTTACGCATTTTCAATCTGAAATTGCATAATATTTTTGAAAATGCACACATAATTTGTAAAAAGAAAAATGGGAAATTCTGGGAAAATGAATAGCCTGATATATTAGCTAGAATCTAGATGACGAAGTAGGCAAGTTACACGGTTTATTCAAATGATTAGGGAAAAAAATACTAATTGTCCTAATGTTATAAAACGTTAGTTATCCGCTTCATCCACTAACGTCTTCACTCGTGATTACACGCTAAGCCGGTGTTATGTTAATAGAGAGTAATGTTGGTCTGGGACGCGAGTCAACAGAATTAACGCTAAATAATTGTTTCGTTTATCTTTAAGATTAGTCAGCTTTCTGCAATGCATTATTGTTTTATCTGTATAAAAGAATAATATCTACTATATTATTCTTTTATACAGATAAAACAATAATGAGCAAATTATTTGGCTGAGAATAGCTTATTTTATAAATAAAAGTCGAGTAAAGAGTAGTCAACTAAATAAGTTTGCTTGAAAAATTATCGAGACGCAGGTTTCTTTTAATGGAACAATAGACAAAGAAAATCTTATATGTGGCCCCTAAAAATCTCTCAGTATTCTATACTCAGAGAGTCCTAACTACTTTAATTGAATGAAGATTAAAATAATAAAGTCCATACATCTTCTGTCAAACTCTTTAATATTAAAGTTAAGGCGCTATATCGAAAATAAATTATAAGCCTTATTACGCTGCGCAAATTTTATACTTAATTTGTATGACTATAAAGTCGTGAATACCCTGCGGCCAGAAGCTATCGGCTCGCTCGGAAAACATGTGATAAAACCTAAATAATTAATTTAACAATTACTAGGAGCATTTAAGCATAAATTAAGAAATTTAAAAAAACCCCCGCCAAACTTTAAAAAGTAATGAAATAACATTTCCTGACTTTAAGTTTAAATCATTCCTAAGAGTAAAGTAATATTTTAGTCCATAATTGTTGTCAAGGTGTGTCAGGGGACCGCTAAGTAAACTACCACAACAGCGACTTTTGCATTTTGTATCGCCATAATAGACACAAATAAAACACAGTAATACTTGCACTTTTTCCACTGTTTTTTATTTTTTTATTTTATTACTGTGTTTTATTTGTGTCTAAAATGAATTTCCACCAAGAACCGACAGTACAATCAATTACATATATCGCCATAATAGTCGCTGATTCTCTCGATTCGGGTCGCTGTGAACAGACCCTTAATTTATATTGTTATGTGAAATCAAACATCTACATTAGCGGTCCCCCGACACACCTTGACAACAATTATGGACTAAAATATTACTTTACTCTTAGGAATGATTTAAACTTAAAGTCAGGAAATGTTATTTCATTACTTTTTAAAGTTTGGCGGGGGTTTTTTTAAATTTCTTAATTTAATTTTATTTTATGCTTTTTAAACTTGTGCAGAATAATTCCTATCAACTGGATCATATCCCAATGAATACCATCTATAAAATATGTCCTCTTGGATGAGGCCATCAATATGAGCCCAAACATAAAACCTCCACTTTAGGTTCATACGGAGCTTGGCTCCTATAGAATCCAGGTGATGCTGCAGCAGCAGCATGCAAATATTTACTGTTTATCTACGTGTTACTGGTTGTCGCAATTAAAATGAGCACAAACACGAAACCTCTGCTCTAAGTTGGTGAGGAGTTGGGTATCCTATTGATTACCAGGTGATGCTGCACCACCAGGTCAACTTTCCAATAATGTGTATATATTCATAAGTGTCTCGAACCAGGATGCAAAATATAAAACCCATCAAACGACTGCAAGTTGCTAATCGTCCTATCACGAACCAGATATACCGTGATATTTCAGCAATGAGCAGGCTGATGATGATGAACTATAGCTAAGAACACTCACCGTCATGTCAGCTTTCAAACAAAAAAAACTAGATCAAAATCGGTCCACCCGTTTGGATGCTACGATGCCACAGACAGACAGACAGACAGACAGACAGACAGACACGTCAAACTTATAACACCCCTCTTTTTGGTCGGGGGTTAAAAATGCATCTATACGACTTTGAGTTGCAAAAATTAAATATATCGAGGCAAAATACATTAATCGTGTTTCTAGTTCTTCTCAAACCTAAATAAGGCTATGAAGATATGTATATCTCATTACCAGATTTGTAACATTCTGAGGGTCCTATATTATAGTATTACGTCAAAAAGGACAGTTGTTTTCAATATAGCGCCTTAAGTAATCATGACTCTAACTGCCACACTCAGAGACGAATATCAATTACTTAATTGTATTTTTTATTATTCGTAGCTTTATTGTAATTAAATAAGCCTTAATTGTAATTAAATTACATTATCTGTCTTCGTTAAACTGAAGTTTAATCAAAATTAACCTGTAAGTGCGGCCGTAAGTGTGGCCTAGTATTCCACAGTAAGTAAAAGTGTTAAAGAACTTGTCACGTATAAAAAATAAAAAAAGAGATAAATGAAATATTTAAAATCAGTAACGAGTTTATTATATATCTCCTTAAGTTGGAGATACGAGAGTTGTGTGATATACGTCTGAGCTTAAGCGCAGGGAAGTCGGATCGCTATATAATTAATACTAATACATTTCTGATTGGCATCGTAACGCTGCGATTTATCTACAGAAGGGAGAAGGCCTACATATACCAGCATGTATGTTTAATATACTTTGTCCCGGCTTTCGTTGTCTGATTTGATCAAGGCATAGTAAAATTTTTAATCAAACTACTATTTTATTGTTTGTTGGTTGTAATTAAAAACAATATACTTACAAAAAATTGAGTTAAATGCTTGCATATCCTTATGGAAACGCCTTAAGGGAATTCAGAAAATTCTGTAATCCGTTTAAACTTTAACAACACCTAATTTCATACTCCTATGGTAGCTATTTTCGTAATTGGTAAATGAAAAGTTTTAGATTTTTCAAAAATTACTTATACGTTCAGTTGAATTGTATATTACCGTGGGAGAGCCGTGCTTCGGCACGAATGGGCCGGCTTAACCGGAGAAATACCACGGGCTCACAGAAAACCGGCGTGAAACAGCGCTTGCGCTGTGTTTCGCCGAGTGAGTTTACCGGAGGTCCAATCCCCTACCCTTTTCCCTTCCCTACCCTCCCTTATTTCCTTCCCTACCCCTACCCTATTACCCTATTCCCTCGTAATGCCTCCGTGGTCCAGTGGTCTAGAGCGTTGCTCTTGACTCGGAGGTCGTGGGTTCGATTCCCGCGTTGGAAACATGTTATTTCCAAGTTTGGTTAGGACAATGCAGGCTGATCACCTGATTGTCTGACAAGTAAGATGATCCATGCGTCGGATGGGCATGTAAAAAGTCGGTCCTGCGCCTGATCTCTCGCCGGTCGTGTCGGTGTGCCGTCCCACTGGGTTAGGAGAGTAAAGGAATAGAGAGTGCTCTTGTGTACTGCGCACATACTTGGGCACTATAAAATTACTCCTGCGTACCTGGCCTGGTTTCAATGAAACCGGCCACCGTCACCGAAACCGGTGTGGGGAGTATTATTATTATTATTCCCTCGTAAAAGGCCGGCAACGCACCTGCAGCTCTTCTGACGCTGCGAGTGTCCATGGGCGACGGAAGTTGCTTTCCATCAGGTGACCCGTTTGCCCGTAGACGAGCAAACGGGTCACCTACCCGTTTGCTCGTCTGCCCCCTTTTTTCATAAAAAAAATATTCTTTCTTACGACGCGTACGTGTAGAATGTAGATCTCACTACTGCTATACACTATAGTTAGTGAACGTTTGCTATTTTGGTAGTCCGTAGTACAGGCTTTTGTCATACAAGGCCAAATGTTAACATACAACATGAAAGAGTTTTCAAATAAAGCTGATAAGCTCTTGTATCGATGCACTCGGTGCGATCAGGAGTTACAAATTGTACAAAAGTGTACTGTACGAAGTGGGATAAACTTGTACCCGGACACAAACAACGCTGATCCGCCGCTTCGCAGAATGGCGATTTTATTTCGATGCTAATAGTCCTATTCTGTCCTAGGCTTTCAATTTGCGTATAAACATTTTCAAAGAAACTGCATTTGACATGGTACGTTATATTTTACACTAGATGTGCCACTGTAGTCTGTAAACCTTTAATAACTGTATTCTAAAAAGATAAAACCGACTTCAAAATTGTACGTAATTGAGAATTAAAACCCTCTATCTCCAAAACTACTGAACCGATTTTGATGAAACTTGCACTATTCCCTAAGTTGAACAATACCTAGTACAATAAAAAAAGAATCGCTTAAATCGGACTTGTAGTTTCAGAGATATGCGCGAACAAACATAAAAACATACATACATACATACATACATACACATACATACATACATACATACATACATACACTTTTGAAATTTGGCACGTTTGTTCAGAAGCTGTTATAGATTAACATATACAAAAATTGGGCAGTTCTGGAAATATTACATACATACGCGTCGAATTGATAACCTCCTTTTTTTGAAGTCGGTTAAAAAGCCAACATTTAAAAAAATAAATACGTATGGCAATCGGGGACTGCACTTTTTATCAACTTACTAGCTGTCCTTCCCTGGACTTCTTTTAAGATTTCCGGATTATTTTAAGACTAAAATTAGCAGGTTCAGCCGTTATAGAGTTACTAACACAATTGGAAATCCATTTTTATATATATAATATACTAGCTGTCCCGGTGAACTTCGTGTTACTTTGAAACCTTTCCTGGGCTTCTACGAATATTTTAAGACTAAAATCAGCCCAATCCGTCAGCCGTTTTCGAGTTTTAGCGCGACTAACACATTTGAAGATACATTTTTTATATATAAGATATAGATTATAGAATATAGATGTTATGTTATAATTCGCATACGTCTAGTCGCACGCACACAAACACCGTGGAGAAGTCTAGGCAACGCCACAACGAGTGTGTTGCACCGTCGGAGTGGGGTGTGTTAGGTTTATAGCTTAATAACTAGGCTGGTTTAGTTATTTCGTAGCCACATATTTTGACAATGCTTAACTCCACAAAGACAGATCATGGCTCTTCATAACTTTTGTACAATAGTAAGCAGTTAACGACATATTAAAGCCATCGGGGTCATATTTTATAACTCGTAGTAGTACTCTATCGATCGACAAGTTGTTTGCTAAAACTTCGTGTCACACTAGTATTTATGAACCCGTGGTATATCTTTCAGCTTTAACTTATTTGCTACATATTGGAAGAAGTAAATTTTTAGTGATTATCTTATATATAAATATGGATTTTCAAATGTGTTAGTCGCACTAAAACTCGAAAGCGGCTGAACGGATTGGGCTCATTTTAGTCTTAAAATATTCGTAGAAGTCCAGGGAAGGTTTCAAAGTAACACGAAGTTCACCGGGACAGCTAGTTATTATATTCACTAAAAATGTACTTATTTCAAAGTTACAGTATTTGGCAAATAAGTTTCCTCAAATTTTAAGATTGTTCAAAAGTTAAAAACTCAGTTAAAAAGTCACAGCTCTAGAAAAATCTTTTCCCTCTAATTGGCATTTGGCGGAGCAATCAGTCGCAAGGATCTAGAAATTTATACAAAGCTGCTCTTGTCCGCTCGAATATAAGATTGGCAGTCATTTTGAATATTTTAATGGGCTCCCTTCGTTTAGTTACCTTTGTGAGATCCGATGAATAATCCAACATTCGATGATTAAACAGATAAATTGCGAGCGCAGCACAAAAGATACTTTCGCTTTTTATTCAATAATAAATTCAATATGATCGTATTATACGTTTATGCTGAATGAACTTTATTTTATTTGGAAGAGATATTTCTGAAGTAAGGCCGAAGTAATGATATTTACCTTCTAGGTATGAATTAAAATAATGGCATTTTATGCATGTTATAATTATGTACGTTTGTTTCAGTTTCTACTACAGATCCAACTTTAATTATTATTGATATGTGCCAATGGCGTAAAATAAGCTGCAGTTGTTTACCTTTAGTTTTGTGTATTGTGTATTGTATGTATGTAATTCTTCTTCTTTTTTTTATAAAAATATATCTATAGGAGAGATTTTTTAATTTATAATAATATTCGTAAAGATATTTAAAAACATTACAAATAGCTATTTTCCTACATAAACTATATTAAAAATATATTTTTACATCATAACTATATTCTCATAAACTTCTTTTCAAAGAACAGTTGAGCCAACTGTAATGTAATTTAGAGCCAGTGTAATATTATGTTTCTCATGTTAAAAGAAATTTGCAGTGGATTGCATAATACAAACGCGGTCTGTTTTTCTTAGTGTAAGTTTACACCGAGGCACGACATATCCCGTACTGGTGCAAGCTGACCCTTAAAAAGGGATGATCTTTGGAAGCAAGAGTGGGCAAATATTACAAGTAAGCTTATCTCACTTCTTTATTATTTTATCAAGACATTCGTGTTCATTGCATTTTTAACGTTGGTGATGTAAAGTTAATAAAAATATGTATTATATATCAAATATTTTCTTATTTTTTCCATAGTCTTTGTAATTGACATAATATTCAGTTTGCTAGAATGTTTGCTACGCGCCCGCTACGCCGGGTCTACGCAGCTACGCGGCTACGAGGCTCTACGAAAATAGCATATTTCTACGAACAGAGAAAATAATATTGTGCTTATTATAATGTAGACATAATAATACCTGTATTATATTGCCTGAATATGTCAATTACAAAGACTATGGAAAAAAGAATATGTTATATAAAAAAGAGTCAATCTCAGTATAATAGTAATTACAAAAATTATAAATTCGAAAGAATGTGTTTGTCGTCATTTATAGCATAGCATTTATAAGAAAAACTGTATAATATGCTTCCTTAGCGATAAATAAATCTAGTTTTATACATCTACTTTTAAATACATTTATCTGCATTTGAAACGTCATATTATGTGTTGCTAATGCCATTGGCCATCGATCAGGGTGTTTGGCATTCGGCGCTGGCGGCCCTCCAGCACGGACATAATCTCTCGTAACTTCATAACAAAATGGCCAATTCACACGAGCTTTTCATGTTTTTCATATGCGATAGTTTCGTAATATGCTGGAGGAAATTCAAAGAGTAATAAAATAATGTCAAAGTCAAAGTCAAAAATGTTTTGTTCAGAGTAAGTTTTTTCAAACACTTTCTGAACGTTGATGCTACTGGAGCGTACCACGGTTCGGGAACTAACCCGGCGAGAAGAACCGGCGTAAGAAACTTGCACGGAGCCATCTTTAAATTGTAACTTCACACGTCCCGCCCTATGTCGCAGACAATACGTACTGTTTAGTATTACTTTTAGTATAAATATATCATGTATGTTAGTCTGCAAGGTATTTGTAATATCTATGGATAATAATAATCTATGGACGCTTCACACCACGTCAGTCTGGCCCCGTGGTAAGTACCTGAAGGAATATATAAGATGTAGCAGGTACATACTTGCAAAACTTAGGTAAAACGCGCTCACTACTGTATTCAAAACACAGCAGAATATAAAGAGCAGAAAACCAAACAAAATAAGCAGAAACAAATTTAAATATTATGGCAACATATTATAACGCGCTCCCAACACAGACATACCAACAAGTTACTTAAGTAATTTCATTATAAAGCGGGACTCAAAGAAGTATAACTCGCAAACAAGTATAATTGCGAAAAAGTTATTTTTGCTCTCCAATGCTATTAAAAGTTGTCCAACATTTTATGCAAAGAAGGACATTAGGCATAATAAACAGTATTTTTAATAAAAACGTGAAACCGAAATACTTCAACTACGTTAATAATGAAAAAGTAATTACACTTTTTACATAGACCGAGTTCGAAAATTAAATCCCTATAAACGTGAATTGCTTTGAAACAAAAGTTTCATTTTGAATCTTTTTCCAAAACTAAAACGCAGCGCTTTCAAAAGTTAATATATTTAAAGGAATGTGTTGATTTAAAATTCCTTTTTTCAAACCGTAACTTTTGATTATTTGTATTTTTGTTGTCGATTCATAATTTAATACTTATTGATCATCTTTCTCTCGGTCTTATACAAATTTCCGATTAGGTAACGTGTCTTGGCGCGAGGTTATCATTTTTCACCCGCCACAAACAATTAGTCTAATTTTTGAAGTGAATCTTTTTAGCACCACGCTCATAAAATATAAGATTCACTTCGACCTGGAAGGGCTGGGACCCCTTGGAATTACGCCGCTTTACTCTGCATTCTCCATCGGTTGTATCTGTCTTTGTGGGAATGCTCTGAGGAATAATTGTACGGAATGATACTACCTTTTTTTTTTTTTTTTTTTTTTTTTCCGGAGGGGGAAATGCATTACGCATACCACCCAGGCGCAGGGGGCGACCCGAGCGGTGATGTGGGACTCCCGTAGCTGATGAGACCACGGTATACCCACTAAAACCCCCCCCCCATCTTCCGCCACGCCGCCTTTTGACGGGGCCACGGGAACGATACACACATCCGCGACCCCGCCAGCGGTCCGAAGACTCCACGATGGGCGCACGACACGTGCGCCCTCCTCCTCGGCCCCCACCAGGGCTGTAGCAGACGCCCCCCGAGTCTGCTACTTGGAGGCCATGTGGCAGATCAGGTCTGTGGCTCTGCCACCGACCACACCTCGGCCGCAGAGGATAGGGCAAGCGGCGCACCGCAATACCTACTTGCCTCTTCCTCTGCGGCCCCACCAATGCCGTTCAAACGGAACGGCCAGCTCGCAGGGGGGGTAGGGAAAGCGGCAACCTACCACAATGCCTCTCCCCCCCCGCGATCCGTCCTCGGCCGCAGAGGATAGGGCAAGCGGCGCACCGTAATACCTACTTGCCTCTTCCTCTGCGGCCCCACCTCGGTGCGCATCCGCAGCGGACTCCTCCAGTCCGCTGGGAGCGCCCTCCTCGGGCCAGGCGGCGACACCGGCCGGCCCTGGTTGCCTCTTCGCTTCACCGCGGTTGTCCAAGCCGCGGTTACTGAGCCCCACCGCCACGACAAGGCGAGCAACCTTCGGGGGGACGGAATGATACTACCTCCATTTACCTCCTGCAACTTTTCGCCATCGTTCCACGCAAAAAATATACCATCCTCATCACTTTTATGAGTGGGAGTCTTTCACAGTGCATTTTTCGCGTAACTTTCTGCCGCGCACAGTAAAACTCTAGAATGAACTGTCACCAGCACTATTTCCGGACCTATACGACCTGCAAACCTTCAAGAAGAGAGCGTATTCCCTCTTAAAAGGCCGGCAACGCATCTGCACCTCTTCTAATGTTGCAAGTATCCATGGGCGATGGTAGTTGCTTCCATCAGGTGACCAGTTTGTTCTTTTACCCCCTTATTTTATAAAAAAATATGACGTGATAAATGAATCAATAATATGAGCGTCTTGCCTCGGGTGATATTCCATTATCCGTGAGCATCGAATCACCATATTATAGAACGATATCTCTCATACATTTGACCGCTCATAATATTATATATATAAGCTCTAGATACTGTTATATAACACATTGCAAGAGCTACAAAAATTGTATAATATACCTGAGTTTGACAACAGCTAACTTAAAGTAAGATAGTTCCAGAAAATAATAACACATCTTATCACACAATATGCAAACCACGCCTTGGTGTGATGTGTATTTTGTGGAACCATTTTTAACTGTGTAACTGCTACATAATCACCAAATCACCATACATTATTTATCAAACTCTTCATGAAATTGAAGTTTAAACATCATTTAATGTCTCTGAGTCGGGAGTCCGGCCGAAAGTTATTCTTCCATAGTAAAGTATTTCGATGCTCGTTAGCAACTATAACAGATCCCGGCGAGCTCGGAAATATAAACATTTTTAACTCTAATTGGCACAATACTTCGATAAACTTGCGTATTTGTAATGTTATTTGTTACATCTAGTTTTCTTTGCCCTACATCTCACTATTATGTTCAAATGAAAGTTCAGTTCGATAAATGTCATTATGGTGATTGTAATAATTAATGTGTAATTAATATGGTAGAGGATATACATTAGCATGTGCCGAGCTTCTAGATGACGCGCGCAACTCCATGGCGCCAAAATTCGTTTATCGCGCAGGAATCGTATATTTTTCTGGGACAACACTATTGGTTTAGCGGTTTGGGCGTGAAGAGGTAACAGACAGACAGACACATCTTTACATTTATAATATTAGTATGGGAGTATGGATTTTATTTATTTTCATTCATTTAGGAAAATAAAATAAAATCCATACGCCACCCGCGCGATAAGCATCTGTTTATCGCGCGGGAACGATACATGGTTCTGGGATAAAAAGGATCACCTTATTATTACCTTTCCCGGGACTCAAAGCATACCCATACCAAATTTCAGCAAAATCGGTTCAGCAGTTTGGGCATGATGAGAGAACAGACAAACACACTTTCACATTTATAAAATTAGTATGAATATTGAATAATAATATATAATATGTACCTAATTAGCCATTATATTTAAACCTACGTTACCAAACAAATTACCGCGTCAAGTTTTACGCTAATCACCATTAGGGAGTTTTGACTTTTGGTGTGTGCGGGTAACGTTAGCGGTGTTGACAGCCCGTACACGTTCGAATAAACTTATGTAAAGAGAATAATAATCTTTATTGACGCTTCATACCCTGTCAATGGCCGTTTTCACACTGCGACGATAACGACACTGACACGATACTTATATTATATCGTCTGCTCGGACGGCAACGATATAGTCCGACGATATCGACACGATATAAACCAACAGCTTGTCATGCGGTTAGTCGTATTGCGCCAGCAAATTTAGCCGCGCGATTCCAAAAGTGTAATAGAATATTCGAGTGGTAATAATGGCAGCAGTGAACAAGTTACATTTGCTTTATCTTTTATATTTACGGCGAAATACGGTGTCGTCATCCGATATCGGCACGACAATCTGTCGGTGACGATAACGTTGACTACAACGACACAGTGTGAAAGCGTTCGTAGTGATTGTATGAAACTACCAGTCCGACGATATCGTGTAGTTATCGTGTAGTTACAGTTATCGTGTAGAAAATGAAATTCACGATAATTGTTATCGTCTAATGTGAAAACACCCAATCTGGTACTAAGTGTTTGAAGAGCTTGTTATATAATAAATATTTTAATAACAGGCGGAAAATAAAATAATAACTTTTTGTTTATGTAGGTCTTTCCTTAATAACAAAAAAGTTATTATTTAGCGTAGTCCTCCACAGGTAAACTTTATGAATACATTTGTTTGGAATTTTCGAAAAATAAAACAAAAAAGTAGGACAAGAGCAGACAGAAAACCTGATGGTAAACGATAGCTGTCGCAAATAGAGTTTCGCGACAACAGAAAAAATACACGATTAATTCTAGACAGTGTTGCGTTCCTATGATGAAACATCATAGTGTTGTTTCAGTCGTTCGTTTCAGTAAAGTATACCGGCGTTACCTTAAGGGGGTGACAGACACACGAGTAAGTACGCGGACTAATGGCTCGACGATCTTAATCGCCTGTGTGTCAGCAAAGAGCCGACTCAGCCGCGAGCCTGGGGGCTGGTAATCCAGTGTGAGCGATTCTCGTATGTCACCGACGCTAGCCAAGAAAGTTCGCGAACTTAAAACCCGCGTACTTTAAGTTCGTACGTCTATCAAGCCTTTTAAGATGCAACGAAGATTAAATCCTACCACGCCAGACACCTTGCCAAATAACAAATTTTCAACTTTACGAAAGTCACGAAAGGAACCAAAATCTCCATTTTTATGTAATCTTCTGTTTTATATTCTAAATTAGCGTAAATCTCACGTGCACACGGAGCGGCCACTAACACAGTTTGTCCCAAGACCCGCGCTGACAAATAACTGAAAACTTCCGCTGGGACGTGCTCCGACTATCAAACGATTCCGACTGAATATTTTCCTGGACTATTAGTTAAATGCCATGAATAATTAATATTATTTAAATTCATCTTCAAAGGAAAACTGAATCGGTACGATTTGATTACCTCGGCGGGGAAAATTGCTTCTCCGAGAGTGGTCAGTTATTAAAGGAATTATACACACGCCGAAAGTTTAGTAATTAAGTCAGATACAGTGATTAATCTACGGATTCTGGAGGATGAGTGTAATTTGCGCTTTAGTGGTTTATGATATATCTCAGTTGGAAAGTCCTAACAATATGATGTTCAAGTTTTTACTATAATCTGCAATCTGCGTTAAGTCAAAAGTTGGCAAAACATGTCTCTTTAATATGCCAGAGAGATTATTAAAAAAATAAAGCTTTTTGTTCGAGGTTACGGGACGTAAAACTACATTGTGTGTCTATTGGAATTGGCACCGAAAATATATGGATAAGTACCTGGATGGATTTTGATAAAGGCTCAACATCGTATAGAGTACGTTAAAAGATTTTCTTTGCCGGGCAATACTGTGTTGAAAACCATGTGGCCTTTTTTTATTGACGCATATAAATTATGTACTATCAGAGAAGTTGATTCCTAGGCAGATGCGGGACCTACGTAATTTGGTCGCGTAAACGTCAAACCCAGCCGGCAGATCACAGTTAATATTAAATTGACATGATCCAATCAAATGATGGTGGTCTGTCAGCTGGCTAAGAATTAATTTCCTCGATGGTATCTCGTCTCACAGCTTTTACTACAGTCACGTATATTTTTAGAACTCTCTACAGCAGGTCGATTATAAGTTCTGTGCATTTTCAGCATTGTTACGACTCCCATGATACTTCGACTTCGACCGCCCGATTGCACTTCACGTTAGTCCACTACGTGACCCGCATTACCATCGTCACGTTGACGTCCCAGCAACGGACATTATCATACAAAGTAATAGGGGCTTGCAAAGAATCTACGAAAATAAAAAGGAGTTTCTAGTTATTATAATCTTTAGAAACTCCTTCTAAAATTTTAGATGCCGTTGCGCAAAAATTTATTTATCGCGCGTTGGTCTTTTCGGGATAAAAAGTACCATAATAATATGTCCTATCACGGGACTCAAAGTATCTCTTTGCCAAATTTCAGCAAAATCGGTTCAGCGGTTTGGGCGTGAAGAGGTAACAGATAGACACACTTTGGCATTTATAATATTATTAGTATGGAATATGGATATTATGGATAATTTTAAAGTTGTTATTTTTGTATGAGTCGGAAAAAACAGAGAATTAGTATTAGTTCAAAATACGACGTCACAAATCTATATTTAAATGATGACGACGCTTCCAAACCAGAATGTGACATTCAATTTAGTTTAAGTGTAATTTTATTTCAAGAAAATTATAATAATTATTATTATCGTCTAACTAATGCCATCTCATTAACACTTGGATTTCACAAATACGTACCTAAGTATCCTAATTTTGCTACTGAGTATTCACATTATGATATTGTAGTTTATGCAATCTACATTCGTCAACTGAGCCAAAATTGTTAGTAAATTATTGTTAACTCATACATGCTACATGAGTTAAGTGAACTGCATTTTCTCATTACAATGTTTTGTATGAAGTATAATGGTATGTCAATGGCATGCAGCCCACGGGACCGCTGCACTGGTTATTAAAAGTCCTTTGTTATGTTAACAACGATTATACAAGCTTATGGCCATCAACATTTTAATATTGCTTTATATCTATTTATTACGTTTTTTGCCAAAAAGTTGTGACAAAAGTTTAAGCCTAAATTGGTAAAAATAAACATTTTACCTGGTCGTAGAGTGGTAAATTAAAAAAAAATTATATAATCCTACATAATATTTTTACAAAATAACGTACACAATACAACGTCATAATGATTTTATTTATTATCATATGATTGCGAATAATACTGTTTCTTTAAAAATGACATTTTTAAATTAATTGTACTGCTACGGTTTAAGTATTTAAATAATCATTATTTCTGATTTAGTGTCCCTACCTATTTTACGCCTATGTAAATCGTTCCGATATCCGATCCGATGTCGTGTCGTGTAATATAAAAATACTCCATTCAATCACTTCGAACAACAAGGGATTCGGAACATAATGTGATATTTAATCCCTCTCAACGTCTTCGATCGAAATTGGTGCAGAGTGCAGATATTAAAGGCAATAGTACATTAATCCAGTCAGCATCAGACAATGGACTGTATGCAATTTCAATAGAACTAATGCAATTCCACCGGTAACCAATACAATATTACACAGGAAATGTATTTTGCGCTGAGCTTAATCAACTAATGGCGTATTTGAGTAGGACGTCGAACATATTATTTGTATGTTCGTGTGTGGTTATTTTATTATGTTTACTCATCATTAATAATAATAGTAACTCTCACAAGTCACACCGGTTTCGGTGACGGTGGCTGCCTTCATTGAAACCAGGCCAGTTACGCAGGAGTAATTTTATAGTGCCCAAGTGTGTGCGCAGTACACAAGAGCACTCTCTGTTAATTTTACTCTCGTAACCCAGTGGGACGGACGACCGACACGACTGGCGAGAGATCAGGCGCAGGACCGACTTTTTACATGCCCATCCGACGCATGGATCATCTTACTTGTCAGACAATCAGGTGATCAGCCTGCATTGTCCTAACCAAACTTAGAAATAACAATATGTTTCCAACGCGGGAATCGAACCCACAACCTTCGAGTCAAGAGCCACGCTCTAAACCACTGGACCACGGAGGCGACTCATCATTAGAACCTTTGTACTTCATTATAATAGCGTAGGAACCGTACATTATGATGCCATTCATGGTGTTGAACTGATTTTTATTTTTATTTATTTGATGATTGATGATATTTTTATTATAATGTATTCGTGTGAAAACGTTTGTGGTTAGTTTTGATAAAATTCACGTTTATATTGTTTAGTAGGTATACTCTAACATGTTTTTCTCTACTTCAAGATGATTATCGCGCGGTAACCTCATATTTTGCCGCGATAAAATCTATACTTTATTATTGATACTCATACTTCTATTACTTCTATATTATAATATTTGAATAGTAATAGTTTTGGTACAAGTAATATAGTAATATATGTAATTCATATTATAATGAAACGTTTTGATATAAATATTTTTTTTTTATAAAATAAGGGGGTAAACGAGCAAACTCGTCACCTGATGGAAAGCAACTTCCGTCGCCCATGGACATTCGCAGCATCAGAAGAGCTGCAGGTGGGTTGCCGGCCTTTTAAGAGGGAATAATAGGGTAATAGGGGAGGGTAGGGATGGGAAGGTAAGGATTAGGGGAGGATAGGAAATAGGTTAGGAGATTGAGCCTCCGGTAAACTCACTCACTCGGCGAAACACAGCGCAAGCGCTGTTTCACGCCGTTTTTCTGTGAGAACGTGGTATTTCTCCGGTTGAGCCGACCCATTCGTGCCGAAGCATGACTCCCCCACGTATATAATGTGATATAATGAACATACATTTTATTTAATCCGAAAACGATTCAGTGGTTGGAAATATTTGAATATTATTTGAAGTACGTATACAGCATAAACATAACATAATTATTTTTCACGACAGGTGATAAATAATTATGTTTATATTTAATTACGGCATAATTCATTTTCACGAACTACGACAGAGCAGCAAAAAACAATTTCAACAAAAGCACGTTTTATAATAATGAAACGAAATATAAAAATATTACGGAGATAGTTACGCGAATCGGGTCAAACATGGCTTTCAACAAATTGAATGCAAACTGCTCCTCGACTATGACACAGCATAAACTATATAGTACACCGTCTTCATACTTGAGTATCCGATCAGGCACACGCACACATTGGCGTGAATCTAAATAAATTTGAGTATCAATACAATGTAGTATCACGTCGCACGCGCATCGACTTGTCTCAGCGTCGAGAGAGTTTGATTTTTAATACAGGGCAGAGTCATTTTACTGTGTGATCATACTACTGTGACAATACTTATATTTTCCTATCCAAACGAGTGCTCTTTCAAGACGGTACATACTATCGTTCGCGTTGTATGGCCATTGGTATGGCTGTATTATTTCATACCGGTTCATTTCGCCCATTGTCTCTATGCTGTAATGAAAAATTCGGTTCTATTAGGCGCAGACGGGATACAGAATTTGGGCTACCAATATATCAAATTTACGTACAATTTGAGTTACTGATACTGCAACAAGGTATAACTTAGTAATGATGTATGAAAAGACTTAGGGTCAATTCACGTAGGCTTTTTCGGCAATTCGGTTCATGCAAATTTGGTACAGGTAACCAAAGAGCAGTAAGTGTGTCAATTAAATTTGTATTTTTATGTACTTTATAAAGCTCAATTTCGAATGGTTTATTTAAAAAATACATTGCATCACCGTACTACATTAAAATTATCATTTTACTAACCCTAAAACATAGTTGCATCTTTTAAACTATAGTAACATTTTATGCGACTAATTTGTAGCTCGTTTGCACGTTGTTTACGAGATGGTTTTCGGTATTTACGTTCATGCAGAAACTTCCCCGGTTAAGTCGTTTTTATTTCAGCCCCGGGCATTAAGTGTTTTTAAATCACAGTTTGTTGATATCTAAAGTTTCCGAGGTTCATTATCTACGCGGGAATATTGTGGAAAGGAAATGCAAACATGAAAATAATATAATGGGATTTTCTCTATAAATCGTAGCAACGAACTCAATAACAATATTTATTTCCTGTTTGTTATGAAATCATTGGCATACCGCATACTCCGAATACATTATAATAAGTTTATTAAATATCGTATATGAAATAAGCTAAATACTTGCCGTACAAATGATGTCAGATAACAACATATATTTTTGTCTTAGAATAATCGTTTGAATGGTAAATAAGTTTTACCTTATTTTGGCACTTAGATAGATTTTGTGCAAGTATAAAAATACTAAGAATTAATTGCTAAATAAACTGCCTCTAATAGTTATCAAACGATTGAAAAATTAGTCCTTATTATTCTATTGTGATTTCATGTTTATTACATTTTATAATAAATCAAGAAATATGTATCAGGTATTTTTCTCTGTTTCATGTTTTTCTGACGTGATTTAATTTGTCCATAAATCTTTGTCTTTCCGCTTTTCCCAGTCAGCATAATATTACACTAGAAAAACTGTACTAAAGATTGAAAACATGCCAATATCACGGCGTCAAACATAAAACTGATTTACGGAAACTCGCGAAAAACCAAAACATATCGACGGAAATTCAAATCACTCAGTCACGGCCGGGAAAAAGTAAAAAAACCTGTCTCATCGGCACACCGGGATACGTCGCGACAGAAAAACCCCTCCATCAATCTACGGAACCCATTTCCTAACACTCATCCTTCCATATCATGAGCTGGCTCGGCGTTTCATATATTGAACATAACGACTTCATATTCACGTACCCAAGGAGAGGCCAAGCTCGATTCGGATTCGCGCATAAGGTTCCGTAAACGGCTAAATCCATATTAATATTATAAATTCAAAAGTGTTTGTCTGTCTGTCTGTGTGTCTGTATGTCTGTTACCTCTTCATACCTAAACTACTGAACCCATTTTGCTAAAATTTGGAATTAGGATACTTTGATTCCCGGGAAAGGACATTTGGCACAGCATAGTTGAGGGCGTTATATAGCGTCATTATATCCTTAAAATTCGTCTGAACAGGTGAGTTTACATAGGACTTAAAATTATTTACCAATCTAAAAAGCAGTCGTCAGGACCACTGCGATGAGAGTTAGCGATCGGTCTTATCATAAGACCGATCGCAAAAGAAAATTACTTTACAAAAAAAACAAAAAACGACATCAAGGGATTATGAATAAATATAGAAAAAAAAATAGTATTACCTTAAAGTTTTATACTGCGTTTGGTATGTGTTGTAAGTAGATACAACTTGTTAACGGACTGACAGACAGTGAAGACTCAACAGTAAGGTTTTACCCTCTACAGTGTACACCGATCCCAAAAATGCTCCTAAGAACGAGCCATGAAACAAACATAAGATACTTATATCCCAGTGAGCCAGGACTTTGTCCACTTTTGAAATAATTATATTTCCTTCGGGCCCCGAACATTTACCGAGTACAGTTGGGACCTTTTTTCCGAATTTGATATCCGAAAAGTTCCATTATAAGTTTATGGACCCCTGTCTCATTTGTCCCAAATTGTAAGTAACGTGTAATCTTGGTTCTGTTTTAGAAGGAAAACTTTTTGCATTTGTTTGGCAATGCCGTACGGATATATTTTATACTAGATAGTAGCTGATGATGCCCGCAACTCCGTTGCGCCAAAACTCGTTTATCTCGCGGGAACCGTACATTTTTCTGGGACAAAAGTATCCTATGTCCTTTCCCGGGACTCAAAGTATCTTCATACCAAACAGCAAAATCGGTTCAGCGGTTCAGGCGTGAAGAGGTAACAGACAGACAGACAGATACACTTTCACATTTATAATATTAGTATGGAAGTATGGATTTTTTAATCTAAGAAACATCAGAAACATGCATTTTATTATAATCTTAGAAAGACTTAGTTTTACCGGTTAAATACGAAAAGTAATAAATATTTCGAATTTTCATCTCGGTTGATTATTATATTTTAGAATATAGACGTTAGAATCTACCCATCTATCTAAATTCTAAAGAGTAAAATATCAGACTAAACTACTTTTTCTTAGAATTTATAATATTATATCCTAATATTAAGTAAGAAAAAGGTGTTGATGCATGAATAGGAATATTATCACAAAACAGACACACTAATGTTATAATGGCGAATGTTTGTAAATTTGTATGTTTGTTACTTTTTCACGTCTAAACGGCTGAAGCGATTTTAATAAAATTTGGTATGGAGTAATTTGATACCCTGGATTAACACATACCGCGGGTATAAAACCGCGGGTAACATTGCGGGGCACAGCTAGTTCATCATCCATACTAATATTAACAATGCGAAAGTGTGTCTATCTGTCTGTCTGTCTGTTACCTCTTCACGCCTAAATCGCTGAACCGATTTTGACATTAGGAGAGGCCAAGCTCGATTCGGATTCGAATTCGAATATTATAAATTCAAAAGTGTATATCTGTTTGTCTGTCTGTCTGTCTGTGTGTCTGTATGTCTGTTACCTCTTCATACCTAAGCTACTGAACCGATTTTGCTAAAAATTGGAATTAGGATACTTTGAGTCCCAGGAAAGGACATACTAAGATACTTTTTATCCGGAAAAATTTACGGTACCCGCGCCATAAACTAATTTTGACGCAACGAACTTGCGGGCGTCATCTAATAAAGTATAAATTATTATACATTCTTGAATCTAAATATAGTTAGCGACATGAAACTAAAAAGCTCACACTCATATAAAAAGTGTATTTGATTTAATTGGCACTTAAACATTATGTGCGACTTAAAGCGTAGTTTATTAGCAAATAAATAATTATAGTCCACTTACCTACTTTAAAGGCGATGGTTCAAAAAACAAAACTTATGCTTATATTAACTTTAACAACATAACAAAAATTTCAAAAGCAAAAATACACTGTTTTATTTATTTATTCTTCAAGCACAAAGTTACAAAGACACACTTAAAAGTTTGTAATAATGCAACGGCGTACTTATCTCTTAAAAGAGATCTCTTCCAGCAAACCTTATAATTTGTGGATGTATTGTAAATTGTAATTGTAATTAAGTAAGTACCATATCAAAGCGCACGGAGTGCGCGGCCAAGTTCCAGCAGGCCGCGCGCATGCCGTGCACTATTTACACGAACCGCTTCGACGCACTTTTGACCCACCTGTAGCTCAGTGCCTATTGCGAGTGCAAAGATAAAATTTTACCTACCTAATTATATACTAGTACTTACGCAATATACCAAATTTCATAGATATAGATTTGTTAGATCCTGAAATATTTCCTTGTAAAAATAGCTAATTTTGGCACTGACTCACTGACCGATAATCAAAATTCACTGGCCACTTCCAGTTGTCGTAGCGTTATGAAATTTGGCACACAGGTTGTTTGTTATATGTAGATTAACAAAAAATTAAGAAATTTGAGAAATTGGTCAAGCGTGAGTCGGCTCATCTATGAATTTGAGATAAAAATCGGTAATCAAAACCTCTAGGCCACTTCCAGTTGTCGTAGCGTTATGTAATTTGACACACAGGTTGTTTGTTATATGTAGATTAACAAAAAATTAAGAAATTTGAGAAATTGGTCAAGCGTGAGTCGGCTTCAAAACCTCTAGGCCACTTCCAGTTGTCGTAGCGTTATGAAATTTGGCACACAGGTTGTTTGTTATATGTAGATTAACAAAAAATTAAGAAATTCGAGAAATTGGTCAAGCGTGAGTCGGCTCATCTATGAATTTGAGATAAAAATCGGTAATCAAAACCTCTAGGCCACTTCCAGTTGTCGTAGCGTTATGAAATTTGGCACACAGGTTGTTTGTTATATGTAGATTAACAAAAAATTAAGAAATTTGAGAAATTGGTCAAGCGTGAGTCGGCTCATCTATGAATTTGAGATAAAAATCGGTAATCAAAACCTCTAGGCCACTTCCAGTTGTCGTAGCGTTATGAAATTTGGCACACAGGTTGTTTGTTATATGTAGATTAACAAAAAATTAAGAAATTTGAGAAATTGGTCAAGCGTGAGTCGGCTCATCTATGAATTTGAGATAAAAATCGGTAATCAAAACCTCTAGGCCACTTCCAGTTGTCGTAGCGTTATGAAATTTGGCACACAGGTTGTTTGTTATATGTAGATTAACAAAAAATTAAGAAATTTGAGAAATTGGTCAAGCGTGAGTCGGCTCATCTATGAATTTGTGATAAAAATTAATATGTACAAGTAAATACACTGAAATAAGATGAGGAGGAAAGAAACAAATTGGTATGATTCCTTAAAAAAAGTATTGAAATCTCACCAAAAACATACCTGTTAAAACGGGGCCAAGTTCCTATTCACTAATTGTTCGCCTTAAAAAAGAGTTGAAATCCAATTCAATGCCAAGTTTAGATGCACTTCCAAATCGATCATAATCATCTTCATCAACAGCCTGATCCTAAATACTTCTAAATTTGAACTTGGCAGGTTTTCATGCTAGTAGCACTTGATAATTATTGTATAATTTTTAATTTTAAATATAAGATATCTATGTGATTAAATTAACCTGCCAAGTTCAAATTTAGAAGTATTTAGGATCAGGCTGTTGATGAAGATGATTATGATCGATTTGGAAGTGCATCTAAACTTGGCATTGAATTGGATTTCAACTCTTTTTTAAGGCGAACAATTAGTGAATAGGAACTTGGCCCCGTTTTAACAGGTATGTTTTTGGTGAGATACACATTACACAAAGAGACAAAAAAAGAAATCAATTTTTAGTCATTAGAAAAGCGGAGCCTAAACAAAAAAGATCATAATATTTAGTATTAATTTTACGTACACCTGACATAGTTGTATGTAAAATTAACGTGGCTTGTTAAAATACATTTTCTTCTATTTTACAAATATGAAGAGCGAAAGAGATAACGTGATACCAAATAGTAATCTTGAACAAACGTTGGTTTAGCAATTATTAGAGATTATCTTTAACGGCCGCACTTATGGTTATTAATTAATGATCACTTCTTCAATTCAATTAATAGTTTGGCAGAAAATGTATGAAGTTTAAGTCAAAATTATCATCAAAAATGTTAAGTTATCAAATCTCTCTAAATGAGAAGATATATAGAGATAACCATTAGTACCGAAAGCAGAAAACAAAGTACCAATCCGGTACCAAGTATAAACAAACATGGCTGTAGTGTAGGTACCACAGAGCGCTGTCTTTAGTAACGGGAGCCTAATAATTACAAGCCTACGAACTCTCTACAATAGTTATCATGTTGTATACACACATGTACACTAGTGTTTGTAGTTTTTTAATAATTGAATTGTATGAGAGGCGACTACCGTTTTTGCGGATAAAAATATAGGTTTTAATTCATTATTCTTCCTTTTATTTTAGTGCAGTAAAAAGAAAATAATTATATTTAACAGTAACTATTTTGTGTAACACTTGTGTATAAAATATTAGAATTAGCGGTTTCATGTACAGCACTTTGTATTATCATTTCGTTAACATTTATCTATATCTTACGTATAAAATAATATATAATATCATTGAGGCTCCATTTATATAAATAGGTACAGTTACGAAATAGTGTTCTTTATTTTATGATAGGCTGATAGCTCAATATGTAATATTATGTAGCTCACATGTTAATCCAGATCTTAAAAAGAAAATACTCAAAAATATTTACGTTTTATTAGTAGTAGAACATTTTGATATAAATAATATGCTGAAGAATCAGAACGTTTATAATAAATGAATTAAAGATTTAAAAAAATTAACATTATTTAAACACAACATAGCTCAACATCTCTATAGTCGCTACACACAAAATTTATCCACAAATGCTTGCTTTTAAAAGACAGCCAAACATATTCTATTCTCAAAAACTTCCACATTTCTAAAAGTAATAGCTAGACAAAATACTCGTAAAATCTATAATCTTAATCTCAAAATACATAAAACTCAAAGGTGACTGACTGACATGGTGATCTTGATAAATTCCCACACCAAGGGGTACAAATAGGGGATGAAAGTTTGTATATAATAATACTTCTTAACGCGAGCGAAGCCGCGGGCAAAAGCTCGTAATATTATAAACCGCTTCACGGTTAAATTGCTGAACAGATTTTGCTGAAAGGTATGGAGATACTTTGAGTCCCAGTAAATAACAAAGTATACTTTTTATCCCGGAAAAATACGCGGTTTTTTTTTAATGTAATTCGGGGCCGTCTATGGGCTATTCGCCCATATCCTTTTTTTTGCTCTCTTTTTATATTGGTTTTTCGCACTAAGGATAATAATTGAAATAATATTATTAAGGGCCCGGGTTACACTCGAAATTTTCATACATTCTTAATACCAAAATCATTTTCTCATACGAAAATATTTAACATGTTTGAGTTATTTTTCAGCTTAAGATAGTAATTACCTAGGGTCCTGAACAAATTTTTTTTACAAAATATTTAAATACTAAAAAAAAAATTTTTGTCTTTAAATATTTTTTAGTAAATTTACTATTAAATATTTAAACACCAAAAAATAGACAAAACACTAAAAAATATATAAATAAATAGTAAATTTACTACAAAATATTTAAATAATAAAACATATTTTTTAAAGTTTAAATATTTTGTAGTAAATTTACTATTTATTTATATATTTTTTAGTGTTTTTGTCTATTTTTTGGTGTTTAAGTATTTAGTAGTAAATTTACTAAAAAATATTAAAACACAAAAATTTTTTTTTAGTATTTAAATATTTTGTAAAAAAAAATTGTTCAGGACCCTAGGTAATTACTATCTTAAGCTGAAAAATAACTCAAACATGTTAAATATTTTCGTATGAGAAAATGATTTTGGTATTAAGAATGTATGAAAATTTTGAGGGTAACCCGGGCCCTTAATGTAATTGTAGTCCATCACGCCATGGACTTTTTTTTTTATTAATATACATGATATAAATATTATATAAAATATATAATACAACATGTTATATACAGATATAGATATTACTTATATGTCATAACAATATACATATATATACACATATACACACATATGTGAACAACCCAGTGTGGCGGCTAGTAGATCCGACATTTTCCGATTTTCTTAGATATTATGCTGCTCCACCCTTTGCCTTTAGATGTTGTGACATTCGCTTGGTGGAGAGGGGTCACTCAAGCTGGGTGGAGTTTTTAGGGTGTTAAAAAGATATCGTTCTGTGTCGAATCTACCAGCCAGTGTGCTTGCCAGGACCATGTCCTGCCTAATGTTTTTTTTTTCCGATGCCGATCTCTGAGGATCACAATTCACGATCCGCTATTATATGGCTTAGGACTTTGTCGTTCCTATCTTTTATAGCCATTTTTATATTGTAGTCTTTTATGTATTCGGTTGACACCTCCGTGGTTCTTTTTATGAAGCTTGCTACAGCGTCTCCATCAGTGTCAGTGTAGTAGACACAGGTGTTAGTGTGCCGGGATATAGCTACAACTGCATGAGGAACGCTGTCATGGATTGCCAGCTTTCGGGACTTGGTCTGTATGATGACCACCGAAGGACTCGTTAGTCCCTGAGCTTCATGGATTGTGAGGATGCGAGAGTCCGTTCCCGATCCCTAGCCTGCATTAATGAGGGCTGCTTTCTCCTCCTGTGTGTGGACAAAAATACACGGTTACTGCGCCGTAATCGAATTTTGGCGCAAGGGAGTTGCGTCATCTAGCTGAGTATAAATTAAACAAAACACCTCAACCCTCTATTGATGCTGCACACACGCACGGGTATTGTGCAGTGTGCACTAAAGAAATGATTGCGCCCGAAGCACTTTTCAATTATAAGTGACGTCCCGCGGCGGCCGAATCCCACCATTGTGCCTCAGACATTGTTCCCCTTGAATGTGTGTGGAATAAAACCCCTGGCGTCAAGGTCCGCTAATATAACTTAAACCAATTAAAATTGTACTTACCTTCAATAAATAAACAATTGATAAATGGTACTTATAGCACAGATTATCCTTCTTTATATATCAGCAGAACATTAAATATGTTAGCCACGAACTTTTCTATGTCATATATTAAAATATAATTATTATCTTCTATGCTTTGAGCAAATAAATAACTTTATTATTATTATTTAAAATAACTTCATTGTGTATATTTTGCAATTGCATTACACGCCGAGAAAGGGTTTTTTTCATTTTACGTTATTCAGCAATCTGTCAGCCGATTGCTGTTTTTAAGGTTATTAATTAAGTAAATATATGTATATGTCAAGGGAAAGTCTTTAAAATCGAAGAATTAGGTTAGGCGCTATTATGCATGATCTGACAGGCGCAGTCAGAGACGAATATTAATTACTTAACTGTAATTAAATGAAGATCTTAACTCTTGACATATTAGCCCCATACATTATTTGTCAAACTCTTCATTCGGTTACAGTTAAGTAATTAATATTCATCTCTGAGTGCGGCAGATAGACTGTTAAAATAATGATTATTCTTCCATGGCCTGCACAGTCAGATAAAATACCCACTAATGATTAGCTTACGGTCAGTGCTACATCGGTGTCCGTCACGTAGCGGGCCTACGAAAATTTACGCTCGCGCTCGTAACAATTATGACAAAAACTTTAAAATCACTTATGTAAGTTTACATACAAAATGTATGAAATAACTTTAGTGCATACATAGTCTGTTAATGGCGAGACTGAGATGTATTTAAGAATAATGTATTTTGAAATTGAAATGAAATTTTATTTTTTCCAAACAGAATAACAAAACTCAAAAAAATTTAACACAACCTATATAAGTTTTAGTTTACAATACCTAGTTAAGAATGGCAAAAATTTAAAATACGTATTTTAACTTGACCTTCTAATCGCATGGCATATTACGTAATTAGCGACTCTGCTTTGCGGCTACCACTTGGTGACACGGAACTGGAAAGCATAGTTTGGCATTGACGTATAAAATCTATGTCGTGCCGCTACAGGAATTAGCAAATCCAATATTTTGGCTCGCGAAGCCATTTTGAAAATAATAAAACTGCATAATTAAACCTGAGAATTAAACTAAATTGATAAGTTACCGAGTTTTCAGTTTCGTGCATCTATTTGTAACACGCGCTCACGTCAAATTTTAAAAAGTGACACATTTTTTTCACGGCCGCCATTACCACTGGCAATAAAGTCAAATTTTTACCTCATCAAATTACTGACACTGGCTATTCCTAATGGGAGGCCATTTTTAAAGAAGAAGAAGAATCTTTGGTTTAGACTTGACCGGGGCCCGCTGGTAGTTTCAGTTGTATTTCGTCGTTTTGTGTATTATAATATAACATTAATTGTAAAATCTAGTGAATAAAGTAGTGGTTTAAGTGTTTGCTTTTATTTTGTCGAGATTAAATAATAGATTTTCACAATCTCCACTACATATTTAACATAGCATTGAATGTCTTCTGAAGTTATTAACTTCAAAAGATATTTTCAAATTCTAATTCTTTGTTATTGTTAAGGCTACAAACTTAGCTAATACACGAATACTTTGTTCATAATCGGTGCAGGGGTTTGAGTGTGAAAATGTATCAGAGAGAAAAATACATACAATCTTGCTTGCTCTCTTATAAGCAAAAAATTAAATCAAGATCGGTGGCTAGTAAAATATAGTTTTTTATTTGATCTGACAGTTGAAGACGAAATGTAAACAACGGTGATGAAGATAGTGAGATGATGATAATGATGGTGATGATGATGGTAGTAAGTGGCAACGTTCAGACTCAGCCGCACCTGAGGCGTGTTATTTGTGAACAAACTTGTGTAATGTATTTTATTACGTTGTGTCTAACTTGTTGTATCCAGTTACGAACTAGTTTTTCCAGCCTCGCCGCATGTTGGGGATATTTTTCATAGCGGGGACTGTCGTCTTATATTCTGGACGTAAATATAAGAATATCTAATAATCTTTTACATAGTTATGTAATATTAAGTATGTATGTTATTAGGTTTGTAAGGCAAAACATTTCGTTTTCGTTTTAAAAAACATCAAAATCGTTTTAAAAAAACATGTGTAATTGTGTAATTAATTAACTGATACGAGAAAAAAGGTATTTTGATTTTTAATACTTTTTGTTACACTATTCAATTTTCAGATAAAGTAACTTAATTCTTCAAAAAAACTTTTTTTTACATTCAAGTTCATTTGAATAAGAATGATGAAAAGACTGAAGCAAATAAACCCTTCCTACGTTACATATTATATCGTATTTCCGTTACATTTTATCTTGAAAATGTATAAAATAAATTACAGTATTGATATCGAAATTGCAGTCTTTTTGGTTCGGCAATCGAAACTTGTTAAAGAGCGCAGCGAGCACAAATTGAATTGTCTGTGCGACTGTACAATGACAAGAGTTTAATTCTTCGATGATTTTTCAATTCTCCGGCGGCGTCGCCTTCCCGATGAAAAGTAATACAATTTCAATTTCCCAGGAAATATATCGAAACTGATTTCACCACTATTTCAAATAGTTCGCTTTAATTTGTAGCCCGATAAATAGACAACCGTTTTAACTTTTATCAAACATCTTTTTTATTATGCCTTTTGATTTAAACTACGATTCTGGGATTGTTTGTTCTGTTGTTGTTTTAATAGGTTAATACTCTGCATTACGTAAAATAGTAGATCAGGTAGCACAAAATGCCTAAATAAACGCTATAAGCATACTTTTTACACATCCATTGGCTATGAAAGTAGTCATATAATAGTATATTTATGTAAGCTAGTATAATAATTATTTCATCTCTTTTGTTTACTTAACCATCAAAATAGCATGCTGTTGAAACGCTTTAGGCTTTATTAATCTATTTCATAATAATTTAACAAGTAACAAACTACTTAACTCTACATTTATAGAAGACCTACACATTTCGATAAGCGATAGGAATCCTTCCTTTGTATACTTAATATTATGTATGTATAAACAGAAACATCAATACATATAGTCGGACTCTCATGAGAAATTCGGCAGTGAACTGAACGATAATATGATAAATCGTCTCGTTACTAACAAATAACATGAAATATCGTACTCTACATAATTCTGCCCCTGCTGACTTTTATATTATTGCTAGGCATTTTATTTACGTTCATATATCTGGGCTTCTTTTACTCATTTTCTGTTTTATCTATTGTCTTGAATGTGTAACAAAACTAAGTGATAATACTTAAGGGCGTGTATGAGTAACTGTAAGAGTAGCAGCGCTGAAAGAGCAATTCTTTTTCACTTTTGTATGGGGAAACTCGCGATGCTGGGACACGGTGTTGTTTCACTGTGAACTCTCTACAAGGAACACGTACACACTAGGGTTGCTGAGGATTCCTCTTCCGCTTCCCCATAATGAGGAAGTTCCGCAATATTTTGGGTTCCTCATCCGTTACCGCATCCTCATAAATAAAAATAAAAAAATCCTCTTCCGCTATCGCTTCCTCAAAATTTAAGAGGAATTTATGAGGAATTTCACTGCGCATGCGCGTCGTGTATCCAATCATAGCAACGCACACGCCAGAGCCAGAGAATTGTATCATTCACTCATCTTTTTTAGGGTTCCGTAGCCAAAATGGCAAAAAAGGAACCCTTATAGATTCGTCATGTCTGTCTGTCTGTCTGTCTGTCTGTCCGTCCGTCCGTATGTCACAGCCACTTTTCTCCGAAACTATTAGAGCTATACTATTGAAACTTGGTAAGCAGATGTAGTCTGTAAACCGCATTAAGATTTTGATGCAAAAATGGAAAAAAATATTAAAAATTTTAGGGGTCCCCATAGGTACAACTGAAACAAAAAATTTTTTTTTTCATCTAACCTATGCGTGTGGGGTATCTATGGATAGGTCTCCAAAAATCATATTGAGGTTTCTCATATCATTTTTTTCTAACCTGAATAGTTTGCGAGAGAGACTCTTCCAAAGTGGAAAAATGTGTGTCCCCCCCCCCTCTAATTTCTAAAGTAGAGGCATGATAATTCTAAAAAAAATATATGATGTAGATTACTATAAAAACTACCAACGAAAACGAGATCTAGCCAGTAGTTTTTTTTATACGTCATAAATAGTAAACACTAATCTAAATTTCATTAAATCGACTGAAATATAAAAATAAATCAAAAATATTTTAATTTCATAAAAATAAACCTTATTGCTGCTGCGGAACCCTCCATGGGCGAGTCCAACTCGCACTTGGCCGCTTTTTTTTTAATCTCTTTTTTGAAAATTCTTGTTACTGAAATACCTACTCCTTAATAATTGCTGGACCGATTTTGATGATTCTTTATTGTGTGCATGTGTTTTGAGAATGGCTTAGATTCATAGTTTGGTCCACTGGAAAATGCCCTTTTTGTGTAAACCTACTACCTAGTTATGTAAGGACAGGACAAAGGCTTTTGTGTTGGATCCGCTAGTATATTTTATAATTTCCTATCATCCTCTTCCTCATCCGCTTCCTCTTCCGCTTCCTCTTCCGCATCCTCTTCCTCAAAAAAATATCCTCTTCCTCATAATCATTTCCTCAACAACCCTAGTACACACCCTAAAGTATTATCACTTACTTTTGTTACACCCTGTATAATATTTAAGTGAAAGTGTGACTTTCTGTTTGTCTAACTGCCGCTTACCTTTTCACGCTTAAACTGTTGAACGAATTTTAATAAAAAGAAATTTGGTATACAGATTCTATGTCCCGGGAAAATCTATGGCTCCTGCACAATAAACTTTATTCCCATCGTCCACGGTAATATTAAATTTTTTTGCAATAAAATCTACCTAATGTCCATGGCAATCTTTTAATCTTTTTTTATACACTACGTATAAAATAAAGAGAAATAACTAATACGTTTCAAATCTTTTTTAGTAGCCCGAGGTCTCTTTTTCCACTTTACACTGAAGGCCGTCACAGACTTAGCTATAATAATTTATATATTAATATACCGTACTAAACACACTGAGACCAGAAATATATATTATAGCTGAGTGTGTGGTCACGCAAAAATTGTATAGAAAATATATAGTAATATGCCTTTTTTTTACGCAGTGAAATGCTGTGACGCATTCGACGCAGGGGATGGGGACTCCCGCTGCGGATATGTGGGGCTCGCCGCGGCGAAGATGGTGAGTGCCGCGGCCCTACCCACTAAAACACTGCGATGTTCCTGTCTCCTACAACTGGCGGATGCACGGGTCCTGACGAGCATTACTCCGTAGTGTAAAGTAATATGCATAGCTAGAAACATATTATAGCTAAGTCTGTGATGGCCTTTATGCTTCAAGCGTTGGCCTGAAAACATTTTTAATCCTTCATTCATAGCAGCTTCGTGTTGATAAAACGGGCCATGGAGAGATGTATGACTGATGTCTCTCAACTGACATTGTAATTAGGTACTTGTAGAGGCTTTTCTTCCATTTAGATGTCATAGATATAAGTTGTAGGTTGTTACACCAGCACCAGAATCCTGAATCGTGTACTAGACATTTGGTCTGACAAACATTATCCTTTTTGGGCTCCCTATACTAATATTATAAATGCGAGAGTGTGTCCGTCTGTTTGTCTGACTGTCTGTCTCTCCTCCTCCCTCTCACCTCTCACGCCCAAACCACTGAACCGATTTTGCTGAAGTTTAGCATGGAGGTACTTTGAGTCTCGGGAAAGGATATAGGATATTTTTCAACCCGGATGTACGGTTCCCGCACGATAAACGAAAGTATACGTGCTTCATTTAATTGCAGAGAAAAAATAATATTATAGAAATTAATATTGCCTAATAATAAATAATAATATACTTAATAACGCATATTGTGCTTACACTCCGTAACCAGAGAACATAGTATGTTTTAAAAGGCATTTAGTAAGAAATCACTGTCCATAATAAACGCTAGTAGTAATTAAAAAAACACCAATAAAAGTAATAAATATAATTGAGAATAATGATGATTAACTTGATCCTAACTTCTATATATATCAAACTTTTTCCTGGACGAATATTAAACGCCAAAAAACATAATATAATCCGTTCTAAAGCCTCCTTTTCAAATATTTTTATGAAATCGGTAAACATTCGAATCTAAATCGAAAATATATGTATAAGATCCAGACTTCATTAAAGACGTACCGGGTTTTGGACCGAAATAACGAGTTGCATCGGATCATGTCGGAGGTAATAAGGCGTACATTTATTCAGGTGATTCGTAAGCAATTTTTATTTTACCGACTGAGCTGGAAGGAGGATTATATTATTTTTCAAGCGTTGGTTAATATAATAATATTATGTTCCTACGTATTTGTTTCGCTCTACTAGAACCTAAGGCTCGAATTATATGCATCCGCGCGAACGAGTGGTTTTCCGCTACATATTATGTAATCGCAAGAAATCACAAGCACTTAAATAGCAGTATGCTGTGTGACTGAGCCGCTAGTTAAATAAATCGTTGCATACAATTGCTTGTGATATCGTTGTGTGCCGACCCAATGAGCCTTAGGTAATTTAATTTATTTAAATTTGATTTAATTATAATTACAACGCTTGAAAAATTACAATAATGAATAACTCTCATTTGAGCTCAGACGGGTAGATTTTAAAATTTAAAATGTTTTCAAAGAACTGCAACAAAGCTGTACTGTTGACTCTTCAATGCACCGCGAGTAGCACACATAATAATTTAACTATTCATTTCAGTCCAATTTTCTCAACTAATACTCTAACTATACTTATCATTCATCATCATCTAACACTATATTTTACACAGACTATTATAGATATTATATAACTAGAAAATGGTCCAACGTAAAACTAGCAAGAACGTTCATTTATCATTTATTTCAACTTTATTCCACATACATTTAGCTTTAAGCTACAAAATCGCAAGTGTGCCCGATAATTACACAAAACTTGGAAGCTCAACTTTTCAGAGCTTTTATTTTTAAATTGTAGCTCAACACCGCCTTCAAAGTTCGACCCTCGAGCTTTCCTTCGACTTGCTGTAGTTTCCATTGAATTCTTGGATCATGTTGTTATTAATGAAATTATGTATTTACTCCCGACTCGGAAACAACTTTATAATTGTACTCGTAACGATCGCGAACATCGTTTGTTTAAACAACGAGCTTAATTTGTAAACAGTAATTGTGTTTACAGATGTAAATGTGTTCGAAAAAATGTCCAATTATTTTAAATCATTAGAGTAGGGCTCTCGTAATCCTTTTAGGTTAGGAATTTACAGAGTAAGTAGGATTTTATTTTGTATTCGGAGTTATCCTCCGAAATCCTTCATATTACATTCGAGGTTTGAATTTAGGGATTTAAGATTTATTCTATTTAGTCTGTATCATTATTTTGTTCGTTGTTAGGTTTTTATTTTATATAATATCGTCTTTTTTTCTAAAGTAAAGTTCACTTTCATTATAATATTTGGGTATGAAAATAATCCTTACAAAATATTATGTAATGTAACTTTTGGTAACCCTAATGATGTCTTTCAGCAACTCAGCTATTACGACTGATAATGTAATCTATTTAAGGTTCCTTACAGAAACATATAAAGTAAAAATTTACCTACTTGCTTAATGTTTTCTATGTGTTTAGTTTGCTTACCTATCCTTACTAATATTATAAATGCGTGCCTATCTGTCTGTTACCTTTTAATTCTTAAACCACTGAACGCTTTTGATGAAATACGGATATTTTGTCCCGGGAAAGGACATAGCATAGTTTTAATTGCGAAAAAATGTACAGTTCCCACGCGATAAACAACTTTCGATGCAACGGTGTTGTGGCCATTATCTACTTTATAATAATTCGCTTTCTATCTATATCTTTAAATATTCGACAAGAAAAACTTAGAATTTCATATCAGCATGTAATTGTATTTTCTTAATACCGCGGCTGCAGATGTCGACACTCGCATCTTATTGAACTTATATTCAATATAGCGAACCGAACCTGGGAATTGTCTTGAAGGTATCGAACTAAAATCTCTACAAGGTTTTCTTTGAGATAGCAAAAAGCGCGAATTGGAGAGAGTATTTCCAATTTTCAAATATGTTAAAGCAATTCAAATAAAATTTGTCTAAAAGTCCAGAAACTGTGTACACAGTAGCAATTATCCTAATTACCTACTGCAAGAATTATTATTTATGTATGTTTTTGATAGATAAATAAAAATGAAGAAATAAGGGATATTATTCTAAAATCGTAAGTAACAACTGGTTAATCATGTTAATTATTATTATATTAATATTATGTTCATTACAAAAATCATTTTGAAATTCGATACCTACTCACTTTTAAATAATTTTCTGTTTGAGAATTGCGTTGAAATCTAAATAATAATTAATTAAAGCTTAAATAATAATTCGCGTTTAAATATTTAAGAAAACAAAAGTTTATCTTTTGATTATTCGCCACTTAGAAATGCTCCGTTCAGTTCGTTTGAGAACTGCTACTATGAAACAGAAATGAGTTTTAAATGACTTTCCCAGATTATTAAAATCTCATTCAATAAAACTTTTATTAAAATTAAATAGAAAAGAATTAACTATGTCAACAAATAAAAAGAAAAGAATATGTTAAAGCTTTCTTTTCAGAGTACATTAAATGTTCTAATAACATTGATTGCAATTTATGGTCTCACAAGACGTAATACTTATCTAATGATATTTTTAAATCTAAATTCGAAAACACAACCCTCTTTTTAGTATAATCGGAAAAAATCTAGGTATCCAACCTAAACTGAAAATATACCCACATCTGAATACCATGTAGTTAATTTAGGCACAAATGCACGCAATTTTATTTACCCGAGTAATTACTACAGCTCATTTTACATGGCAGTTCCACCATTAATGAAATTAGGCGCTTAACGCTCATTTCCAATAATATGGTGCAAGTTTCACTGTGTCATTTGTACTGGCACTAAACAGAGACCCTGGAGGGTACTAATGTCATACCTACGATAGATGTGACATGAAATTACATATTGAGTCTTATTTATTGCATAGTTTATCTATTTGATTTATATATTTTGTTGCAGTAAAAATTTTTAGAAATTGCAATATTGCTACAAATATTCGTAGACGCGCTACGCGGCGTAGACTGCCGTAGCACAGGACGAATCAATGCTACGAGATTCTACGTTTTCGTATAAAAACGTTGCATAATAACATTTATTTATAGACTTAACTGACCAGTCAAACGTTGTTTAACATATAAAATATTATTTCTTGTATCAATATAAAAAGTAGATAAAAACCTATTCTCAGGCCTAACGAATGTACTTATGTACATACAAAATATAATTAAAATAGTTTGATCCGTTTTGGAGATATTATTAGATCTTATAGTACGTATAAAATTTTAAGATTAAATGGAAATATTTTAGCTACCATAAGGTCTCAGTTGCAGTATGAGCAAAAAATATTCCCAAACATTGGGAACATTTTACTTGGATTTTGTTATGTTATTCGCAAATATTTTTAATATAATAATACCATAATAATATTGATTGGAGTTTTTTTCACTTTATAACAAGTTTGATGAGGCTATAGACATAAGGCTGTAACCTTGATCCGGCCGGTCCATCTGTGTCGTAGTATGGTCCTCCCACATTTAAATACCACGTAATACTTAAAAATCTCTAAATACTAATTTATAAAGACCATATTATAGTATTAAATTAATAAGTGTTAATGTACACATACATTTTCTAAACAGTAACATAGTAAACGTTGTCTTAACACGATTAACTTTTATATGAGCATAGTCGTTAACTCTCTTGCAGCTATTCACAAAACATTATCTCGCCATAGTGTTGATAGCTTCGAGCTATTAAGCTGCATCAGCTTTTTAAATATTATAACTAGATGATGCGCGCAACTTCGTTGCGCCAAAATTCGTTCATCGCGTGGTAAAATGTACAGTACATTTTCCCGGGATAGAATGTATCCTGCTTCCTTTCCCGGGACTCAAAGTATCTCCATATCAAATTTCAACAAAATCGGTTCGGTGGTTTGGGCGTAAAGAGGTAACAGACAAACTTACTTTCGCATCTAAATATTAGTACCGATAATTATGCAGCTTCAAAGTACAATAACATACATAGCTATTGAGCCTTTCCTTACGCTTCAGGCATAAGATTATACACAGAAAAAATGTAAATTATCAATAACTAGCCGATTTTTTTTTATCACGCCGGAACCGTACATTTTCAGGAATGAAAAGTATCCTATGTCTTTTCTTGAGACTCAAAGTGTCTCCATACCAAATTTCAACAGAATCGGTTCAGCGGTTTGAGCGTGAAGAGGTAAGGGGTAACCGATAGACACACTTTCGCATTTATAATATTTAGTATAATGTTATGTTTTTTAAATAAAAAAAACACTTAAAAAATTGACCATTGTTAGAAACGAAATGAACGAGAAAAAAGCAGTATAAGGAAAAATCTTGTTATAGCCCCAGAATGAAATTGACATTAAACACTTTTTAATTAACTTTGATCTAAAAGCTATTTCATTAATTTTCCGTCGGAGCAGGAATGTATCAAAATTATTCATTTACATTCTCATCTGTCAGTCGTATATTGACGATATAAATGAAAACTTTTTTAATTACGCAAGTCTATAGGAATGTGCTTTATGACAAATCGAATACGTTAGAATTGGCCTTTCCATGGTGAAATAGATATTTTTTTTGTCTAAATTATCATAGATTGAATTTGATCAGGGCGAGCGAAGCGACTAGCGAGCCCTAGTATATCCCACAACCTGAGCACTTTTGTGGTACACTTTACGGAAAAACTATCACGCCTAATATTTGTGCTTTAACACAGTAATTTTTAATTTATATGTAGATGTGTTATCATCGTTCAGTCAAGATATGACGACGCGAGCCCTCACAAAGCTCGGCTTTTAGCTAATAATTAGGAAAATGCATAGGATTTAATAAAGTATCGGAAGCGCGACGCGTCAAAATTATAGTATACAAGTTGTTTAAGTATCTAAATCTGTCTCACGAAAACCCATTTAGTCAAAAAGACGTATACTTTGTAAATAATTATGTAAATGATGTAGAAATATTTTCAGAACAACCCGTACAGCGAGTGGCTCGCGTTAGTAATTACCACACACCTATTCCAGTATTCAGCTACTTGCTGCGTTATACAGGGTGTTTCACAATTTTTATTAATAATATTAATGACGATTTTGTGAAATGAAAATTATCATAAAGACTTTTATGGTGGGACTTTTAAAAATGTGTTAGACTAATCTTCCATCATTTAACGTAGATTTTAATCAAATTTGGTTTGGTATTTTAGATTAGAATTTGAATCGTTTATACTATATTATATTGTTATAAAGTCTAGTGAGCTTAGATTCTATAATAATATAAGAATGAATATTTATTCCGTTTTGACACTTTGCAAAATGAGTACACCTAAATATAGACAACATTTTTCAATGACAGCAGGCATTAAATATTTTTAACCCTGCGGTTCGCCGAGAGTCTGTGAATTAATTTATTTTAGAGTTTAATATATTATGCCTTTTCACTAGCTAGTCCATAAAGTTTATGCAATCAACAACTTGAACCACGTTTATGTTTTAAATGCGACTAAAATGTTCATTCTATTCCACATTTAGTCGGTTTTTCAACGCAATTGGCGGTAAACAAAGCGCGAATAAAAGCCATAAGTTAATTTACGACACAGTTAAGTCCGCAAAACGCTTCCCACATTATATCGGGGGCTAGCGTGAACACACTCAACAACGTGTTCGTTACGTTGTCGAAAGAGTTGTAATTTATACATTTTTAAATGTATTAAAAACGTAGCAGCGATTACACAATGCATTTTTGTCGGGATTTCTTGTTGCTAAACGATGGCCGCACTTACACGGTTTCTGTGAGCTGTGGACTACGCGTAGTTTCAGGACTTTCAGGTATAGATCCACATAACACAACTAACACTGTTAGGTGACAAAACATAAAATAAGCGTTGTTTTCTGCCTGTTTCAATTAGGCGCAAACTATATACATTCAATTGTAATGTTACGAATGTTACGTTGTTACAAATTGGTCGTGCTAACCCGCTGATCCGCTAGCGGAAACAATGTATCTGTAATGTTCACGTGCAAAATCAAGTATCGGATTTATGGATCCTTGCTATGGGCGAATTAATACGGAATACGGATGTGGATTTTTATGGGATATTTTATCATATTATGAATGTTTGTTAAAACATTAACAAGCTTTTCAGATTTAAAATAACAAAGAGGAGATTTTTCCTCTAGCATAACAACTCAGCAGGCTTAGAATTTTGTGTGTGAAGCTGTCACAATAATTTAATGCTATAATTAAGTAAGTAAACTAGTCATATTAAGTAGCCTACGACCACGATATTAACAGCTTTTGAGAATCATCATTTTTCACAAATTGTCTGTCCATACTATATTATAATTTATATGATATTATAACTGGGAAAGTGTGACCTCTACACGCCCAAATTGATGAACCGATGTTGCTGAAATTTGGTATGGAGATACTTTGAGTAAGAGGAAAGGACTTAAGATACTTTTTATCCCGGAAATATTTACGGCTCCAGCGCGATAAACGAATTTAGGCGCAACGGAGTTCCGAGCGTCATCTAGTGCTTTTACTATAAATAGAATATACCGTAAATGTATCTTTATTAAAATTTTGCAAATAGGAGCCCCGAAGGAATATCTTGTACGTAACGTGGAGGCTTGATCAAAAACTTTGCAACTCTGAAGATTATCCCACACCGAAGATGTCAATGTTTACCGCGGATGTGTCCGTTGGAGTTGTACAACTTATAATGAGCTCCTTTGCCGAAACTTATGCGGCGGAAACGTGCATACTTGTTAAAGATCATACTCATGAGTTTATTTATTAATGGGACAGTATTTTTCACTATGTCTATTACATATTTTGTATACTTTCATTCGATACTTATAATTATATTCGTATTTATAAGTATTATTGCCTATGCATGTCTGTCTTTACATGTTTAGCGTTTGTTACATTAGCAGGAGAAAATTGAGAGATGCCTTAAGTAACTCAATGTTACAAACCTAATATTTTCGTACTACTCCTTCATAATTACATTATTCGTAATCTAAATAACAATATTTAAAAACAGCTGTGGCTCGCGACGTCTGAGAAAGATTGAAGAAATGTAGCAAAATCTTGCAAAAATTTAAATTTATTCTCCTCGAAAAGTATTCATAATAAAACTGAAGTAACTCCAGCGTACGACGTAAGCCTAAAAAATAGGGGAATCAGCCTCGAGCCTTTTGTTTGGAATGTTGGTACAAATATTTTGCTAGCCACCCTGAAGACGCCACTGTACGTGATATATACGCTGCCATTACTTTTGTCAAACGACTCCAGTCCAACCACTGATCTCTATTATACAAGTACGCTGGATCGCTGATACAGACCTGCTTTTTGTGCCTATTTGAAGCGGAATCAGCGCCCCCATTATTCGGGTAGAGAACTAAATTTGACGTAACCACAACCAATAACAACAGTTGTCATCACTAGTATTAGTTCCAATCTCACTACTGCTATCAGCGCCAATATGGCGGCTTTCAAACGTCATTTTTACGTCAGATTTAGTTCTCTACCCGAATAATAGGGGCGCTGATTCCGCTTCAAATAGGCACAAAAAAAAGCTGTCATTTCAAAGGCTATCAGCAATCCAGCGTACTTGTATAGAGATCAGTGAGTCCAACACATAACTTAAAGTGTAAGGCTCTGGCGCAGACGAAGCGACTCGACAAAAAATCTTTCATCTGCCTGTTTTATTAAATATTAAAGGCAATATAATAACGAGCGTCCATTCGCTTTGTCGATTCTACATTTACGCAAAAATTGCTAAATATCCCTCTACACCTTATAGGTCTTAATATGTAGAAAATCATGATTGCTGTTTTTATTGCAAAGTCTACATGCATACACATTGATCATGGCTATTGGCTGCCACGTTGAATGTTGATCATGATTCATGGACGATTATAGACGCATAGTTTTAATAATAATACTTATACGCATAAGCGCATGCTCGTATTGGTAATATATATATATACGCTTGTGTTGGTAACAACCTAAAGTATGTGTAAAGTGACAGTATAAAAGGTCTTAAGTGTATTCCCTTCTGAAAGACAGAATACTAGTATGTAAATACAAAATGCCTGCTAAACATTAAATAGGTACTTTAAAAACATAAAAAAATAAAAGTGAAGACGCTTTACAGCGCCAGTGTAAACTGAGCCTAACGCATTTCTTTATGATAAATACGATTTGACTCAGATTTCTGCAATTAAGGAAAGAGAGAATATAAAACTTGGTTTTGTGATTTGTCACTTTTTACCAACGTACACAAACTAAAATACATAAAGAAGCATTTCTAAGAACATTAATATTATACTATGAAAAACGAGTAAGTATATTGAATTGGTTGACAAACTCCTATTCTCCTTGCGTACTATCGGCAAAGCCCTTTTCATACCATACAGCATAGGTACCCCCCTAGGGTCCATTGAGACCACAACGCGACGCGTAGTTGCATTTCTAAATTTGTATGGATTTGACAGATTTGCAAGACGTCTCACGCAATTGAGATAAGATCAGTACAAAAGAAATGCATCTAGCGTCGTGTTACGGTCTGAATTAACCCTTAAGATATGAAAAAAAATATTTGATTATACAACACAATATTTTACTCTTAAAATAACAATAAAAAATTTCACACGATTCATACGAATCTTCTATTTCCAAATCTATTAACGAATATAATTTATAACATAAATAGCATAACACCGGGGGCAGGGGTGCTATAGTAAAACATATCTACAGAAATATTTCTAACATCGCGAGCATACACGTCATATCGCATCGAATCTTCTCCTGCACAAAGTTTCCTTCCTCTCAGATTGGAAGTAATAGCACCTGACTCCTGAGCAAAGTTTACGCTGCTAATAACATCGACAGATAGACATGTTTAAAAATAATAATAATTTAGAAAATCCACAAACAGACACGTTTACTTACAAATGTTTAAATAATAATTTTGGGGCTCCGTCAAAAATATCACTTCCTAGAAGGGTTTCGCCACCAAAAAATTTTGAGAACATGCTTTAGAATAATGATTAAATAACTGAGAACTATTAACAAATTGGTTTTACTGGAATGACTATGCTCCAGCTAAATATGTATTCAACGTAATCAAGACACAATATAGCCATATTTGTACAGCTATAACCACAACACAAATATACACAGTATCGTAACTTTGTGGTGTATTAAAAAATCAAACTCGTGTATGTATTTCAAACAATAATTGCGCACGATGTAATGACATAATATTATGTACTTCTCCTTTAAGGTATGGTAAATAACGTTTATGTGCGTGTGCGTGATGTGGGCACTGTGTGCTGAGTGTGAGTTTTTGTTTCACATTCGATCGTGAACGCGTTTGGCGTTTATTAAGATTTTGTATGGGATTTGTACAGCACCACCTAGCAATGCTCACGGGAGTGAGCCCAGCTCCCATACAAAATCATAGGCAGAGATTATACGGTCAATTTTTCATCAATCTGATCCATCAATCTGATTGACGGAATATTTATGGTTATAAAAAAGTAGGACATACATAATTATTTAAAAAATGATCAATCCATCAATCCGTGGGTTAGACGATCAATTTTTCGTCAATCTTTACCAGATTGATGGATCAGATTGATGAAAAACTGACCGTAATACCTCTGCCTTAGTAAACGCCAAACGCGTTCACGATCGAATGTCAAACAAAAAACTCACACTCGGCACACTGGGTAGTCCGATAAGAAGACATTCTACTGTATATCATTATTGGTATGCTAAAACTAAGCTAAGACTAGAGAACTAGAGGGGAACACAACGGAGTTGATTGAAGATTGAGCCATAAGCTGAGTTGGCGCTGCTCCAAAACAAAGCTTAGAACATAAGGTGAATTTCGGTTAAATGGTGCGATACTAACTTATAATAAAACCTTATAATATTATGAAATAATAACGTCGCGTTAGAATAATATTATTCATTCACCATCTTTGTCGGGTGTAATTGTGTGAAATGGAAGTTCTATTTTAAATGTTTCATGTCTATCTGTAGCTGTTTTTCTGTCACCGTTTTACACTTAAGCCATTATTATTTTTTCCTTCTTCCAAAAGGAGGAGATTTCTCACTTCGATCGTATTACAAGTTGTAATAAAAGAAAGTGATAATACTTTAAGGTTTTTATGCGCCCCTTATAATATAAAGTTCACTGTGAAAGTAGCAGTACTGTAAGAGAAAATTTTTTGTTATTTGTATGGGCAAGCACCCGAGCATCATGAATTTTGAAAAAGGTGAAAAAAGTTACTCTTTCATTGCTGCCACTTTTACAGCGAACTCTATACAGGGGACCCAACTGCCCCTCTTACTAAGAGTGCAATAAGTAGGTTTTGACTACTTTCGAGATATTGGCGGTTAAAGATTTAATTTTTGTTTTGTGTGTATCTTCGTAACTATGAAAGCTATCGATTTGAAACTTTCACTAAACGACAGATAAAATAATGCTTAATTTTATGTAGTGTATTATATTTGTGCATAAGCTTATATATACATTAAAAAAAGCAATAATGTATTTATCATTAGGAATTATGTATTGTTTTGATATAGCATTCCTAATCATAACTGCAATAACTACCCTACTTATTGCAGTTTTTCTTAGTAAACCGACATATTGCTCTTTTGTGTGGCATAAACTATACGATGCCCTATAGTTTCTTCCAACCATATGTGCAATAACTATCCTAGTTATTGCGGTTTTTCTTAGTAAAATATTTTAATTAGTTGTAAGACGGAGATGGTACATTACAAGAACATAATAAGTTTATATGGAAATATATTAAAACAAAGTTATTTGGTATAAAAATATTTATTTATAAAGTTCAATTATAATATGAAATTGTAAAAATCTAAACAAATGTTTATCTGTATTATATAATATATTAAACAAATGTCAGGTACTACTTTCAACAATTAATAAAATCAAGACATAGGAACTATTCAGTTGCACCTAATAATAGAAAAAACATTTAAAAATAAAAAACTTCTCTTCTATATCTTCTCTTTTACAAAATGTTTATCTCTTTCCTTATATAAAGTATATAATATCTATTAAAAAGGTACATTAAGAGACCAATCTTTAATTTTTTTAATATCGTTTTCGGCATCTGCACTGCCCCGGGGTAGGGTGGGCTGACAGGATACGGCAATAAGCGAAGTTTAAAATAAGAACATAAACTATATATATTGTATTGTACTAAGTCCACGTGATTCGTGGATCATCATAGTGCAATACGTAGTTTATGTTCTTAATTCTAATTTCGGCTGTTTCCTGTCGAGTGTCGACCCACCCTGCCCCGGGGCAGTGCAGATGCCGAAAACGATATAAGTACTTACGTACTTACTTAACCAAATACAAATTTGTTGCGTAAGAAATATTTAATAATAAGTTATTTACTTATATTGCAGAACATATTAAAACCTAAAAAAACCTCCTTAAAATAAAATCAATAAAAATGTTTTTTTTCTTCCTAATAATTTCAACAGTTACATAATCAAAATATCACAACTTAGAATCTTTGTATTTACATAATTTAATAGTAATAACAAACTAAACAATATTTTAGAATACTTTTCCATTGAATAAAATCAAAAACATTAACACTTAATCTAATATTATGGCACATTATGAGATCATTCTTTAAATCAGTCTTATTTCAATTAGAGTAACGTAGATAGCAACTTAAAAAGCAGTTTATCATTTTAATTATTAATCTATGTTTGACACTTGCGAAGATTCTGGTAAGTTTAACCATAAATTCCTTCTCGTCTCTGGCATCAGAGGCAACAATTCTGATATTATTCTTTCTTTTCGATCTTTTGTTATACCTCTGAATACAGTTTTATTTTTAATATCTGGAAATTTTTTATTTTTTATAATTTTCATTTGTAAGAAATCTAATTCTTTTATTAAAGGTTAAGTAAGTACGTAAATACTTATATCGTTTTCGGCATCTGCACTGCCCCGGGGCAGGGTGGGTCGACAGGATACGGAAACAGCCGAAATTGGAATTAAGAACATAAACTACGTATTGCACTATGATGATCTACGAATCACGTGGACTTAGTACAATACAATATATAGTTTATGTTCTTATTTTAAACTTCGCTTATTGCCGTATCCTGTCAGCCCACCCTGCAGGCCCCGGGGGCAGTGCAGATGCCGAAAACGATATTAAAAAAATTAAAGATTGGTCTCTTAATGTACCTTTTTAATAGATATTATATACTTTATATAAGGAAAGAGATAAACATTTTGTAAAAGAGAAGATATAGAAGAGAAGTTGTTTATTTTTAAATGTTTTTTCTATTATTAGGTGCAACTGAATAGTTCCTATGTCTTGATTTTATTAATAGGCTACTTGACCTAATTTTTTTCTTCATGCTAATCGCTTCTTAATCATTAATTTTCACGAAATAAACTAATATTTTATTATTTTACACAGTAAAAACCCATAAAAATGTTGATTGAAAAATACGCCTTATAAATGGCGCCGAAAACACTGTCCGCCATAGTGTGACGTCATACTGTTTGCATTTTAGAGTCTCTTTATTTAACATTTTTTTATGTGCTAAATGTACGAGTCTTAAGGTGCCCAAAAATTATAAAAGAATTAAATAAGAAATTAGAAATCATTTGTAATGTTGAAAACTTTTGGAGAAAAGTTTTGGCCATTTCATTTCCCGTCTACAATAAATGGAGATAATATATAAAACTGGTGTTTTATTTGAATTACTCAAGAAAATATATTTTGCAAATCTTTCTAGGCTTATTCTTATTATTTATGTACAAATAAACTTACACATAACGAGCGCGATAAATAAAAGATATTAAATTACGAACATGATGACGTCACATCCAAATCGGAAGTACTGCAAAAGCGTTTTAGTCAGTACAAATCATATTTTCATAAAATCATATTTTCAAATCGACTTTATTTATCAATCATAAGCTTTTATTTGATGATAAGGGTGAAATACGGTTTCCTACGTCAAGTTCTACTAGAAATATGCATTTGTTCAATGAAATTGAATATAGGTCAAGTAGCCTATTGTTGAAAGTAGTACCTGACATTTGTTTAATATATTATATAATACAGATAAACATTTGTTTAGATTTTTACAATTTCATATTATAATTGAACTTTATAAATAAATATTTTTATACCAAATAACTTTGTTTTAATATATTTTCATATAAACTTATTATGTTCTTGTAATGTACCATCTCCGTCTTACAACTAATTAAAATATTTTACTAAGAAAAACCGCAATAACTAGGATAGTTATTGCACTTATGGTTGGAAGAAACTATAGGGCATCGTATAGTTTGTGTCACACAAAAGAGCAATATGTCGGTTTACTAAGAAAAACTGCAATAAGTAGGGTAGTTATTTAAAATATAGCACTTAAAATTTATAAAACGTACTAGTCATGAGTGCAATAACTGGACTTCTTGCGGTTATTTTATGTAATATTACAAAATATCGAAGCTATCTAAGTCATAACTCAGGATATTTTGGTTATGATTAGCTACTTGCAAATCGTAGTATTAGATATTGCAGTTATAATAAACAACAGAACTGAAACTACTGAAGATACAAAAAAGTCGTCTAAGGCGAAAATATAGAGCTCATTTTCCTGATTACGGATATGTACTTAAGTCAATTTGCCCAAAAACTCGACTTATTGCACTCTTAGTAAGGGGGGCAGCCATATACACCCTAGAGTATTACTACTTAGTTTTGTCTCATCCTGTATTCATGTTACTTTTTTCAATGAAAAAATTGGTATGGATGTTATAGTCAAAGTCCGATACACAGTCTCTTCGCGGAAGGACTGGTTTATCCTAGGTTTGGCCAAAGCCGTCAGGCGATCCCCGAAATACATTTCAATTTCGCCCTTTGCCTGAAGTATTTTTAGTCAAACCCAGGAGCTCCTAACTTTTCAGTCAAACGTCGAAAGTAAATTATTCTGTTTCGGTTTTGGCCTAGTCAATCCTAGAAGCGACTGCAAAACTCGGTCAAACGTTGATCTGAACATGTTTAAACAGGTTCATAATGTCTCTCGCGGTGTTAACATTAAAGTAAATGCCTCACCATGTCAGAAAAATGATTAATTTTCCATTTTAATTACTTAAGAAATTTAATTACTTAAAAAAAACAATAAACATCAAAATTTTAAAAATGTTATTTTTTTATACCTAATCTTACAAACTAACCTCCGTATATTCCAAAGCATTTATTTATTTATTTTATACTTTATTGCACATCGTACAAAAGGCGGGCCTAATGCCACACGGCATTCTCTCAAAGCATCTCAAATATAAAAGTGAAAATCACGTAAGCTGACCAATCAGAACTGGCAGAGTTAAGCGGTTAAGACTTGAAAGCTGCTTAAATGATAAAATGCTTCCAAATATACGAAGATAAGACACTTCATACCTATATCGGAGTTTGACTCGTCAAACCCCGATTTAATAAAATTGTGTTTTGACGTTTGCCTGACCAAATTAGTCCCTCCCAGGTTTGACGAAAATTGTTTAGTCAAAGGCCGAAAATTTACATTTGTTTGGGCTTTGACCAAGTCATTCAGTCTGACCTGAGGATTGACCAGTCCAACCTAGGAGCGCCGGAGCTTCGGAGTTTGCCTATAACATGGATACAACATACCAATTTTCTTATTGAAAAATTTTCTGGACGTATTTATGCATCGCCAAATTGCATCTCCTTACGTTTATTGTGAAATTTGTGAGACCAACATTTTTATAATATAATACTTATTATCAACACTACAACAACCAAATATCCGATATTACATGCAAGAACTGGCCTTGGCAACGACCCGAGATTACAGGAAGAATAGAGTTCTTAAGTCAATTTGTGGGTCGAACTCTATTTTTACGTCGACGACACGAGTGGTAAACTCGTTAAATTATCACGTCTATTAGGTACAGTCTCTGCAACTTCATGGTAGAATGCTCTTCCTAAAGCCGTTCGCTCCTACATAGCTAGAGAATTCCATCGATAATACAATACCTAATACCACACAGACCTTATCCATATTATAATATTATCTACTAAAGTATATGGATAGGTCTGTGTAGATATTATATATTATATCCGTACTTCCATATTATTAAACTTAATATTATAAATGCGAAGGTGTGGCATCATCTATTAAATAAATATCGTCCAGTATTGGCTGCAGTTTTTTTTTGTTATTTGGGTACCTTTAGTGTACGGTGAACCGCGAAAGTAGTGTTCGCACTTCGCTCCCAACCAAGGGTCAATTTTTAGCGTGTAGATATTGAGCAATAAAATTGATCGTCTAGGGGCCCGCTAAAGGAATGATTCCTGAATGGTACATTAAAATAACTTTATTAAGAAATTAGAAATTAAAAATTATGATAATAGGAAATATAAAAGGATAACGTCCTCAGTAAAAATGTTTAATCTGCATTTTGTCGTCCACAATACGGGAAGACGAATAATAAATATTCTTAGCAAGACAAAACATTTCATTTGTTTTGTCTTATAAAGCTGAACTCTGTTTTAGCATTCCCGTTTTACCACTGCTTTTTAAAAAGTTCACAATTCCAGAGACTAAGGTCGCTTTAAAGCTAATTTATTCAAATGGGCTATTCTACAAAGTAGGTATCTCTTACGGGTGTTTTTCGCTGTTAAATTTTGTTTTTTTTTTCGTTTTTTGCTTCATCGAGCTAATTTTGTACCTAAGTATGAATTTGTTATCCATCAATTCATACCTACTAGTCCATACTAATATTATTATGAATCTGTCTGTCTAGTAAGTCTTCACATTTAAACCGCTGGACCGATTTTGATGATTCTTGAAAAGGTTCCGCCAATAATTTTAAGAACCGCTTATCCAGTTAAACATAAGCTGCAAATTGCGGCCAGCAACACTTAATGGGAAATAAATATCTCAACACACAAATTACAATTACGTTTCTAGAATTCCTTATAGGTGCCTCTGTTATTACGGGACGTAATTCTGGGGAAGGGCAATCAGAAAGACATAATACATAATATGTACCCTTGATGTATTTTTAAGTGCGGTCCTACTTAGCCTTAACGTCCGGCAAACCCCACTAGGCAACTAGGCCTGCCGCCTACGCCTACGATTTGTACACAAGTCACAACTGGGATTCATGAGCAACAGCAACACGCATAAAAAACACATACATACAATATAAACATATCGACACCCCCCCTCCCCCCCCCATACTTCCCAATTTTAGAACCAGCCTACATTGGTTATCACGTATACATATTATATTACACTATTATTAATTTATATTTTTAATAGGAAAAAAAGCATAAAAATTAAAAGAGATAACTTTGAAAGATATTAAAACCAGCAAGGCTGGCTAATGTGAAGATCCATGTGCTTGCTTTTCTGAGCATAGCTTCTGAAACCGGGGATTGACTGTCCGAGATTTAAATGACATAATATTATGCGCGCAGCGCGCGGCACTTACGACGCGCGGTAGAAAAAGAGGTGATATCCTCGCCGCCGCCGGCAGTCTACTCTCCAAAATGCACATTGCACAACCTTGTAACAAGATTACCGAGTAATTTTTATTTATCTAAGTAAGTATTTAATGTTAATTTATTACCTATAGGCATCAGGACGAGCAAAGCGAGCCCTAGTTTATCCCACAATCTTTACATTTTGTGGTAAGCACACTTAAAACTTTACGGAAAAACTATCACGCCTGTTAATTTTTGCTTTAACATACCTACTACCTAGTAATTTTTATTTATAATAAGTAATTATGTAGATATTGTGTTGTCATCAGTCAGCCAAGGTGTGACGACGCGAGCCCTCACAAAGCTCGGCTTTTAGGTAAAAGTTACTTTATTATGTAATTACCGACCACTGACGTGGACAGGGGCGACTAGATAACATATTAGTTATTACATACGATTTTAATTATAATGAACATAATAATAATGCCGGCCGCATCTGCGTCTATCGTCCGAAGCTTCGTGCTACGAGACGATACTATTGGACGATACACGCAGATCGTCCAATAGTATCGCTTTTACGACAACACGATTAGGTACTTATCTACTTTTTTTACATAAAACGCGCTCCACATTCTCGGAAAAACTACACGAGACTTGCCGAATACGAGAGTGAGGAGAGCACATTCGTATTGTCTCGTGTATATTTGCCGAACTATCTTCGATGTCGGTATTTTACATCAAAGGGTTCTCGTATAGTTTTGTGTTTATGCAAAACTATCTCTCCACACTCCCGTGTCTATCCCTTAGTACTGTTAGTAGTCTGCGCCCGTGTCGCTCGGGCCAGTCGGCAGACAGTCACCGTATTGAATGCACGTATTTTGTTTAAATGTCGGTAAATTGGACACACGAACTGGAGTAATCGTTTTTAGAGCTATTATTATTATCATCATCATATTATCCTAATATAATAATAATAGTAATAATACACGCCCAAAACGGTTACAGCCTGAAGACAAACAGACGGACAGACAGACCGAGTACGTAACCCAAAAGGACTCCTTAATGACTACGTTCATAATTTTCTATTCCAAGTATTATGGCGATCATACACTGCGTACGCTTTTTCCAGCGTATTTTAGGTACCATTCTTACATGATTCACCAAAATATAGCTATAATAATTATTATGCTGCAGCGAATCCTACAGTAGCATACATAATATTCTGGTAACGTCCATGTCTTACGAGCGTCTATTTTCAACTGAGCCAATCGAGAATGTGGAGAGCCGCTCCCGTGTGCTCCTGTGTGCTCCCGTGTGCTCTCGAGTCTTAGCAAAAGTTTTGTGTTTCGGCAAAACTCGAGAGTCTGGAGCGGGCTTAATGTGTATCAGGTATCTACTATTCGACTACGCTTATAATAACGCCGCGCGCGCCGCGGTGTTAGGTGTATGAGGCCCTCTGGAGCAGTTTTGAATTTTGATACAAGCCACTGATCTCTAATAAACAAGTACGTGCTCCGTCAGTGATACAAGCCCATAAAGGTTCCCTAGGTTCCTACACAAAAATGCCAAGTAAGTTTTATTGTTTGGTCATCACTCATGTCCGTCTTCGGCAAATGTTCGGTGTCAGTTATCACGACTCACGACTCACGTCCAAGCGTTTTGTGTTAAATAGGATTTGTAACTTGGGCCGGTATAAATAGTCAGTACTCGGGATGCATCTCGGTCTCAAGACACGGTTCTGGGCTCTGTGATTGGTTGGCTGTCAAAATTTGGACCAATCACAGAGTCGAACCACGTCTTGAGACCGGGTCGCATCCGGGCCTTAGTAAGTAGTAAGCATACCTAGATAAAATTTCTAAAACAAAATCATTAAAGGTAGCTTTACGTGTAGTCCGAAAAGGATATGGCTAGTATTTGTTTATACAGTTTAAAATTTAAATGTGATTATCCTTTAAACTTTGCTTTTTAGTTAAGATAAAAAAAAAGTTTTATAGTGTTGCCCTGTAAAAAATAACGCGTTACGTGAGCGTCGATTTTGAATTGACGTTTCGCGGCGTCCTAACAGCTGTTCGACTATTGCTGTGTCGCTGTGATAAAAGCGTGATTTCCTATCGGATATTTGAGTTCCACGTGTTTAAATAACCATTTAAATCAGTGAATTAATAAAAATAAGCGATGGAGGACGATTCAGGAGTCAAAGGTATATAATAAAAAGGTTAAATATATTTATTGCAACACATTTATTCGAAGCGTGCATCGTGGTTAGTGCGCGTTACCTTAATTTTTCATACGTTAGCGAGTTTCTTGAACATTCTTCAATTTTTTGGGAGAATTACCTTATGATACATACCTCTACCCATTACTTTATTCCAAGACTAGATAGAATAATCCATCTTGTGCATTTCTTTCGTTTTTTTTGGACGCGATGACTCGAACAATACATAGAAAATATTTAATTTTACCCAATTATTAATAGATAATAATCGTCAAATAATGTTAACTAACTTCATAATATAGTGCCCTAAGGTGTTATCTATCTTCAGAAAATATTCCTCGCGTTAATCACAATTTTTCCTTTAACTTCAAAAAGTGTCCTAGACAATTTTAATATAATATTTTATTTAGTTGGTTGTAGTACGTAAATTTATAACACGATAATATTTATAAGGTTCAAGTGTATGAGGCTTCATACACTTAGATCTTATAAAGATTATCTTTGGATGACCAAAACGAATCATTCATAAATATTCTTGACCACATTATTTATTGATAAAGTCCTTTGTTGTAGATTTAAAAAAATCTAAACAAATAATTTGTGCTGTACTGTATTATTGTACTAATGAGAATATTCTAATACCAAAATTCTTAGAGCCTTGTAACTAAGTAAAATGTCTTGTTTATTACTTATTTTGTAAGTGGTATGTTCTTTTTGTAATATTTAGCACCAGTTACTCGGCTAAGGAGAAGGTTGTCTGTTGAGCAGTCCGAAGAGAGCAAATCTCCTGCACCCAACACACCAACTAAAGCAAGGAGGGGAAGGAGAAAGCCAGAATTAGAACTCATTGAAGAAAATAGTAAGTTATTGAGGAACATATTGTACAGTCAAATATTTTTAGAATATAACCATTTGCGCTTGTGTTACATAGCAATGATTTTATTTATTACTTACATGTCACATGCTTGATGCTTCTCAGGCAGCATTGTAAGTAATGATTAACATTATAATGCTGCTCCATACCATTAGATATTATCATGTCTTATGGAATTAAAAAATAATTAAGTTGTGTTAGTTTTTTGTTTGTTTATATTTCACCAATTTCATTAATGCCTCTAAAGTTGGTTGTTACCTAATTATCATCTCCTTTTATTTCTTGAATCAGAAATTATTTAGCAAATAATAAACACATGCTGGTGGTTAATTCTAAAAGTCTAATTATTATCTGTAAAGTTTTAGGGATATAAAAACATGACAAGTTTGATAAGAATATTAGGTAAATAAAAATTATTATGTTCATGTGGTATTGGATTACTCTACTCAATTACAAATAGCAGTTTAGAATTTCATGCTCAATGACAAGGTCATATTTATCATGTTGTAATTTTTAAGCAATGAATTACTTGAATTTTATGTACTTATGAAGCACAATTAATTATTATTATAGGTGCAGCAAAAACAACTCCGTTGAAAACTGTCACAAAAGATATAGTAGAAGAAGAAAAACCACTTACACCATCAAGACGGAGTGCGAGAATTAGATCCAACACCAGCATTGTGTCCGAGACAGCTGTAGTAGATTCACCTAGAGCTAAAAGAGCCGCTAGAAGATTGTCACAAGTTGGTAAGTAAATTAAGATTTTGCTTCATTTAATTCCTTTTTTTTTTTTTCCCGGAGGGGGAAATGCATTACGCATACCACCCAGGCGCAGGGGGCGACCCGAGCGGTGATGTGGGACTCCCGTGGCTAATGAGACCACGGTATACCCACTAAAACCCCCCCCCATCTTCCGCCACGCCGCCTTTTGACGGGGCCACGGGAACGATACACACATCCGCGACCCCGCCAGCGGTCCGAAGACTCCACGATGGGCGCACAACACGTGCGCCCTCCTCGGCCCCCACCAGGGCTGTAGCAGGCGCCCCCCGAGTCTGCTACTTGGAGGCCATGTGGCAGATCAGGTCTGTGGCTCTGCCACCGACCACACCTCGACCGCAGAGGATAGGGCAAGCGGCGCACCGCAATACCTACTTGCCTCTTCCTCTGCGGCCCCACCTCGGTGCGCATCCGCAGCGGACTCCTCCAGTCCGCTGGGAGCGCCCTCCTCGGGCCAGGCGGCGACACCGGCCGGCCCTGGTTGCCTCTTTGCTTCACCGCGGTTGTCCAAGCCGCGGTTACTAGAGCCCCACCGCCACGACAAGGCGAGCAACCATCGGGGGGTTCATTTAATTACTTACCCAATCTTATTTGAACTTCACAATAAAATGTACAGGGCAAATAGTTCAAAAATCAAGTTATTGTAATATTTTTATCTGATTCTTTTTTTACTTGAAATGTAGATACAAAAAAAATTATCTACTATTACAGGAAGTGATACTGAAGGCCCAGCAACACCAGTGAGACAAACTAGGAGAACCAGAAAAGATTCTACTTCTAGCATAGACAAAGGTACACATTTTATTTATATGTACACTAAAATATTTTTAATATTATATTTATTTTTATTAAATAAAAATGTCAATTTTTCCGGTTTAAAAAAAAATTATTACAATTTTCCAGCTGAAACTCAGGTTCCTGCGAAGCAAATGACAATACCAGAACCTATAACAGAAGAAAATCAGGCAAGCAAACAACAGCCAGTCTCTAATACCAGTGATGAAGCAAATGACAGTAATAAGCCTATTAGAAAAAGCCCTAGGTTACAAGAAAAAAAAGGAAGAAAAAGCAGAACAAGTCAAAGTCCTGAAAAATCTATCAATGAAGATTTGAATAAAAGCAAAAATAATGTAGCTCTGGAAACTAAAAATAGTGAGAATACAGAGGCATCTGATAATCAAGGTTCCAAAACAAATGATCTAACTACATCACCTGTTAAAAAGAGCCACAGACTCTCAATAGGAAGTGCTGAGTTGCTAGAAAGTGTGAATGCCAAACCCAGTAAAAAGACATCCAGCCTAAATAAAAGCACATCAGCTCTTACAAACTTGATTTCGGAAAGTAAAAGGTCACGAACTAAATCATGTTCTGTATCTTTATCAGTTGCAACAGCTAATGATATAAATAATCAGTTTTACAGTGACAGTGAAAGCACCAAAAAACGCAAGAGTAACAGCCGTACACCTCTAAAACAGTTAAATATTTCTGGATCTAATAAATCTTCAAATAAAAGTTCAATCAAAGAAAATTCATTTACTGAAATTCCCAAAAATGAATCTACTGAACCTGTAACGCAGTTAAATATTTCTGGATCTAATAAATCTTTAAATAATAGTTCAAACAAAGAAAAGTCATTTACAGAATTCTCCACAAATGAAGCTACAGAAAAAGATCAATCCGATAATAGTAATGACATTCAAGACATATTCAAACAAAAGCCCAGTTCAGATATGCAAGTTACAATTACATTTGAAGACAGTGACTCTAATCCTGAAAAATTAAACAGAGCAGAGGATGATCAATGTGTTCCTGAAGTTGACCATGTTCACGAAAAATCTAATAAATTTAATGAGACAAAGGAAGATAATAGCACTGCAAGAAAAAACTCTATAAATGATTCTTGTGAGCCAATGGATGTTGATGAAACTATACCAGATCATTTACTAATTGATCATTCTCAAAAAATAAATGACAAATCAATTCAAAGTCCTCAAAAATCTAAAAGAAATTCATCATTTGGACTAAACTTGGATGCTAGTGAAAACCATTATAAAAGTAATTCATCTGGTTTCGCATGCGAGTCTGACAAGCAAAATATTTCATCATCTGAAGCAAACACATCTAAACAGAATACTTCTTTGCAAAGCTCTAAGGAATCAAAACGTAAATCTTCTATAAACCAAAGCTTCAATGAAAGTGAAAACCAAAATAAAAGTACTCTTGTACTATCCCACCTACAAGAATCAGAATCTGAAACAAATAAATCCTCAAAATCACCTCAACAGCTAAATGATAAAAGACTATCGAATTCGACCACTGTTTTGAATATTACACAAGAAAATATTGTTTCAAATAAGAACCTGTCATTGTGCTATTCAACTAGTACTCCTTTGCAACAAAAAGGCAACAGAGGAATTAATGTCAATACATCTAATATTAAATCTCCTGGTGAGAATAAACAGCTAGACAATAAAACAAAAGACTCTGATTCTGATAGTGATTCTTCAGAATCAAATAAAACAAAAGGATATGAAAGTAAATCGATAAAACAAAAATCTGATAGCTCTAGTTCTGATGATGAATCGTCTCAAGAAAAGAATGATTTAATGGATGATGAAGCTGAAGATGCAGGAGATGATTATGAGTCGGGTGACAGCCAGGATGAAGAAGAAAGAGAAGAAGCATTAGCGAATGAAATAAGGGAAAAAGGTGAAACGCTTACCTCTGAAGAAGAATTATCTGATGACTCGGACTACGAAAAAGATTCATTTATAGTAAGCTCCGCCGAAGAAGACAATGAATTGTTAGAAGGAACAGAAGGTGATCTATCTATGAGTGATAATGAACTTAACATGACCAAAAAGTCAAAACAAAAGTTCAATGAAAGAAAACTCAAAGAACAGAAAAAGGCGTCAAGAGAAATGTTCGAATCGCGTCATCAAATAAAAAATACCAAAACTGAAAAAAAGAAGAAAAGAATACAACTAAACTCGAGCTCTGAATCAGAATCAGATCGTGATGATGATGAAGTTAAGAAACCTTCCAAAGCAAAAACTAGACAAATTTTAGATTCTAGTGCAGATACTTCTAAAAATCGAGGAAATACGCCTATCCAAAGAAAACCGCAACCTATGAGATCATCAGAGTCTGACAACGGAGACATCAAACCACTTAAAACAAAAAACAAGCAAAGGTTAGATTCAGAAGATATGAATGTTTCTAAGGAAGATAGTATAAAAGTGCCCAAGAGAAATAAAACGCCATCTCAATCAAGCAATGAGAGTATTGTAGACAATAATGAAAAAGAGATATCTCTCAACATGGATCAAGTTGAAAATGAAGGTGATCCACTATCTCAATCCATCAAAAAGGAACCCAAGACTCCACTGAAAGAAAATATGTCACTAGCATTTATTGATGCACAGAATGCTAATATGTCTATCAAAGAGAGTGATAAATTGGACCCCTTGGCGTCGACGATCGCTTACGATGATGATAATGAGATCGATTCTTCTATGAGCAGTGATAATGAAAGAATAATGCAAGATTATGATTCAATTTTGGAAGGCCTTAACAAAGCCAATAAAAATAAAATCAAATCACTCGATACATCTTTGAATTTCGAAAAGAGAACAAAAAATAAGGACAAAGAGCCCATTGTGGATCAACTTAATCTTACTCAAGTTAAAGGCAAGAAATCTAAAAACAAAATGGAAGTTTCCAAAAACGATAAAAGTAAAGAAACTAAGGCATTGCCACTTGATAATGATGAAAGTTCATCGGATTCTGAATCTGCACTTATGAATTTGTTATTCTCTGAAGAGAGTAATCATTGTGATGACGCCAACACTAAAAATGAAGATGACAGTAACGACTACATTTCTCTTAAAAGAGTTGATGGAAAAACTGATATTCTTGAAAGTAAGTATTATTTTCTTATAATGTAGTAAGAACTTACATGTGGGGTAGTTTGTACAGTTTTCCAAATGAGAAACTTCGTGAATTAGAAATCGGGGATCCATAATATGGTCGCCTAATAGTCTATGCTCCATAGTCTATACCAGTGTTTCTCAAAGTGGGGTACGCGAACCACTAGGGGTTCGCCATTAGACGGCAGGGGGTTCGCGACAAGATTTACGTAATGGTGGCTTGATAACTGGCTTGACTGGCAGGCACACGCGGTACTCTGTTGGCACTTTATGTGTTTTCATTAGTTAGTTTATGAGGTTCGCTGACACCTGCAAATTCTAACAGGGGTTCGTGGAGCCGAAAGTTTGAGAAACCCTGGTATATACTATACAGTATATAGTATTGTAACTGTGGAATATAGTAATAGTATAATGTGTAGTATACAAACCCTTGGTGTTGTATTATTTTATAAAATCTAACAATACTTTATTACAGGCCCACAGGAAAATGATGGATCAAACAAAACACCTAAAGATAAGAAAAAGAAAAACCGAACATTCTCTGAATCTAGTTTTACTAAGAAATCAGGTATGTATATTTTATTATTATTTCAAAGAAAGTAGTAAGTGAAAACTAATTTCATGAAACAATTTTCTATAGATTAATAATAATTAATAATGTATGTAGCAATTACTGCAAACCGAGTGTGGTCTTTTATAAACACAATAATAAAATAGAAATACCGTGGGAGAGCCATGCTTCGGCACGAATGGGCCGGTTCGACCGGAGAAATACCACGGGCTCACAGAAAACCGGCGTGAAACAGCGCTTGCGTTGTGTTTCGCCAGTGAGTGAGTTTACCGGAGGCCCAATCCCCTACTCTTTTCCCTGCCCTACCCTCCCCTACCCTATTACCCTATTCCCCCGTAAAAGGCCGGCAACGCACCTGCAGCTCTTCTGATGCTGCGAGTGTCCATGGGCAACGGAAGTTGCTTTCTATCAGGTGACCCGTTTGCTCGTTTGCCCCCTTTTTTTCATAAAATAATAATAATTAAATAGAAACATAAAAAGTGTAAAATATTATTTTTTTATTTACAGACGCCAACGATTCCCTCATGGACAAATCAACTACCAAAACACCAAAAAGTGATAAGAAGAAACAAAAGAAAATTTCAGAATCTCAAGAAACAGAAGAGAGTAAGTTTTGAACAAATTTAGACCGTTTTAAATGCAAGTAATATTTTATGTAGGTAGTACCAGAAGATACAATATCCATCTGAAGGTGATTTTAGTGAAATTTAACAGGGGTGGATACTGGATAGGAACCCCTTGTACAAAATTACATCAAACTCCTTTTAGTCATACAACTTAAATTATAATAAGCACACATTGACATAAGTCAATTTAATACTAGCAGTGGTATAAATCAGCTAACATACAATAATTGGTTATCGTTATAAATTGTTAGCAAATAATTTTACTTATTATTCCAACAAATTTATTACAGATTCTGAAGGTGGTGGTGTTCCATTTTTCATTGATACGGAAGGCGCCAATGCTCAAAATACTTCTGTGGGTAACAAGTCACCACTCAACAAAAGCAAAACACCTGTACCTGAAAAGGGTAAGCTATTACGTCGTTTGTTGACTATTATAATAATATAAGTACATTATTATTATCTTAATAAACATTAAACAGTAAGAATATTTTTAAACTTATTGTTATGAGTGTAATGAAATTTATATTCATGGGTTTATATATTTGGTTTTTCAGACAATGACTCAGATTCAGATGCGCCAATTGAGGTTTCGTTCAAAAAGGATAAGAATCTATCAAACTCTAAAATAGACAATTATTTGGATGAAGGTGTGTATTTTGGTCATATATGTTTTTATTTATTTTTTGTTTTATTTAACTCCACATACACTCGTACACAAAAAAAAATTACACGGCAGATAACTCACAATATTGCTACCTTGTGATTTGTTATCTGACCTCTCACCTAAAGACTGAAATGTTATTGAGATTAATTCTGAATTTAATTACTTGCAGGATCTTTGAACATATCAAGCAGCATTGGCAGTAGCAAAAAGAAGAAGAAACAGAATATGAATAGTTCAAACATAGAGATAAAAGGTATTTTTTGTTGGTAAAATAGCATTAGCAATAATAATTAATTGTTAAATGCCCATTAGCAATAATTAAATTAATCGTACTTGCTAAAAATACGAATGCTAATATTATCGTGCGTAGCAATAGTCTGCGATCGTGATAAAAATCACGTCCGCGCTGTTACGCACCGCGGCGCTAACTGTTAATGTCTAATGAATTGCTATTTTTCACTCGATGCGAATTGCGAAATAATACTCGACACGAGCGGTGCGATGCGAACTGATAATTCACGATCCCGCGTTTTTTGCAAATAGCAAAGCAATAGTACTTAGCATGTTGTGACATCGAAATTAGCATGTTAATGAAATTAATAGAAAATAGCATTAATTCCCATTACTACTATTATTACTAGTATCTACTATAAAAAATGTTATAGCTAATCTTTAAAACAAGTTAGATATATTAATTTTTATATAAAATTTGTTTTTAGTAACATCGGACAGTGAAAAGACAGAAAGTGAAAAGAAGAAAAATAAGAAAACATCTATTTCGTTGAATGAATCTGTAACTGCTACTGAAAAAGGTAAAGTATTGTTATGTTAATAATAACAATGTTAATAATAGCACTGAGTATTTTGCACAAGTACTTAATCAAAGTGGTTTTTTTTTTCAGATACTATTGAATCTACTGAAACATTAAACGTAGAAACTCCAGGGAGGTGCAAGAAAATACGAAAGAATTCAAACATTGAAACAAAAGATGAGATAGGTGGGTTAAAATATTATTTATTATGGCATTTGTATTATAAATATTTGTCAATTCTAACTTATCAGAAAGGAACATAACATTGTATAGCATAATTTCCATTGTGTAATAAATTTATATTTTTATAAGTTAGAAGGTAAATTTCACAATAAAATCTTGTTATTAGTATTATTAATTAATCGTTGCAATTATGTTTTAGACGCAGCCGAGTTAACAATCAACAAATCAATTTCGAAAACTCCTTCAAGTGATAAAAAGAAAAGCAAAAAATCTATTGATGTGGCCAGTGAAGAGACAAGTGAGTAATTTATATAAATAAAATGGTAACTGCTAAACACACTTTTTGTAAAAAAAAAATCATCTTTACTAATAGGTAATGACGGAGATCCACGGTGTGGCGATCATGGATCTCCATTATTACAAAGCTTTCTATAACATGTCATCAATGAACATGGATGAATTCATGGACAAACAATAAAGTTAATATACCTAGCGGAATAGAGAAACAAAGGCCTGAGCAAGCGAGATATCACGATCAGTAACACAGAACACTGCATGGTAAAAAGAGACGTGTGATGCATGACTGCAGTATTCTTTTTTCATCTTTTCGACGTCTATCGTTAATAATACGTCTAGTTTGAACATTTAAGTCACTCAAAACGTTTAACACTACAGCTGATTCAAAAGCCGCCGTATGATTGAATTACTTCAACGCTCACCACCGCGGCGCTAGGCGCGTTTTGTTTACAATATGGCGTCAACTAACCGGTGTTTTGTGGTTGTAAGATATTTTTCGTAAATATACGTTGTATTATTAAAGAGACAGAAATTATGGGGGCACATACGAGTGAATCAAAATTTAAACTAATATTCGAGGAGAAATTGATTATCAAATGCATCACCAAGGTATTTATTGCAATTGTGAGAATACAATTAATCTGATTGTTATCATAACGCCTGTGTAATAACTAATAATAGCACTAAACTAATGGTCACCTTAGTTAATTTACCATTTAACCAGTTGGCTAAGCGTCATCTAGTTGTAGTGTTGAATGTTGCAGTCAATTGAATGGCGTTGTTCAGTCAAAGGGGTAGCTGTTTGATTGAATGGCTTTTTTAACCAGTCGACTGCGACATATTATTTTACGCGATACGTAAACATTTCGGCAACATCAATTTCGGTTTTGTTTGACAGCTCGAGATTGTTGCTCTATTCCGCTAGGTATATTAACTTTAGGGCACAAACAAATATTATGTAGAGGCATATTCGTTCACTTAATGCAACCATTCATTATTACTTGATTAGTCCATCATGGACACCTCAACGTCAAATGACAAAAAAAACAAAAGAAGGTCTCAGAGAACTCGCAAAATAGTAATAAAATATTATACACTCCATAAATATTATTTCCCAAACCTTTTATTTGACAGTTCATTTGAAACTTTATTATTAAGTTAAAGTAAGTTGGTGCAACCCGCCCTAAATGTAGTCTAGTCATTGACTAAAAATTATTATATGAGGCGATTATTTTTAAATTTCTGTTGATTTATTTAGCAGAAGCAAAACTAAGATTGCAAGTCACTATTTACTATGTTTATTGCATAATACTAAATCTTACAGATACCGAAATTTCACCTATTCCTGAACAACCTGGAAGCGCAAAGAAAATAGAAAATAACGACACTGAAAATAAAAATATTCCAGGTTAGAATAACTATGCTAAAAATACTTACCGCAAGCAATCCTATTTTTACTTATTAATAGAAATATTATATACATATTTTTATAGTAGGTATATAGTACCAAGTATATAGTAAATATTTTTATTAATAAGTAAAAATAGTCTAGTAACGTTTAGGGTCATCCATGTTGCTATACTTGTCATATACATTAGAAAATACAATATTTAACTGAGGGGTATTATACTAAAATATACTTTTTTGCAGAATGCGAAAGCCGTAAGCTAACTAAGGCTGAAAAGCGTAAAAGAAAAAGATCATCTCTTGTTTCTGAAGAAGAACAAAAAGGTATTTTTAAAGTCTTTATTAATTAATTATGCCATAAAACTTAAGTTCACATATTTTTCTCAATCTTCTGCATAAAAATTACAAACAAAAATATAAAATGTTGCAGATCCCAATGAAAAGGAAGTTTTACATTTGAACAAACAAAAGAAAGTCAAATTGACTCCACAAGGTATGATGGAAACGGAAAAGAATCTTACAGGTTTTTTACTGCAATACACAATAAAAATCAATGATTCATAATATTGGTGACATGGTTATATTATACAGTATACTCTTATTTTACATAAAGCAAGCAAATACTTTCATATCACTTCTTATCTATTTACTAATATGAGTTTAATTTTTTCAGACTTAACAAAGGGGACTAAAAGCAAAAAGCGAAAAGAAAGAGAAGACGATAATATTGAAATTATACAGGTAAAGTATAAAATTTACTTGGTATTTATTGTATGTTTTGAAACCTAAGAATTATAAAAAAAATTTTTTTAGCCTACGAAGGAGAGTTCATTAAAGAAAGTGCAAGTATCTCGCTTACCCACAAGTGTTTTAGAGCAGCTTGACGATAAACCTAGACAAGAGGAACCAAAACGAAAGAAATCTAAACTCATAGCAACCACAGATTTCATAGTAGAAGAAACCAAAAAAAGGAAAAACAAACCATCAATGTTTTTGGAAGAAAGCATATATCTGAACGAAGATGAGAAAGAGTCGAAGAAACAGAAGGCTAAAAGTTTGAAACCAAAAGTGTTGCCGTTTGTCCCAACTGCTTCTACCTCCATCAGTGGTTATACAACAAATTTTAAAGTAAATGTTATACCAAGGGACACTAAGTTTGTTGCTCAATCAAACAATGTTACTAACTTTAAATCTGAATATTTATATGGTAAGAAGATTAAACGGAACGGAACATATGAAATGTACAAAAGAAGCAGGAATGTAAAGTTATCGAAATTTTGAAAAGTGGTTTCAAATTTTAGAAAGTAACATAACCAAAAGACTGCCTTTTCATCGTAAAGACGTTTTAGTAATATTATTATAGGATGTAATTTACTTGTTGCCATGTTGAGTGTCATATTTCCTTTCTTGAATTTTGGTTTCCATAAAATTATTTTTAGATATGTAATTAATAGTCTTTTAGCTATTAATTTTTTGTATTGATAACTTTAAACTATTGATAAGTGTTAAAAAATATATGAATTTGACATAACATTACCATTTATCGACCAGAATAATTATTAATGTTGATAAGACCTGTAACATAATTCCAATATTTAGCTGAACTAGCTTCATTATTTTCTCAAATGGCCTGACATTATTTGTTAATTTTAATGAAATTTATAATGTTTATCATGTCAATTCATTTTGATTAGTATGTTTTAAGTCGTTTCTAAATTGTTGTTAATTATTTTAAACTTGCGGTTGAACTTCCCGCTTAAATTCGAAAGTTTTAATGACTTTCAGTAGATGGCGTAAGCTGTCTCGATAAGCAAAAACCATGTGCCTTGTTATTTGTTATTCCATGTTTTGAACACAATGATATTACTATGTTAGACATAAATTTGTATTAAAAAGCCGCTGCAGATGTTAATTACAAATATTTGCTACATAATAAACATTTATTAATAAAATACTTCCCGCCTTATTATGCCGGTGTAAACAAACCGCCATGTTGTCGAAACTCGACGAGTCACGATAAAAGGTAAGTGCAAATGCAAGTAATTAAAACTTGAAACAATGTTATAAAAAATATTAGTTTTTTTTGTTTTAATTATTTTTAACTTTTCTAAATAACTTTCTTTATTATTTTAGTTTATATTTATAAAAAGATATTCATTTGACACATGACGTCATACACGGACAAGCTATTAGCCAATAGCGATTGTGTTTTAATGATCACGTGGTCACAATCAACCAATAGGAAAAGATGAGATTCTTTGTGTACCTTTTCACGATAATAGCAAAACAGTGTATGTCTATGGAGTGAGTGGTGTTAAATTTGTCAATTTCATGACATTAAATACGTAAATGTGTGAAATTCAGGATTATTCTATCGAGCATAAGGATATTTATTCGAATAAATATTCGGTAAGTAAAGTTTTTAATCTCCTTCAAAGTGATATGTCCCGTAACTTGGATATTGTGCATGAGAAAGTGCCTACACGGCCCGTGTCCCGCTCTTTTTAATGTCATCTCACTGAATAGTGAATACCACTCTGATATAATACTATAAAGAGGAATGTAATGAGTTTAAGCCAGACTGTTATTTAAAAATTACTGCTTATTTAGCAGTGAAATATCAATTTGGCGGGAAATCAGTGATGTGTTAGGTATTTTGACTTGCAGATTATTATAGTTGGGTGTAAATTTGAAAAATCCATAAAAATATGTCGATGAAACTTTGTGGGTGCAAAACCAATTTCTTAGTTATTTTGTAAATAAAAGTTTTTGAATTTACTACGACTTACCATGTGGTATTTATACAATAACGGAAAAAATAGTACATCTTGCATCTCTTTCTGTTATGGCAACTGATGCTGTGCGACAGGGATAGCATGCATTTATTATTAATTTATCGGGGCATGTATATTAAAATAAACAGTTTGTTATTATTTTTAACGACTATAAGTTATACATTTGAAGAATATAGCTCTATTTGATCTTTTCTACTTAGTAGTTGTACGGAATAATTAAAAAAGTATCATTTAAACGGAACGGCGCCAATTTGCCGTCAATGAACTTGCCACACGAGTTGTAAACTGTTGTAATGTAACTATAAATATAACTAACACTACCTACCTACTCATACATAAAAGTTAACCGTAACTTCTAATCAATGTAGCACCCTGGGACAATTGGTATTAAAATTTTAAAGGTTGTAGGTACCTAGAAAGAAACCAAAAATAAGAAAGTTGAAAATGTGGGGTCATAATTTTCTAGAAGTACTTATTAATTAGCTGGACCGTTAGTGGTGCCCAAATTATTATATTTAATATAGATTAGAAGTAAGAACAGAAGTATTAGTCAGCGTAGAATAAGAGGTAATATGGTTCCCACGGCCGGTTTCAAGCGAGAATTTCAAAACGTTTAACAATGAGTGCATTCTGTCTATGTAGTTGTGCGGACGTTGGTGTGCGTACGCGCCGTAGAGTAGAAATATCAGTATGAACAATATTTTATTAAGGCCGTCCCCCGAGCAAACGACCTTGGCCATACATTTGCCGCATTGCCGAGATCGCACCAAAACCGTATTTTTTTTTATTTATCTTAGTTCAAAATTGACCTAAAAAAAATTAAAACGAGGAATATGTAGTTTATGATATTGTCGATCTATTGGCGTGTGTTTCAAATAAAAGTAATTTGTAAATACTAAGGAGATGCTGAATGTATGCTTGAATTTTAATAAATTGGCTTTACTTTGGAAGCTGATATCATGAGTATAATAAACGAAAATAGAAAATTTTAAACGTGGAAAGGAATGTTGAGATACTGAAGATTATTGTTGTATTTTTATTATAACTCTGTAGCTTTCAAATTATGAGCTTATAAGGCTCTAAATACGGTAAATTACGGATTCTCCGTAGGGAAGGCCCTTAAGAGCATACGCTAACACTTTTTTCCATACAAACGTATTCCTCAATTTCCTCCCTGGATAATGCGTCTAGACAAATGATTTTTTATACATTATTGGGATCTGTGAAAGCTATGCCTGTACGTCCGATTTTTTTTTTATTTAAATAAATATAATAAATAAAAAAATATGACCCTTCAAAAATCGCAAAAAATTAATATTCCGTACCCCGCCAATCAACCGACCATAAAACGAATTTGAAAGATCTTTTAGGTAAAATAAAAACGTAGAGGGATAGACTCATCCTTTCTGAAGATATAAAAAAAATTAGATTAGATAGAGGCTCTATTTTGAAGGAGGAATCAGAGGAATACCTAACCTGGATTTACTGTATCTGTCTCTGTCACAATACACGTGCCAGCGCAGGGTGAAGCGCGATGGCAATAGTTTCTTCGTTCAAATTTTATTGTACCCGCGTTCCCTCTTAAGGGCCTGTTTCACCACTGCCTGATAAGTGCCAAATAGGCTATCCACCACTTAACTTGACAGATGGAGAATATTATGTCAAAAAAGTTGTGAATAGCCTATTCGGCACTTTATCAGAAAGTGGTGAAACAGGCCCTAAATATATTTTTATACTGCTATTTTAAAGGTTCAAAGATATATTAAATAACGACAAAAACCAAAATCTATTGACTTTTAAACTGTTCATCCATCAATTTACTATTCTTTACAATCTCCATAATCCGGACTCCGGAGTCAGGACAGGAAAATTTTGGTACTTAATCAACATCTAAAAATTAAAATAAACCTTACCTCAAGTGCTTACCTCTTATTTTATGTTATGGCAAAGAAAATAATTCATTGTTATGCTCGTCCATCTAGACTGTGATAAATGCATTCATTGGAAAAGGGTCTGGTCATGGTGGGCTGGTGCCTGCATCCCTTGACTGTGTGCAGCGAGCTTGTGTGTGTGTGTAGTTTTTTGTAAACGAAATACGAACACTCGGCAAACACGCACCTGTGGTTCCGTCCGTTACGTCCTAAAGTTTAGGATGTAACTCGTAAATGAAGTTAATATTCCTCGAAAAAAACGCTCATTATAGGCAGTTCATTCAAACTCTACCAATACCATTACCTACTAATTTAACAATATTTACGCAGCGTATAACTATTTCAAGTCCTCTGTCTTTGTCCGTCATGTGGCGTTAACAATTTGCCATACATACAGGGATATCTTGTACATGTAGATTGTAGGTACAATTCGCTACGACATCCATACTTGTACTTCCATAGTCTACCTCTTCACTCCCAAACCGCTGAACCGATTTCGCCGAAATTTCGTATGGAGATAGGTACTTTGAGTCTCGAGAAAGAACATAGGATACTTTTTATCCCGGAAAATGTACGGTTTCTGTGCGATAAACGAATTTTGGCGCAACGGAGTTGCGCTTGCGGACCTCATCTAGTCAGTTTCTGACTTGATAATATTGTACTGGGTATTTCCTACTCTACCTTATCATTACGTTACGCTTACGATCAAAGACTTCAAACTATATTTTTAGTTATTCATTGACGTATTTCATACGTGGGTATTTTATAGCTGTTACCTACTTTAAGCGCATCACACACGGTGAAGATACTATAATATTTTTATCTTAAGATGTCCAAATATAAAATATTATAGTATCTTAAGGTATCACCCACGGTTAAGCTACGATAATATATCTGCTTGAATCATTCTAGCAAAAGCTTGGCTAGGGTTCACACGTATATTTCTATTTTCTACATTTAATCTACATACAGGGTGATCTAATATGAACAATACGGTCCTACTCTTAGATTTTATTTATTTAGACGTGGGAAAGCCATGCTTCGGCACGAATGGGCCGGCTCGACCGGAGAAATACCACGTCCTCACAGAAAACCGGCGTGAAACAGCGCTTGCGCTGTGTTTCGCCGAGTGAGTGAGTTTACCGGAGGCCCAATCCCCTACCCTATTCCCTTCCCATCCCTACCCTCCCCTTACCCTATTCCCTCCTAAAAGGCCGGCAACGCACCTGCAGCTCTTCTGGTGCTGCGGGTGTCCATGGGCGACGGAAGTTGCTTTCCATCAGGTGACCCGTTTGCTCGTTTGCCCCCTTATTTTATAAAAAAAAAAATAATAGATAACTCATCTGATGATAATTCTGACTTTGAAAATGACTTGATTTCTGCCGCACATTCTAAGTGCCGAACAATTTGGATAGAAAATCATATTATATAAAGTTTAGGAAAGACCACGGAGAATAATTTCATCTTTACGAAGACCTTTCATCGAAAATGTTTCAAATATTATAAGTACTTTATGAAGTCAAAGGACACTTTTCTCACCATTTAAAGACGATATAAAAAAGCGAAATACAAATATGCGTGAAAGCATTTCTTCTGAAGAACGTCTTGAGAAGGGATATGGTAATAGGGTTGGGGAGGGTAGGGAAGGGAAGGGAAAAGGGGAGGGTAGGGAAGGGAATAGGGTAGGGGATTGGGCCAGTATCCGGTAAACTCACTCACTCGGCGAAACACAGCGCAAGCGCTGTTTCACGCCGGTTTTCTGTGAGCCCGTGGTATTTCTCCGGTCGAGCCGGCCCATTCGTGCTAAAGCATGGCTCTCCCACGTTTTGAATGAGCGAGAGGAGACAAACACGCCTCGCACCCCGCAAACCAATCACGTGGTCTTTCAACATTCCTGCACCCTGCGTTCTACACCGAAAACAAAACAACCTGTATAAGCATTACGATAATATATTATTGTATCTTAAGATAGTATATTACGATGTATTTCGTATATTAAGATAGCATCTTAAGATATGTTAACATATCGCTCGATATCTTAAGATATCGTAACATTGAAATATATATTATTATCTTCGTCGTGTGTGATAGTTCCTATAAATTGTATGGCGAGCGATATTTTATCATATTATAGTATCTTCGCCGTGTGTGATGCCCTTAAATAATATAGCATGGCAAATCTGATGCTCTGATCCCAGACCAGATGAACTGTCTTGACCCAAATGCCGTAATTATAGGCATCTATGTTTGTAGGTTTGTACTGTAGGACCTATAGGTTGAACTAAGTACCTAACTAAAACGTCACCCTACGATTTTCATAACTACTATGTAAGATATAGATGCTATGTAACTTTTAGTTTCTATTTAAAAAAATAGATTAATGATGTACTAGTTACTACTTAGTATCTACTTACTAGGTAACTAAATAGGGAAATTATAATTATTAGCTGTCTTGAAATCAGTTCTTTTTTAGGGTTCCGTAGCCAAAATGGCAAAAAAGGAACCCTTATAGATTCGTCATGTCTGTCTGTCTGTCTGTCTGTCTGTCCGTCCGTCCGTATGTCACAGCCACTTTTCTCCGAAACTGTTAGAGCTAGATTATTGAAACTTGGTAAGTAGATATATTCTGTGAACCGCATTAAGATTTTGATGCAAAAATGGAAAAATTATTAAAAATTTTAGGGGTCCCCATAGGTACAACTGAAACAAAAAAGATTTTTTTTCATCTAACCTATGCGTGTGGGGTATCTATGGATAGGTCTCCAAAAATCATATTGAGGTTTCTCATATAATTTTTTTCTAACCTGAATAGTTTGCGAGAGAGATTCTTCCAAAGTGGGAAAATGTGTGTCCCCCCCCCTCTAATTTCTAAAGTAGGGGCATGATAATTCTAAAAAAAATATATGATATAGATTACTATAAAAACTAGCAACGAAAATTGGTTTGAACGAGATCTAGCCAGTAGTTTTTTTTATATGTCATAAAAATGGTAAACCTTAATCAAAATTTCATTAAATCGACTGAAATATAAAAATATATCAAAAACCTTTTAATTCCATAAAAATAAACCTTATTACTGCTGCGGAACCCTTCATGGGCGAGTCCAACTCGCACTTGGCCGCTTTTTTAAAAGGTACATTAATCATAGTTTTCAAAATTAAAAACATTTATTCTAATATGTACAACATTATTTAATAATGAAATTACAAAACGTGCTATGTTAAAAACATTATGAATATAATTTATCTTGCTGTTCACATTTAGTGCGGTAAATTTTGTGTTATTTAGTCTTTATCCAAAGTAACATATTTTCTTACGGGCGGAGGTCAACGAACTGTGTTGACGTACGAAATATTGCCAATGGATAGCGCGTGGAAATTAACGACAAAAATATTATGAACCGCGACGAATTCGTTTTTATTTTTCCCTAGTTATGATATATATAATATGTATTTCATTAGAAGGAAATAGTTATTACAATGAACAAGTTAGATTTTATATTAATTCTGCGGTGTTACTTATATTGAAGTAAATTGTGGTGTAAAATTTTAAAATATTATGAGTATAGTTTATAACATACGAAAAAAATAAAACCCTTTTTATTGATTTTACATTTTTTTATTTTTTGCGCATTACAGTAAGGCTAAGTAACAAACAATTAAACCATAAAAATTATAACTTAGCATTTAAAACTAATAATCGCATCGTGTTTTATTAGTTCCTATCTACATATAAATAGTAATTAGCTATGTCCACATTGTGCCCTTTCATCTTCAATTTTCATAATCTTGACATTCGAAATGTCCAAATATTATGAAAATTGAAGATGAAAGGGCACAATGTGGACATAGCTATTAATCAATCGTCTTCAGGCAACAAAGTTATCAAAAAGTTAACACGGTCTAGACGTAACGAGATTATAAAACTTCACGCGTAATATTTTAGTTTCCCTCCTAACAGTGGGGAGGGCCTGCGCCGTACATAACAATCGATACCAAACCCCTCCTTATGGGTGCGCGCGCACCGACTACGATTCTTTCAGAATTATGCGACCTCTGACAGTTCTTTATTCCAAAGGTTTAAGAGTCACTTTCAAAGATAAAACAGGTAAATCTTCTCGAAATGGACTATACAAAATTGTCGGTTTTCGCGCCAAGTGATATATTATTATTATTTATTACAAAGTATAAATTAAGTATAATATTTCGTCTGTTTTATTATTATTTAGTAGCATAGCTGGAATAGCTAATTATTTAGGAAAGATGGATTTTTTATTTTCTTAAAATAACTGATTCAATTGCTAGTTTTGCTAAAATGCAAAAGATAGAGATACACAACAGGAGCCGAAATGTAAAATTTTCTCTAGGGCCTAATTCTAGTACCTCTAATCTCGGACATAAATAAATAAATATTATGATGTAAGTATCTGGATGTATCCCAAAACGGAACTGACATGCAATCCATCGAGAGGTATGTGAATCAAGCCTCTAAAGTTACAGGGGACGAAGCAGCGAGTAGCTACATTCAGAGCGATGCAGCCCAGATTGGGTTATTTCATATTTGGTGTATCTGGATTCTGGATGTATCCCAAAATGGAACTGACTTGAAAATTGCAATCCAACGAATAAGGGGTACGTGAATAGAGCCTCAGCTGAAGTTACAGGGGATGAAGTAACGAGTACATTCAGAGCGATGCAGTCTTCACTATTCAAGCTCGTAGAAGGCTCCCGTAGTTGTGGGTTTTTTATTTATATTATCAACTACAGAGTACAGAACCCACACTTGTAAAATTAAAAAACTAAATTATAAACCGTTTTTTTTTTCATTATCTTTAAATTGACGCCCAAAACTTACTCATAGATAGAGCAAAAGTTAAAAGCTATTACTAGCTACGCAAATTAAATAGCCCATGGCAATTATTATATTTTATTACGAATCTACTGAACATACATTAAAATCGGATCAGTAGTAGGCGCTAACGCTAAAATGAAGCATAAATTGTAGAGACTACCAAAGTGATTCTTTTAGACCTCTAAAGTAACCCTTCTAACTCCTTCGTAGTTAGGTAAAAGTACGATGCGTTTTCCTAGGTTTTCTCACGAACGCACAGTAGACAGTAGACGAGATAGGTAATTTGTGAGCGCGGGGTCAAGGCGACTGCGAGCGGTCACGTTCGAGGACACAGGCCCCTTGCGGCGCCTCCGATGACGGATACCAGACACACTATGTATAATGCATCCAGGAAGAAAATGTTATTTTTATATTGTACTTAACGCGTGCAGGCTAGTGTACATGTAGCTCGGAATATTTTAGAGGATTTTTTTGTATGAATAGATACGTACATTATACAATTTATAGTGAGCACAACAGATGTAGATCAAAACACGAGGCAATGGTACATTTTAATCTTGCGAAATTGTACAGCTCCCGTAGGATTCTATGCGCGTAGTGCGTACGAATTCGCGGGAAACCTCTAGTCTGAACTAAACGTAGAGAATGGGAGTGCTGTAATTACGCACTTGTTGGCTAGCTGGAATGCCGGGATAAACCTGGATGAGGATGAAAATACCTGTGGAATGTCAAATTTTGGCAAAAAATATCTGATGTGCGCTGCCGATAGTTGTTTTTCATATTGCACAAGCCAAATGAACTCTAAATAATAAAGAGAGTTCATGGCCCTCTCAAGCACGGCTTAGCTCGTGAGACGGACGTTTTTGGCTCGGCAACATCCACGGAACGAATTTTACGCCAGTTTTTTGCAGACTGTAAAATTGTAGAGACTATTCACTATATAGCATGTTTTAGCAATATGCGGAAAATTCTGCCGGAAATGTTAAAAACAGTACCTTTTTAGGGTTCCATACCCAAAGGATAAAATCGGGACCCTATTACTAAGACTTCGTTGTCTGTCCGTCTGTCCGTCTGTCCGTCTGTCTGTCTGTCTGTCTGTCTGTCTGTCTGTCTGTCTGTCTGTCTGTCTGTCTGTCTCCAGGCTGTAACTCAAGAACGGTATTAGCTAGAGATTTGATATTTTCACAGATTATGTATATCTGTTGCCGCTATAACAACAAATACTAAAAATAAAATAAAATGAATATTTAAGGGGGCTCCCATACAACAAACGTGATTTTTTTGGCCTTTTTTGCTGTCTCCAGGCTGTAACTCAAGAACGCGGGTAATAGCTAGAGATTTGATATTTTCACAGATTATGTAAGTATATCTGTTGCCGCTATAACAACAAATACTAAAAATAAAATGAATATTTAAGGGGGGCTCCCATACAACAAACGTGATTTTTTTGGTCTTTTTTGCTCTAGGTAGGTAGTAGTAGTAGGTAGGTAGGTACTTGAATTTTTCACAAAATCCTTAGTTATATGTGTACTTTAATATTTAATAATAACATTAAAATAAAATAAAAAATAAGGGGGGCTCCCATACAAAAAACACAATTTATGGCCTAATTTTGCTCTATAATGGTACGGAACCCTTCGTGCGCGATTCCGACTCGCACTTGGCGGATTATTTGGGAGAAACTTACCTAGGCCGCTAGGTACCTACCGTTCTTTATTTAAATTTTTTAATACAGGCAATGAAAGGCCGAAGTTTTCCCGGTACATCTGGTGGGTATTTGTATTTTGTTCGTAGCCGGCTGCATTGCCATTAGGGGTCGATTCACCCTCTTGTCTCTATACCCTTCTCTCTCTGCCACCCCAACTCGCATCTCTCTTTCTAAAAGCCGGAACGTTTTCGGATCCTCGACCAATTGTTATTGGTTGTAAAAAGATTGTAAAATTTTAAAATTGTTTTAAATACGTATTTTTGGGATTAAAATATAATAATAATCATTTTTAACAAAACAAATATAATATTATACAGTTACTATAGTAAACAGAATTAATTTTTAATGTACTCATGCAAGATTCATAATAAGACATTACAGTTATTTTATACTTAATTAAAAATATGACGATCCATAAATTTACATAATTATTTAATAAAAAATCAGCCAAATGCGAGTCGGACTTATGTGAGTTCCGTACCGTTATAGAACAAATATAGGCCAAAATTTGTTTTTTGTATGGGAGCCCCCCTTAAATTTTTATTTTATTATTATTCTTAAAATAACTATATTGAAGTAGACATTTATACCTAATTAAGGCCTTTGTGAAAATACCAAGTGCCTACCTGTTGCTATTATTGATAATATCGAGCAAAAAAGGCCAAAAAAATCACGTTTGTTGTATGGGAGGCGGGAGCCCCCTTTAAATATTAATTTTATTTTATTTTTGTATTTTTTGTTATAGCGGCAACCAATATACCTACACAATCTGTGAAAATTTCAGAACTCTAGCTATGGCGGTTCTTGAGATACAGCCTAGAGACAGACAGACAACGAAGTCTCGTGAATAGGGTCCCGTTTTCACCCTTTGGGGACGGAACCCTAAAAAATAATCATGTAGTGTAAGATGACTTTATCAGGAATAGGAAATGATTTCTTATATCGCTGGGTAAGAAAGGGAAGTAAAAAGTCGGCCAAGCGCGAGTCGGACTCGCGCAAGAAGGGTTCCGTACCATCTAAGAGCAAAAATAGGCAAATAATTGTACATATTTTTATATGGGATCCCCCTTAATTATTTATAAGTACTTAAGTATTTTGTAAAGCAAAAAAGGACAAAAAAATCAAGTTTGATGTATGGGAGCCCCCCTTAAATATTTAAGTTTTGGCGTTGGTTGTTATAGCAGCAACAGAAATACATAATGTGTGTGTGTGTGTAAATTAAGAATTTCAACTTCACCGTTTTTGAGATACAGCCTTGAGACAGGCAGAGATTGAAGTCTTATGGTATGTAATAGGATCCCGTTTTTACCCTTTGGGTACGGAACCCTAAAACAAGTCAAGCGTGTACCGTACCACGTATGAGTTAGGGTTAATTATTATTTGGTAAAAAAATCTTTAAAAATAACTGAGATCCTATAAAGTTCAAATTACACTTTATAGTAGACGGGGTTCTAGATATTCAGAGCTCTTACAAAATCGTAGAAATCACTGGAGGCTATTATGCCTGCCATACATGCTACTATAATCAAAGATGCTCAAAGATGTCTACCGGAGAGGTCCACCTGTGCAGGTATACCTGCGCAGGTGTCGGTCGAAAAAAATGATTTTCGATTTTACACCAGTGACCAGTCGCCTGCGCACTGTGCGCAGGTCCAAAAAACTGCACAGCTCTATTCCCACACACATTCCGGTCTACCTGCGCAGGCATACCTGCACAGGTGGACCACTCCGGTAGACCGTAGCGTGTATGGCTTACATTAGAGTAATGTTTCAAACAGGCAGACCGCAGACCTGTCAGTAACGTATTAGGGTTTCAAACGGAACCCTGAAAACGTCTCGGCCTCTTTTTGATAATGGTTCCTTATCTGCCACTGCACTCGATTCTGTTGTTTACACAATAAAGTATTTATTTACGTACCAAAATATTGATAACCGTGGTTTATTACTGAGATAAGCAACTGATAGTATTGGTGGTCTAGCTTAATTAGCAGTTTTAGTGATTAGTACATTCTCGAATCTCTCTTCCATTTACGAAATAATACTACTATACGCATAGTACTATACGCTGAAAAAAAATATTGTCCAATGGTATCGTGTCGGTAATTGTACCAAAAATGTTTGCTTAGCGAATACAGAGGAATATCGAATTTGGAAGAGATGGGCAGAAGGTTCCGAGTTCCGACAAGTTGATTCTGTATCTTCCAAGTTGCAAAAATGCGACAGGCGATAATTGTACGATATCTAGTATGATCTACCAGAAATTTTGTATCTGGAAAACATCAGCGATGACGAAAAACGACAACGCGCACTCTATGTCGCAGATTCTGCCCACTACCACACATTTCAACGTTGTAATTTTTTTATCTGTCAGAACTTTATTATGTAAATAAAAAGTGATGACCACACCTTCTACAGAAACATGAAATTATCCAAAACCGCGACCTAGTGGCAGGTGTCCGCAAAAGTGGTTTCATGTTGGCACATAAAAAATACTAAAAAGCCTACTGACACCTGCCGGGCCGGTGCAAAGTACACACCACATGTCACTGATGATTATGAAGCAATCGGTCATCACGCGATTAGGACTTCATATTTGCCAGAATCTGAATCTCAAAATAAATAAGGTCTTGCTGTATAGACTATAGAACAGCAGATATAATCCTTTGTAAAAATTCTTTTGGTGGATGTGACAAAATATCTAAAAGCACAAATGAGCAAGCAAATTGCCTGATGGAAAGAAATTAACCTCGCCTATGGAATATGGATGTAACGCCCAGTGTGGGTTAAAGTTTACCATGGATAAATATATTATTTTGTTTTCTTGTCCCTCGTATTTGACAGAACAGACAGGGTTAACTTTAACTTGGAATGGCACAAGAGGACCTTATTGTAGATCCAGTTTGCTTGAGCTAAATAACAATAATTACCAAAACTACAATATAAATTCGTTAGAAAAGGCCAGGAGACATAAAGACGCAACGTGGCTCCGATTGTTGCGAAATGGTGCATTTTTTGTCCGACGCTGCATCCTAGGGCAGGTAGCGAGTCAATTCTTTGAAATATTTTTTCACATGCCCCCAGTTGACGTAGGTCGGGTTATGGTGAGAAAACATTTAGCACGTCCCCCTCCTCGCATGATAAATTCTAATTATTCGTAACCCCGGAAAGATTTATCACGATAAAGGAGCATTAAAACAGAAATCAAGGCCCGAGACACTACAAAAACAGGGCACGATACAAGATCCTTTCAATGAAACGAAAGAGATAGCATGATATTTTTACTATTTCTCTGTGAACGCATACCAAGGGAACAGGTTTCACTACTAGGCTGTAGTGGAATTCACTCCCTCAATCACTCCCAACAATGATAAATGTTCACTTAAAACGGGATTACTTTGTTTAAATGCTTCTTTTGTAACTTAATTTGTATGGACAAATTAATTACAATTTTTATGATACTGTGTCGGTCACCTTTTCAGATACTTTTGTTTAAAAACTCTATCATTTTCCTTTCAGTGTCTCAAAAGCCCGTTACAAAAAAACTGTGTTCGAATTCAGAATTTGAGAATTCGAAATTTAAATTCTATTCGAATACAACGGATACGATAAGCCTTCTTCGGGAGGATATAGCTTTGTTATTCTGGCTTTTGTGTTTTCAGTTTTCATCAATGTATTAAGGTATTCCACTGACCTTGATCTAAATCTCGTCTGTGGCCTTGGCGAGCCTTTCGGCGCTTCTTAAACCTGAATGGCTTAACGTTCGAAAAAAACGGCCAAAAAACACTGAACCGATTCGCGGATCACGACTTTATAGAACTTATACATACCTGTAAATACCCAGATTCTACTAGTTTAATCCAATAAGACATTTTCGATATCGTTTCGATGCAGTACAGGTACAATAATAAAATACAAAATGGTATTCATATAAATTGTCATAGGTAGTTGAATTACAAAAATCTGTCGTGTATGTAATATGATATGAGGAATGAGGATACCGTTTTGCTGTTTGATCTTACTAAAGTACTTATTTTGGAAGGTTGCCTAAAAATATACAATAAAATATTTTGTAATCTAGGCGTTAGAAAGTCCACACCACGTCATATTGGCTCCAACTACTCTCTGAAAAGTATGAATATTCTGAATAAAAACTACATTGTAAAGTACTCTACAATAATTCTCTAACTCAGTTTTACTGACCTAACTTTTCTTGTTTCCAGTGGTGCTCCGACATGGATCTGTACATCACCGACTCGCTCCAGGACATGCTGGACATGGACATCAAGAGCGAGATAGCGACAGACCTGAGCAGTATATCCGATTTTCCGGTAAGCTTAGTTTTATAACTATCCTCAATTTTTTTAACATACTTTACTTTAAATATTCCTTTCATTGTCATTAGTCATTTTAAGTCTTCATATTTTTAATGCCAAGAATAATTATTAACGAATTTAATTGTGTTTTCAGGATTCTCTAGGTCTGAACTTCTCCGAAATGCCACCGCTGCTAGACATGGACACAGACAACTCGGTGATGTGGCTGAACAATTCCTCGTCCAGTTTCGTACACAACCTCGATCTCTACGGCTCGGAGGCGAACGCCGTCATGGTGAACCCCAACTCCGTGATGCCGTCCACCTTCGCTGAAACCCCCGTCAAGAGTATAGTCAAGGAGGAGGCTTCCAACGTCCTCCTCACTTCGGCAGCCAACACCAGCACCACCAGCTCCCTCCTCAGCCCCAAACAGGAAAAGAGCCACCTAACCTTCTCCCCCAACGTCATAAAAGTCAAAGTGGAGCCCGAGGAACCCGCCCCCAAGAAACTCGAGGAGGCCACGCAAATGGTCATATACCTCAGGAAACAGGACAAAGCCGTCGTCAAGGACCTAATTAAAGATTTGGATACCACAAAAACGAAAATAAGCACGGCGCCGTCAACCCCGACGGTGCGAATAAAAACGCAAGCGGAAATGTTGAAAGTGAACAAGAACTGTTCCATACTAAACACAAGTCAGAAGATAACCCATCCCCTCGGCGCTAAGACGATCATCTCGGGCAATATACACATACTGGACGCGCAGCAATCTAGGACAATTTTAGCTAATAATAAAAACCAGGCGACGATATTGATCGATAACTCGTTAAGCGGCAGTAGGCAATTAATTAAGACTTCCGTCGGCGGCGGTTTCACGGTAGACACGAGTCAGGCTAAATATAACAACAGTGGGAAGACGGGCGAGTTTCCCAAGCCGGCCTACTCCTACTCCTGTCTGATCGCCATGGCGTTGAAAAACTCAAGGACAGGCAGCCTACCCGTCTCCGAAATATACAATTTTATGTGGTAAGTCGTTTAGTTTTAATTAGTTGTGAAATCTCGACCTATTGCCAAGATTTTATGTGATCTTTAGTGATAAGATCGTGAAATAAATGTTTATGACTCATAATGTAGTAATGTCCTTCTAATTAAATATTAATTAATGGATAGCCTACACAATGTTCTGTCCTTATCTACCAAGCGACTTTTTGAATGTATCAGACTAGGACAACGCATTTGGAAAGCCAATAAAAATAATGTGTGAATATTTTTATTCACTATGGAGATAACATTGTTTTTTTTTTCAGTCAACACTTCCCTTACTTCAAAACGGCACCTAATGGTTGGAAGAATTCAGTTCGACATAACCTCAGTTTAAATAAATGTTTCGAAAAAATAGAAAAACCCTCAACGAATGGTAGTCAAAGAAAAGGTATGTACGGACCATAAAGTTAATTATATACCTAGCGGAATAGAGCAACAATCTCGAGCTGTCAAACGAAACTGAAATTGGTTTTCATCTGTGTGTAAAAATATGTGTACGTATACATATACACAAGCATGATTGAACATGAATTCTATGAGATTAAATTGTCAACGTGCCGATACGTGCCGACTGGACGTCAAAAAAAGAGTTCTGCTGTTACGTATCATACCGCATACGTCTCTTTTTACCACGCAGTGTTACTGATAGTGACATCTCGCTTGCTCAAGCCTTTGTTTCTCTATTCCGCTAGGTATATTAACTTTATGGTACGGACTATGAAGCTTATGTTGTCTACTATTTGAATTTAAAAAATATCCACAGCCGAATATATTATAACCTCCCCTTTTTGGAAGTCGGTTAAAAATAAAACCAATGTCATATTACTATTGAAAATTATCATTGCCTGCTTGATTACCTAGTTTTCATCATAAACTTTTTGATTTTAGGTTGTTTATGGGCAATGAATCCATCAAAAGTAGGAAAAATGGATGAAGAAGTACAGAAATGGTCAAGAAAGGATCCTCAGGCTATAAAGAAAGCTATGGTGTATCCAGGTGAGAAATATACATTAAAAACTTGGATGCTATGTTGCCTTACAATGTATACTGCGTGACTGGTGAGACATGTTCAATACTCGAGGACGTGATATTTGGCTATTAAGTGTATTAGTTGAAAAAAATAATATAAAAAAATAATATCAATCAATGATCACTGAGTAAATGTAGCTTAAAGCACTTAAAGTTAAATAATTATTTACCCAACGCATGGACACCGCGAGCGGGAGGGGTAGTTGTGTGGTGTTTCTTTGGTAGCGCACGCCTCTGCACCGGCCGCATAGTATGCCTACTTGCCTAGCCGGCCGCATAGTATGCTTACTTAGTATCCATGATTCATTTATTTTTGGGAAATTCGAAAAAAAAATTAAGAACTTAATTTTATTACATAATTATAATGAGAATCGAGTACAGAGTACTCTCCATAAGTATCGGTAATGTCTCACCAGTCATGTTGTATAAGTACCTACCTTTTTGGTTATGCTATAAAGTATAAGGAAAATACAATATAGTCAGCTAACATGAACAAAATATATAACAAAAATAGTTTATTGTCTGTTCAGAGGGCATAACGCCCTTTGCGTACTACATACTTGACAAAATTAATATTAGACATTGATAATAATAATACATGTTGCCTGTTCCTTTGCTCTGCTAACTTCGTTTAAAAAAGTATCCTATGTCCTTTCCTAAGTATCTCCATGCCAAATTTCAGCAAAATCGCTTCAGCGGTTTGTGCGTGAAGAGGTAATAGACAGACAGGCACACTTGACCCCCGCAACTCCGTTGCGCAAACTCGTTTATCGCGCTGGAACCGTACATTTTCCGGACGAAATGTATCCTATGTCTTTTCCCGGGACTCAAAGTATCTCCATGCAAAATTTCAGCAAAATCGGATCAGTAGTTTGGGCGTGAAGAGGTAACATACAGACAGACACACTTTCACACACATCACATTTAAATAATATTAGTATGGACTATACTTATGGATATTAGGATATCATATCAATATTGTCCATTTCGTTCCAGAGAGTTTAGAAGCGCTAGAGCGGGGCGAGATGAAGTACAGCGGGTTCGGGAGCGACACGGAGGTGGAGGATGAGGTCGACCCCGACGCCGATCCCGACCTCGACCCCGACCTTGACCTCGACCGCGACGAGCAGGAAGACGACGAGACTGTTGTCGAGCAGGTCAGTAGATGAGATGAAGACCTTGAAGAGATGTGACCTCGACGTAGAGTTTATCGAACTGGCATGAGGACCCCACCTTAAGGCTGCATTTCCACCAGAGATGTCTTTTTAAGATCCAATAGAATCGCTGCGCTGAGCGAGCTCACGTCATTGAAGCGATTCTATTGGTTCTCAAAAATACATTCCTCGGAACACATCTCTGGTGGAAACGCAGCCTTAAGAACTATTACGGGACCATGACTTTAATATCCTCGGGTCGGATGTACTATCACTAGAGAATTTGATTCATAGACAGATTGCGGACCTACATAATTTGGACGCCTTATGTCAAACTCAACCGATAGATCACGAATAATATTAAATTGACATAGCTAGACTAAATGACAAAGGTCCGTCATCTGCTTTGAATCATTTCTTCGATGGTACATACTTTAACTCCAACTTTAAACCCCTTGTCAGACCATGATCTCTTCTCCCTTTATTACACACACAATGTCCTGATCACATCATACGGTCTTGCCATTGTCCATAATTTTTGTCTATGTCATGAATCATGATAATGTACTTGTAAAATCTTACCAGCACTAGTTGAAATCATCTACATAAAAATAATCTTTTATACAATTAATAAACTTTAAAAATAAACAATTGTGACGGTAGATTTATTTTCGCCCAGCTGGTCGGACAGTCCATACAAAAATATTTGCCTTTAAACTTTTTGTGCTGTATCTCGTTGACATTGAACTGAAATATAGTATGTATCCTCCGATTGACCTTAGAGAATGTTAATGCATACGTCCCACGTACTATCAAATAATAATGTAAACATGTTTATTTTGCTTTATTTGAATTATTTGCGATTTTTTATGTTAATGGTCATTATCAAGTATCAACACTTGTTTTGAACAAGCAGTATAGGACAGATGAAAACCATAAAATGAAAAACATAAGCCAATGAATGTGCGAGTTCGTATTATAAAAGATATCTTGGTCATATTAAATAACAAAACAATCATGTATCATCCGTCTTGCCTCCGTTAGGTCAGAACCTATAGTTGGCTATGTGTCAGAGCCAGTTCCAAAACCTCCAACGCGACGTACACGGACGTCGGACGTACTATGAGTTTATTTTTTTAAGTGAACAGAATACAGCGTAAACATTTTTCACATCGCTCCTAGACTACTAAGGTCAATGATCGCTGATGCCAACTTAATTTTGATTTTTGACCTTAGTTCCAATTATTGCGTGTCAGTGTCCAGTGAATAGCCGACAAAAACATTATATTACTACTGCTTTACTCTGCATTCTCTATCCTTTGGATCGCGGTTAGTGCTCCGAGGAATTATTCGGAAAAATACCTTCTGCAACTTTTCGCCATCGCCAAAAGCGAAAAATTATACCATCCTCATCACCTCGATGAGTGGCAGGTCTTCCACCGTGCGTGATTCGCGTAACTTTCTGCCGCGCACTGTAAAACTCTGGAATGAACTATCACCAGCAGACAGCAGTATTTCCGGACCTATACGACCTGCAAATTTTCAAGAAGAGAGCGTAAGGCCGGCAACGCGCCTGCAGCTCTTCTAATGTTGCGAGTGACCATGGGACACGGTAGTTGCTTTCCATCAAGTGACCCGTTTGCTCCTTTGTCCCCTTATTTTGTAAAAAAAATGTAATTAACCTATCACCCCCCGAACGGCCCAAGTGGGCCCGATAACAAAAGAATAACAATAGATTTCCAAGAATCAGCGATCGCTGGATTAATACATATTTCCATTTTGCAGGAGGTGTCAGACCAGGAACTGGAGGTGGAGGAGCTGGAAGTGGACGAGGAGCAGGTGGTGGGGACGGGCATGGTGGGGGGCACGTACCGCCTGCTCGCGAGACGGCCGCACGACGACAGCGACGTCGAGGTACGTACACAACCTAAGCTGGAGGTGGAGCCAGTGGTGGTGATGGGCATGGTGCGGGGCACGTACCGCCAGCTCGCGACTCGCGAGACGGCCGCATGACGACAGCGACGACGAGGTATGTACACAACCTAAGCTGGAGGTGGAGCCGGTGGTGGTGATGGGCATGGTGGGGGGCACGTACCGCCAGCTCGCGACTCGCGAGACGGCCGCACGAGGACAGCGACGTCGAGGTACGTACACAACCTAAGTTTACAGATCGACAAGGCTTTTCGAAAAAAGGAACTCACGCCGCCATAATACGAAAACGTCCCTTTTGACATTTCTCCTTTACCAGCAGCGCCCCCGCTCACGTTCATTTAAATCTATAAGGGCTGTTTCACCACATTCTGCATGCTTAGCTTCTTCCCTAGAAAGAAACCATTTCCATGGTGACTATCACCATGGAAATGGTTTCTTTCTAGGGAAGAATAGACAAAGTGACAGATAAACAAAGGAAATCCATTGTCACTTAAATCTGCCAGTATGTCCATTCTTTCCCGTTTATGACATTTTATGCTATCCACAACTCATCTGACAGATAAAGTGAAGTATCTGTCAGATAAGTTGGGGATAGCCTATCCGGCACTTATCAGGAGGGGGTGAAACAGGCTCTTAGGCCCGTATAAATAGTCAGTACTTAAGATGCGACCCGATCTCAAGACGCGGTTGGGATCTGTGATTGGTGCAAAATCCAAATTTTGACAGCCAACCAATCACAGAGCAGAATCAGAGAACAAACGTGAAATGACGTTGTTAGAGCAAGACACGGCATTCTCGTCCGAATGTTTGAGTCTCAAAACCATTTCGTGGTAGGCCTACTGAACCGTGTCTTGGACTTGACCGAGATGCATCTTGAGTACTGACTATACGGGCCCTAATGTCGTTTAAACAGTCTCATGTCTATGTGCTTAAATTGGTAATGCCCGCTTACACCAATCGCACCCTAAATCCTTAGGTGATAGTCTACAGATCCTTATTAGTTTTGTTCTCATGTGATTTACTGCCGCAAGCAGACACATTGATAAGTTAACTGCAGTCTGTAATTAAATGAAGATTTTTACATAAACCTTAGAGTGGGTTGCATCAACTTACTTTAAGTATAACTTTAACCAAAACAAAAAGTCAAATGAACTGTCATGTCTGTTGCTGGTCCGACAAAGCTTTAAAGTTTAAATGAAGACTTTAACCAAATATTTGACATTTTGCATTGTAGTTAAAGTTATAGTTAATGTTACAGTTATAGTTAAAGTAAGTTGGTGCAACTCACCCTAAAAGTCCATTGTGAATTGCACCAGAAGCGTAGTTAAGACGCTATATTGATAGTAATTTTACCGCAAGGGCAATTTTATACTTAATTTGTATGACTATAAAGTCGTGAATACGCTGCGGCCAGAAGCTATCGGCTCGCTCGGAAAACATGCGAAAAAACGTAATTTTGTTTATTTAAACAATAACTAGGAGCATTTAAGCTAAATGCTTCTATACGATTTTGGGTTGCAAAGGTGTCTAATTAGACTAATTTCCTACAAAATAATAATACAAAAAAATAGACAATACATCTATTCTCGTTTAAAAATAATCTTCAAATTTCGTATTTTTAAGAGGTCATTTCGATCGAGAAATGTATCGAGGCAAAATACATTAATCGTGTTTCTAGTTCTTCTCAAACCTAGATAAGGCTATGAAGATATGTATATCTCATTACCAGATTTGTAACATTTCTGAGGGTCCTATAGTATTACTTCAAAAAGGACGTTATTATCAATATAGCGTCTTAAAGTTAAGGTTAAGGTTGTCGTCAAATATGGCGACTTTTGCTAGGGATTTGACAGTTCATTTCACATTTTGTTATGGTTAAAGTTATAGTTAAAGTAGGTTGATGCAACTCACTCTATGGACGCCATATTTGATGATAACCTTAACTTTAACTTTAACTTCGCCTATGTTGCAACCCGCCCTTATACAATATACATATCTGTCAAACTCTTAACTAATACTTTTTCCAAGAATCCGCGATCGAAGGATCTCTCTGAATGCTGGTTAGGTTATGTTGGTGGAATCAGTCTCATAGTAATTCCTTGCAGGTACTTGATCATGATCACACGTACGAAGAGTTCGACTTCGATGTATCGAAACCCGTCAAATTGGACTTGTCATTGGGAGAACATTATACGAGTAAGTAATATGCACTTATATGCACTTACAGGGTGCAACTAAACCTTCCTGCCAATTTTTTTCCAGGGCTTAGGTATTATTAGGAGAGTCCATTTAACGAAAAAAAAATGGGTGTTATAATTTTTAATGGGTGTTAGTGTCCATTAATTATTGTAGTGTTTTTTAGGATAACTTTCGGAAGCTATTTCTCAACATTTTAGTACGGAGTGATTATAAAAGAAAAAATACGTGTATTTTTATTTTTAACTAGGATCAATATATCAAAATTTGGCAGGAAGGTTTAATTGCACCCTGTAGAACTTAGGCTGTATCTTACTACTTGTAAGAAAGTTAGCCTTAGCAGTAAGACTATGCAAAGTAAGAATATGCAAAGACCAAAGCTAAGTAACTTGTAATTGTATTTTAGGTTGAATGTTTTTATTGAGATTGTCTGATATTAAAAGCATAACGGTTTTTTTCATAGATTAGACCTCTTATAAAAATATTCACGCAGCCGAATAACTGTACAAAGTCTGCGTGTCTTTGTCTGGTATATAATAAGGTATATTGCGGCGTCACATGACAAAGACAGCGTCAATTTTTTATTATTTAGGAAGACAAACGAGGAAGACTTTGAAAAGGTAAACGCTGCGTCAATATTTTATTAGTTAGTAAGACAGAACGAAAACTATAAATTGTCAATAAATTCAATGATTGTATTTTATGTTTCAGTACAACAAAGTAAGCGGGCGAAGACTAGTATCCTGTATCAGCCTGTCAGTTCACAATCATACGCCAGCCGAAGGAAAACGCCGCTTGTGAATAGGGTCGCACTCGTCTAACGCGTTTATTGTGTATAAGGCTGTCTCGCTTGAACATTTGAGGAATTATCCATACGAAGATAAGCCACATGAAGGTACCAAACAGAAATAATCAATTTCTAGTAATTAAAGCCCTAACTTAGGCTTATAAACAAAGGGGTAGATGCAAGAGATATACCCAGTCAAAATATCTGCAGACTCGATTTGATGACGTCATATCGGCGCGGCCGTGCTTAGGCATACTAGCCGAGTCTACAAATATTTTTGACTGTGTTGTAACCGGGCTTTCTTCGTTTGGGATAGTGTTAAGAACTGTTCTGAGGTTAATGTCAAGAGTGATCGTCACGTATAACTCTGATCCTTATATTATTCTGGATAGATCGAATAATGTCGCACTGAAAGTTAAGAGGGATACTGACCCTAAAAATAAAACATAGTCCTTCTCTCTTCACACTCACGCACGACTTTCATATGCCAGGTGAAAAAGGACGACGCGGAATCATCGCCAAGTTAGTTTTACTTGAATAAAAGACGAACTATAATGATTATGAAAAAAGTGTTTTGAGCAAATTTAGGTTTTATCAATGCCTTTTTAGATATTAAAAAATATTAAAGAAAAGACAGCGAACTTCGAAGATCCAAGCAAAAATGTGTCTAAAACAAGGTTTTTTGTAAAAAAGAAACTATCGAGAATTTTTTCAGTAATCGTGTTTTCGTCTTGAGCATTTAATCTTCATGAACTGAAGTTACTTGTGTAAAAAAATCAGCTTTCTAGACCTTACAGATTTTCAGATCTAGGTTTAAGAATGTAGTCAAGTTAGGGTCAGGTGAACTCTTAAGGTACACCGCGCGCAGCCTACGAATGTCGCGACAATAGTCAGAGTATGAAAATGTATGGCAACGCTTCCGAGTTCCGAGAGATCGACGACGATTGCGATGCATGGAATTATACTATCGAAGACATTGATTCCTAGGCAGTTGACGGATCTACGTAATTTGGTCGGGTTATGTCAATTCAATATTAGTAGTGATCTGACTGCTAGGTCTGACGTAACGCGACCAACTTATGTAGGGCCGCCATCTGCCTAGGAATCAACTTCTCTGAATATACCTTTAAGCTACATTTTAAACCAGTTTTACAAACAAAACTACAAAGACGCTCTATCCAGTATAATATCGATGTCAGTTGTATATTTGAATTAGTATTTCCAGTGATTGTAAATTGCAAGGTGAGGTCTGTACCAGATATGTGTATTTACATTTTTATTACACTTGTTACATATCGTACACTGTAAAATATTTTTTAAGAAAAACGGTAGCAAGTCTGATTTGGGTCTTACTTATGATCCGATCTTATTAAAAGCGATATCTATACGCGAAGAATGGGTGTTTCTTTAAGAACAGTAGAGTCTGTTTCTAGTCGAAGAATTTCCTGTTCTTTGGATGTAGATATCGGTTCGTTAAGTGTCTACTTAAAATAGTGTTAGGTCGGCGTATCGACATCGTCAGTACAAATATTTGCTACTATAGTTATATACCTACTCCTCAGTGGAAGTTTCAGTAGGATAGCAGGTATAATAAATGTTCCCACCGCCTGTACATAACATGTGCAACTTACATATATCAGCCCGATCTGCTCATTTTACGTTTGATTGTGTGGACGTAAGTTTTTGTTACGTACGCGCATTCGACTGTAAAAGTATGGACGCTATACTGTTAGCATATTTAGATTTAAGTATTAGATTTTACACACCGGACTGTAATATCTCGAATCGATTTTGCTGAACAAAACAATGTTTAGTTATTCCTACAGTTAAATACGCAATATTTTACCGCTCTGAGGTTTGCTTGATCGGATGGCCCTTGTGTTTATGTATTATTATAAATAACTACAAATACAATCGTGCATGCTAAGTGCTAACATCTGACCGGTAAAGTATACACACCAATATTTCTAAGGACGTTTTTATAATTTGAGTAGTTGAGTTTTGAATTCTTTACAGCAACTTTTAGGCCGTGAATTATTAATAGTAACAAATAACATTTACATTAATCTACAATAGACTGATTAATTCAATTATAAGTAGCTAATTGCACTCAATAACATTTTTACACTAAAAGTCAATCTAAAGTACCGAAGGAAGTGAAAAGAGAAAGTTAAAATTGTTAATTTCTAAATAACTGACATGAAGTTACAAAATAATACTTTTAATGAAAAAGTTGTAGAAATGTGTTCCAATTTTGTTGTAACTTTCTGCCACTTATTAGAAAATAATCAACAAATTAAAATTAAAAAATATAATATGTAATCAATTGTTTTAAACATCAAATTATGTTATCTACTTCAACTTGTATAATAGAGATCAGTGACTTCAACTGTCTTCATGATGGTATTATTGTTTTGTTTTATTTATAAATAGAGATCTCTGTTTTGTGACCGAGTCACAGTGCCAGTTAAAATAACTGAACTGTGGAAGAATTTCTAAGAAATTGTGTTATTTTTTTTTTAAAAGCAGTTTCTTTATACGCGTAATCATACATTGTAAAACCCTTCTACTTTCGTCGTGGTTTATATTATGTTATAATAACCATAGGTCGAATTAGATTTTTTACCTGAAACACTATTAATATTAGGAAAAATGGTTTTGTTTATATTCTTTTAAAAAATTTCTACACGGATCAATATGATTTTCTAATGATAAGTATGTAGCGTAGAATAAGATTTAAATCGTAATTAATTTGTGTAAAATAAATTAAATGTGATGGATTGTAATTCGTAATCAACTTTTTTGATATTAGATTAGGTTGTGAGTAAATGCACATAGGATTGTGGTGTTTTCCATTTGGGTAAATTGTAATTAGAAATTATTAGAATAAAATAGCGCATTGTAACTTAGACGAATATGTCAACATAGAAATTCAAGTGTGATACAATTAATCGCCAATAATATTATTCGAGAAAGTGTAATCTAAAATAATAATTCATTCTAAAATAAATCAATTAGCATTATTGAAGCTGTGATACGAAATATTAATATCAGTGTCACATGATAAAATAAAATAGCATGAGCTCACTGTCGTTTGGAGTGAAAATAGTAAATAAAAAAAATAAAAGGACGGTTACACGTTTCTAATTAATTGGGGTGTCGTGACCTACGCGTGTATGTTGGTTTGAACTATGTGATGTAGCTTGCAAGTTGCAGTATTTAGATTGGGTCCTATGTAGAATAAGGTATGTTCTCTAGTTTAGGTATCGTATAAATAATGTAAGGTGTGGTATGTGGTAGGTATTTCGAAACTATTTGAGTGCAATTTACGAAGTACCTAGTGTATGTCAGAATTGGGTTACTAATGCTTTAATTTTAATATTTTTTTTTGTTAATTCGAGTAGGTTATGAACGTGTTAAAATATATAACCAGTAGACTTTTTACGTCAACTGCATTAATAGATTATTTAGTTCTGGGAAATAGGCAAAGTAGTGGTAAATGTAAGTAACGTATTTTTCCACTGCCAGTATTTCAGCATCCATGGTTTTATAAGAGTAGTGTAAGGGTAGTGGATAATGTAGGAGTAGTGCTAAAATTTAAGAGGATAAGTTGAATGATTTTTAATAATTTTTCGGTAATAAAATTGAAATGATAAATAGATTTGAAGTTTCATTTAAATACCATTCCTATATAAACTAATGATAAGCTTTATATTATTAATGTATAAGTAGTGGAAACTGGAGAAGTGGCAAGGGCGGATCCAGAGGGGGGGGGTCATGAGTCATGACCATGAAACACTACTGCTCATACACTATCTACAATGTCACATCACATCTCTAGACGAGTGTACAAAATAGCGTCCACGCCACGCCACGACGACGGCGACGCTGAGCAGTCGCGTCGCTTTCAAATCGCTAGTGTGATAAGGCCCTAAGGGAGATATGATTTAGTTTCATAAATAGGAGGGGATCATGTATTCCATTATAGTCAGGGACACATAATATAATAATATGTAAAATGACTATTCATCATGTGTTAGTTTTAATTTCTTTCCAAGAATAAGCCATTTACTGGAAAAAATAAAAAAAATGCTGTCATCCTTTTGACACTTTCTGACAGTCCTGACCACAGATTAAGGATATATAGGTAGATGTAGTCTTAGCCCGTCATCGCGTGGCCATTTTGTGCTTATTTTCATACAAGTAGTGTGCGTTTATTTTCTTGAATATTTCTATTTGTCGATAATTTCGAAGCACATTTAAATCCAGAAAAGAAAGTCATTTAGTTCATGATATCGATAAACTATAGTTCAAGTAATGAGAATCCGTAAACACACGTAAAAAGCTATGCAACTTTTGTAGTCAAATTAGTAATTAATGTGACATTTTTAGCACTAATGCCTTACATAGCACGAATAAGGGATTATTAAACTTAAATATTATCCTTTTTAGCTTACAAAAATACCAATTGAAAAGTCCAAAAAACGTTGTTATTTTTTTACGTATATTTAATTACGTATTGTTACTTACGTATTTAATGTTAAATCCACGTGTTTGAGGCATTCTTTGGCCATTCTTATGGTTTATAATTTAGCGGAACCATAGAACTCAACAATATCTAGCATAAAATGTTCAATAAAAATCTTTATTATCACTTTTATTACATGAAATATGCATACCGACTCCTTTGTTATGTCCTAGTAAGTAGGACATAACATTACACGCTTTTGACGCTTGTACACTGATATAAGGCTCTCTCCTGCTATAGTATAGGGACCGTGCAGAAACTATAGAGGGCGTCGTAATTCGACAGCAGCGCCACGATGCGAGTAAAAGACGTAACTTGTGAGTGACTTTGACTTTGCATTCTCCTTGACCCTGGCTAGTTTATGAGTGTTTTTTTATGTTTTACAATATAAAATGATATAATACTTACACTCCCAAGTGGCCACATGCGGCCGCGAGAACAACGACAGATTTCCAAGAATCCGCGATCGAAATATTAAAGATAAAGACTAGATGACGCCCGCAACTCCGTTGCGCCAAAAATCATTTATCGCGCGAGAACCGTACATTTTCCCGGGATAAAAAGTATCCTATGTCCTTTCCCGGGGCTCAAAGTAAATCCGTACAGAATTTCAGCAAAATTGGTTTAGCGGTTTGGGCGTGAAGTACTAACAGACAGACACACTTTCGCATTTATAATATTAAGTATATTTTTATAATATTAAATATAATATTAAGGGTTTCTACTTTCTACCCGTAAACAAAGAATGGAAGAGTGAATAAAAATGTATAAAGCTTATCTAGTTAACTAAGAAAATATCTGAAAAAGTAATTAATAGCATCCGTCAGCATAGAAAGTAAAAACTTGATAAATATTGCAATAAAATAATGAAGCTATGCAAAAATACTTATATTAATTACTGAAAATGCTTGTGGATTAATAAAATAAAACAAGTTCACTAAAATAAATGCTTTTATTTCAACCTTCTGCGATTCGATCGATACCATCTTCACAACTTTTGTCTGTCACTATTTTTAACTAATTTCAGTCTGGATCTCATAAGTGTAAACACCATTTAGGTATGTATTCTTTAAATAACACACAAAGACTGCACTACTAATCTTTTTCTTACTTGAAGAATCATCCTTTTGAGAACCAACACTTTGACAAGATGGTTCAAGTTCAATACTATCCTCAGTGTTGAATTCCTGGCAGGACTTCTCCAAATTATCCTTACTTTTGATGCAACTTTATGCCAATTAAATGAGCGGTGCCTATGTATGTATATCAATTAAGATGGAAGCCAGTTTGGATGTTTACTGAAAGAAAGCAATGGTTATAGGTTATGTTCATATTGTGTTCATAAAAAATGAATTTACGGTTATAATCTACAAAATTTAGTGTTTTTATTAATCTACACTTAACACTCATGGAACTTTTTAAATACTTACGTATATTTTTACCGCCTTTTATCCATTTCTTTCGTTTTTCAATAAGCAAAGCCATGTGAATATTTTGGCAGAAAAATAGTAAAATTTTACATCGTTCGATTTGCCTTTATATTTATTTTACATCCGGGAATACAACAATACATTTCAATTCTTGAAAATACTCAGAATTTGAAGAAATCTTCTAATTTTCCGTAGCTTCACTACAGCTTGACAGTAAAATTTTAGTAAAAGTTTCGGCTATTCGCCACTTGTGGCAGTGTCGTCGCTCTGCACGGTCCCTATCTCAATGGTCCTGACAGATGACATTCTAATTTCTAAGTTCATGTCAACATCATTCTTACAACGCATTGTTTACATTATCTTACCGCGATTCTTTTAATTATTAAAATAAAGTTTTTTAATAAGTACTTAAAAGTTTTATCACATTAATGAAATACGTATTAACCCAACTAAGATAATGACGGCAAGAGAAATTCTTACCTTGCAATTCGGCCATTATTCAAACTACATTGGAGCACATTTTTGGAACATACAGGAGTTAAGTTTTGATTACACAGGACTTGTTAAAACCGATACTAATCCGGATATATTGTTTCGCGAAGGAAAAACATCGACAGGGGTTGTTACATACACTCCACGCTTGCTTATATCAGATTTAAAAGGATCTCTAAAAACTTTACCAAGCACAGGTGGTTTGGAGTCTGAAGAAGTTGAAGAACCTCAGTGGGAATCAGTCGAGAAAATAGAAGAACCACCAGCCCCTAAAAATGAGTTTATCAAAGACATCAATTCGGAATCTGAAGTGAATACAGAGGAAAAAGATTATCAGCTAGATCAAGCAGTCAATACATGGACAGACTATGTATATTCTAGGTTTCATCCCCGTACCATAAACATTGTTAAAGAATACTGTCATGGAAAAGAGAGCGTAAGTATTAAAAGAAAATAATAAAAGAGCCTGATAAATAATTATTCTTACAAACATAATATTTTTTTACCTCTGCAGTCTTTTATTCATTTTTAGGGTTCCATACTAAAGGGTAAAAACGGGACCCTATTACAAACACTTCGTTGTCTGTCCGTCTGTCTGTCTGTCTGTCGCCAGGCTGTATCTCAAGAACCGCTATAGCTAGTTTTCTGAAATTTTTAAAGATTGTGTTACATATCTATTGCCGCTATAACAACAAAATATACTAAAAACAATATAATATTAATATGTAAGGGGGGCTGCCATACAATAAACGTGATTTTTTCGGACTTTTTTGCTCGATATCAATAATGGCAATAGGTAGGCACTTGAAATTTTCACTATAACGTTTATTCATTTTTAGGTTTCCGTACCCAAAGGGTATTTTGCTCTATAACGGTATGGACAGGTTCGCGAGTCCGACTTGCACTTGGCCGATTATTTTAATTATGTTCGCAGTTATTATTTTTATTAATATTTTCATGAATTTTTAGGGAGGATTTGATTTAAGTATAAATGGACATTCTCTATGGAAAACTGATTATGGAGATAATTTTGCTGACAATATAAGAAGGTATGTAGAAGAATGTGATAGTATGCAGGGTTTCCACATAAACTTTGATTGTACGGATGGATTCTCTGGACTGGCACTCAGTTGCATCGAACATTTAGCCGATGAGTACAATAAAACAATAGTAGCATACCCCATAATAGCTTCTCACTTTGAAGACAATGATCCCTCTACTCCTGAAGAAAGGGAAAAATCAACTCTCAAAGATTCAACAAGATTAATTAACATAGCACTCGCTATGGAGCAGTTATCGGAACATTCCACAATGTTTGTCCCATTATGTACCTCAGATAAAGGTTGGAGGAAACCTGGCAATGCACGAAAATTTGAGTATATAAAATATGACCCGGCAAAATACTACCATAGCTCAGCATTACTGGCTTCTGCTCTCGACACGCTAAGCCAAAAGTACAGGCACAGAGATAACCTTTTTACACTCTCAGACTTGTGTGCTGACATGACAGGATACGGCAGAAAAATGGCTTCTGCATCTCTTGGTATGCCCATTGCCTTGAATGAATCCGAGTATTTAATTGATTTCCTTAATAACACCACTAAACCTATATATCAATCAATTACTCCCAGTTGCAAGATAGCAACGGATAAAATTTTCCAACTCATAACCGTGAGAGGAATACCAGAGACCTACTTGAAGGCTTCCCCGAAGGAGGCAAAGGAACAAATGAACTTGCCAGCGTACAGGTGCAATAATGTTAAAGAAATGTTTGAATTGTACTTTCAAGCTAACAATTTTCTATCTGCCACCAACATGACTGTGTGTGAAAAACCTATGGACATTAAAACACCATTCCCCTCAATATTTTCTCCTGAATTAAATAAGTATGGATTTGTGAGAAATAATGAGATTGAGGAGAAGGTACAAAGTTGTCCAATAGTAACTGGGTACCACAATGGTAATTTTATGGCTGATATGATAGAGAAGCTTCACAGAGAAGTTAGTCGGATAAAGATAGCTAAACTGCATAAATTCAAAGAAGAAGGTTTAGAGGCTGCTGATTATCAAGAAAGTTTGGACAAGCTTGCTGAATTCAAAGATAACTATGAAGATGATTTTGAGCTTTAAACACTTTACAAGGATAATATAATATTTTACGCACTAATTGTTATTTAATAATAGATTTAAGTTTTAACTAATAATTTAATAGTAAAAGAGCTTTAATAACATGTTTGTGTCATTCATTTTATAGTTCGGACTTCATTTTGTGGATCCTAAATTCAAAATTATTGTTGTCGCAACATTACCGCACAACATTGCTGTACTACATTGTCCTGCAACCTAAAAGTTGGTTCCTAAATTGAGAGGTTGCTGAAGTTAGGATACTGACTTTAATATTGCTGCCACAAGGCACAAGTTGCACGATAATTTGAACATTGCCGCGTAACATTGATTGTGCCCTGTTGTGCACGACAATGTGTCGCCGGCCGCCGCGCCGCCACATTGCTGTACACACACACACACAGTACTAAAGCTACAACTTTGTCGCTACAACATTGCCATGCCACATTGAGTCCGCAACATTGTCGTACAACATTGTACAATTTGTAAATATTTGATCACTGTCAAACACTCATTTCCTTAACAGTTTATAAAAATTTCACTATCAAACACTCATTTCACAAACTGTACAATTTGTAAATACATATACATAATATTTGCATGTACAGTTAAGGAAATCTCTCCTCCTAAAAGGCCGGCAACGCACCTGCAGCTCTTCGGATGTTGCGAGTGTCCATGGGCGATGGTAGTTGCTTACCATCAGGTGACCCGTTTGCTCGTTTGCCCCCTTATTTAATAAAAAAAAATGGAAGTTTGAGAGTGAAATTTCAAATATTTAGTTTTGGGAAAAGAGTGTTTGACACTGATATTTAAAATTTTAGAAAACTGTTAAATACAGTTACGTAAAATATGGAAGTCTGACAGTAAAATTCCATATATTATGTATTTACAGATTGTATAGTATGGAAATGAGTGCAGTTTGGGAAATGAGCGTTAGATGGAGGGTTTTTAAACTTTTTGTGTAAAAATTTCAAATACTTATAAATTGTACAGTTTGAGAAATTAGTCTTTAGACTAATTTCTCAAACTCAAAAATTTATTTTGAGTAGGTTGGGATAAAATTAGGATCTGAATTAAGCATGCATTCAGGATCCTAAATTTATTATGTAAGTAACCTAAATGTGATAATGTCAACTCATAACGTTAGAGTACTTTTCTACGCCATCACATCCTGAGTCCTGACCATTTCCCAACAAAATAAAATACAAAAAAGAAACAAATCTTACAATCATATAACTTTATTTTAGATGATTTAGATAAAATAAATCATTTCAACCACACATGTACACAGTCAACAACCACCCTCACGAGTCACGACGACCTCTCTAGCGCTCTCTCCTTCATCCTCGTTATAAATGCTGCACCTTTGTTCTTCCTAAAGTTTTCATAAGGATCGTTCAAGTTTACTCCTACACCTGTAACAAAATAACAGTGTTGTCAGTATGGCTGTTATTGACAGTGTTGTGACTTGAGTTGTGATACAGCAAGTTTAGTATGGCCACCATAGAAAGCCTTTGCCTACGGAAGATTAGACAGTGACAAACTGAAAAAGGAAATCTGTCAGCATTTCTACCCTTGGCCTTGGCATGGAAAGTTGTCAAAAATAATTTCTATGGCGGTCATGAGTTCATGACACTACACTGAGTGCAAGATTTTGTGATTAATCGTCGCAAAGAATTTAACTAACATAATATTTTGAAGGTAGTCAGTAGTACTACAACTCGGAGTTAACTTTTTCCCAAACAATACTGCATCAGTATTACATCGCATCTACATTAATATACAATCGTAGAAATTGATTGATAGGCAGTTGACAGACCTATTTCATTTGGTCGGATCATGTCAATGCAATGCTAGTCGTGATCTGTCGACTGGGTTTAAGAGCCCCCGCAGACTGCAGACTTTTAGTCGGCCAATAGTTTGATCGAAATTCGAAAGCTTAATCAGTACGAAGATGTATGAAGGTGCGCACACTAAACGATTTGTATCGGCCGATAATAATGTACTGAAACCCCAACTTGGTCAAACTATCGACCGACTAAAAGTCTGTAGTCTGCGGAGGCTCTAACACAACGCCACCAACTTACGCAGGTTCGCCATCTGCCTATGAATCAACTCTGTTAGTACATAGCATAACCAGAGTAAACAGAACTAAGGAGTACCTGACTTCAGACATACGGACGTATCTTCGCGAGTTGAGCGCGGGTGTCTCTTTCGAGATGTTTCATGTTTCACAATAATTATTCTGAGTTGGCAGCGCACGACATGAAGCAACCGCAGACGACGTGTCGTCGCAACACTACTGGTTTGTATTTCTATGAAATACTCTGCGCAGCTAGCGACACTTGCATTAGTACGGCACGCGCCAGACGATATGACATACTACGTCAAACGTATAAACGAGATCTCTTCTGAGTCGGCCTACTCGTTAGTGTCTAAACACACTAGGCCGAAAATACGCGGCCGAAGTTCGGCATGATTACGCCTGCAATGTATTTTAAATCACCGACGACACACCATGCTGAAATTACGTCGCGTTATATTGTAGGCGTAGCGCATTGCTGACGTAATCATACCGAACTTCGGCCGCGTATTTTCGGCCTAGGCACTAGTCACTAGTGTATTGAGACTTGAGACACTGGGCCGGTATAAATAGTCAGTACTCAAGATGCATCTTGGTCTCAAGACACGGTTCAGGCTCTGTGATTGGTTGGCTGTCAAAATTCGGACCAATCATAGAGCCGAACCGCGTCTTGAGACCGGGTCGCATCTTGAGTACTGACTATTTATACCGGCCTTAGTTCTGTGTACTCCGGCATAACCGTGACTTATTAAGTTTTAACTATCAACACATACCTTTATACTGGTCCTGCTTGTCCCTCACGGCGCCACCACTAATGGGCTCGGCGATGCCCTGACCGGCGGCTCCCAGCCCACCCGCACTCCAGCCCATCTTCTGTAGCAGCTGGTGACCCTTGTTGCTCGGGTCCAGCCCGCCGGACGCACTCGGGAACGTTGCTCCTCCGCTGTATGGATTTTCAGTAATACTAAACTAAGTACTTACATACGGTTTTGCACGACAGTTTTATTCGAAATTGAGCGAAAACCGCCGTGTGGACCGCAAAACTCACAGCTCGAAGGCTCACATCGAGCCAGCTTGAAGGCTAACATCGAGCCAGCTCGAAGGCTCGCATCAAGCCAGCTCGAAGGCTCGAAACGAGCAATGCTGTATGTGTGGATGAAAGCCCGAGCCGTGGTTTTTACTCTATGTGCATAGCACATGAATATCACGCATTATTACATTGTTATGGACACGTTCACACTGTACTGTACTATATATTATTGGCTTGCTATACGCTATGTATGGTGCCGTGCGCGATATTCTTGTGCTATGAGCTATATACTATAATATATGCTATTTAATACAGGGTGCAATTAAACCTTCCTGCCAAATTTTTTCCAGGGCTTAGTTAGAGTCCATTTATTACCAAAAAAATTGTATGTTATTTTTTTTTCATGACATATTTTATCCCATTCAAAGTCGTTGCAGAACCGTCAATCGCGGCGGTGGGTTTCATCGGGGGTGACGCGGGAGGAGGCGCGCGCGGGGGGCACGTGAACGCGCCGGCGACGAGTAGTATCCATTAATTGTAGTGTTTTTTAGGATAACTTTCGGAAGCTATTTCTCAACATTTTAGTACTGAGTGATTATAAAAGAAAAAATATGTGTATTTTTATTTTTAACAAGGATCAATATATTATCAAAATTTGGCAGGAAGGTTTAATTGCACCCTGTATTATAGCGTAGTCTGAAACCAGCTTTATCTACTCACAAGCTAGGCGGCGTGGGCGATCGTTCTCTCTCCACTCGTCTCGCGCGCGGCGAGTCGCGGTGTCTGTCCCGCTCCCGCTCCCGCGATCGCGACCGCGACCGTGACCGCGACCGCGACCGCGATCTTCGACGACCTGGGAAAAAGAATTTGATTTTTTTTATCTGGCGGCTGTTACCAGGCCTGTCCCACTCGCGCGTGTAGATATCGAACTGTAAGTACCCCCCGAGAGGGGCACATCATAAGGGACTCACAAGCGAGCGGTGACGCACGCGCAATATTTTTCGTCGCGTATCGACTGTATACTGATCATAGAGGAATTTAATTCATGATACTGATTTAACCTCTGTGACTAAATCGTTATAAATCTTATAAAAATGAACTATTAAAAAGGCCAATGAAATATGTATTTGAATAAGGTATTTAAATATAAAAAGTAGATAAAAACTATACAAACATAGCAAATAAACCAATTTCATACAAAAAATACGCAAACTACACAGAAATAAGTACACAAGTTACTATGTTTAAATTGTAAAAGTTTCCTGCACTATAATCGAATATAAAACTACTATAAAAATATAGGTTGGGTTACTAAAATTTGATATTTCTATAAAAAGGTTTGCTACTCGTACCAATAGTAATTAAAAAAGATTATTTTGTTTTCTAAAAGACGAAAACCTTGATTTTGTAAGATAAGGTACGCGCTATGCGATAGAAAGAGAGCGCACTTGTAGGTAAATATAAGCGTAGGCAATTTAGCATCGCGCGTCGGAATTTGAACTTTATAGTGTCGAAGCTTGCGTCGTTATTTCTTTCAACGGGTTGCCAGTGTGGAGCTTCTGTTGTTAAACTAATATACTATTCTGTGCTGTTACTTGTAAGTGCAGATTTACTTTTATAATTTGGAGGGCGCTAGAATCACTAGTTTCCCAAGTTAGATCAAAATATCGTTGGTCATGACTCTAGATAGCGCGTAACTAAATTTTTTTGGTAAAATTAGATTCTGATGCAGAAAGTTCTTCTAATTTAATTATTGATTTGTTATCATATCACATCCAGTACGACGATACAATTGTACCCGCTACTGTGTCTCCCTGAATCAACATTAATAGACCGCTCAGTAAGTAGAAACGGAAGTATTAAACAGAAAAGCTATAGTATCTTACATAAAAATTGTAGCACAAAAGTCGAAACAATGCAATAATCAAAACACTTTAACACCCTTTAAACTTAAACAAAGCAAACAATTATGTTCTTATAAAACAATGTAAATTTGCAATGCTGGTAAAAAGAATTATTGTTTTTGTTTTGTTCTATCGCGGTGCTATTATGGCTTCTTTGAGCCTTTAGATATTTGCAACGAATCTGATGATATTTTTTCATTTTAACATCAAAGCTTGGATGCATCTGATTTATGAGTGGGTTGCACCGGTTTAATTTAACTATAACTTTAACCTTAACAAAATGTGAAATGAACTGTCAAATCCCTAGCAAAAGTCGCCATATTTGACGATAACCTTAACTATGCTTCTGGTGCAATTCACCTGCAAGGTTCACCTGGTGCAAGGTGTTACAAAATATGTCATAATATGTCTGACATCTGTGATATCGTGATTACAAAATAATAATATTATGAAAGGTCATTTTGATGACGTTTTATAAGTTATAACTTATACCTGACATGAATAACATGCTTAGCGATATCTCATCTTAACCATTTAAAAAATCTATACTAATATTATAAAATGCAAAAGTGTGTCTGTCTGTTACCTCTTCACGCCCTAACCACTGAACTGATTTTGCTGAAAATTGGTATGGAGATACTTTGAGTCCCGGAAAAGGTCACAGGATACTTTTTATTCCGGAGAAATACATATCTCCGTACGCAGTTCCCGCGCGATAAACGAATTGTGGCGCAACGGAGTTGCGGGCGTCATCTAGTCTAATATTGTTTATTCACTCACTATTATCTCTCTCTCGCTCCCGCCGCCAGTTGTTGGGTTTCCGTTTGGGTGACGGCGTGCGTGACTTCGCCGGTGACACCGTCCGCTCCGGTGTTCTACTTAACGACCTGAAATAGTGTTATATTTTTTAAAATAAGGTGCCCCAGGGACGGGGTGGACAGACTTGAAAAAAAGGCTTATATGGCCTGAAAATGAAAAATAAAGAAGCAGTATAGATTTAAAAAATTTGGGACTTGGCTGATTGAAAGATTAGAGCTTAGACTTTCATGCTTCTAAGCATATCTATGCTCGAGTGTTCTTACACTCGAACCGAGTACGAAGGTATACTTATTATGAAATAGTTTGACAAGCAATGTGAAAAAAAATTTATGACTTTTATTTAAAACAATGTCTCGGTAATGCACGGCATTGTTTTTTATCAGTTCTTTTACTAGTAATTTTAATGAAACAAAAATATATTACAATATTCACAAACTTACCTATAACATCTCCCAGGTGGTGTAGGCTGTTTCTGTAGATCTTTAGGTATTGGACTAGGTGACTTTGATTTCTGTCTTCGACCCTGTGCGATCGCTTCCTCTTTATTTTTTCTCGCCGCGTTCTTCGCTTTATAATATTCGTACAAACCTAGTTTCTCCCAGCCCTCGCTAAAAATGTAGAAAAATATTTAAATAAATGAATAAGTTACATACATGATAAACAACAGTGGGTACGAAGTACGAAGAAGCGGGAGGAGGTGTTGACGTTATGACTGCTTCGTAATAACGCTGCGATGACGCAGCGCCCATGTGGCCGGCTATGGGTCAAACGCAGCTCTGCGTCGCGTCGACGCAACGCTCGTATGGACTGGCTCTTAGGGCCTTATCACACTGGCGATTACCGAGCGATTTGAAAGCGACGCGACTGCGCAGCGCACACGCCGCGTCAGCGCAGCGTCGTCGCGGCGTGGCGTGGACGCAATTTTGTACACTCGTCTAGGGATGTTTCTTCGAAGTAACAAAGCCAGCAGTAGTGTTTCCTCGTCAGAATCCATTTTGCTACTGAGTGTCCAAAACGCGAGTCGCGTCGCTTTCAGATCGCTCGCTAATCGCCAGTGTGATAAGGCCCTTAGGGCTCCTACTCATTATAGCGAATTCGCATCGCAAATATCTGCAGCAAAGCTATGAGCTTTGCTGCAGATATTTGCAAATATTTAATATTATATTTAAAAATGACATTGCGATGCGATACGAATTCGCAGTTTTATGGGGAAGCCCTTAGCATAAACAAAATCTGACTTGTCTCTCGGCCGCTCGTGGTTGGGCGAGGCGTAGAACGCGTCGACGGCGGCGAGCAGGCGGTCGTCAGGCGGCGCAGGCGGCGGCAGGCGGATACTAGCCGGGTCCAACGGCTTGTATTTGTCGTCTTCTAACTAGATAATAAAAATATTTTTGTAAGGATCTGTTTCACCACTTCCTGATAAGTGCCAGATAGGCTTAAGATGCTGGTCTGACACTATGACAAAAGCCTGAATATTAAGATTTAATTACAATTCATAGCCACTTTATTATTTATTGTTTTGTATAAATTTAATTCATGAGTAACAGCTTTAATCTACACTGGAAAAAATCAAGTCATGTTGTGACAGGTTTGTTGCATGTTTTACTCTAGCTAGCGAACTTACCATAATGAGAGGTACCATGAGTCCCGCAGGTAGCTCAAAGTAGGGGACGGACGGCATAAGATCGTCGCTGGACATTTCAGGGAACGGTGGAAAGCCAGGAGGGGGCTTACTGAGATCGGGGAGACCATTTTGGAAGGCAAAAGGTGGGTCAGGGGGCACAAAGCCCGGAGGGGGCTGGGAGAAGTTTATGTTTGGAAGAGCTGGTAAATCAGATTCCTCATTGCCATCTGCCTTATCCCTCGACATCTGGTCAAACATCTGACTGTCATAGCTGTTTTCGTTCCCGCTCATGCTGTTATTCGACTGATAGTTGTCCCCACTCTCGCTGCCATAGTTCTGGTGGGTAGAATTAAAGTTTTGCTGTGGAAACTGGTGGTCCCGCTTGGGAAACCCTTGATCGCTGAAACTGTTGTTTTGAAAGGAATTTGACATGTTATTCTGTTGGTTGTCGTTGTGATCTTGGTTATTCTGGAGCTCCAGGGCTCGCTTTTGCATTTCCATCTGCTGTATCTGCTGCATCGTGTGCGTGACGAATGCTTGATGCTGGACTTTGTAGCTGAAAAATTAATTTCATTGTGAGTACAAAGAAGAACTAAGGAAACCTTAATATATCAACTAGGACATACTTCTCGAACGTGTTTTTAGTTTGCTGCGTCAAATGCGCAATCGCGTTGGAGTGTTGCGCGATCAGATTGTTTTGATACTCTTGATAAGAACTAGTCGGACTCTTCATTTTCTCAATGACGGCCGAGTCGAAGTAGTTGGACTTGGACTCCCATAGCCGAAGCAGCTTATTCAATTTAGCCTCCTGCTCTTCCGTTACGGCTGAAACAGCAGAACGATTAAAGAGTTGTCGTAAAAGCGAAGATGATTCAAGCAAGTTACCTGAGTGGTATCTCACGGTGATGTTCTATGTACTTTAAATGAGGAATAACAATGCACAATCATACAAAAGACCTAAAATCTTGAGGACATTATTATAAATATGTTACCTATACTGGCATTGCAAAACATTGGAACCACGACATTTTCCAAATTTTTCTTGAGATCTTCGGCATTTTTTCGTGCACTGTAATTAGGAATAATAGTATCATAGACACCGAAATTATGATTTCACGGGACACTGGATTATAGTCAGTCAATAATTATTGTAAACAGCAATTCAGACATTTCAATCTGTTTATTATTTAAGTTTGTAACACCAATCTAATGTAATTAAAAAAAAATTATTAACATCAAAATTCACTTCAAAACAGATGAAAATGTCTAAATGAATATTTTACATGCTCATTTATATAGTAAAGATTTAACACTATAACTTTAATAAAATATTTTATAATCTTTTTCCAATATTTTTTTCAAAAACAGAAATTACCAATATTAATCATGAACTAATATACAATTCCAACAATCATTTGAATACAAAAATTAATAATAGTATTCTGTAATTTGACAATAAAGATTTTTTAGGGTTCCGTACCCAAAGGTTAAAAACGGGAATAAAACGACGAACGAACGGGAACAACATAAAATTAATATTATTCAGCGGGGCTCCCATACAACAAACGCGGCATTTTTTCGGCTTTTTAGTTCGATATAAAAATGGCAACAGATAGGCACTTGAAATGTTCACAAAATACTTATTTGTATTCAAATTTTAATAATCAATAATAAAATTTAAATAAAATAAATAATTAAGGGGGGCTCCCATACAAAAATCACAATTATTGCCTATTTTTTGTCTATAATGGTACGGAACCCTTTGTGCGCGAGATCAACTCGCACTTGGCCAATTTTGTTGTAATTTGTTCTTCTTTAAAGTTATTATTATACTACATTGAAATACTATTGGTACTGTATTTTGTAACAAATAAACTACCTTATTTCACATATTTTGTCTCTTCCAGTGCAAATTAAATTAACCAAAACCTTTTCTAATAAGAAACTTTTTCTTATTTTTTAAATTGTTTTTCTAAATACTTATTTGCTAATACATTAATTATATTATTTAAAAAATCTCTTAACAGTAAACATATTAATGAAATACAATACTTTTAAAAATAACCTTAAACTAGTTATTAGGATGTATGTATTAGTACTAACCAGTGGTGTAACACATCATTCACAAGGTAAATGATGTGCAATTTCTGTGTGAATTGTGCTCCGGGCTGCGTCACCTTTCTCAGGAGATGCTGTGATATCACCTTGCCAGCGTTGTTGTTGGTTGCGTGTTGCAGTATCCACCCCTTGCCTATGATAAGTTACACATAGATAGTCAGGTAATAGTAACCAAAGGTCTTTATAGAATATAAGGTAAAATTAAACAAGCAAAAAATATATAACTGAAAGTAAAGATTATGGCATCACAAAATTATAAAGCTAGATTCAAAATTAATGATGATACTAAAATCTTGATTTGATCCTATTAAATCATAGTTGCTAGTTGTAACAAGACAGATACAAATATTGTTGAATAATTATAGTTATAAAAGTAGAGAAAGCTTGCCAATATTTAGTTTTTATGTAACAAACTGACCTAAAACAAATTCACCAACCTGTAGATATGCTGTCTTTAGTGCATGTATCAATGATCGGTTGCAGTATGCTATCCAGCTCCGAAAGGCTGATGTTGTTCTCTTCAGCCATCATCTGAATAGTTTCCACCTGAGCTTTGCTCACCAGCTCATTGATCTTAACTTGCTGTTGTTGTATTAAAACCTACAAACATAATATTACACAAGTAAATATAGAGATATTTAAATTGTGTTATGTGTGTGCACAATATCTTAATGTGCATGCATGCACTAATAGTATAAATGCGACAATGTCAAGCATTTTTGTTTCATCCCACAAAAAAATTATGCATTGAGTTATGAATGAAGTCATGTTCTTTAGATAATTTAGAACAAGACAAAAGAAAACAAAAAAATGAGGGTTTAAGGCATTTGTGTAATGCCTAAGAGCGAGTAGCGACCAAATAAATATATGTAGTTGGTTTTTTGTGTAAATGTCATAAAGAATGTTTTCATGTGTGTATATTATTTGGCAGAAGGCTGGTCTGTTGTTACATGAAGACAATCCTAATCCCACAAGTGTTGTTTATTAAAGGGTATTGCTGAAATAGACATAACCATTATTCTCAGATTTTAAAATGTATACTATAAAAAAATGAAATCCATAAAAAATTATTTTCTCATAAACATTTAAATTGTAGTGTTAATAAATATTATAGTAAAGCAAGTACTGTGAAAACTCACATTATGTTGAGCATTCAAATTGCTCTCCGACTGTTTTATTTGCTCCTTTAGCAGGTTGATCTGAGTATTGACTTGCTCGATGTCATGTGAGTGGGGCTGTTGCGGTGGCGCGGAGTTGGCTGCCAGCCACTGTTGCAGCGCCGGCGCGGCCGCGATGGACGCCGCGAGGCCCAGCTGCGCGGGTGTGGTTGCGGCCTGTTGGGGCATTACATATTGCCTGTTCTGTGCCATATAAGCCCCGGCGGGAGCGGGTGCCACCTGGCCACCGGACGATTGCTTTAGAACTATAAACAGCGGAGGGTCACTTGAAACTGTTATTACAACGCATACAGCGATCTCGGGCGACCGCGATTATTTGTATCCATCATCATCAATATGCTTACTTGCTTGCTCTGTCGTCACTTTGTACTGGTAGTAGTTGAAGTAGTCGCCGCCGTAGAGAAAGCTAAACTTGGGATTGTTCTTTTGCTTTGTTTTCGTCATCTTCTCGAACTCGGGCCCATTTCTTGCGACAAACTGCGCCAGTTTGTCGATGATGTTGCGCAGATCTTGATCTAAGTAGTAAATTAGTAAGCCCAGATTAGAAATACGGCGCAAAATCATTCTGTAAAATGAATTAAACGAATATGTTGTATTTAACAAACCTTGCGGTGGTTGTGGAAGTTCCATTTTGGCTAGGTTTTGAGGTTACTAATAATTTACACAATCACTCATATGAACTGGATGTACACTTCTTTCATCGTACTTTTTATTTTCTTTACTTTTATATTTAAACACAATACCAATAGACGATAACGTAAAACGCTTATTTTTAGCAAACGCTAAAGTAAAATACACCATCGGCCATATTTTGCAGCTTTGTAGAATCGTTGACATTATGTTTTTTTATCCATGTCCTTAATTTGTGGCAAGTTGGATTCGAGTCGCGACCGGCGACGAGACGCGACTTGGCGACAGCCTAGAAAATGATTCAAATCACAGATTAGAGTATATTCAAATTTCAAAGATAAAACTGTATTTTAAAAAGATAAAACCGACTTCAAAATTGTACGTAATTGAGAATTAAAACTTCCTATCTCCAAAACTACTGAACCGATTTTGATGAAACTTGCACTATTCCCTAAGTTAAACAATATCTAGTACAATAAAAAAAGAATTACTTAAATCGGACTTGTAGTTCCGGAGATATGCGTGCACAAACATTAAAACATACATACATACATGTACATACATACATACACTTTCGAAATTTAGCACATTTGTTCAGAAGCTGTAATTATAGATTAACATATACAAAAACTGGACAGTTCTGGAAATATTACATACATACGCGTCGAATTGATAACCTCCTTTTTTTGAAGTCGGTTATAAAACAAATATCGGCAGATGACAATGTTACATAATCTATGGATGGGAGTTTTGCCGGGAATACGAAAGAGCGACGTTGTGTTTTTGTATTATTTTCCTAAAATTGACGTGTTAATTCGGTTTTTAATGTGTAATGTTGGTAGAATATTAACCATTTAAATATTCGATGTCGTGCACAACTCACAAGTGTGGGCAAGAGATAATATAACTCCAAGAAACGTGCCTTTTTGTGTTCCCTCCAAAATTTCATCGAAAGTTTTAGTAAAGGTAGTTGACTCGTTGACTTTACTGACTACTTTTTTAGACTTTTACTAGACTTTGGACTGAAATAGAAAAACGACACCGAAAATTATATACAAGAATATTGTTTTCCCGCCTTTACTTGACACTGGCCATGATTTTATAGCCGAAGTGCCATAATAAGAAAAAAAAATCTGGATGTCAGATTAAATGTCAAAAGTGACAAATGTCAAATGTGGTTATAAGCCAAAAAGTCACTCTGACATTGGCAACTCACTGAGGCCGCCGTAATAAAAAGAAGAAGAAGAATTTACAATATTTATTTTCTTTTTTATTTTATGTAATACCGGCGCCACACATAGCACAAATGTTTGAACACAGACTTTGTCACACATTTGAACACTTGTATGTTGAACCTGCCAGACATGTTTCACAGAGTTTCACATACATTTTCACTTCACAGTTGTTGCAAGAACGTCAAACAAGACGGACGACTGATTTGACGTGACAACTGACCACAGACAAGAATTTTTTTTTTCTTATTATGGCACTTCGGCTTTAGCCATGGCCAGTGTCGAGCATAATATATGGCAGGAAAACAATATTTTTTATTACAATAATTTTCAGCATCGTTTTCCATATTATTATCAGGTCTAAAGTCTAGTCAAAGTCTAAGTAAATGTCATTACAGTCAGAAAGTCAAGTCAGTCGATTCAGTAAAGTGGTAGACGCTTTACTGAAACTTTTGATGGAGTTTTGGAGGGAACACAAAATAGCACGTTTCTGTTTATAATATATGTTTCTGTTTATAATATTTAATAGTTTCGGAGAAAAGTGGCTGTGACATACGGACGGACGGACAGACAGACGGACAGACAGACAGACATGACGAATCTATAAGGGTTCCTTTTTTGCCATTTTGGCTACGGAACCCTAAAAAGTCACTGACTTGATTCTTTGACTGTATCAAAGAATCAAGTCAGTCGATTCAGTAAAATGGTAGACGCTTTACTGTTTTGATGGAGTTTTAGAGAGAACACAAAATAGCACGTTTCTGGATATTGCATCACTTTCCTACACTTGTGCACGATAAGGAATATTGGTTAATACTCTACTGCCGCGGCCGCATATAAGCGTAGTGCTTCGCGCTAAAACCGATTCTATTGGACGATCTGCGTATATCGTCCAATAGTATCATCTCATGGCACGAAGCTTCGGACGATAGACGCAGGTGCGGCCGGGCCGTACCAATATTACACAATAAAACCCAACTAACACAATTTTAGGAAAATAATTATACAAAAACACAACATCACTCTTTTACATTCCCGGCAAAACTCCAAATAATACTTATTACTTCGATCAACCACAGACTACATGTATATATTGTATTATCTATGGACTACACAGAAGTGTCAAGTGAACTTTGCGCATATGTGTAGCAGGTAAGCAAACATTTGAACATAGATCTTTGAGCTCTTTGATGTGCGCCAAAAAACCGACATCGAAGGGCAAAGTGCAAATGTTTGTACAAAGCTGTGAACAAAGTCTCAAAGTCCCGTGCTACACATGTGTACAAACAAGTGTTCAAATATGTGTTCAAATGTTTGTGCTATGTGTGGCGCCGGCCTAAGGCCGGCGCCGTAAACTTCTGTGTAGTCCACTTCTGTGTAGGCGCCGTAAACTTCTGTGTAGTCCATAGATAATACAATATATACATGTAGTCTGTGGTTGATCGAAGTAATAAGTATTATTTGGAGTTTTGCCGGGAATGTAAAAGAGTGATGTTGTGTTTTTGTATAATTATTTTCCTAAAATTGTGTTAGTTGGGTTTTATTGTGTAATATTGGTACGGCCCTTCGATGTCGGTTTTTTGGCGCACATCAAAGAGCTCAAAGATCTATGTTCAAATGTTTGGTTACCTGCTACACATATGCGCAAAGTTCACTTGACACTTCTGTGTAGTCCATAGATAATACAATATATACATGTAGTCTGTGGTTGATCGAAGTAATAAGACGTATTATTTGGAGTTTTGCCGGGAATGTAAAAGAGTGATGTTGTGTTTTTGTATAATTATTTTCCTAAAATTGTGTTAGTTGGGTTTTATTGTGTAATATTGGTACGGCCCGGCCGCACCTGCGTCTATCGTCCGAAGCTTCGTGCTATGAGATGATACTATTGGACGATCGTCCAATAGAATCGGTTTTAGCGCGAAGCACTACGCTTATATGCGGCCGCGGCAGTAGAGTATTAACCAATATTCCTTATCGTGCACAAGTGTAGGAAAGTGATGCATTCAATATCCAGAAACGTGCTATTTTGTGTTCTCTCTAAAACTCCATCAAAACAGTAAAGCGTCTACCACTTACTGAATCGACTGACTTGATTCTTTGATACAGTCAAAGAATCAAGTCAGTGACTTTTTAGGGTTCCGTAGCCAAAATGGCAAAAAAGGAACCCTTATAGATTCGTCATGTCTGTCTGTCTGTCCGTCTGTCTGTCCGTCCGTCCGTATGTCACAGCCACTTTTCTCCGAAACTATTAAATATTATAAACAGAAACATATATTATAAACAGAAACGTGCTATTTTGTGTTCCCTCCAAAACTCCATCAAAAGTTTCAGTAAAGCGTCTACCACTTTACTGAATCGACTGACTTGACTTTCTGACTGTAATGACATTTACTTAGACTTTGACTAGACTTTAGACCTGATAATAATATGGAAAACGATGCTGAAAATTATTGTAATAAAAAATATTGTTTTCCTGCCATATATTATGCTCGACACTGGCCATGGCTAAAGCCGAAGTGCCATAATAAGAAAAAAAAATTCTTGTCTGTGGTCAGTTGTCACGTCAAATCAGTCGTCCGTCTTGTTTGACGTTCTTGCAACAACTGTGAAGTGAAAATGTATGTGAAACTCTGTGAAACATGTCTGGCAGGTTCAACATACAAGTGTTCAAATGTGTGACAAAGTCTGTGTTCAAACATTTGTGCTATGTGTGGCGCCGGTATAAAACTAAGCTGTATCAATAAATAAGGATATAAACACTTTAAAATTTCAAGTTAGAAACCTAGACACCGGTTAGTAAACAGACTTATAAATCAATAATTCTTGTATCAACTAATTCACAGCTTTGTGTTTGTGTATATAATATTTTGTGATAATGATTTGTATTTAACTGTTACAGATATGGGTCGTCGTAAATCAAAACGTAAACCTCCACCAAAACGAAAAGCAATTGAGCCTCTGGACCAACAGTTTAATTGCCCATTTTGTAATCATGAAAAATCGTGTGAAGTGAAAATGTAAGTTTGTTTTGAGGCTACCAGCATTAGCATACCGCGGCCGGTATCATAAAACGACGCTAATGTATTCCCGCTATTTTCAGGGATCGAGCCAGAAATACAGCCCGAATACAATGTCGAGTTTGCTTAGAAGATTTCCAAACAACAACAAATGTTTTATCTGAACCTATAGATGTTTATAATGACTGGGTAGATGCTTGCGAAACGGCAAATTAGAACAAGTTAGTTAGAATTAAGTGTAATCAATGTTATATTATCTCATTTTATACTTGTAATATAATATTATGATGTGGTCATTAGTCATCATAATTATAAACTCACTGAGGCCGCCATAATAAAAGAAGATCATAATTATATTTCATTTATAATAGGGGGCTTGCCAGTTGCATTATTAAAATCCAGCTCTTGATAAGATCACTGGATTGGAATACTGACATTATTATCTCACTGTAAATAAAAATTGGTCTGTCAATATTATAATGATACTTTGATATAATCACAGAGTACTATAATACTGGCGTAAATATAATTATAATCAAATTGGGGGGGATTTTTAACTTTTTCCTTCTATAACTATAAGTACAGGCTATTTTTGACAGTAATAATTATTAATAATATTCCATAATATATAATTAAAAATCAAAATATCATTAGATCTTGATTGAAAATGTCATGCTGAGTATCAGGGTTTCCCAAACTTATTGTCTACTGCCCACTTTGAGAACAAATTATGTTTTAGCGCTCCCATTGTTTCAATTAAAAATTCATCCAGATGAAATAAATCACCTCCAGCCTCTACACAATGTCCCCATTTTTTTCTGGGTCCCACACCACCCCCCTTTAGACCTTCAGCGCCCACTTTGGGAAAGGCTGCTGTATATGCTTATTGACTTACTCTGCACTCAGAACAGGCAAAAATCTTATGAGTCTACTGAAGTTATTTAAAGATTTTGACTACTTTTATAAAGATTTTATAAAAGATGTTTAGCTTTTATAAAAACTTACTTGTCAAAAACTGTTCATTAAAGTGTATAGTTAAATCATCATTAAAAGTTTGAGTGTGGCAGTGAATCTTCAGAAATTGTAACTAGAGTTTTACTAACGGCCGTTTCCAATATTTGATCTATCTCTTACTTGAGATAGAAATAGCTCACATTAGACATTAGCTCCATATATTTTATGTCAATTCTATGTCAGCTGCGATCGGTTGTATGTCAAACTAGAGATAGATTGAATATAGGGAACGGCCATTAGTTTAAATCAGAGGTTCCCAAACTTTTTTTCTCATAGACCACTTTAAACATTTTGCTGGATCCGGTGGATCACACACACCCACAGCTACACCCAAAGAATCAATATAATAATAAAAAACTAACCATTGTTGTTATTTAAAAAAACAGTCGTAATATAATCAACATTAAATCTCCTCGCTCTGTAATATAAAATATTTAATCTGCTAATATAATATTGGCTGCCAATATTCATAGAAGTCAAGTCGGGTTACCTAATTTTTATAGACCACCGTTAACGACTCCTGGACCCCCATTTTTCTTTCACACAAGCGTAGACCCCTGTCGGGCTCCCTGGACCACTTTGGGAATCAATGGTTTAAATCATATAACTGATTCAACTTCAAGGCAATGCAATGCAAATGTGGCATAGCAGTTGTGAAAAACTTGTGTAATTTTTATGTATGAAACTTCTGGAGGCATGTGTCTTGGTCCATGAATAAAACTGACTTTACTGACTTGATATAATTTTATTAAACATTTGAAACCTGATCAATACTGATTACATTTTTATACATCCATTTGTAAGCATTCCATTTGTTTATTTAGTTAAACATACTAATAAATTGAATTTGATATGCAGATATTATAAATCTACAAAATTTCTGTTACATCACAAACGCTAGTCAAGACTTGGTACTATTATAAGATACCATTTGATCTAAAATTATATAACTGATACATACATCATAGAGTACTTGGATTATTGAGTATAATAATATTAATGATGTATGAAAATGCAAGGAGCGACAAGGAATGTATATTTGCTATCTCATAATAATTATTAATGTGAACTCATGAGCAGCTACAAAATTTGTTGTGAAAATTTTAAACATTCAAAGCGCCTTCTTCATATAATATTCCTAGATAAAACATGCAGTAATATATAATTTTTTGCTTCTTTTACAAATAAATTTAATATTTTTGCTACATCCATCACAATCACAATTTACATGTAATTATTCCAAGCATTCCGCACCAATTTTTAAATAGACAAATTTTTTAAACTTTGACATCTTTCTAAATATTTTCCTTTTATCCTTTTGCAATATAACTAGGTGCTAAGTTTTTGTAATATTTATTTTTGTTCCTAAAGAAGTGCAAAAATTGTAAATTTCAACAGTGTTAAATCTCTGATTGTTTTTCTACTTTTTGAATATAAGTATGTACAACAAAATTTTGCTCAAAGCAAATAATATCATTAAAAATTTAAAACATAGCAATATAGGTATTGTTTTAAACATAATAATAGGAGGGGGAATAAAGCTTTGGTTGCTAAGATTGATTTCAATGGATGGTACAATTATTTTCTTCTTCGACCTCTTTTATTTTTGTAAGGTTTTTGGCAGTATTTATACGTGCACATAATATCTGTCTTAATAAAATTACTTTAATCAACAATTTTAATTTTTAACTAACAATCCGTTCTTGGTTTAGGCTCAAAAATATAACCTAATATTGCAAATACTTAATAATAAGTACAACATCTAAAGCTTATCTTAATAATTGTACTCTGCTAATTGAGTGTTCAAGAAAATTTTATCGACATATTGACTTCTACAAAGACAACACCAGATAAACTTGTAACACTATAGTTAACAATAAATATTAAATATTGACATTACTCTTACATTAAATATATCTATTATTCAGTGTCGTAACACCTACCTGACAAACTAATAACAGCCCAAGCTGCGTCGTAACAAAAAATTAAAGTAAAATAATACAAAATACTATACAAAACAAATTGATTTAGGGCCTGTTTCACCACTTCCTGATAAAGTGCCGGATAGGTTATCCACCACTTTTTGACAGATTCTCCATACTTTGTCTGTCAAGTTAAGTGGTGGATAGCCTATCCGGCACTTTTCAGGAAGTGGTCAAACAGGCCCTTAGTGAAATTGAGCTATAATTGTCTAGACTTACAACCCCGGAAATAGTGTAACCGTGCCACAGTCTACAGGGTAGAGTGTATCTACAAAGAACAATATTTACAAATAAGACTCGGGAAAAACTTCTATTTAACAAGATATTCTACTAGTGGCACGGCTACTAGAGCCGCATACCACTTAGCCCTCTGAGCATAAGCTAAAGGTTTGTAGGTATATTATTATATAGCTCAGGTTATATTCTAAACATCTCATTGGAATGTTGTATACTGTAATATTCACCATGAATATAATTTAATACTTTTATAACAACTTTTAAAACAATAGTAGCATCAGAAATAATATTAAACTAGTGTGAAGTTGTAGCTATTAGTTTCGTACAGGTTTTATAAACAAAGGCAGAATCTGGGCTCGGAGCAGTAATTTTTAACGGACACTTCGAAGTCTCATGTCGCACATTGCATTAGTATGAACTGATCCTAATTACTTTTACTGTTACAATTTCTTGGTCCACCAAAAACAACAACTTCACAGTAAACTCATGCACAAATTAAATAGAACATTCAAAATTTACCCATATCAACAAAGGAATCATACTGCAAATCATAGCTGTCGCATATTTGTTCATCTTGATTTACGTCATGCTGAATAAACCTAATCTCTGGTGGTCCGTCGCATAGCGCCGTATCCTCCGAACTGTTACTGTCGGTGTCGATATATTCATACAATCTATCGTCCATATTAGATATACTATCGGATAAGTCGCATTTCACGTTCGTGACGTCATCAATGTTAAGTGCGTCGAATGAATGAGAAAGCGCGGCGTCGTCGTATGATTTATGCATGTCGAAATGAGATGTTGAAGCTTCTTCTGTGAAACGGCCGGAATCACCCAACTCCGAGAGATTTAGCGAAGCGCTGTCCTCGTTTGATTCGAGTACTCTGTCCTCAATTGTAGACTCAAGTGCTCTGTCATCAATCGTAGACTCGAATGCTCTATCTTCAATCGTAGATTCAATGGCTATTTCTTCAATCGTAGATTCAATGGCTCTTTCTTCAATCGTAGATTCAGGGACTCTATCGTCTATTGCAGATTCAATAGATTCAAGTGTTCCATTTTCGATTGCAGAATGACGCATCCTTTCTTCCTCTGAAGATTTAAGTACTCTATCTTCGATTATAGATAGCTCAAGTTTATCTCCGATTGTAGAATCAATCTTATCCTCAGAAATAATAATACTAGGCTGACACATTTTTCTACTTACAGGCAAAGTATTATCATCGGACAACTCTTCAGCGTTGAGTGTTACTGAATCATCGTCCCTCTCGTGCAAATGTTCCAAATCATCAATGCATTTGGTCGAGTCATCGCTATCAGAGAGAAGCAATTCTAGACTGCGATCTAGTAGACCTGTATCGGTGCACGTAGACATTTCGTCTTCGAACACGATTTCAACGCTTCTGATTCTCATGAGGGGGATCTTAGCGGGTGATATCTCGTCGCCTCGGGCCGTCATGCCTCGTCTGTGTTCGCTGATATCGTCGTAGTCTATTTCGTAGCTTTTGAGATCGGACGAGCAGGGTGAGCTTTCTGTTCGTCTATGGTCGGGTGAGGGAGTGGTATGCGATATTTCCTAAGGTCGGAGCAGATCTTATTGTATGGTGGTGCCGAGGTCTAGGCCGCCCTCCTCCTGCATTTTCGTCACGAACTTGAATACTCTCGACTCCTCGTCCGTCTGTTTCACCATGTCAACGAGAGCCAGCAGCTTTTTGATCCCAATGAAGATCCTGTAAAAGAAGACTGGGATGAAGATATTCTGTTTGGCAAAATTACTTGTAGAAGAATTATGCAATCGTTGTGTTGGTGAGCATATGGCTAAGACCCAAGGAGAATGTTAATAATTAAGGATGTAATAAACATATACCTGTGCGTGGTTGGCAGTTGTTTATGGCCTTTTAGCCCATCCCACATTCTCATCATCCTAAGCGGTCTAAAAGGAAAGTACCAAAAATGTGGCTTTTTTGTGTACAATATCTGTAAAATTGGACTAGACTAAATGAGACTAAGTGAGGTGGCGCGGGCGTCTCAGTTAAAAATTATATCGATCGCGGGTTCTAGGAATTGCCATTGTATTCTATTGTTGTCTCGGTCGCATGCGACCGCTTGGGGCTTGATAGTATATATATAGTCAGTAATGTTTTTGTACGTTAGGGAAAAGGAGGTAGCATGGTATACAGATGGACTATAGCTACAACGTAGGTTAGAAAAAATGGAAGGCTCAGTGTTAGATTTTTGATCCCTACACGTTATATCCTATTAGTAAATATTAAAGACTAGCGCCGACTTCCTCCGACTATCGTTGAGCTAGTTTAATTATGTTTAGTTAAGTTGTTCATATATTATCTTACTTGGCTCCACGCAGGTTCTGCTGTATCTTAGCAAGGTCCTTCTTGGTGAAGGCGTCGCTTTGCTCCAGAACGGTCATGACGTGTTCCGGCTGTGACAAGTTGGGGACGTGCAGGACGCCAGTAAACGCGGATAACATCTCCATGTCTTCTAGCACTTGTCTGTGAAAAAAAAGTAATATATGTTTTTTTCTTTACAATGTCACAAGACTGAGGTCTTTTAACAAAAGTCAAACAGAATACACAATATGTGTATTCTGTTTGAGTATGTATACTCGTGTGTGCTACTTTACATGATTTCTAGTAAATAAATAATAATCGCAACTAAATGGATCAGAATTTGATGAAACTATCCAACATTTTGTCCCTGGATCAAAAGTATCTTCCGGTCAAAATTCATCCGAATCGGTTGGATGGTTTGAGTAGAAGAGTTGTGAGAAATAGTATTGACACGTCTATTAAGTGAGTAAAAAGATAGTACGTAATCAGTATCAAGATACTTCTTAAAGGGCAAAGACAACAAGTACAGAACTTGGCACACAGATCTCTTTAGAATAGACGTTATTGTTATTTTTGTCATTAGCATACATACTACTATACATTTTGTGGTACACTTTACGGAAAACCTATCACGCCCATTGACTTGTGCTTTAACATAATAATTTTTATTTATATGTAGATGTGTTATCATCAGTCAGCCAAGGTGTAACGACGCGAGCCATACAAAGCTCGGCTCTTAGTAGTAATGACAAGGGCTATATATTTACCTTCTGCTAGTAGTACACAGGATGAGTAGCTTGCGTCCCTTGGGCGGTTGTTTCTTCAGTAGCACGAGTAGAGCCTGCAGGGTCAGGTTAGAGTACCGCGGTCCAATCGGCCCGTAGTCGAGTAGACGCTCGATATTGTCCACCAATATGCAGGATAGGGTTGAGCGGTACGCGTCGTCGAAATACTGCAATGACGTGTCAAATTAGTAACGATTTCAATGGTTTTTATTAAAAAAAAAATAATTTTAAGCCAACAAATCGGTCGAGTTAACCAGGTACGGACCTGGCAGCTATATATTATAATAATAATTATAGTATGGTATGGCCGCCAGGTACGGAGTTAACTCGACAGAGTTGTAATTGTATTTATTTGTCAGTGCAAATAAATATTATGATTTTTAATTAAATATAAATTTAATAAATAAAGTTAAATTAATTATAATTTTTTATAAACCATACACATAAACTTTTGAAAATACTGTTTAATTTACAAGCACTTCACTAAATCCACAAATCATAATATTATTATGACCTCAATTGAGTACACCTTATTAAAAGGAAGGTTGTTTTAGCTGTTTAAGGGATCCTCTACGTGGTAACTAAAAGGATAAACAATAAATGTTAAATACCTTTCTAATCTGCAAGCACTTCGCAGACTCGGTGAATCCTACCATGTCCTCAGGCGAGCACACCTTGACAAATGGGAAGTCGGACATCTTGGCCAATTCCGCGGCCATAGCTGTTTTACCACTGTTTGGCGGACCCTCCAGAAGAACAGATACTAGCCCTATGTGAAAACGACGAAAGATTTGAAACAAATTTAAAATATAAAATTATACGATCATACCACAAAAGATATATCTATTGAACAGTTGAGTTTGAGATCTCTATGTACTGTTTTTTTCTAATCAACTGTTCAACAGGTGTTTTAATCTTTTGTAGTGACACCGCTATTTTTTTATACAATCGCTATTAATATTATTTGAGCTTTTTACGCTCATAGAAACCTACTAACCATATTTTAAAAACATTATTATATTTTTATTTTCATTCACATTAGTCATTACTAATACAAAAGGTAGAAAAGCGATTTAACAATCTCGACATTACATTCCGTTTCCATAATACATTCCAATACCCGTGGGAGAAAATCAAGTTATTATACTCGCCGACCTCTGTGGCTCAGTGAGTGAGCGCGTAGCTCAAGCCGGGAGTCGCGGGTTCAAATCTCGCCGACGGAACAAAAAGTTTTCAAAGTTCCTGGGTCATGGATGTATATTAAATACGTGTATCATAATATAATAAAAATCTTAAATATATGTATAGTATAAAAGTATTAGATATATTTCTGTTGTCTGGCACCTGTGAGCTGTGACACAAGTCCTTCAGGTACTTAGCACGGGCCAGCCGCCAGACTGACGTGATGTGAAGCGTCCATACTCCATAGATATTTATTATACTAACCGCTAGCCTCTGTAGCTCTTGCCTGCTGTATATACAGTAACCCGTCTTCCAGCACTGATGAAACTGGGGAACCCCAGTTGACGATACCACGAGACAGGAAGTGTTCTAAAGCCTCAGCCGCTGTACCGAACGCCTGTACAGAAATTTAGGATGTAATAAATGTCTATGATATACCTGTTATACTTAGAGCCTGTTTCACCACTTCCTGATAAAGTGCTGGATAGGCTATCCACAACTTTTTGACAGATTCTCTATACTCTGACAAGTTAAGCGGTGGATAGCCTATCCGGCACTTATCAGGAAGTGGTGAAACAGGCCCTAAATTAACAATTATAATATCTTATTATTTCTTTTAATTACAGAACCTCCAACTAGGTGGGATGACGATCTCCGTTTAGTTGCGGGCCCATGATGGATGCGAGAAGCAGGAGATCGTCCATCTTGGCGTTCATTGAGAGAGGCCTATGTCCAGCAGTGGACGAATATAGGCTGATTTGATTGATTGATTTGACAACTCACCGGTTTGACGTCATTCTCCAGCGCATGGAGGAAGTCTCCCTTCTCCACCATGAGCTTCTCCATGGCCTCGGGATCCACTTCCACCTTGCTTGAGGCCTTGATGAGGCGGTTCATGGCGGTGGACTGAGCGGCTCGCACCAGACCCTCTAGCTCCGCACCAGAGAAGTTCTTGGTTAGCGCCGCTAGCTCCTGTGGTAAAGTTGAGTTACATTTAGACTCAATTTCACCAACGTCTGTTAGTGTTAACAGCTTGTTAAAATATCATGTCTCCTCTTTCATTCATAAGAAAAATGAAAGAGGTAACGTGATACTAATTCGAGCGTTACCTTTAACAGTAGTTGGTGAAATTGGGGCTTAATCTTACAAACGATGAGTGTTTTGCACTATTATTTAAAACAAAACAATAACAATTAGACATTAGAGACATATTTTATGTCAATTCAATGTCAGCTGCGATCGGTCGTATGTCAAACCAGAGATAGATTGAATATTGGGAACGGCCGTAAGTATACAAACATACCTTGCTATCAACATCTTCAGCAATCTTCTTATATTCCCGCATGCGTTTAGTGTGAATATTCAGGATCTGTACTCGGCCGTTCTCATCAGGTAGACCGATCTCCATCTGGACTTCCAATCGGCCGGGTCTCATGAGGGCCTCGTCAATCATGTCCCGTCTGTTTGTCATACCGATGACTAGGATGTTGTTCAGTTGATCCACACCTACGGACAGACATCAATATAATAAATGCGAAAGAGTCTAGTTATCTAACTGTCTTGTGCGACATCAACGAATTTAAACGGGCGGTGGCCCACCACACATTCACCACTGTATCTCCTGTGTCGCCAGGATCGATAGCGATATCCAACCATGCTCTCTCATCTCGGGCTCCCTGAGATCATATCCCTTTGATATGATCTCAGGGAGCCCGAGGGACATGCTAAAACTGTCTTGGGACCCGCAACGAAATTAATAAGAAAATAGTAATAGTAGGTAGAATTATCAGCATCTAGTTTGTTTATTACAGTTAAGTAATTAATATTCGTCTCTGTGTGCGGCAGTTACTTTTCTATAATCTTCGTCTTACTAGTAAGACTACTATAATTACTACTCAGTAATACTTTTATTACATAAAATTATACATACCGTCAATTTTAGACAGCAATTGGTTGACGACAGTGTCGTGTACTCCTGTGTTGCCACCGACGGAACCACGAGCTTTGCAGATAGCATCGATTTCGTCGAAGATGATTATGTGTAATCCACTGTTGGGGCCGCACTGTTAAAGAAATTGCAATTAAAACGAATGAACTCTTAAGTTTTCCTCTATATTGAAATATCGAGAAGGTGAAATACACAACTTATCTATTTCGAGCAGTTAGACTCCACCTACGAACATTGTTTCGAGGTGAGTGGAAGATTTAATATTTTGCTGTGCAGCTTGTATAATATGTCGTGAGAGTTGTAAAATTTTACCATTATTGAAAAACTTTATTTTTTCACCCTTAAATAATTTTATTTGCGGCCTGCTGGGTTGAGTACCGCTGATTTAGAGCATTTTCAAGTATTTCTATGTTGTGGAATAATTCCTTTCGTTACACCAAAAATGTTATAACAATAACAAAACCGTTTTATGAAAAACGTTACAAGAAGACATTTTCTTCTCTTCAGCAAGGATGCAAAGTCACAAATTTGGATATTAGTAAACACGTTTCTAAGATACACGAACTTATACTACTAGTAGAGTAGTAAAAAACCAAAAAACTCACCCTTTTCTCTTCTTCCTCAGCATCAGCGAACAGTCGTCGGATATTGGCCTCGCTCTCACCAACATATTTGTCCAAGATCTGCGGACCGTTGACGATCTTTGGTTCACGAGCATTCAACATTTTGCCGATCTGACGAGCCATGAGCGTTTTACCGGTACCGGGAGGCCCGTAGAGAAGAATACCTTTGACGTGCTTGCACCCTGAAATTAAAAAAAATGTTATGGGAGAGGTGTCCTCATTTGGGGACAGCCGGCGTAAAGGGGTAACACACTACCTCATTGCGTTTCACACAAATCAGTTGATGCTGCTAAACAAATCTTCCAATAAAACAGTTTGGCTATAGCCTTGACAGGAATTTTGTATGCATATTGAAAAGATGAATTATTAATTTTAGAAAGTTAATTAAAAAAAAAAACAAAAATAAACGAGAAGCTGGGACATGGACTTATTATTTATAATCCTCAAGGTCACTCCATAAAAAGGGTTAGAAAACTCTATCCAGTGTCCTACTACTATAACGCAGGGTTTCTCAACCCATGGTTAGCTTTAATTTTTATTAGGGTAAACCATGGATAGTGGGTACTCAATAATACTCACCCGACTACTCAACTATTCAACTATTCAATTACTCACCCGGCTACTCAACTATTCAACTACTCACCCAACTGCTCAACGACCTCTGGCGGGAAGACGCGCGAGGCGAACGCTCGTCGGAATATGGCGTTGAACTCTTTGTCCAGACCACCAATGCCCATCTTCCCGAAGTCCCAGTCGGGGTTGATGATTGATTGACGAGGTTGTTTTCTACACACGGAAAGTAGATTTAACTATAATATGCTTGACAAATAATAAGTTGTGCTATAGGTCTTATTTCAATGTAAAGATGTAATTTGTTGTTTCTTAAAACATGCAAGGCAAGAGCCCATAGGAGTGAAACAAACAATAATATCCTTGTTTGTTCGCTTTAATTAATCTATGGTGGTCCCAGTTTAAGGCTGTCTTTCCACCAGAGCTGAGCGGAGCTGCGTTGTGAGGTATGTGTTTTTGAAAACCAATAGAATCGCTTCATTGACATGATCCTGCCATGACATCGCTCAGCGCGGCGATGCTATTGGTTCTCAAAAACACATCCCTCGCAACACAACTCCGCCCAGCTTTGGTGGAAACGCAGCCTTACACATTACACAACGTACTTTTAAGTCTACCCATGCTGTAAGGCCGCGTCCCCATCAAACATGGCGCGACCTCTAAAGTCTAAACAAACTCTAAAATACGGCGCGTTTATGCTGATAAATGTGCACCCTTAAGGTGCTGGTTTGCAGCGCACGACATGAAGCAACCGCAGACGACGTGTCGTCGCGACACTACTGGTTTGTATTCCTATGAAATACTCTGCGCAGCTAGCGACACGAAGCTAGCGAGTAGCGACACGTATTCATAGAAATACATATAATATATTCATGTAGCCGGCTTTCAACTTGTAGCTTTAGGATAACCTTTCGGAACAACAGGAGAATAACTGTATTGCGATCCATATCCAAACAAGCACGTGTCGGGCGCACCAACAACAAAATATTGATAGAATAGGGGCACAGGGCGACGCACCGTGTTGCGGCGCTGCGCTATGACGTTTCACGGTGACGGCGCGGCGCCGCGCCTTGTTTGGTGGGGACGCGGCCTAAGGCCTAACTTCGAAGCAACAATCTATACATTGTATAACTGTCAATGTAAGTCTTTGGTAAAATCCACACTTACCCCTTAGCTTTACCGACAAGGTTGAGTGAGGAGTTCTCGGCTTTGTCGAACTGTACATTAGCGTCGGGCAGCAGCCGACCCATCCTCACTCGACGCGGCACCGCGTTGGCACCGGCCGCTAGGGCCTTCACATCCACAGCTATGAAAATAATTGAGTAGTTGTAATCCATGCCTAATATTACAAATGCATGAGTGTGTCTGTCTGTGTGCGTTTGTAAACTCTTTGTGCCTTTAGCTGAAAGGATTTTGATGAGGTAAAATTTCTAAGCCAGTGTTTTTCAACCTTTTTCATGATGCAACTGTATAATAAAAAAATTCGCGACCCCGAACCCTTGGCTTTTTTATCATGTATGTATGTATATAAATGTTTATGGTTATAATTTTATGAAATAGTTCTACAGATAAACACTGTTTTAAGCGAAGAGGCAATAAAACCATTTAATATAGGCCTATTATCCAACAAATCAGAAGAAGTATAAGTGCAATAAGTCATATTAAGCTAAGCCCAAGCTCTGGTTATATCATGGTCTTAACATGGTTGACTTGAGGCACTTAAAATGTAGTTTCACTTTAAAGTTTAGTGCAACTATGAACTATTATTTATTGCGAGTTATATTGTGAATATAACTCGTAAACTATTCCATTTACAAGTCCCTTGAGGGCCTAAGTTTTATGTGCCTCGGAGCAAACTAGATATAGAGTAACAGTGAAATAATAAAATATTCGTGATGTGAAATACTTTTATTGTTCTCTTTTATACTTTGTTTTCTCCTAACTCGCGTACTTTATACGCTCCAGCTGACGAGTCTCCAGCTATATATGCAGAAATTATAGGTGACAACTGACAACACAGGTCAAGTATCAAGTTAATAATATTATGTTACAATTCATGTATGAATGGTATGTATGGTATGTAGCAGTTTTGTTGTACATATAAGACTTATGCCGCGGCCGCATATGCGTGGTGCTTCGCGCTAAAGCCGATACTATTGGACGATATGCGTGTATCGTCCAATAGTATCGCGTCTTAGCACGAAGCTTCGGACGATAGACGCAGATGCGGCCGGGCCGTTAGGAGAATTTACAGGAACTATAAGTATGTGTAAACTACATATTATATTGTTTTTGACCTTATTGCTATCAAATAAAGGTTTACAATGTTTACATAAACTTACCTTCCAAGTTCTTAACAATCAATGACAGTACTTTCTTCTCTTGGAAGGAGAAAGCCAGTTGCTGTCCAACGGTGAAGATTTGGTTTCCAAATTGGATGAGAAAGTCTCGTGCCATTTGCTCAGAGTCATAGGGCTCCATAGAAGTTCTGATAAAAATAACAGTTCATGAATATCATCTATAGTATTCTATAGCTTGTCAAAAAAGAGAAGACACTGTATTTTGAAATCACATAAAAATATGAAAACCTTATTAAATTGAGATAAAAATGTGCAAAGTGATAATATTTAAAGTGTATAAGCGTTCTCTGTGGCAATATAAAGAGAAAAACCACATTTTAGCATGATTACTGATTACGTTTAGACATTTTTGTAATGTGTCTACTCTTTCTTGACAGACTGTAGGTACCTAAGTAGATTTAGCACAATAATATAATGAATATACATTTACATATTATACAGGTGTTAAAATCTAATGTTAAAAATTAATTATTAAAATCTAATGTTGTTTATTGCTGTAGTTGGGCATATTATAGTCTTAAAAAAACATACTATAAATTAATACTATTTAATGTGATAAACCTGCTAATGTTCTAATAATAGATATTACATGCTGATTTCAATGTTAACATGCTTAGTCATAGATGGTGTAATCATAATATTTTACAATTTGTCTGTAAGACACAACTTACGTTTTCTTGAGCATGAAATCAGCTTCTAATGTGACACTGCACAAGCAGTCAGCATTTTGCGGTTTGAATGGTTTTACTTCAATTGGCTGAAAAAAACCAGTCACACAAATATAACATTTTTTTAGATCATTGCAAAATTTAATTACTTTAACACAAAAATTATATTTGTCATGCTAAATATTTATTTTGTGTGATTAGTGTCTGTTTTATGTTAGTGCTTATCAGCACTGATAAATAATTAAAAGCTTGCTATATTCAAAGCCATCCATTAGATTACACAATCAAAAATCATTTTTCAATAATAGTCTAAAATAAATAAATTATTGTTTGAGCCCATCCTCTTTATAAATATAGTACTTACATAAGTGGTCTAGGTACTCTGTTAATTATTATTAACACATTATGACGTAAGTACCTAAAAAAAATAATGGCTTACCTGTCCAATAGAAAGTGTAGCCCATTTTCGTTGTGGTGATGAAAATCCCACTGTTCCTCTCTCTACTCCACTAAAAAATCTTACGCTGAAGATGTAATGTTGAGATGGTCCCGTAGCCACCTCAATGTGTCTAAAAACAATTATAATGGTGAGTAAAAAATACTTCAATAATCAGAAATCTGAGTGAAGCAAAGGAAAGAAGAGAGTAGCCAAAACTCTTATTTAATACAAAGTTACATCTTTAAGGGCAAGAGAAGGGGTTTTTACCGGCATATTTGTAAAATTTGTACTAATGCATCTACTCTTAGATATTGTCTACCTAAAGCAGTCTTTTAGTGTGTTCACTTACTTTACATCACTGGGAAAATCATCTGGGTGTACAAGGGCACAATTTGTGAGTGCTAACTCATCTGATGGGCATTTAGCTGCTTTCATGCGCTGAAAGTAAATAAATAAGATTATACCTCAATCATAACAAGGTAAACCTTCATCTTACATCACCTAATAAGATTAGGTAAGTCAAAAATATATACATAAATCATTTACAAATTTACAAGACCCTTGTGGGCTTGGGTTTTATAGAAAATTTAAACAATTAATAAAGATAACAACATTAATATTTGAAATGAAACATAAGGCAACATGTTTATTGATTTGTTGTAACTATTTTTGTAATAATATGTGATACTTACCAGTAAAGCCATTTTTGTAAATATTTATTTTTGAAATCGAAGTTTTTGACAAAAATGATTCACGTTTATTGACGTGACATCAACACGGGCAATAATTTGGGCTTTTTTCTGCCCCTGAAAAGAAACAGCGAATGACTGCACAAAAGACTGCAGTGAAATATTTTTGCTTCAAATCTATTGGCTAAAATCGATCAATACGGCAGAGGAAGGTATTGCCATTAAAAAAATTGACGTAAAAAAAACTTCCTTCACATTTTCAAAACCATTATACCATACAAATCGTAAATCCTTATAACTATTTGCGGTGTAGTTTGTCCTAAATTAAACGATAATATCATTTAATTTAAAAGCTAGACGTGTGACTGAATGGCGTTGTTCAGTCAAAGGGCTAGCTGTTTGATAAAAAATTTCATCGTGGCAACTGGCAAGTGGCAACGTCTTGTATTTTTAAGATGTCAAAGATGAAGAAGAATAAAAAAGGGTGCTTGTCGTTGTCAGTGATCAGTTGTCAAATTGCATTCAAATTGTCATATTTTGCGGGTTTCAGGTTGTTCAAGATTTCAAATTTTATTTTCTGTTGCTTTGATTAATAAATGTAAGCCCATTTCAACGAAAATGTATTTCATTCGCCATGGATATACATCTCTAGCTTTAATTATTTTATATGGAAGTGAGTTAAAGTTATATTTTATTTATAAATACATCGCTAAAGTTGCGACGCTTACACAGTAACGCCCAAATATTTTTGTTTTCAGTTTCGTCTATATCTACCGAATGCACAATTCCTGTAGTTTTAAGAAATACATGGTTTTCTTTTGAAAATGGGCAGCAGACAATTACAGACATCAACGCCAATCAGATGACAAATAGGTATACCTATGTCCTTGTACCTAGTTATTTGTTGTATGCGGTGTTGCATGAATTTTTATAAGTCTTAGGGCCTGTTTCACCACTTCCTGATAAATCATAAAGTGCCGAATGGGCTATTCACCGCTATTCACAACTTTTTTGACAGATTCTCCATACTCGATCTGTCAAGTTAATTGGTGGATAGCCTATTCGGTAGGTACTTATCAGGAAGTGGTGAAGCAGGCCCTTAGTAAATGAATACATTATGGTTTTGTTTACTTCTTCTTCTTCTTTAAAAATGGCCTCCCATTAGGAATAGCCAGTGTCAGTAGTTTGATTGCAAAAATAATACAAAAACTTATAAAATTGTGATAGATCTACTTGATAGATATTAAGGTTATTAGTCATAACTCATAACTCATTTGCACTAAAACCAGTTTTGTAACAAAGGGATATTTTTTCATTTATAATATCTGATTTCTACTATTTGTAGGGGAACATGCGTCAACATAAAGGCAGATTACCATGTAAATTACACAATGGTGTTCCGATATACAAAATGCTACTACTGTGTGAAACTCATTGTGCGCACAGTTAATGTGATAGAAAAGATTGAAACACCCTGTGTAGATTTGGAAGCCAATGAGGAGCCGACTGTAGAGAGAGTGTGCAAAGGTTTAAATTCACACCAGAATCTCATTACATTGTTTTCAGAGAATTCAGTGCCTGTAAGTATTACCATCATTGTATCTGTCACCCACCGAAAAAGATTTTCGTAAAGATTGATAATGAAGTGATGAGTTTGTAAATGACTTTAAGACAAAAATAAATCATTGCCATTCATAATTTGAAATTTTTAATTTATAAGTTTCTGGTTTTTTCCTATTTAACCACAGATGATTTTTATTATATTTTTTTATTTAGTTGGATGTTTGTTATTAACACCTCTATCGTGGGAATCACAGTCACAATAGATTTTCAATTGTTATGCAGCAGCCGGCTGCCACTTGGGGATTGATGGGTTAAGTTCATAATTTTATAATTAACTTTTATAATTTTTAGCAAACTATTGTATTATCTCTGGTTCCAGGTTAATTGCAGATCATCACTTGAAGGAGTATGGCAATTTGCATACCAAAATCGTTTTAGGTTCACCGGAGAATGCAGTCATCCTGATGCCCAAATAAGATCATGTCAAACTGCAGGAACTCAGTTTCTTATAACCAATCAGAAATTCAACATTACATACAAGAAATGTCCGGGAATGACAGGGACATTTGAAGGTGTTGTAGAGTACAGCTGTCTAGGTAAGTTTATATCGGAAAGTTCCACTTTGGATAGCTATGCCAACATTAAAAAAAAATTCAAATAAAACACTTTTTGACTATCAAAGGTCAACCATTTCCTTGTCGGTTTTCACTTCTGTTATAGACTTGACTACTTTTTAAAAATTCCTCTGAGAAGTAAAAGTTGATACAATGATGAATTCTTAAAAGTTAAATATCTTGACAATATTGTTTTCGCGAAAATCATTTAGTTACGCTTATATTTAATTATTTCAGGTCATTGGTTTGTTGACAAGAATCACTTCTTTGCTGTTGCCAATACCAAGGAATCTCGTAAAGACGAAAGGTACAGATGTTTTCTGAAGAACAGAGATGATGATTTGTACATTGGAGCATCTATTACACCACAGTGTAACACCTTGAAGACTGTTGAGAAGTCACCAGAGAGATACCGAGTCACTCCTGTAAAGGTAATAAAAATATAAAGTATAAACTCACATCAAATATTTTTTTGTTTATTCCTTTTTTAAATATAATCTACTAGATGACGCCTGCAACTTCATTGCGCCACAATCCGTTTACCGCGCGGGAACCGTACATTTTTCCGGGATAAAAAGTATTCTATGTTCTTTCCCAGGACTCAAGTATCTTCATACCAAATTTCAGCCAAATCAGTTCAGCGGTTTGGAAGTGAAGAGCAGACAGACACTTTCGCATTTATAATATTATTAGTTTTGATTTTTTATTTCAGGCTGAAGTTGTAGAACCAGGGTGTAGATTGCCTCAGAACTTCTCTGGTGATTGGATAAATACTGCTAATATAGACGCAGATGTTTTTATAAATGAGACACATATCATTGAAACTTATTACCCAGATGAAGGACGTTATAGACGGACAATTTATGTGTGCAGGTAAACTATTGATTTATTTTTAATTTTATTCTTTTTATTGGAAACATACAAATACCAAATGAAGAACATAAAATTTTAATGTTTCTGTTAATTATCAACAGTTTTCATACCTTCTTATGCTTTGCAGAGAACAGCGTGATTCCCGAGTAATGATGGCTCGACTTACAGTAGATGGGTGTCAAAAGGATTACGTCTGTTTTGACTTTGTTCCTCAACATCACAATGTTATAAGGTAAAATTTAAATGACTAGCTTTTATGACTGTATGATCCCATAATACGGAACATAATAAAATAGACTTGTTTAATACTTAAATTTCAGATACCGCAAAGGACTGGCCATGATACAGAGTAACTTCCACACAGTTTGCTCTTGGGTACAATTCCCTAACAAACAAAATTGGCGCTACGACATATTTCTGAAGAAGGATCCATCGCCAATCCGCTGTCCAGTTGCTGGCAAGTTTAATTTCACACAAAAAGGAGATGTTAAGTTTGAGACCAGAATCTTAGGTGGTGTGACGCTCAGCCCTCGACCAAACTTGTATTGTAAACTGAATCTGAGCGATTTCTCAGTGTGCGACACAGACCAGAAAACTATACAGATAAAAGAGAACTATTGTTTATCTGTGGACCATTTGGGTCGTCCTGTAGACATTTACAGTGACCCAGATTACAAGATGAAATGCATTGGATATTGGAAAGAGAATCTGAAATCCTATCTCATTACTTATGATGAGTTAGATCCATTCTCAAAATACAGATGTTGGGTGTACCAGAGAGCTGATCTTAACAGGTATGTTTCTGTCAGCTGATGTGTATAATATTATCAATTATGTTATGTTTTCGGAAAATAAATTGTTTGTATTTGTAACATAGAATATAGATAATTAGGAGCATTGCCAAAAAAAAACTGTATTTAATAATATTAATGTATTATTCATATGCAACTTCTTCGCTCCGAAATTCATATTTACTTATTTAAGTATGGATTGACACAACAAAAAAAACAGTAAATAATATCAACAGCAATATTATAATTCTTAAATGTTGCATAGAGTTTTAAAAATAATTTATTTGTTCCAGAGTCCTAATGTCCCAAGCTTTAGGTCCATACTGTGATTTGAAACAGGATGTAACCTCCTGGAATTATACTGAAGGCGCAGCTGTCGCTGTTGAGATGGAGGAGTACGAGAGAGAAAGAGACCAATGTCCCATGCATTTTGATGATGGCAGTGATCCATGGTCTACTAAAGAGAACCACATCAAAATTTTCTCATTCTCCTACTCGTTTTGGAGAAATAACCACGCTGACGCGTTAAAGGTGTCGAGCGTGTTAGTAGCCATCGTATTAGCTATTTTAATTCCATTTCAATAGGATTGAGAGTTAGACTGAAAATCAACAATTTTATTAAAATACAAAATAACTATTCACTCATCATATTGTAGTAACTTCACACCAATGTAAATATATTAAATATTTGACAGATATTATATATTAAATATTTGTATTAAATTTAATAACATCAAGAACAGGCAGCTTAACTACAGTATTTGTAGTGTTTTTTATATTGTAAACATTTGTACCTACAATTTTGCCTTTATTGACAAACTTAATGATTAATAGACATTTTATGTAAGCTTAACCATTGATCAAGTGTAGAAAACAATATTTTTGTAAAGTAGGTGGCATCAAAGAGTTAGAATACAAATATTTGTAAGATGTAGAATTGTAGATTGTAACTTACGTTTTGTAGGTCTTTAGATTATAAGTTGTATGAGTATGGCAAACCATCCAGCTATTGGTAGCCCTTTGAACTTATAACAAGAAATGCCAATATCAGAATTTTCTGTTATCCATTTTTAAACATCCATCCTATAAGATGGAGAACCTGACATGTAGTCGCATAATGTGCTTTACTTAACTATTGTATCCGTCCGAATAGCATTAAGTTCATCAAACTCTTAACATTTTTTTACATTTTTTATATTATAATAGGAATCTCAATTCAGGTGATAAGATTTTGATATTTTTTGTCACTTTACTGTGTAACTTTTTTAAGGAATGTAATAATAATACTGGTTGCATTTATTCTATTGACATGTGCCTAGTAAAATTTATAAAACAAAATCCGTCCTTATTATATATTATTATATTATTTACGTTATTTTACACCAATAAATGATAAAACCAATTTTGTAATACTATTTTATTAGAAATATCCCAAATATCTTAAACCTATCTTAAATTAATTTTATACCTGATTAAAGTTTATAACAAAAATCCAACTACTAATAATAGCAAGTTACAATACATAAGAAAATTACACCAAAAATTAAATAAGATTCATTCTGTTATGTATCATGTTCACAATAAATTAACCCGTCGATCGTAAGAAGAACAACTTATCTATTTATTATTGTTATCGCGGTTGCATGCGACCGCTTGGGGCCTCATGAATTAATTTGGATGTGATAATTATGAAAGAAATTAGTTTCACTATAAAAATATTCATAGGCAACTAGTGGGACTGTGCCCAGATCAACAGATAATGTCTTACATTGACTTGACATAGCCTGACCTTATAACATAGGTCCTATAAATCAATTTCTCTGATTTATAGGACCTATGATAGGTCCTATAAAACGTTAGATCTAAATAAACTATCTAGAAGTGAAATAAGTATTTTAGAAAAAATTTGTAGTTCTGAAGATATTTCAGCTTATTTTGTCCATGACACTTTAGGTATATCAAAGTGTTCTGTAAGGCTGTCCAGATGCTGGTTGAACTTCTCTACTCTTTGTTTGTGTGTCATCTCTGCTTTTTGTTGTATTCGTTGCTTTTGCTAAAACAAAAAAAGCTATTTATATCTGTATGTTATGTTTGATTATCAGTTATATGTATATTATTGGTCAGTAGAAAGTAATTACTGAGTTATGGATTAGTAAAGATAGCAAGAATTATACTAATTAAAGAATGAAGTGGAAAAGTTACTTACCATTTTCTCTTGCATTTTTTGAAATGCTATTTCGGCTTTAGTGCGCTTGTCTGCATTTGATTGTTTTAACTGTTGTTTTAGATCATTTTCAATAGCTTTCTCTGTATCTTTACTTGCCTTCTTTTTCTTTTTCTTCTTGATTCCAGAATTATCCTTGAGTTTCAGCTGTGCTTTGTTTACACTCGCGTATTCATCCTCTTCGCCCATTTGGAATAAAACGAAGTGTTTACAATGTAAGCACTGATCCTTTTGTTGTTATCAGTGAGATATCAGAGAAATTATTCAAATATTACAAAAATCCGTGCAATAATAATATTCAGCAAAATAAACTAGAATTCTTCTTCTTTTTTAAATGGCTGACTCAGAAATGTCAGTTTTGACAATCTATAAATGTCAACGTGACAACCGTACTTTTTTAATAATTCGAAACGGTATAAAATTATTGCCAGTGTCAAGTTAAATTTTAACGAATCTTATAAAAATTGTTGTCATTGGTTCTGCTACGAAACTGAATTATTTTAGTCTCGGTGGGGTGATTTGTACTTATTATTGCGATTAAAGCAACAGCAGTCTGTAGAACAAGTAGTATAATAGATTTTGCCCAAATCGTGTCGTGGGAGTCAATCGTTGACGTGGGAGAGCCATGCTTCTGCACGAATGGGCCGGCTTGACCGGAGAAATACTACGTCCTCACAGAAAACCGGCGTGAAACAGCGCTTGCGCTGTGTTTCGCCGAGTGAGTGAGTTAAGCGGAGGCCCAATCCCTTACCCTACCCTCCCCTATTCCCTTCCCTTCCCATCCCTACCCTCCCCTATTACCCTATTCCTTCTTAAAAGGCCGGCAACGCACCTGCAGCTCTTCTGATACTGCGAGTGTCCATGGGCGACGGAAGTTGCTTTCCATATTCAGGTGACCCGTTTGCTCGTTTGCCCCCTTATTTCATAAATAAAAAAACGTTTGTGGACGACTGGCGGAGATTAAATTGATCCTGCTTTTTAAGCCAAAGGCTTCCCGCTTAAAAGTTAAAACAAAGATTTGTGTGCATTAAGGCGACGCGACGCCTTGATAATTTGGCTGTAGCGATGTCGATTTTTCTCAGCAATGACTAAAGCTAAGAAATTAAAGTTCATTGTCAGTATTCATCATGTCTATGTATGTGTAGTATAGTAGGCCTACTTGAGACAGACAGACAGACAGACAATAAGACATCGAAGTCTTAGAAATAGGGTCCCTTTTTAGGGTTCCGTACCCAAAGGGTAAAAACGGGACCCTATTACTGAGACTTCGATGTCTGTCCGTCTGTCTCCAGGCTGTAACTCAAGAATGGTAATAGCTAGAGAGTTGAAATTTTTACAGATTATGTATTTCTGTTGCCGCTATAACAACAAATACTAAAAACAAAATAAAATTAATAATTAAGGGGGCTCCCATACAACAAACGTACAGCAAACATATCCCATACAACAAACAGGTAGGTACCTGAAAATTTCACAGAATCCTTAGTTTTATGTATACTTACTTTAATATTTTATAATATTAATATAAAATAAAAAGTTAAGTGGGGCTCCCATACAAAAAACACAAAATATTTTGGCCTAATTTTGCTCTATAATAGTACGGGACCCTCCGTGCGCGAGTCCGACTCGCACTTGGCCGATTATTACCTTTTGGGTACGGGATCTAAAAAATTATATATGTAATAGGTATGCATGTTTATCTAAAGACTTCGAAAATAACTCAAGGGCCGAAAGGGGTTGAAATCATCCATGATTACGAAAAACTTTTACTATGGGATCAACTCAATTCGGCAAAATAATCAGCTGTCTGGCAAAAGCGTAACTAGGCAATTATTGCCTAGTTACGATACCCATAGTAAAAGTTTTTCGTATTCATGGATGATTTCAACCCCTTTCGGCCTTTAAGTTATTTTTGTTAGTCTCTGTAATATTATATTTTATCACTTTCATTCTTTTAATAGTATTTAAATACCTACCAAAATACATCGATATCGTCGTAATAATATGGTAATAATTAATCGACACCGTAGATAGACCGGACATCACTAGACCGTGTACCGTTGACACTATGCTGACAATGTAGTGTCATTGAAGTTGGCGACATAGGTTTCCATACAAACGGCGCTACATAACACTTCTCTTTATTTTCCTGTTCTGAGAAAGGGGTAGTAACAAAAATCGCTAGTATTTTTTATTTTTGACAACAATTAGGTACGTATGTTGATTTATTGTACTGGTGAAAAAATAATCCTGTATTGTTAACGTATCACTGACGACTAATTTCAAAATACATGCTCATTTATGTATTCATTAGTGCACAGCACCGTGGGATAAAGGATTTTAATTAAATAGGGGGTACTTTAGGACCACATTGGTATCAGTTTTATGACTGTTGGTTGGTGGGGACGGAGCCCATACCTTTTTACCCATAGCCTTTTGTTCAAATTAATTCGACCCCAGTTAGTTTTAAAAATGTGTAAAATCTGTGAAAATTTTAAGTCTAGCTATAGCGGTTCTTGAGATACAGCCTGGAGATACACAGACGGACAGACAACGAAGTCTTAGTAATAGCACAGAATAGTATATTAGTTTAACAAGTAATAGGGTCCCGTTTTTACCCTTTGGGTACGGAACCCCAAAAAATAAAACTACGATATTGGATTCTTTTTAACAATGGTAAACATTTGAACCAGTTTGAACCAGCGCAACTAGTATAAATTATAATAATATAATGTGTTGGAGAGCTTTCACCGACCGCGACATAGAAGTGCACAGCCCCTGGTCTGCGCTCGCTACAGTGCAAACAAATATATGTATTGGCAGCAAGCGATCGCTTGCGACTGAGCGTTTGCACGGTCGATTTTAGTCACCAGCCGCATCTGGCCTGGCCGCGCGGCAAAAGTCGGTTGGCAGTCTACTTTTGGGGCATGCGACTTGAGCCGCAAGTAGCATGTCTCTGGCCGCATGCGCCGTAGCCGAATTGCCATTTAGACAGTCGATTTTCGCCGTGCGGCGTAAATCATGCGGCTATAGTCACCCGCGTAAGCCCCGCAAAGTTGGGGCATGCGGCTTGAGCCGCATGCGGCGTAGCCGAATTGCCATTTATACAGTCGATTTTCGCCGTGCGGCGTAAATCGTGCGGCTATAGTCACCCTTGTAAACCCCGCATTATTATTAGGTGAAATCTGTATCTGTGGTATCTGTGGCTATGCCTTATCAATACCATACCGATACCGCGTCGGTAACATCCATAATAATCTTATTTAAAATGCGAAAGTGTGTCTGTCTTTCTGGTTGTCTGTAATAATTTATCTCAGAAAAAATTACGGTTCCCGCGCATAGAGTTATTATGGTACGTAGTACATAATAATTAATAACTCTATGTTCCCGCGTGATTAAAATGAATTTTGGCGCAACGGAGTTGCGGGCATCGACCAGTTCATTATCAAGCAGCTAGACTAGAAATATCCTAGGGAGACCTATCGATTTTTGAATAATAATATAAAACCATAAGCTTATCAACAATACGCAATCTATACATATAATAAAATCGTAGGAAAGTCAATTCTGTACATTGAACATTTTTGAAAAATAATACTTGGGACGTGATCTACAATCGATACGGAAGCCAAAAATATAGTTTTTAGAATTTTTGTCTGTTTGTCTGTTTATCTGTTTGTCTGTTTGTCTGTATGTATGTCCGGGATAAACTCAGAAAGTACTGAATGGATTTACTTCAAATTTTGCACGAATATTATATAGAGGTCGGGTCAACACATAGGCTATATATTATGACGATATCACCTAGGGCGGGGGGAGGGGCTCAAGTTTCAATATTTTTAGTTCTTTGCTCATATCGCTAAAACGGTGCGTTGTAGAGAAAAAATGTCCTGTACGTAATAAAAGCCCATAAAATTTCCTACAAATTTCTCCTTCACACTTTGTATCTATCTTCACTCCTTGCCATGCTATGAGCTTTTGTCTATCTTTTCTAGGCTGCGCCCCCCCAAACCCCCCCCCCCCCCCCTTATTCCTTATGAAACTTTTGTTCATAATTAAAAGGTATCGTGGAGTTTGTATTGCGTCTTAATTATCCTTTGTAGGAACAAACTAAGTCATCTATACATATTGTAATAAAATCGTAAGAAAGACAATTCTGTACATTGAATATTTTTGAAAAATAATACTTGGGACGTGATCTACTATACTAACGCGGATGAATTCGCGGGCAACAGCTAGTAATTAATAAAGTATCACAATCATCGAAGTATAAACTTTCTTTTGTATACACACTCTATTATGATTTAAGAAAGTATAAGCCGAGGGTGGCAGGTTGCAGTGTCATAAATAAATATGTGATTCGCGACAAAAGAGCGGGGAATGAATGGTATTCTTGGCGTTATCGCGGCGCACACGCGTTTCGCCCGCCGCGCGCACGGCACCGAGATTAGTTCGATTTGCCGCCACGTGGCGCCACGTGCGCCACTACCCGCCAAATAAGATTAACGGATTTGCACACTACAGATTGCACACGAATGGGCAGGAAGTGTAAAGTGAAACGGTAATGAGATTTCTGTGGACGGCCCTATCGTGACGCGCAATCAAAAGTTTGTATTGAAATTAAGCTGTATCCAGCTATTGATTGAAAACAATATGATGCCCGCAACTCCATTGCGCCAACATTAGTCCCGCGCATAGCGGGAACCGTACATTTTCCGGTATAAAAATATCCTAGGTCCTTTCCCAGGACTCAAGGTATCTCCACGCCAAATTTCAGCACAATCGGTTCAGCGGCTTGGGCGTGAAGAGGTAACAGACAGACAGACACACTTTCACATTTTTCATATTAGTATGGAAGTATGATGCATCTTACAATTTTTATTTAATTATTGTATTGTCCAAAATGCAGTCTATAAGTTTTCATTAGCATTAGAAAAGTTATTTTTACCATTACCTACTTGTGAGCCTACTAAAACTGGAAAGATATAGGTGTAATTATTATAAAATGTTAACTGACTTACTTGGCGTACTTGACTTGGCGTACGTCGTACTTGACTTGGCGTAGCAGCTGAAACGTAGCACCGTAGAGCGCGTAGCTAAAACGTAGACGGTCTACGTAGCGTAGCAGTCTACGGTAGACTGCTAGAATACAAAAAAAAAAAAACTGTGACTATTGTACTTTGTAATTACGTTATAATTTTACTATATTATTGTATATATTAGAAAGAAAAGAAAGAAAGAAAGATATATTATGTAAGTATATCGTGCCTCAGAAGAAAATACATTACACATAAATATAAAACATTAACTTTCTACAGAACTCGAGCAATAACATTCTACGACAACCTTTCATCTCCATTCTTCACAGTATTTTAAAGATATTATTATGCCTTTGACAGAAACTGCACAAGATCAAACGTAGAAAAACTCACAATTTTATAATAAAAGGTCGCTTTTGACCCACGTCACCCCGATAAGGCCACCCTCGAAATCTCTTATCAGTATGAATGGGATTGGTCCTTCCACCTCTTTGACAAGTTGTGATGCTTGCTGGTATTATGATATACTCATGAAAATAATAATTATAATATAGAGTTTAGGTACACAGAGTGGAACAAAACAAAGTGATCACACTATAGATTGTATATTATGTCTCCTTAGTTCTTGTAGGCTTGTTTAGGGCGAAGCCAAACGAGCGTAATTTGTGAGCCGTGAGCCGTAGAATTTTTGCCGGGCAGAATTCTGCTGCATTCAGTTTCATACAAAAGTCATGTTTGATTCACACGGCGACTCAAAATGAGTTGTCATTTGTATGACAAGAAATTCTGCCCGGCAGAAATTCTGCGGCTCACGACTCACAAATTACGCTCGTTTGGCTTCACCCTTAGAGTTTGCTATGAAAGTAGCAGCCGAAAGATTTTCTTTTTAATTTTTTGCATGAGCTAATTCATGACGTTGGCGTGTTTCCCATAAGCTATGTCCACATTGTGCCCTTTCATCTTCAATTTTCATAATCTTTTGACATTTCGAATGTCAAAAGATTATGAAAATTGTGCCCTGTCATCTTCAGTTTTCATAATCTTTTGACATTTCGAATGTCAAAAGATTATGAAAATTGAAGATGAAAGGGCACAATGTGGACATAGCTATAGAACCACATAAGTCAAAACTCAAAAGTAACTTCTTCACGTTGTTATTTGAATTGAACCGTTTGCCTTTCATTCAATGGTCTTTTTTCGAAAGAATTTCGGATACTTTGCGTGTTGAAGAACAAACCGGTAGAGAACTTAGTTCAAAGAGGTTTTTCCCCTTAGCAGCTCGAACAAGTAGATTTTGCTGCGAGAAATTTAAGAATAGAAACTTTTTGGCTTGTTCATCAGATTGACTACCAGCCCATTGAAAAATCGGCCATAAATAAAATTGTAGACGGTACAGTTTTATTAAAATCTTTCATTTCTTCTTGTGTACATGACTGTCCATGTCGTTTTGATATTAGGACGTTTTGCTACGAGGTCATGTTGCTAGTAGGACGTTATGCTAATATGCCGTTTTGCTTTTAGGATGATCTGCTAATAGGGCGTTCTGCTAAAATGTCTTTGGAGGAAAGTTAGCATAGGCGCAAGCTGGCTGAGGTCACTCCAAATAAAACTTCTAGATCACTAAACACACAGCGTATATTTCAGTAATAATTATGTAAATACACTTCACACACGGATATATGCCGGGAAAAACAGTTTATAGCTTAAATAGCGTTCTGACTCGCAGTACCGCGAAAAGCGAGAAGAGCGAGGGAAAACCGGCTGTCACTTATGACAGGCCGTCTTCTCCTCCTTCTTTCTGTCGTGCATAGCACGCCACATGTCCTTTCGATACGAAAGCGTTTACTTGAACTAAAGTGTCCACTCGACTTGTTTATCCCGGACTGCACCGGCTTAGGCCGTCATATTATCGTCAAATCTGAATAAATCGTCAGCTAAGTTGAACAATGCCGTCGTCCTAATGGGCATTAATACGGCATTAGCTGTAAGGGCTCGGGCACACGCCGGCGACGCCTTGTTTGCTAAACTGCCCTAATCCGCTATTTGTACACGCGCTCACCATGATGGGTGGATATTGTGGGACAAAACTAAGACGAGCTACAGGCGTTATTCTAATGTTGTTATTAATATTTGTTATTAATGCACAGGTTATTTATAATTTACACTAGCAAAATCTGAAATCTCAATCTAAATGTGTACTTCACGTCTTTTCCAATTCTTGATTTAGATTAGAGGAATTAAAATGTAATTTTTTAAATGTGACACAAAGTTTACTTAACATTAAAATTACATTTTATAATAATATTTTGTATAACATATTATACAAAATATAATAAGTATCGATAATGGCATACATTATACAAAATATAATAAGTATCGATAATGGCAATCGAGTTGGTGTTATTTTGTAAAAAATTATATTTCCTGACATTTGACAAGTAGGTAAATAGGTAAAAATATACAATATTATTTTACAAATTATGCGTCGTCTTAGTAACTACATAATATGTAAAATACCAAGTATCTACCAATACAAAAGAAAAACTTCCATAAAACACCTTAAACCAAAGCCACCCTACATTTTAACGCCGCTTTGACTTCTGAGAGGAAATCCTTTTCCCACGAGCTTTATTCAAACATATGTAAAGCATATGATGGATGACGCCCTGCCGCCCTCGCCCCTAGGGTAACTCCAAATCGTTTAGCCCCTAACTTTTTGGCTGGTCACTGTATTTATGATGTAATGGATACCCTGAATGGGCAAAATGAAAGAGTTTAAATTGTGATATTATTGCGCGTTTTATTTTTATGGCCTGCGAAATGTGATAGCAGTTACGGCGTTCTCATACAGTATTTTTAATTTTATTTCATACGTGTATTATATATGCGGAAGTCTGTCTGTCTAACTGTTACCTCTTCACGCTTAAACTGTTGGAACCGATCTAAATAAAAATTGGCTTAGTTTAAGCATGTATACTTTACCGAAGCATACATCATCATTTCTGCATCGCGCTATTCGGACAGACGGAGTTATAGGTATGACCTCACTCGGTCGGAAGATCATTCTTTGTGGCTTTCATGCATATTTCCACAATACTATAGTCCCGGAAAAGGAGACATGGTTTTTGTTCCGAAAATTAATACAATTTTTACCCCTTGAAATTGCCGGCAAAATCTATTTATTTGTATTATTTTATTGGGAAATACAAATCACATTCAAACATCCGAAACTCCATATTCACGCACATCGTAATTGATTGGACACATTATTCTAACGTATTTCGCCGTTAAACCTTAATGTCTCGTAATTGTAACTCAAAAACTTGGCGGAGAATAAATGTGGTGGAAGTTTTCCCATTAGCTGCGGCGTTCGCTGGTTCATTAAAATTTGTCAGCCTGTCGCGGCGCAAACTTCCAAATGGATGTAGGAACTTGATGCGAGTACGTACTGAGGTACAAAAGGTACAAAAGCGAAAGTCGTCATTATATTGTTAAGTATGGTATAATCCTTTAAGCGGCTACGGAACTACGCGCCCGTAAGAGTAACAAAACTCAAAAGGTTATTATTTGCATTAAAAAGAGTACGTAGATACTAACCATTCGTCCCGTAGTCTAGTACGTACGCGTTTGATACTGGCTGACGTGAAAACTTTGTCGGATTTGTGGAAATTTTTTTTCGCCATCAATTTCTCGAGCCGTCAAGAAGATTTTTCGCACTCCGAATGCGAAGGAGTAATTTAAGTTTGAAACTCGTAAAGAATTATGATCTTTGTTCCAAAGTTTGATTGATTTATTTTTGTGATTTAAGTCGGTTAGGTATTTTTAAATTTTATTCCATTTTGGTAAAAGTAACTTTATGTTATGGTACTTTATGTAGTCATAGGTATTAGGTACCTACTCAAACGTTACATTAAATAATGGTGATAAAAATGTTTTGTATATTTACCTTTACATATTTAATTTTAATTTAAGTACTTATTTCATGATTTATAAAGAAACAAAAATCTGCAGATTTTTCCCAACACGCTCCAAAATTACAATCTTCTTTAAACAAACCATAGCTAAAAAATTTAATATTTGCCATAGATTCATTATAAGTGTTTTTTGTACACACAATTACGCTTATAAAGCGGGGCACCCCAGCGAGGGGTCAAATGGACCCCACGAGGGTGTCACCAGCTTCAGTTCTAAATAACATCTGTAATTGTATTTGGATGACTTAACGGAATGGGAAAATTGGCTGTTTGGTTTTAAAAACTTTAAATGTCATTAAAGACAACGGTATAATGTGCAGTTGTTACAGGTTATATCATGTACCTACTATCATGGACCACTCTATGCTACTATGAACTATCAGAGAAGTTGATTCATAAGCAGATAGCGGACCTATGTAATTAGGTCGCGTTGTGTCAAACCCAGCCGAAAAATCACGGCTAACATTGAATTGACATAACCCGACCAAATTAACTAGGTCCGTCGACTGCCTATGAATCCATTTCTTCGATGGTACATAGGTGTAATTAGTAATATGTTCACCAATAAAATATTTGTTTGCATCGCTCAAAAACTACTGGACCACATACATGACATATCATAATAATTAGCACAGATATAGAGTAGCCGGGTAGTAGACTATGGTGACGCCATGTTAAAGTAAAAAACCGTGTTGGATGTGTTTTAGATTGCTTGTTTTCTATGCGAGGCTGGCCCGGCCTCTCATAGAAAACAAGCAATGGAACAGCAAAAAATTGAAAGGGCGTAGCGATAAAATGGTTTTTGTCGCGTAATTTAAAAACCATAAATAAATTATTTTCATTTATGCTGTGGACAAATTAAGGTGTATACTAGAACCAATTTATGTACAAATTTTGGAAGCTTATATCACTCTCCTCTGTTGGCAAAATAGGAATCCTTTTTACAGAGGTCTTTTTGATTGATTATTCTGTGTTATAAAAGTTGACCAATCGTGTTATGCTATGAGTAATTCAAAGACAAAGACATGATGAATACTGACAGTAAACTTTAATTTCTTAGCCTTAGTCATTGCTGAGAAAAATGGACATCGCTACAGCCAAATTATCAAGGCGTCACCACTATTTTTACCGTGAGAAATGTACGGTTCCCTAGGTATTATTCTGTGTAGGACGGGCCCGCTATTGATACGCGGGCGGACGATTGTCAAGCCACGGAGTAGAGCTCACGCGTTCTCGCGACTCGGCAACGGGAAGACGAAGAGTACCGACGGGTTTTATTGGGTAGGGCTGCGGTCACTTACCATCCTTACGGCCATAGCGAGCCCCACATACTTGTGGGGGAGTCTCCAATTCCCCCGGGATGCATCAATGCATTTCCCGTCGCAAAAAAAAAGGTATTATTCTGTGTGTACAGAGCCGCTGGAAACGCCTTGTATAACACAAATTATCGTAAATTTAACTTATGGTAATAACAACAATAATTATTGTACTATGTGCAAAAAGTATAATTATAATAAATAAATAAACAAACTTTTCTAGGACCACCGTTGGTGTTGCGGCCGATATCCCCAATCTGCCGGGATGCGTAAAACATTTCCCCATGTTAAAAAAAAGGACCACCGTTGGTATAGAGTATTTAATTAACATAAAGTAATCAATATGAAAGTTTGTAGTCAATTAGGTTTCAGTGTTTTGCGGGGTGTAATGAAGGGTGGTGTAACGGGAGAGACGTCACTAAATCAGCCTTATGTGTGGGGTGAGTGCTATCTATTCAAATCGGAATGCGATGGTTTGGTTTATAAAGCGGGGATTTGAATTAAGAGGGAATATTAAAAAAATCGGCCAAGTGCGAGTCGGACTCGCGCACGAAGGGTTCCGTACCATTATAGAGCAAAATTAGGCCAAAAATTGTGTTTTTTATATGGGAGCCCCCCTTAATTTTCTATTTTATTGTAATATTATTATTAAATATTAAAGTACACATATAACTAAGGACTTTGAAAAAATTTAAGTACCTACCTTTTGCCATTATTGATATAGAGCAAAAAAGGTAAAAAAAGCGGCCAAGTGCGAGATGGAAACTTGGTAAGTAGATGTAGTCTGTGAACCACATTAAGATTTTGATGCAAAAATGGAAAAATTATTAAAAATTTTAGGGGTCCCCATAAGTACAACTGAAACAAAAAATTTTTTTTTTCATCTAACCTATGCGTGTGGGGTATCTATGGATAAGTCTCCAAAAATCATATTGAGGTTTCTCATATAATTTTTTTCTAACCTGAATAGTTTGCGAGAGAGACTCTTCCAAAGTGGTAAAATGTGTGCCCCCCCCTCTAATTTCTAAAGTAAGGGCATGATAATTCTAAAAAAAAATATATGATGTAGATTACTATAAAAACTACCATCGAAAATTGGTTTGAACGAGATCTAGCCAGTAGTTTTTTTACGTCATAAATGGTAAACCTTAATCTGAATTTCATTAAATTGACTGAAATATATAATAATAATAATATTAAGAAATATATAATAATAATAATAATATGAATAAAATAATAATAATAATAATAATAAGCGGAACCCTTCATGGGCGAGTCCAACTCGCACTTGGCCGCTTTTTAATATGAATAAATAATAATTGTTAAGATGATTTTTTTAAATAACTAGCTGTTGCCCGCGACTTCGTCCGCGTTAGTATAGTAGATCACGTCCCAAGTATTATTTTTCAAAAATATTCAATGTACAGAATTGACTTTCCTACGATTTTATTATATGTATAGATGTATAGATATGTATAGATGACTTAGTTTGTTCCTACAAAGGATAATTAAGACGCAATACAAACTCCACGATACCTTTTAATTATGAACAAAAGTTTCATGAGGAATAAGGGGGGGGGGGGGGGGTTTGGGGGGGCACAGCCCCCCCAAAACAAACGACACTGGAAAACCGTATGTGTAGTTTAGTTTTTAACTTTGTTCTTAAAAAAGATGTATAACGCCGCAACACCGCTTTGTTTGAAGCAAAATTTGGGGAGGTGGGGGGGGGGGGGGTTGGGGGGGCGAAGCCCCCCCCCCCCAAGAAAAGACCGATGCCAAAGCTCCCAGCATGTTAATCAAACGACACTCGAAATTTGTATAGAAAAGATAGGCAAAAGCTCATAGCATGGCAAGGAGTGAAGATAGATACAAAGTGTAAAGGAGAAATTTGTAGGAAATTTTATGGGCTTTCGTTACGTACCGGACATTTTTTCTCTACAACGCACCGTTTTAGCGATATGAGCAAAAAACTAAAAATATTGAAACTTGAGCCCCTCCCCCCGCCCTAGGTGATATCGTCATAATATATAGCCTATGTGTTGACCCGACCTCTATATAATATTCGTGCAAAATTTGAAGTAAATCCATTCAGTACTTTCTGAGTTTATCCCGGACATACATACAGACAAACAGACAATCAGACAAACAGACAAACAGACAAAAATTCTAAAAACTATTTTTTTGGCTTCCATATCGATTGTAGATCACGTCCCAAGTATTATTTTTCAAAAATATTCAATGTACAGAATTGACTTTCCTACGATTTTATTATATGTATAGATGACCAGGCATCTACTTAATACTTATTATTTTAAATTAGAAGGGGTGCCACTCACATTTTTCTAAATTAGTTTTTACGATTTTTCTAAAGAAAGTGAGTGTCATAGTAGGTAATATCGTTACTTAAATAATATCCGAGGGTGAAAAAATCTAAGGTGATTAATTAATCCAAGATATTAATTACAAGTGATTTCCAAGAATTGTTATTAATAGGTTAAAGTTCGTCTAATTAAGATCACGTGTCTTGTACTAATTATATTTAAGTGTACTAATTAGGTACGTTTAAATAAATAATTGAGTTTATTATTAACTGAGGCCTAAAATAGATTTTATTGCTTAATAGTACGTATAAATGTTCAAATGGCAATGTAACATGTAACGTCCTTGTAGGTACGTCAGGCGCTACAGCAGTCTTTCCCAAAGTGGGCGATGACGACCCCTTGTGGGAAGTCTAAAGGGGGGTGGTGTGGCCTGTGGGACCCAGAGAAAAAATCGGGGCGTTGTGTAGCGGCTTGGGAGGTGATTTATATTTTCATCTAGATGCATTTTAAATTGAAACAAGGGGGGCGTTAAAACATAATTTGTTCTCGAAGTGGGCAGTAGACATAATAAGTTTGGGAACCCCTGCTCTACAGAGTTATAATCCTAAAGAATTTACATTTATAGTTTACATTTTTCGGATGAAGACTGACAGCCATTTAAGTTGTGGCATTTATGACAACAATACCTTTTTCAAAAACGAACAATAATATGTTCCAAATTTAAAAACCAAATACTTTGGCAATTGGTGCCCAACGCGGGGCTGATCATAGACAATGTGCACGCGCCGCCAACCCGCCAATTCACACTTCCTGCCTCACGGATATTAGATGTCAGTTGACACACTCCTGAGACAAACGTACAAATTGTGCCCTCTTTTTATCGTCACTCACATGACTTTTTTTGTTCATATTTTTTTTGTAGGATATTTATAGTTAGGATATTATACAATTTTTAAATTACTATTTAAGTACTTATAGGAAAAGTAATAGATTTACCTACATACTTCTCTTAGATCTAATGTCGTTTTTAAATTATAGTGTAACACGGCCAATCACAGGCACAAAACTTAATATATAAAATGTCAAAGTCTGCATGAAATTCTTTGCGCAGTCTCAATATTTTCATCATAGTAGTCAATTGTTTTCGTAATAGTATCACACATTTAATACTTGTTAATTGTTTACCAAACACCAAGCAGATGTTTGAACATGGCTTCTAACATCTATTACACCTAGTATGTAGGGTTCAGTAGATGTAGGGTGACTGGTAGACAGTTGTCTACCGTGTATCCGAATGTTAGCAGCCAATATAGTCGTTTAATAGTGTGTCGCTTTGTGTTCAGTCGCTTGGGGTTTGTTGATGGTATAATAAAATATCTGTTATCAGTTAATTCAGATACCACACATGAAATATACTCGTAAAAAATAAGTCTATTAATTTGATATTTTGAAAACAGAATAAAATCTGATCACACTTCATACAATCGTAAGTTTGTGTGTACTCGCTAAGAAAGTAATAATATTTTAAATTATGGCGTAGATATCATATTTTGAAATTACATTTTATATGTACTTTTAATAAATATTTTCTATAATTTATAATGCCCTATTAGGTATAATACACGTATAGTCTTTCAAGAAAGTCATGACAGGCGGGAAAATTTTTAAATAAAATAAAAAATATGAGAACTTTATTAATTCGAGATAAAAATGTGCAAGGACCATAATATTTAAAATGTAATAAGTATTCTGTGTGAAAATACACAGAAAAAAAATCACCTTTTAAGCGTGATTACATTTAGAAAATTTTCCCGCCTGTCATGACTTTCTTGACAGGCTATAATATGTTTATTACTATGTGAAATATTATGTAAGCAGCAGGTTACTACAATAGACGCACTGATAAATTTTAGATACAGATTACAGACAGATTTCCTTTTATGACTCTGTCGTTATGTCCATACCGTAGCGCGTAGCTATAAACTCTATGGCTGCCATACTAAATACACCACCAACTATCGATTTTCTATTAAATCCTCAGCCTACGGTTTATTACAAATATGTAAGTAATTAGAGGAGGCACGAGATGGCGCGGGCGGGCGGAAGCGGAAGCTCGCCGGAGATGAAGGCGCGATACAATATCCGGTTAGACGCCATTTCCGCCGCGAGACGACTCGTGTGTGGATACCTTTAGCTCGTCGATACAGTTTCATACGCGTTGCGGATTTATTATAAGCACGCCAGTACATCACTTGTACAGCCAAATTGAGCAAAACCTTTAGTTTCTAGAGGACTTGTTGAGGCAGTAAGTAGGTACTAGGAGGAAAGTATTAACGTAGACATTAATGACAGAAATTTACAATGAATATTTGGACCGAAAAATTGATATTTAAAGAAGCCCGATCCGTGAAGTTGAAACAGAAAATTAATCGTGGTATTAATTAAAACATTAATGTGTAGCTCTCCGCTCACGCATTGTTTCAGTATTTTTACTAGTAAAGTGTAAAGCAGGCCATAAACGCAAGGGTGTACCTGACAGGTTTGCCTGTGCAGTTACGCCTGTCATACCTGACAGGCGTAACTGCACAGGCAGGTTGTGCCTGTTGTGCCTCAATGTGCAGATTGTGCCTCAACTTTACCAAGTTGAGGCACAACCTGCACATTTCTGTAACATACACGCTTCAGTTTACCTGAATAGTTGACCGGTTCAGGCAAACAGCATAAAATTCTTACTTGTGAAAATTTTGGTAAAATAGAAACCAACCAACTTATTAAGCTGCTCTGTCACTAACTACAAAATATGAATACATCCTTTACAAACTTAACTAATCCTTCTCAGAGAAAAAAACGCACACTTTTACCCCACCCTTATAGCACGTTACGAGCACCATGTACAAGTGGTCGTGATGATGATAAGGCATACCGTGGAGTCATCAGCTCCGTTACCTCACTTGAGAGGGAAACACCATTGTTGCGAGGACTTAACGTTCCGACTGAAAATGCCGAGTGCTCAATCGATTTTTTTGTAAGTCGTTGAAAATTGCTAATTTGTGATGTTGTTTACATATATATCGTAACAATTTCATATTATCGTACAAACATTTGCTTTGACACTATCCATACTATTCTAATATATGTAGGTATTATAAATGCGAAAATGTGTCTGTCTGTCTGTTACCTCTCCACGCCCAAACCGCTGAACCGATTTTGTTGTTTGATATGGAGATTCTTTGAGTCTCGAGAAAGGACATAATATGATACTTTTGATCCCGGAAAATGTACGGTTCCCGCGCGATAAATGAATTTTCGCGCAACGGCGTTGCCGACGTCATCTAGTATCACGTAATAAGGTCCGTTAAAACTATACTAGTGTATATTTACTACTGATAAACACAGCTGGTCATTACTTTATCTTGCTGCTAGAATAAATATCCTATTTTGAAAGGAGATCTCTTTCATGCAAAAACTTCTTATCCAACTTTAAGTTTAGGCTATAGGTTATATAATTAGTATTTATTTGCATATCATCTAGACTCTAGAGACAATACGATTGGTTGTAGAGTTCTTGTATAAATATTATAAGACCTATTATTGTAACACACATACGCAAAAATAAATGAATTTGAATTTGTGATTTTACTAAAATGTAAATAGATATTAGATAGTGCCATTTGTGAAGAAGGAACTACATTTAAACTAAGTATGTTACATTCCTTATTTTTCGCTCCAAATCTAAGAGAACACAAGAAAGTGCCAAAAGTATACCTATTATAAACAATCGGAAGGAAGCAGCAATAACATCGAATAGTAGTAATATCAATTCGCGTATTATTGAATATCGGTCTGGCACTGATAGTACATATCTAATTCACTGTGATTATACAGATTGAGATAGGGTAGATAACCTTACATAGCTCACAGCACATAACGTCCCAACTCCCATCTCCCACCCCCAAATACCGACTGCAGAAAACTTGACAATTTAAAACAAGCTGTGTAACTACCGCACTCAGAGAGAAATATTAAGCCCCATACATCTGTCAAACTCTTAATTAAATTGAAGTTTAGTCATCATTAAATGTCTCTGAATGCGGTCATAACTCGTAAGAGACCTGTGTACCTTAGGGGCACAGAACATATAGTACTCCGTATTAGGGGTAACTGTGATTGTGAAGATAGCGTTCTCAATCTACGTTCATGAAGGGCAATCGACAATCTTAGGCCGGTATAATTATTAGTTAGTACTCAAGATGCATCAAGACATGCACGGTTCAGACTCTGTGATTGGTTGGCTGTCAAAATTTGGACCAATCACAGAACTGAACCGCGTCTTGAGACCGGGTCGCATCTTAAGTACTGACTATTTATATGAGCCCTAGACAAATACTTCACACTCTTCGTAATTGCTTGTATCGGTTAGACCTTTTCGACATAGGTTAACCGCCTCTCCAAGGAGGCATAACAAAACTAACACCCGACTACGTGTCTATATTTCAAAAGCCACTCCCGAAGCTGAATGTTATGCTCTCAAGTTATTTCAAATCCTGGTAAGACATTTAGTTCTGTAATTTCGCACAAGTTTTTTCTTTTAAGTACTTATGGATGTTGGGACTAGAATCCAGTACAGAAAGGATCTTACAAGTTACAATATTTTTGAAAAAAGGCATTATTACAATGAACATTTCGCAATAAAAAATACTATTAGAACGGCTCAAATAGCAAAATCACTGAAAAAGTGAGTAACTTCGTGTTGTTGGAAAATTGCGGAAAACTCCTTCACATGCGGACGCTACCTCCTTCTCAAAGGATCCAAGGAGGGTGGCAGGCCTCGAGGATGGGAGGGCCGTGACGTCACGTCCTATCTCGGCGGCCATCTTGGATTATCTCGTCGCACCTGCGGGGCGCGGGGCGGGCGGGGAGCGGGGCGCGCAGTATCGACCGACGCTGTCCGTGCACATTTTTCAGGGAGGACCCCTAAATTTCAGCATTACATTAATTTCGGTAACCCCTTTCTTTCGGTGATCAGATATCCTGTTTGATGCGAAAGTCGATTGAATTTTCTAAGTGTGAAGGATTGTTTTTGAACGTTGGTCTATTTAAAAGGATGCGTTTAGTGTAGTTACGCACAACAAATTGAAATGTTATGGTACTAGGTATGATCATGTGTATATTTACTAAGTAATAATGTATCTATTAGTAAACAGTACAGTTGCAGCTTTCATGGTTGGGAAATATTGTATTCCATACAAACACTGAAAGCTACAAAAATAGAAAATGTAATATTAATTATTTATTTGTTGTTCTTCAAAAGGTTTGCATTAACAATAAGTATCTAATTCAGAAGTAGTAGCAGCAGCTACTACGCCTCGCATTTTTCATGAATCGTTCATCGATGTTACGTTTGTCATGTGGTGTTCTTGCCATAGAGAACTTTAATGCTCACTCAACTTTAAATTAATGAAGATTTTGACATAAGCAGACAAGCTCTATACATTTTCTGTCAAACTCTACATTCAATTATTAAGTTCTCAATCATTAAATGTTTCTGAGTGGAAACGTTGGTGTCTATTAGATAAGGCCTATAGTCAACACTCACCTAAAGCTTGTCAAAAAAGAGTAGACACCTTACATAATTTTAAATCACATAAAAAGTACAAAAACCTTAATATTGCAAAAAAAATGTATCAGTTTTCATATTTTAAGTGTACAAACGTTCTCTGTGAAAATACAAGGCGCAAAACCACAATTTGATGGTGATTATGTTGGGAAAATTGATTTCAGCGTCTACTCTTTCTTGACAGACTGTAGTCATATCCTAATTACGTACCTTCAGCAGCCTCGTCTTTGACACACACTTTCTTTGTGAATCATCTTTTGATGTTCAAAGCGGGTAAGATGGGGCATGGGGTATGGGGGAACGCCCCATGATGTTATCACAGACTAAACTGCCGCATGCAGATAACGGGAGTGCGCCCTGAATTTTAATATGACCAATTGTGTAACCCATAATTGAATAACCTCCGTTGTTTTTTTTACAAGTGACGATATAATTTGTTTCTTTTTTGGTGTTAAGTATTTTGGTATAAAAATTAAGTTTAATTTGTTAAAGCGGACACTTATTGCTTAATTTGAGTGGGTAAATGATTACTTCTTACTAAAAAGTACAGGATTTTAATATTTGGGGTGGTAGTAGTCACGACTGGAGATACATAAGATTCTTTTTATCCCGAAAAGTTTATAGTGTTCATATAATTAAACATTAAATAAATTATTTTCGGTTATCAGAAAAGATAAATGATAGCAATATATTAATTGTAATTTGTATCCTATGTATTTCCGCAAAATAGAGCTTAACGGGTAAACATTTTAGGTTTGGCCAATAGTAATTTGAATCTAATATTATTATCTTGTGGAAACTCACAATGCTCAGGCTGTGCCTAGTCGATTAAGAATCTTATTAGCTACAAAAATATCTAATGTTATACACCTTGGTAACCCACCCTTTTTTATAGCTAATTGTAACATCTAGTGCTTTAACCCCTAATGACAAATAGATACAGGGTGGTCAGACCACCGGGGCTTAGCACGTGCCTGCACCCTCTAGTTTCCACCACTTAACGTATCCGGACAATATCACCCTTAATACAAGTTCAACCATAACACTATTATAATAAGGTTCAAAATTGCATTATTATTTCGCTTGCGCCCTCTAAGCACAGCTGGCTGCGCACGCGCACTTAATTACTCTCTGTTTCATTACTCTGTATTGTTTCTGTCGACCCGGTGGTCTAATATTGTGCTGTTGTTTCCGTACTCGGAGCTCTTGAGGTGAGAGCACTTCCGAGTAGCTGTAAATACAGCTTTTTGCTGTCCATTGTAAATTAATTACTCTCGAAATTTACTTGCACCTTGTGGGCGGTGTGGCAAAATATCAATTGATGTGAATGTACCATGACAGAAATTGCGTATCTACATTCGGTCGGGTTACTCTAAATTCTAAATCGTAATATTCTGTAGATTGGGCTCTACATAACCCGACAAAATTATGTAGTACCGACATGTGCCTTCTATGCTAAAATTCTCCGACAGTATAAGATTCTCTCGTCTTGCGCTCCCATGTTGTTTATTTATAACAATCAATATATTATGTAATGACTAATTTGATATTAGGCAACTGCAAGCTTTAATTAAAATTGGTAAGTATTTTTTATTTATTTATTTAACATTTATTGCACACAAGACAGTATTCACATAAACATTGACATAGAAAGACGACACAAAGGAACTGCTTATTTCAAAAGAAATTTCTTACAGTAGCCCTACGAAGAGAGATGTGGAATATGACAACAGATAGAGCGTGCACAATTACAAATAATTATAAAAAAAGTATGTATTTTGGGATTGGTTTAACGCGAGAAAAAACGAATTACCTAGGTTTCCCAGGGCTTTAATCCCTGAAACCGAGCATTTTTGAGTTATTGATTCCAAGAACTAGAACTCTATGGCTGGTCTCCCAGATAGGTACTTTTTCAATAAATCGTCTTAGATCGCGAGTCCAATAAGAAACATTTCTTACTCGAATCAATAAGATTTTTCAATCTCTTATATCGTATGAAATGTGATATCACAAACAGTAGGCAAATTGCCTACTGTACAGCTAGTTCAAGATTAATGCACAAAATAAATAAACATTAGTCTTAAACGCGATAGAAAAAAACCAGCCCACACAGTACGATATATATGACCATTCAGAATAACTTTACCTCTAAGTTTACATGACAATAACCCTTATGTAGTATACTTAAAGGTTATAATGAAGGTGAACTTGGAACAACAAATGGTGATCAATTCGTTGGGCCTGCGGTGGCAAAGCACGTAGCCAACATTTGTAAACGCCACACGACCATATTATTGACCCATATAGGCACGTTTACAGCACCACGGATACGACACGATTTAAAGTATACGACAAAGTAACCACCAAAGCAATGTTATCACTTATCTATTATCATTTATCATTTATCAATTATCATAGACAGATATGACGAAAATACGTAATTCGTATTATGTCAAGCGACGTGTCTGTAAAACTGGTTTACAGACACGTCGCTCGACATTACCAGGTAACGTAGGTATCATCTGCCTATGAATCAATTTTCCTGACAATGCATTATAGAAAAACTTAGTATTGAGACAAACACAAGTTCCATGATCTGATAAATAATCGGCCAAGTGCGAGTCGGAATCGCGCACGAAGGGTTCCGTACCATTATAGAGCAAAATTAGGCCATAAATTGTGTTTTTTGTATGGGAGCCCCCCCTTATTTTTTATTTTATTTTAATATTATTATTAAATATTAAAGTACACATATAACTAAGGATTTAGTGAAAAATTCAAGTACTTACCTGTTGCCATTTTTGATATAGAGTAATAAAATAAATTAATTAAAAATCAAAAAACCCGACTGCAAAAAATGTTAACTAAAAAGAACGAAACAAGACCTAATTCTGCCGGAGACATCGAATCCAATATCCATGTTTTAATTGATACGACTCTTGCTTACGAGTTTCATGCCAGGATAAATCGAAGGTTACATAGAAAAATGTAGAAGAAGAAAGTGTATTATAAAATGCAGTCGGAGGCATGTCGCACCAAGTTTAACATTAATTAATCATAAATCATAAAATATTATGCCTCCGACTGCATTTTATAATCCACTTTCTTCTTCTACATTTTTCTATGTAACCTTCTATTTATCCTGGCATGAAACTCGTAAGCAAGAGTCGTATCAATTAAAACATGGATATTGGATTCGATGTCTCCGGCAGAATTAGGTCTTGTTTCGTTCTTTTTAGTTAACATTTTTTGCAGTCGGGTTTTTTGATTTTTAATTAATTTATTTTATTTGCGACTTTTTAGTTGTAGTCATCTAACCATTTCGACAATCAATCTAATACAAAATTGACTAACTACCGTGCTGATATTTCCGTGTCTATACCTAACTACAATACGTTATAATAGGTAGTTAAATAGGTTTGGTACTGTTTCAATGTATGTTTCTAGTTTTAAGTAGGTACCTAACACTATCGTAATATTTTAATTTCGCCATAATTTCAAAACCAAACGTCCAATTTTAATCATTCAAAGACCAAATATTATTTACATAAACTGTACTTAGTGATGGAATAATTTATTTTGATGAGGATTAAAAGAATGAGTAAATTAAATGAGTTTACATGTAGTCCAAAAAAAATTCAAGATTTTTAAATAAAAAAATGGTTATTGTGCCTCACTCGACATAGATAGGTATAGTGTGTCGCAGACTTTTTTGTAGATATTTATAAGTTCTACAATTACTTAGAACATTTTATGGTTCAATCTTTTATAGTTTAGGCAGCGTACGTAAAATAAGTATATTTTCTGGTTGTTATTTACACCTTACGTCCGAAGAACCCAAATATCTTACGGAACCCTATTTTTTTCCAAAATTAAATCCAGCCTATGTTCAGCAAAAATAATGTAGAATTCCAATGGTAAAAGAATTTTTCAAATCGGTCCAGTAGTTTCCGAGCCAAACAAACAAAAATCAAATCGTTCCTCTTTATACTATTAGTGTAGATTTATCGTTAGATTTAATATTAAAACTGCAAGTTATATACATATTTAGAATCAGTGTTTAAAATCCTTTATTTTGATACCCCACTCGATATGCTTGGTGAATTTTTATTTTTGTTTACCTCACAATATGGCGTCAAACATCCACCATTTTGGTTTTTTCTTAATGTCACCTATCCAAGAACACTTAGGCCATTAACCCTAGAACCGTACCCTGGGGTACAAATGAAAAAAGAAAACTAAAATTTCGTTATAATTTTTTTACTGTTCGACGGTTTGTTTCGCGCGTCCGTGTATTTACGCGGGGCGGGGGGACGAGCCGATACCTCAATCGGACGGTGGTCCTACTTGCGAGTGGACTCGGTACGTTGCTTGTGGGGTACTGGAGTACCCCAGGGTACGCTAAACGTAAGTATTATTCTTTGAACATTTTCATCGTTTTCTTGTTTTTTTGTTATGAATTTTTAAGAAACCGACATAAAATTTATCGAGGTTGGTCAAGCAGTTTTTACATTGTAGGTTTATTTTTTTCTGATGACATTATAGGACTGCTTACGCACTCCTAACTTATTTTCCTTTTTTCAGATGGCGTCTAGACTCTAGACGTAATTCTGTGTATTCTATGGAATATTAAATATTGTGGGAATCAATTCTATGATACTATTACATTCTTCAGATGCTGCTAATGAGCAAGTTGAAGACTCTCGCTTTTGATCTCATAAAATTGCACCTAGAAGACAGATTTCAATACCGAACTTTGCCAACGTCCCTACAAATAAGTATTAGTGATATACTGGGGAAAAAACGACCAACACCTTCTACAGCTTCTCCTAATTTAAAATCGGGAAGGTGTTTTTTCTGCCCGAGGTCCAAAGACCGCAAATCACGTACGCAATGTGCGACGCGCAAAACTTTCATTTGTACTGATCACCAAAACAAAATATGCCAAAATTGTTTGTAGTTGCTAATTAATGTGATTTAATTACGTTCAATAAGACTGAAATAAATGTTAAAAAGTCTATGTAAGTTGATTTGATAGTAAAAACTTTACTATCTTTCTAAAAATGTGTTATTATTGCTGGGGTGTACTAGTACCCCAGGGTACCGTTAGATAAAGTTTAAGATGGGTACGGTTCTAGGGTTAAGACAAATCTAACGATACCTCAAATATGAAAATCCGCTTAGCGGTTCTGAAGATACGAGGTAATAAAGAATATTACAAACATACAAGATACGCGCCAAACACATAACCCTCCTGGCAGTCGGGTAAAAAAGGCCAAAAGAATCACGTTTGTTGTATGGGAGCCCCCCTTAAATATTCATTTTATTTTATTTTTAGTATCTGTTGTTATAGCGGCAACAGATATACATAATCTGTGAAAATATCAAATCTCTAGTTATTACCGTTCTTGAGTTACAGCCTGGAGACAGCAAAAAAGGCCAAAAAATCACGTTTGTTGTATGGGAGCCCCCCTTAAATATTCATTTTATTTTATTTTTAGTATTTGTTGTTATAGCGGCAACAGATATACATAATCTGTGAAAATATCAAATCTCTAGCTATTACCGTTCTTGAGTTACAGCCTGGAGACAGACAGACAGACAGACAGACGGACAGACAACGAAGTCTTAGCTGTAATAGGGTCCCGTTTTTACCCTTTGGGTACGGAACCCTAAAAACGATGAGAATCGAATCGATATCTTGTCGTTTAATATAAATTTGTAGGCTGCACAATTACCAAGAAATAATATAAAATAATACAAATAGTACGTCTACTTTGAGACTTTCTAGAATCAATAAAAAAATTAATATAGTATGACCGTAAAAGAAATTTAATATGATCGAATCCTGGGAAAACAGACAAGTTACCAAAAGAGAATCATGTAACTCTTTGAGCTCCTTACATATCAAATTATTACGCAAAAAATGTTTGTGTTTAGCCTTAGAAATTATTGTATAGTATCTGACTACTGTATAAAGGTGTGTACTCATGTTACAAAACATCGCTAACAGGTTGAATAGAGCCTTTAGTGTACACTGTACAGTATAAAGGATTAAATGTAAGACGGTACTTGTCATTTGTTAGTAGTAAACAATACACTGTAACCTTAACTTTATGTTTTATACTTAGTTATTGTGTAATAGGTATCATAGATTTTAGAAGATGTAAAGTCACACTGACTGTATAATGTTTTAAATGCCCAGTTTCTGAGGTTTTTTTAACGAAAATTTATTTTTTCAATTCCGTTGTTGATTTGTTATTCACAGTTTCATATTTTAAGCTTCCTAAAAACTTCTGTTATCTGAGGATTATAATAATATAACATAGTCCAACTATATTATATTATTATGTGTATCTTCTCCTAATCTCCTGTAACCTAATGGGTAATGACTAATCTAAAATCATAGAATGTGATAAAAGTACACCCAAGTCACTTTATTAAAAAGTTATTTAAAAAAATACCCACGACATTCAAGTTTCGATAATTAAAAAAAAAACTACACTGCAAACAATTTGATTGAGGCGCATTAAGAACACGCGTCGAAAAAATAAATCAAAATCCTTCTCACGACGCCCACCATTAATAAAACTCTTTAAAATATATTTAATAACATCAAAAGGCGAGAGCACAATGCTGGGTCCATAAAGGCCGCATTTATTATAGCGACAATATATCGAATACAAAAAGATAGTGTGACAAAGACGCGTACTTTTTTAATAATATTGTTATTTCTCAGCAGCAGTGGACTCTTTCAAAAAGCCATAACGCAATAATTTATATCTCTATAGAGTGCCAGGTGGGCACGGGTTAAGTTTTTGTAATGTGCCCGGATTCTAGTATTTTAAAGCAAAGTTAATGCAGCTCCGTTCATTGGGTGATACCGTCCAGATAAAAAAATAGAGAAATATTGACAAAAATCTATAGATATGTTTTTGACAATACATAATATTTCTCTACTTTCTTTTATTTTCGTCAAGGTTATTTTGGTGCGCTGTGATCTGAGACTTTTGGAACTTGATAGATAGCTGATGCATTTGAAATTGCGACACTCATCCCAAGATGTAGCTCAAATGCCTCAAGAATCAAGATTCTTAATTCTTATGTATAATATTATAACGCTTGATGTTTGGCGTGTACACTTTTTGATGTTCAATAGATTGACCGTTGACGGACGGGTTGGTCGGTGCCCGGTGGATTTCAATACAGTCCGTTTCCGAAGCAGCATTAATATACAATAATAACAAAGTAGAATCTAGATAAAAAAGTAGAATCAGGTTACTATTTTGATACTTGATATAATTATTCCGGTAGATTTTATTTAAATCTAGTATAGGGTGCGTTAAAATAGTAACACGGAGAAATGTGATCGATTAATTAGAAACAGGAAGCTTTTCCGTTTTTAATTAGTCAATGATTGTAGCAATTATTAAAATGATTTGATTTAGAGCTAATTGAACTAGAAATATATTGATTTTTAAATATTGAGTGAAACTAGGGTCACAATCCAAACAATTTTGTTATTCGCCTAGTGGTTTTCACCATAGATTCGTAATTTTTGGGAGTTCTCTACCGAAACGGCGTACGAAGTAAGGTTTTTGGTTCCTTAAAACACAATGAAATAATATTATATTATCATAGCTGTTATCATCTCAGGTCTTCACAATGTTATGTTTAAACATATTAGTATTTTATTTGATTTGTATACAAAACACCTTCACATATTCAACTCTATATTAGGAGACAGTATTACAAGTTGTAAAATCTAGCGATGATATGATTACTGATGCGATCAGGCTCAGTTTTTGCTCGTTCAATATTAATAGGAAGATGTCATGTTACATGTGTAGTTCGAGTTTATCTAGACTCTAGATATTCCTGGTTTTTTAGGTGCACTATCTTCATAACATCTAAGGATAAATTGTAAAGATATTAAGACCGAATTTAGAGGGATTTGATGACTTCTTATTTTAATGAAGGCTTTGATATATTATTTAAGCTCTAAAAACTTTTTGTATTTCTTCTTTGTTTCAGCTACTCTTTTTGTGCTAGTATCTAGTGCATAACAGCTAATTTGTGCTAATATAGCGCAAATTATTTATCTCCATGGTTCTCTTAGACTCTATATTATTTTTAAAGTTAAAAATCTAATTCATCTAATACGAGCCAGGTTGGCTCACGGTGGCATTGGTTCGAGAGAAGTGGAAAACATTGGGGGAGGCCTTTGCCCAGCAGTGGGACAACATAAGCTCATAAAAAATCTAATTACGCTATAACTAAACAAAACAAGATAATAAGTAGATATTATAGGTATTATGTCAAGTGTGGCCACCCTACTAAAAGAGGTTTTTACTTATTTGGCGGACTAGTTGTATAAATACCATAATAATTTTATATTTTTTTATGAAACAGAGGCCTACCTACCGCTGTGAAGCGTAGTATGTTACATCAATAGTAACAGGTAATTGTGTAGACTTCTAGCAGGTAGGAATTTGAAATATTGTCTCATTTCTATCTGTCCCTGATCGACATTATTCCTCATATTATATGGTTTAAAATATTCCTATTAAAATATTATATTCTATTTTATGTTGACGACGACCTTTTCGACTTAATTGGAGAAGTGTCTACACGTCGTGTACATGTATAATGTTATGGAGGTTGTGGGTTCTTAATTCTAATCCCATCGAAGGAATAGAATGATTTTAATGTTTCTAGGTCGTCGATGCGTATAAGTTAATAAAAATCTAAAATGTAGCTTATAGTGGAAAACTGGTGCTAGTCTGAAAGTGGAACGCGTCTATAAATACCTAAATTATTATTTTTACAGGCTTTTATTTTTAATGGCTATTATTTTTAATGGCACTACTAAACAAAACCAACAAACAATAAAATATCCTTCCAAATTCGAAATGAGGTGATAATTTTTTTAACATGGCGGTATGGGGTATGAGGGTTTCGCACAAAAACACTGTTTATGTCCATCAGACGGGGGTGACATCGGAGCCACAATAAACTACATGAAATATAGACATCGGGCAAATAATTCATACAGGTAGCCAGGTATATTTGATGTGTTTAGTAGAGAAATTGTTTACGGTAGTTACTTGTTAGTTGTTGTCTGTTGATATAAATATTTACTTTTTCAGCCTTCAGGAGTGATTTTGGGATCTTTAGACAATACTTATGATTGATTGTTTCATATTAGTATCAAACACAATTTGTGTACCTACCTCTTGTATTTTAATGCCCTTGCACATTATCTCTTCGACTAATTTTACCGTTAGACTTCAATGTGTACCTCTACCATAGTACCATCTTAACTAAACCATTGCTGATAGTAACAACGGTACACAGGAACATTCTGTTCCTTAATCCTTTACCTACTCTCATAACCCGAGTCTGTGTTATTCGTCACGACCGTCGAGAGATCAGCCTCAGCTAGAATCATAAGAGATAACTCGTGATAAACCAGCATCTAACCAAACTTGAAAACGACATTTTTAGTACAACGCGGGAATCGAACCAACGACCTCCGAGTTTAAGACCGGGCAGGTAACAGTGAAATAGCGCGTGGACAAGTTTTTTGATCCTGTTTCATTCCTTACATTATCATCTAAAAATTTTGAAAAAATTACGACCTTTACTTGAGGATATAACGTATTCGGCTTCGCATTAATTGACACAAACAGAAGAATTTCACTCGATAGAAAACAAAGCCAAAGTTACCTCTTTTTAAAATCTATTTTCAATGCTGTGCTAAGAATACTGAACTAAGCGACCTATTTTTTATAGCTTTAATTAGATAAAATGATTATCTATCCGTATTCGCAAAAATGGAAATTGTAGCATTTATTTACTGATGCCAGTGACAAGATATCTAGAGAATTCGCGTGTTTTTGTATGGGCCACCGCGCGACAGTCGCGCGGTGGCCCATACAAAAACATTTTGAGTGATACATGCCCTTAAGCATCAATTCAGACCGCAACGCGACAGGCAGGTAGATGCATTTCTAAATTGTATGGATTTTAATGCACATGACAGACTTCAATTGCGTGAGACCTTATGCAAGTCTGTCAATTCAATACAAAAGAAATGCATCTACGCCACAGAAATAAATCAAAAAATAAATCACTGATTTATTTCTGTGATTTCGTCGCATTTCAGTCTGAAATGACCCTAAGTCTTAACCACTAGACCATTTTAAAGCTTTGGAAACTATAATCAGAATTCAGAACTCTAGGTCTCTATAATAAATCCCACAATTCCCGTATCCCGCAGGTACATCCCGTCACCTCTGGTTCCCTGGTTCCCGCTTCCCGGAACCGCATGAAGATGTCACCGCGCTCCCCCTCACCCCCCGCCCCGCACCCCCCGCTGTGTCGGTAGCACGCGGGCGGTCGCCTTAATTAATTTCAACTTACCTGACGCGACGTATTATTATTATAAAGTGAATTGTGGTTGATGTTTTAAAACGATGGCTAGACTACGTAGTCTATTAGTTATTAGACTACAAAAGTTGGCTAGACATACATAATATGTCTCATTATAGATGAAATGTTGGATAAAAATTGATATTAGGTCTCTACGTAGGCTTTTAGAAAACATTTGCGTCGTTCTGAAATTAAAAATGTTGAGTTTCTCCAGTGTAGATATTTTGAATGAATAGGTACTTAGGTAGGCTTAGGTACTTGCACATACATACGAGTTAAAGTTAATCTTAGTTAAAATACATATAATTTTATTATGTCATGTGCGTCTTCTTAGTATGTTTATAAAATAGGTAAAATAATAAACAACCCAGATCAGTGCAAGTAGTCCTTACTGTAATAAAATTTTGTGAATTAATAGATGAAATAAAAATAATACATTGGTCAAACTGATGTCCTAAATAACTAGTAATAATATTTGATTTCATCACGATTCCGACTTTGACTTCTGAACTACGCATAAATTGTGTGGTATACAAAATATTTGATTAAAACAAAAAGATGAGTTACAAGACTTTAATGCGACATTCAGCTAAGACCGAACACACGTTATCAGCGAGTGTTAAGTTGAACCTAAGCTCAAGTAGAAATCTCCTAACAATTCCTAATTAAGATATTATATTACATTGTTTTTACATAGTAGATAGTTAAATAATAAGCTATAGAATAAATTAAATAACAAAATGTATAAAAAATTATTAATAACTAGTTACATTGAAGGACGTGGGCATCGTTCTTTTTCTGTTCAAATTTTTGACTAAAGTAACAAGTCGTTTATCGTTCTATTAAGAACTTCTCAAAAAATCTCTTGAGATTTCTTCAAATGTTTAAAAAAGGGCTACGGCATGACGAGGATTGATATTAAAAAGGATTTTGGCGCCCCTTTAAGCAATATTTTTTGGGACCTTGGTTTTGGCGCCCCTAAAGATGGCAATTTGGCGCCGGCATTGCACACATCGCACATATGGTAGCGGAGGCCCTGACTACTGGGCACCAAAAATATTTACATTAGTATGTTACATAGTTCCTTTCATTTGAAGCCTTCCGCCGAGCAAACGACCTTGACCATACATTTGCCGCGTTGCCGAAATCGCACAAAAATCCTATTTTTTTACTTATCTTAGTTCAAAATTGACCTAAAAAAATGAACACGTGGAATATGTAGTTAATGATATTGTCAATCAATTGGAGTGTGTTTCAAATAAAAGTAGGTAATTTGTAATTTATACGTCTAGTAACTAGGGAGATGCTGAATGTAGGTATGCTTGAATTTTAATAAATTGGTATTACTTTGAAAGCTTACGTGGAAAGAAATGTTCGTATACTGAAGATTATTGGTGTAGGTATATTATTATAATTTTGTAGCTTTCAAATTATGAGGCTCTCAAAAGCGGTAAATTAGGGCATCTCCGTAGAGAGAGCGCCTTAATCGCTCCGCTCAACGCTCATCTTGTCTCAGTGCTCACAAATAGGTATAACTAACAATATTTATCATAATTGTGTAATAAAATTATGAAACTGAGATATCTGTCTAAACGTAATGTTAGTTTAAATTACAAATTAAAATATTTTTTGTTTCGGACAGACAGTTAAGATACCTAAGGATCGGCTTCCGAACTCAGAATAGTCGACGTAAATATGAGTCTCTGATAGACATTACTTATTAGTTATTGTATTAATACATATTTTGAACTAAAGTAAGTTAAACTGACATGTCTATAGTTCCTTAAGTAGGTAGGTACTTATTGCTGTAAATTGTTATATAGGTGACCATTTCTTTGTTTGATTGATATTATTTGAGTGTTTTAAATTTCACCAAGAATATTATATTCCTTGAGAGACTTTAAGCTTTATATACCTATAATGTTATCACGTTGCAATCAATAGAAGATCTGTAAAAACATGAAAAAAGGGGAAAATTGTTCATATAATGTGTTATATGTATGTAACGCGGACGAAGTCGCGGGTAACAGCTGGGTAACTATATTTCTTTTGAAATTCATCATTACGATATCGATCTATATAGAAATGCTACGCTCTAATAAAATATAAATTATTATACTTCGTTGCTGCATCCTATGAGATTTAATAAACCTGTAGTCCGAATTTTGTGGTACTGCATCATCACACGCCATTTAGATATTATTTATTTAATTTAAAACTGAAAAAAGACAATCAATTGGTTTTATAGTACTTCCGCCTTGCTTTCCTAGATGGCGGTGTTAGTTCGTCCGTCATTCGTTTTTCGTGTGCGGCATCGTCAACACGTTATCCTTTTTAAACTAATTTCTACAGTGTTAAAGTGTTATAATTAGTGTAAATCGCCGAATAATATTGGAAAAAGGAAGAATAAGGATGATTACGAACATATTCGCCGTAAAATACGGCGATTGGAAAGTAAATTACGCTGCAACAAAGGAAAAGGTACCAAACTACCCGCATTAATTTTTAAAAATATTATGAATTTTTTCTTTGTTCTCAGCTATGGCATAGTAACGATACGTTAAAAAAGGACTATCTTAAGGGTTAATACGTGATATTAACCAGATAGTCAACTTTTTGTACCTTAATGGGGTAATACGCGATATTATCCAGGTTACAAACTGAGTCGTGATGATACGTGATATCATCCTGAAAGCAACTTTATGCTTTTGCTTATTCACACCGGACAAGATCCGAGTCATCAGCGTCTTCCTCCCTGGAAGGCCGCTGCGATAACGAGCACTCATCCGACGACAAAAGGCGCGATGAAGACATCGACGCGCGGGAGGCTCAATCTTGCTGTGGAACTCCACAATCTTTAGCCGACGTCGAAGACGTGGATTATACGGAGTCGGCCGCGCCTGCACCGGCGTCGCCGCAGGCCGCACCGCCGACATCAGCGCCGCTGAGCCAACCAGAAGCCACCGTGCCAGTAGATCCTAACCAAGAATCTACTCCCAGGTTACCACTTGAAATACTAAATATTCTTGGCAAGGCCAATAAAACAGAGAAAGCCCTAGGCGAACGCATTCCCACCGAACTCTCTGAACGTTGGGGTAAAATCTTGGTCGATGGTTTGGCTAAGGAATACAAGGAGTCGCTTGTGGCGAAGATTCTTATACCGACTAACCTTTCGCTGGCACAAGCGCCTAAACTCAATCAAGAGGTAGCCGCAGTTCTACAGCAGGCTGCAAAAACCGATATATTTTTTTTTTATAATACAATCCAAGGCGTAAAAAGCGACGTCTACCTTTTCGGTGAAAAGCGCTAGCAACAAGCACTGCCGGGCAACTCCCGAGCTCCTCCTCGTCAGCAGTACGCGAGGCCAGCGCCAGCAGCGCCGGCCCGCCCGCACGAGCCGCAGCCGTCGACACGTCGGCGAGGAGGGCCCAGCAGCCCCCGCGCCGCGGCCGCCCCTACGCGAGCGCCAGACCGAGCAACGACAGGAGACGCCGCTACTAGAGGTACCTCACGCTGGCCGCATCCAATTCTTTTTACGCAATTGGCTTCTAATAACCTCCGACAGCACGGTGCAGTACTGTCTTATGCTAAAGGATATTATAAAATACCCTTCTGCATTGAGTTATAAGTCCCTTCTGTAAGCCACCTTACCAACGTGTGGAACCAAGTAATCCACCTTTTACAAAGAGTCAGATGAGCAAAGCAATAAGTGAACTCAAACAATTAGGTGCTATTTCAGTATGTAATGAAAATTTGCCAGATCAATTTATTTCATACATTTTTCTTACACCGAAAAGTATCGGTGGGTTAAGATTTATATTCAACTCAAAATTACTTAAATACATTTTTAATTTGCACGTAATCAACTTTTAAAATGGAAGATATTCGCACTGCTATAAAATTGGTCTTTCCAAATGCCTATATTCCTAATATCTCAATCTCAAATCTCAATCGATCTCAAGGAATTGCTTGTGCGGTGTGCCGATTCATACATTACATAAATTTATTATTTTATTTCTTTTTGAGATTTCGATTTCATGATAATCTTTGTGAATTTAACTGCCTTCCTGTACGGCTTAAGTTCTGTGCCATTTATATTTGTAAAGCTTCAAAAGCCTCTTTTTATATGGTCAAGAAAGCAGGGCCATCTAGTGGTCGAAATTCGAATCGAAATCTAAAGATTATGCTACTATATAATATATTAAGGTCAAAATTGAAACAATTAGGTTTTATTATCAACTTTGAGAAAACTAGTATGACGCCTTCACAACTTTGTAGATTTATTGGCTTTGACCAATGATATTATATTAGCTTTGACATAATATTAAATACTCAAGTCATGCAGTTACTCCAGAAATTTTCTAACTAGCCAACGAAATCCATAACAAAGCGCGATTTCGCGAAGTTCATTGGCACTTTAATTTCAGCATGACCAGCAATAGCATACAGCCGTGTAGTTGTATATTCTTTGATACAACTGGCCGCGTACTAAATACTTTGAACGAGACAAGTTTTTAGCTTCACAAAAATGTAATAATAATTTTGATTCCATCATGCCTGTAAAACCTTATTTGTACCACCAGTTGGTGGTGCAATATTATTTTTAATAGAATAAAGTAAGCTTTTTAATAGAATAAACACAAGTTTATACGAGCTGGAGATCTTCACAGACTCGTCACTCACCGGCTGGGGCGCCGCGTGCGACGGAGTAGTAACTAGATGCCATTGGTCTGCGTATGAAGCTCGCCATCATATCAATTATCTCGAATTATTGGCTGCCTAGGGATTGAAATCATTTTTCATTTCATCGTTGTGATAATATTTTAAATGTCTTACTAAGAATAAATAATACTACTGCCATAATTATATTATCTTATATTAATATTATAATGTGAAGTATTCAATTTCATCATCTCAATGAAATCGCGAGAGATATATGGCAGTAGTGCGAGAAACAACGCATATATAATTTATTTGCTTCTTATAATTTGTCACACAACAAGACAGATCGAGGCCATGAGGGGTTCAAGCCGTTCGACATCGATTATATAAAAACACAGATGCTGACCAGGCGTCTAGGTACGTAACGTAACGATAGGAACTTACTAAAGATCTTATTGAGCTTCGGTCAACCTGACAACCTGATGGCTGATACCGTACTTACTCGCGTTGTGCTTTAGTAATAAGTGCTATATTATTATCTGCTAAGATATTATGTCTCTTGGAAACAAGACCCAGGTGCCTTCATCATCCTAGCTTTTACAATTTCATGGCACGATTATTTTTTCTATGCCTTTCCGCCATTCGCGCTCATACTGTCTTAGGAAAATTATAGAAGAGGAAGCGACTGGTAAATTAGTCGTTCCGTACTGGCCGTCGTGTCTCGGCCGTGTTTTCCACTGTTTTGATCGCTTCTCAAATCTGACGAGATTTATTTTAGGCCAGATAAAACCTTCTGGCGTGCGCAGTATTGTGCGGAAAGTCTACCTAAGGCGCCGAATACCGGAGATGTCTATTGACAATATCATACTAAAACCGTTTTCGGGAGTTACAATTAATCAGTATGATACAGGATTAAAACATTGGTTTAATTTTTGTCAAATTAATAATAATATTGATTTGTATTAAGGATTCGTAGCTGATATAATATTACGAATTCTTAAATTTTAACAGAAAAACTTAATGAAAAAGCAAGTTGCGGAATGTTAAATTGTTATAGGTCTAGACTCTAGTTTGTCTCTAATCATTGGTAAATCCCGTTGCAATAACGATCCTAAGATTTTTTAAAGGAGTTTTTAGGAGTAAGCCCAGCTTCCTAAAGTATTCATTTTTAAGGGAACCTTATAAACTTTTGGAGTACGTATCTAAATTTTATCCGTAAGATTCTATACTTATTATCATTAGAAATTTAAAAAAAAAAAAAAAAAAAAAAATTGTAACTCTCATTCTAATATTATAATAATTTTAAATAATAATTCAACTCGTTGTCGACGGGACAACGGGTGCAGACGTTATCACTCATAAGAAAAGAAGACGTTCATTCCGAAAATTCACGTATCGTAATCACTATTAATAATTATTCATCAAGCCCCAGCTAAAGCTTTATCTACCTAGATAAGACAAAAGAGCTGAGAAATGACCCAGCTACTGATAAGCTCATTTTAACAACTAGAAAGCCTTTTCATAATGCCAGTTCCCAATCTATAAGTTGCTGGATAAAGAGTGTCCTCAAGGACAGTGGCATAGAGATTGGCGTTTATTCAGCGCACAGCACGCGACACGCCTCCACGTCGGCGGCGCGCCGCGCGGGAGTCTCCGTCGACATCATCAAGCGATGCGCTGGCTGGGCCGGCTCATCACTTTGTTTTGCTAAGTTTTATAACTTACCTTTACCAGATTTAGCACAAGACAGAGCTTTCGCAGAAGCTATTTTTAATGTAAATTCAGATTCATAGCATATCCAAACTAATTAAGTAGTATTATTATTTAGAAGTACAATACTTTATTAAATAAAAATTGTTATGATGTCTATGATGTTATATCATTTTAAATTCCGTAATTAATTAACTTAATGTAATTAATCTGGTATTTTATCATTCCGCAATTACGCGCTGAACATCTACAGGTTTATTAAATCTCATAGGATGCAGCAACGAAGTATAATTTATGGTTAATTGAACTTACCTTAAGTGAACTTCAACCAAAATTATACGAGTTGCTGCATCCGTAGAGATTTAAGATCCCACCCCACCCACTTCTCTTAGTTTGTTGCCCCTATTCTTTACTTGCGGAATGATAAAATGTTATGAATTATCCTCTCTAAAAAGAATGACGGACGAACTAACACCGCCATCTAGGAAAGCAAGGCGGAAGTACTATAAAACCAATTGATTGTCTTTTTTCAGTTTTAAATTAAATAAATAATATCTAAATGGCGTGTGATGATGCAGTACCACAAAATTCGGACTACAGGTTTATTAAATCTCTACGGATGCAGCAACTCGTATAATTTTGGTTGAAGTTCACTTAAGGTAAGTTCAATTAACCATAAATTATAGGAGCAATAGAGACCTAACTACAGAATTTCATAATTTAAACTGATTGCATTCAGCATAAAAAATAACATCATTTTATCGCGTGTTTATGGCCGTGTAACCGTGGATGGCAATTTTTCATTAGGTTTATCGCGAAATAATCGCCATTAAAGTTCACACAAGTCGAGACGTAAAATTGAAATAGCGCCAACATCACGCCCAGGCGATTAGAAAATCGCGAATCTTTGTGTACGCGTTAAACTCTGACCGAATTATCTTATTGGGGTCTGTGTTCACATCGTTAAATGTCCCATAATGTTTGGTAACATCGCTCGCCGTGACGAATTGCGAACTGGGGTAGGACCCCGAGGTGAGAGCTTGTAATTGTATGCTAAATATGCGGAAATAATTACAGTTGTAAAAGTAAAATATTAATTTTGCGTGTATGAAACTTTGGTGCTTCCCGGTTGGGAAAAAGACGTGGGCGAAATCTTTAATATATGTATAATGTACCTACTTAGGTTTTATTTTACTTAGGGTGGGTTGCACCAACTTACTTTAAATATAACTTTAACTATAATAACAAAATGTCAAAATATGATTTGTCAAATCTCTAGTTATAGTCAATAATGATTAATGGACGCCATATTTGACGATTAATTTAACCTTAACCATGACAACGCCTCTGGTGCAACCCACCTTTAGAGTGGGTTGCACCAACTTACCTTAACTTTAACCATAACAAAAAGTCAAATTAACTGTCAAATCCCTAGTAAAAGTCATTATGGACACCATATTTGACGATAACCTTAACTTTAACTATACGCCTCTGGTACAACCCACCCTTAGAAATCTTAAATAATGGGTCCTAAACTACGCTAAACTTATAAGAAATAATCGTTAGAAAAATCTTAATAAATTAATGAACTGCAATAAAATAAGTAAAAGTTACATTAATTTTAATACAACCTTAAAACTTAAAAGATGCAACGCAAATCCGAACTAGAAATAAGGAGCAGACGATATCACCCAAATGTTGTCACTGTCTCTCAATTTCTACTTTCTTTATGTTAAGTACGCCATTTGACCACTGTTCGGGTGCCACAATAGCACAATACGAGTACCAAAATACATTAATCCGGCAAATCTTTACTTTGAATCTTTGTTCAGAAAAAGAATTAAAAAAAACTTTTACAACCTTTCTTTTGTGAGTAAAATGGCAAGTAAATCACGCTTACTTGTAGACAAAAGGATCAAACTAAGCGCCAAGGTTTTTTGTACGAGCCAAATACTTTCGTTGCTACATGATGCGAGCAAAAATAAATATAAATAATACCACTTCACAATCGGTTTGAATAGAAATAATCCAATTAGGAACAATTTCAAATATTTGTTAGAATTGAAACTTTCTCCTATTGTAAACTAAATAGTAAATATCTACTAAACTTAAGTAACGGTCGAAGCAACTATTATTTAAGTATCACTAGCTGTCCCGGCAAACATTGTTTTGCCATATAAAGTATTTCGGCCATTCCATCAAAATAGATTAAATAGTTTAGGCGAAAATCATAAAGTATATTGTGCAGTAACCGTACATTTTTCCGGGACAAAATTTATCCTTTGTTGGTCTTCGGAACTCAAAGTCAAATATGTATGTCAAATTTCAGCAAAATCGGTCCAGCCGTTCAGGCGTGATGTCGTGACCACGCGAATATGGATTCATTTTTATATAATATATAGAGATTAGTGACCTCATTCCAATAAATTGATAGAAGTAATAACTAGAAATTTTATACTAAGACAATATACTACAAAACCATAACCTAGGAACATATTATTGTTTATATTATTTGCAAACGTCGCAACTATACTTTCAGATGTTCAAGTCCAAATTACAATTTGTTTCTAAAAACATAAAAAATAGACTTAAAATACTAAAAACGAATTAAAAAGAGTAGTAGTATCCGCTGTACAAAACTATGTTACCGTTATTTTAAATTGTACACAAAATAAAATTATTTTAAAAGCAACATTATCTTTAACAGCTGCGTTACTAAAATGCTATAAAATTTAATGTAAAAAGTAACATTATTGATTCTACTAACAGCTAGGAGGCAGGAGCATCTCGGTCGCGCTTCCGAGAACCCATTCCACTGCGGCCACGGTCACCGAATTCCTGACCACTATAACACTATTACGATTAAATAATTAATGGTTTTTGGCTTCTCTGATTACGTAACACTTGAGTTTTTATAGCCAGTGATAGTTAATTTATTTAAATAACAATCAACTATTATAGATAATAATTAATTGATTGTACAAAAACAAAATAAAAAAACTATATCTGAATATAATTTAATAATCCACTTATAACACCTATGCTGTAGTCGAGTAAAATATTTTCAAAACTTTTTGGCACTAGCACGGGTGCCATATTTTGAAAACCTTTTACTGCCTTATTTTTTTGACGTGAGAGAGCCATGTTTCGGCACGAACGGGCCGGCTCGACCGGAGAAATACCACGTCCTCACAGAAAACCGGCGTGAAACAGCGCTTGCGCTGTGTTTCGCCGAGTGAGTGAGTTTACCGGAGGCCCAATCCCCTACCCTATTCCCTTCCCTACCCTCCCCTATTCCCTTCCCTTCCCATCCCTACCCTCCCCTATTACCCTATTCCCTCTTAAAAGGCCGGCAACGCACCTGCAGCTCTTCTGATGCTGCGAGTGTCCATGGGCGACGGAAGTTGCTTTCCATCAGGTGACCCGTTTGCTCGTTTTCATAAAAAAAAATTTACAACTTCAACATAATATTTTGCTAACAGCTCTGTTACTAACATAACAAAACACACGTACATTGTATAACGTCGCTATAGCTACCCTTTTCACTCATATTCAGTAGGCACTCTAGGGACAGCAGATACGATCATTCCTATATTTCATATCAAACACCTTGACCACTATGTAACAATGAATATCCATCAATATCGCTCTTTAACAGTGTGGTGTACAAAAGGCACAATAAATTCATACTGTGACACATTGGTCACGCAATTAATACACAATAGTGCTCCCACAAAGTTTTGTATGCATATTCGAAACCATAGACTTATAATATACTGACGTAAAGACCACCTGACAACCCGAAAATGCGTGACGATTTTCGATCTGTCAATGTGTGCGTGTGCTAGTGATGTATCTTTTACTATCGATAGTATAGTCCGTTCCACAGTGTATTTTTTGTCCAAAAAATTGGCCATGCCTTTTTTTTGGAAATCTTGAACAGAAATGTTATGTAAGTAATTTATTAGTATTTACATGTGTTAATTTCTTATTATGAACAATAAAAAAAACACTTTTAATTTTTTTTCAATAAAATTAAAAACTGCCATAACTTTTTAAATATTTACTTAATTGTCTTCTTGATTATTCTGATCGACAATAATAAAAAAAAAACACACAATTTAACCTGATTTACATATTTCTTAAATAAGTGTTTAAAGATTTACTTACGATTTATGTTTTTTTTTCTTTAATTTATTATGAACGTATTTCTAATTATTTGGATTTTACAGAATTGCTACTTAAATGTACAAGAATTCATGTAAAAAAATTTAGATCCAAATAATAAAGGGCACCGAAGTTAAAGGCTTCTAAAGTTTTCTTGGTAACTATGGTTTTAGGGTTGTCAATATTTCTGTACCAACATTTTTTACTCATTTGAACTTTGTTTTTTTTGAGCATATTATAAAAACCTACTTCAAATATTATTAAACTATGTGAACTATGCGGTGACAACCCTATCCAAAATTATATAAAATTGAATAACTCCGATGCCCCGCCTCATTTGGATCCCATTTTTTTTGGGTTATAAGTATCAATAAAAAGAATATTTCAGTCTTAGTTTCAAATCCAAATATGAAAAGACATGACGTTAAAAAAATCCTACTAATATTATAAAGGCGAAAGTTTGGATGTATGGATGTATGGATGTATGGATGTATGGATGTATGGATGTTTGTTACTCTTTCACGCAAAAACTACTGAACGGATTTTAATGAAACTTTACAATAATATAGCTTATACATCAGAATAACACATAGGCTATAATTTTAACCGACTTTCAAACTGGAGGAGGTGTTATGTTCGTTTTTTTATGATCAACGATTACTCCGCCGTTTATGAACCGATTTTCAAAATTTTTCTTTTGGTGTATAGGGCATTTTCCCAATTTGGTATCATATTCACAAAAATGGTGACCTGATGAAGGAATCCATGGGTAATCGAGGGAACTCCTCAAAATTTATATGGAAACATGTGGTGACTTCGGTTTCATGAGAAGTATTCCGAGCATATGCTAACAACAAGTAAGATTTTGGACCCAGCGACACCCACCCATGGTTCGGAAGCTACTGGGAGAGCTCCTGACGCTTTATAGATACACGCTTGAGAGTTTCGGCGTTGATTTAAGATCGGAAAGCAGATGCTACTATGCAAATTACATTAGTTATCATCATCATCATCATCACTACCATATTATACCATCAACCGTGCATCGTCCCATGATACGTTTCATAGTATTTTAGATAGAGACTCGAGTTTGTCAAGCAATTAAAAAAAATATTAGAGGAAAATATGGAAAAACCGGGAAAATTATTAGAAAGGGTTTATCTCTACTACTGGAGCATTTTTTATATTATTTGTCACAGATATAGAGTAGACCACGTGAAGGGATATGTTAACTCATTTTTTCATAACTATTTTTTGCGGGAAAATGTACGGTTTTCGTAAAATTCCTAATTTACGCGGGCGAAGCCGCACGGGACATCTAGTATTATATAGAGGTCGGGTCAACACATAGGCTATATATTATGACGATATCACCTAGGGCGGGGGGAGGGGCTCAAGTTTCAATATTTTTAGTTTTTTGCTCATATCGCTAAAACGGTGCGTTGTAGAGAAAAAATGTCCTGTACGTAATGAAAGCCCATAAAATTTCCTACAAATTTCTCCTTCACACTTTGTATCTATCTTCACTCCTTGCCATGCTATGAGCTTTTGTCTATCTTTTCTATACAAATTTCGAGTGTCGTTTGATTAACATGCTGGGAGCTTTGGCATCGGTCTTTTCTTGGGGGGGGGGGCTTCGCCCCCCCAAACCCTCCCCCCACCTCCCCAAATTTTTCTTCAAACAAAGCGGTGTTGCGGCGTTATACATCTTTTTTAAGAACAAAGTTAAAAACTAAACTACACATACGGTTTTCCAGTGTCGTTTGTTTTGGGGGGGCTGCGCCCCCCCAAACACCCCCCCACCCTTATTCCTCATGAAACTTTTGTTCATAATTAAAAGGTATCGTGGAGTTTTGTATTGCGTCTTAATTATCCTTTGTAGGAAAAAATCTATACATATAATAAAATCGTAGGAAAGTCAATTCTGTACATTGAATATTTTTGAAAAATAATACTTGGGACGTGATCTACTATACTAACGCGGACGAAGTCGCGGGCAACAGCTAGTTAAAACATAAATTTATAAAGTCAGTCATAAATACGTTATCTTGAACAAATAAAGCCTGGATGTTTTTCGCTATCGTAGGAATTTTAAGACACTATTTAGACCAATTAATAAATTCTTAAAAGAATATCAAACTTTTGAGCTATAACTGTTTCTATGTTTTTTTCTGGAAATCATAGAATTTTTTTTCAAGTATTAATTTGCATTCTTCTATAGGAATTGGGCAGTCAGGTACTCTCGTCCTGCATTTATAATCACAAATCCTATAAAATTAAGTAATAAAAATGGCATGGCCAATTTTTTGGACAAAAAATACACTGTGCGTTCGAGTTAGTTTACCTGAGTTTCTATGAGAAATAAATAATATACAACTTTGGCAGATTTTCTATTTCAAATTAGGTAGTTAGGTACCATATATTTTATTTGACAGAAAAAAAGATGACGATTGAAAAGTATCTAAGACACACATTGTCGTTTGGGGTGATTTTTCAATCGTCGGATATGTTATGACATGAGGTTCTTATAAGGGTAAATAATATACACATTATAAAGTTACTTATTTATTACTCAGGTAAAAGCTATCTGATAAATCAGCCCTTACATTATTAGAAATGCAAATATAATGTTGAAAGTAAACAACACACTTAGTATTTTATTTATTCTTAAATTAAATACATATCATAATACTCTTACACACCTATTACATTTTTAGATTGGTTTTATGTTATTGTTAAATACCGATAAGTATATCGATAAATTTGATTCAAGCACTAGCGTATATGTAAAAAATTTTTATGAAAAATTTTTCTTCAAATTTTGTGTAATTTAAGAACAATAGTACCTTTAGTTACGCAAAATATGAAAGTAAAAGGGAGGATTGATATTATTTTATTTGAAATACAGAACTAAAGACAGAATATAGCAAAAATAAACACATCGTAGCAACTAGGACATGAAGATTAATTACCTGTGAAATGTATATTTTTCAGGATTATTCCTATGATTTACACTGCAATCACTCACAGAACAAGTTATCATTGCTATATATAATAGTATTTGTTAAAAATAACAAACGATTTAAACAATAAATTTCAAATACTGAAAGGGCACAAAAACGCGTGTCGACTTGTGACGACCTGTCAAATAAAAGTGGTTACAGTTCACATTAAACTGCCTCTCTCTTTTCATCTTGTTATAATTCCATAAAGGATTTTCTTCTCTCTCGCACTCTTTGTTCGTCTATGCATTATAGGTTTATGTTCGAAACCAATAAATATTGCGATCATGAGAAAATTTATCGTTGACTCCTACATTATTAGATTGCATAGGCCATAGAGTATTTGCCTCTGTTACTTGACTGACTGTTTATGAAGTAATTTAGGTCGGCTTATACCAATCTGAGTCTCTTCTCTACATTCGTGTTCATTCTCCAGTTCTCGGTAATTATTATTAAAAGAGAGGGAACGTTAAGTTGACAAACGCTTTGTTTAACCCAATGCTCTGAACCCGTGGGAGAGCCATGCTTCGGCACGAATGGGCCAGCTCGATCGGAGAAATACCACGGGCTCACAGAAAACTGGCGTAAAACAGCGCTTGCACTGTGTTTCGCCGATTGAGTGAGTTTACTAGAGGCCCAATCCCCTACCCTTTTCCCTTCCCTACCCTCCCCTATTCCCTTCCTTACCCTCCCCTACCCTATTAACCTATTCCCTCGTAAAAGGCCGGCAACGCACCTGCAGCTCTTCTGATGCTGCGAGTGTCCATGGGCGACGGAAGTTGCTTTCCATCAGGTGACCCGTTTGCTCGTTTGCCCCCATTTTTCATAAAAAACCCAATTCTGATCTTGAAATAGTCATTGAAGTTTCTACTGTCAATGACAGGTTCATTTGGTCGAATTTATATTATTTAATATTTACATCAAATTGAGAGAGTCCTAAGCCGCAAAATCACAAAAACCTTTCTGTCAAATTGGCACATTGGAACAATTATCTAGCACTATATAAAATTAATATTTGCAAAGAATAGAGATACTAACCTAACATTAACCGATCGTCGATCGTTAGCCTGTCATGCCCATACCTGGCTATTCATTTAACTGTCAAAATATTTCTCCCCAACTTTTTTTAATTTTCGTGAATTTGTATGAATTCTGCCACACAATGCTGACATCTTTATTCACAAAGGCGATATTTGTCATTGTCCATTAGAGTATATTGTTGGAAAACATAGGAGTTTGCCAAGTAGCTGTTGATCAGTTTGTGGCGAGTTATTATAGCTATTGTGTGGCGTGGCCTTTATGTTTATTGACGAAATAAAATTGTTTGCGCTACCAGTTGTGAACAAGTCAAGTTAATGCGTTTTTCAATAACTTATAAGTGCCATAATATATAGCCAGGTAATTTTATACAGCGACCCCAAATAAAAAATGGGGTACAATATTGTGACTCCTAGTCAAAATATGATTATTATTGTGAAATACTTAAATTCTAATTATAAAAAAATAACAATTTGAGAAACCTATTAAATATTATAACTAAGATTATTATCTTACGATGCTATGTGGACTACTTTATGATTCAGTATATTTTATTTGTGTTAACGTTGGTTTTACATTTATTTCAAAACTACATAGAACCTCAGAAAATAAAAAATATAGAACGACGAAAGGAATATCTAGTCTAATTTTACCGTTTCCTATAAACAATTCACATCAAAAAAATCACTTCTCTGTAGAGCCTAAATGCCAGAGTGATAATTTTTGTTACATAATATTATATCCGTCCCAAGTCCGTCCATAGGTGCGAGAGAACAACACAGCATAAAATAAAAATCGCATTGTAATCCCGTATTGGCGTAGATAAGGAGGGATTGTGACAAGGCAAGAATTATGTGCTCCAGAGGGCAATTTTTCTTCCCCGGGATTTATTCCCGTAATTTATTGGGGATCCTATATCTGCAGCCTTGATTCGGCCTAGCACCGAGGTATGTTAGTTTAAATATTATATTTTCAGTGATTTGACGTGCATCATGCACGAGTACGTTTGTAATTTAGTAGCGTAATATCATAATCATAGTCATCTATAAGCTAAACTCTAAAGTTTATACATCTAAGTATAATTATTCACACATTTTACAGCTTACGGTTCTATAAAGTTTTGTGCAGACGTAACGATGAAGTAACTACATGCAACATATAAAAATAAAGATTGCAAATTGCTAAAATCCTGCTAATAAGAGATAATTATTTTGTTTACATAACAACTTACTTCAAAGTACTGTATTTATCTCATTTCCTAGTTTATTCATAATATTTTTTCTACTACTACGTATCGCAATTCGCAATAGTTATTAATTACCTACGTAAAGAATTGTATAAGAGTCCAATAAGATTTGTTGTAGTATTTTTATGTTTGCAAAACAAATGAGTTACTATTTATCTGATTGCGAATCGCGATATAATTTATGACATAACTTTACAACCCACAGGCTTAGATTGTGAGGAAATTAAAAATGTACAACCACCTTTCGTTCAATTTGTTCGGTATTGTGTTTAGTACTTACTAGTCTTTGATTAATAATTTTATTATACATAATAACAATGAGATGACGCCCGCAACTCCGTTGAGCCTAATCCCGTTTATCGCGCGGGAACCTTACTTTTTCCGGGATAAAAAGGCTTTTCCGATTTTGCTGGGTTACATGAATATATTCATACCAAATTTCAGCAAAATCAGTTCAGCGGTTTGGGCGTGAAGAGGTAGCAGCTGACAGAATTTATTAATATTAGTGTGGATATAACCATGACCAGCCCCGTTAGCATGACTACAGTAGAAATGCGAAAGTATAGAAACACTGTGGAGATAAACTGAAGCTAACGTTCCGATCTCCGCGGCTAACCGCGACCGACCAAAAATCAAATAAAATGCGCCACTTTATGCAAGGACTATAGTCTAAAAATTCAAATAAAATCCTACTTTATGACAGACAATTTCGTCGACAAATTTTTGTCGGTTGCAGTGAGCAGTAGTAATGATTGGAACGGTACCTTTAGTTTTTCTCCACAGTGTTTCTATACTTTCGCATGTCTACTGCGGTCATGCTAAAGGGGCTGATTGTGCCAGTGCAATGCTAATCCTAATCATGTCTTCTTTTTCAGAAATTGGTTGAAGATTGTAAAATAAAAGATGTGATGTGTGAACTGTGAAATAAAAAATGTATCCTTTTGTCAAATTCGTTCTGTTTTCAAGTGCCCAGTCACTATAGGGGGTTGACCTCGAAAAATCGAGGTACCCAGTATATTACCATGTAAAAACTTGTAGTTTGGCATCCCAAAGTACACATATAGTTGGATGGTCGCAAGTTTTAAAATCAGGGGTCAAAAGTCACAAAAATCGTTTTTTTTTACTTTTTTTTGCAAATATTTAGTTATCTGTATGTTTTTCTTTTTTTGTATCGATAGGAAAGTTGTAGAGAATTAATTTCTCTACAACTTTTCTATTTACCATTTTGTAGGGTTCCGTAGCCAAAATGGCAAAAAAGGAACCCTTATAGATTCGTCATGTCTGTCTGTCTGTCTGTCCGTCCGTATGTCACAGCCACTTTTCTCCGAAACTATTAGAGCTATACTATTGAAACTTGGTAAGTAGATGTAGTCTGTGAACCGCATTAAGATTTTGATGCAAAAATGGAAAAATTATTAAAAATTTTAGGGGTCCCCATGGGTACAACTGAAACAAAAAAAACTTTTTTCATCTAACCTATGCGTGTGGGGTATCTATGGATAAGTCTTCAAAAATCATATTGAGGTTTCTCATATCATATTTTTCTAACCTGCATAGTTTGCGAGAGAGACTCTTCCAAAGTGGTAAAATGTGTGTCCCCCCCCCCCCCTCTTTAATTTCTAAAGTAGGGGCATGATAATTCTAAAAAAAAATATAATTATGATGTAGATTACTATAAAAACTACCAACGAAAATTGGTTTGAACGAGATCTAGCCAGTAGTTTTTTTTATACGTCATAAATGGTAAACCTTAATCTAAATTTCATTAAATCGACTGAAATATAAAAATAAATCAAAAACCTTTTAATTTCATAAAAATAAACTTTATTGCTGCTGCGGAACCCTTCATGGGCGAGTCCAACTCGCACTTGGCCGCTTTTTTACACCTTGAACTGTTTTCAAAATAGAGGGCGTAGAGCGCGCGGTCAGAGAATTATCTGAAATCAACTGGTAGTTTCGATCTCGGGTTTTTAATCACTATTAAACAAAGGAGGCATTAATTGCGTGAAAAACAGGAAAAATGCAAATCATTATCAAGGTTTTTCAAGTTAATTTAAAATGTGGTCTGTAAAACCACAATGATCACGTGTAGATCGATACCGATGCTTTATCTCTAATCTCGCAGCTCTCGCACGCCGCAATTTGACACGCAAAAATTCAACCGAACGTGTCTATGAATCGTCGACCGGAGTGCTCCTACCGTCGAGTACACCCCTCGACCGCAGTCGTAAATTTAGGGTTTCATAAAACCAGATCCGAGATAAGACACACTGTAGGATCGAATGCGAACCTTCGAAATAGACAATAAAAGTAATGTCGCATCTGCGTCGATGCGAATTTGTCGTGTTTACATAAAATACCCGCCGATAGAGATCGGGATTCGCGAAATTTTCGAAAAAGGAACGTCAGCGCACTGGCCGCAATATGAGCCGATAAAAAAAGTTTAACTGTCAAGAAGTCCACAAAGGCATTATGATTTTAACGAGTTTTGGAATTGTTCCTGTATGGCGTCTATTATGCATTGAGTGTTTGGGCGCCATTGTGGCTTGGTATTGACAAATAACTCGGGTTCTGTGTAACAATAATGAAGGATTAGTAAAGTAGAGCGAGAGTTTTTGTGAGTCTGACAGAGATGGCGCCACGATACTATTATTGCGTTAATCCCGAAGGTGTGTTCTGTTGTGTTATTGTGGGTATTGAAAGTAAATCAAGTGTGAGAAAAACTATATTTAATATTCGATTTCAATAATTCAGTAGCTAGTAATGATATGAGCCAATATTTCATGATAGTATATATTAAATCTACTACACTGTCTTTTATTAAGTCATTTTCGTTGCAAAAATACAAAAATACAAATTTATACTTTTTAAATAATTACCTAGGCCACCTAAGCCTTCGTTAAAAATATATAAAGAGTTAATTAACTTACAGTTAATAAGAAAAGTGCGTGCGAAGGCAAAGCGATCAATTAGTTCCTCTACTTCCGCTAGAAAATGCTTTCAGCCTGAAACTAAAAGGTTAATGTAATATTTTGCCTCTTAATTAACTACAATTTTATTATGGCCAGATTTTTATAAGAGGCCTAGTTACTTAATACAATTTAGTAATTTTCTTTCAACTTAGGTATCTACCTAACAAATCGATTTTTTATCTTTTATCTGTTTGTATTTGCTCCGCCTGATTGTTATTATCAACACAAACAAGAGATTTACCCGTACGATAATCAGTCTGATAAAATATCACACTGATAATTTAATTTTTTCCTTAAATCACTTGTTGGCAAACATATTTTGTAAAATTAATTGAAAACTAAACATAATATTATATAACTTACATCCTATATCTTTCAATAGGTATTTAAAGACGAGTTACGGAGGCTGGTGAATATCGGAGACATATATTTAAAGCCAGTAGATAGGGGTGCAATAATTTTTACAATGACTAGCGGTAGCGGGCGTAGGCGCGGGGGGAGGGGGGAGGGAATCTGGGCACTAAATCACGCTACGAATAAAATTTATGGCGCCGAGATAAAAACTCACAGCTTTTCTCTTTTCTTCCCCCGGCCGCGGCGGCCCCCGGAAAATCCATAGGGATTTTTCCAAGTGTTCGACCGACGTGTGTGGGGTCGAAGCGATTTTGTTTTATGCTTATTGCCAGTTCCGTTGTTTTGTTTAACTTGCACAGATAAGATGGAATGGATTCCGTGGAATTTGGTGAGATATTATAGGAGTACTTTCTATTTTGTTTGGATTGTCTATTGTGATTTTGAAGTCTGTCTATCTAACTAAGATGATGTCTGAGTTGGGTTTAGTTCATTATTGATTATACCACATGAATGAACTAATTGCTACCAGACCCAAGAAACCTACGTTTCGTAACCTACGAATCTCCTATGATCTAATATCTACTTCAGTTTTTAATGAATTAAATGATGGAGCTTAATGAGTTCCCGTTTATATTTTGACCACTACGAGCTGGACTAAGCAGGTGTGCTAGACATAAAAGCGCCAACATAAACCTGAGTCCCCCACAAAAACATTACATTGATGTCATAGCGATTGTCTTACTTATCTACACTCAATCAGTGTTTACATTATTGCGCCGGCGTGAGCCCCGTCAAAATAATGTCCTTATTAGACGACAAAACGTTTCCACAGAACCATAAGCAAAAAATGACAAAAACATCCACGTCAAAGATTACTTAGAGCGAGGCCATCTGGGGATATTGAGACCATCTCACACGAGATAGCTTATCGGCCCATCTCGACTCGGATTTTGTGAAGAAAAAGCGAAAGAAAAGGACCCTATGAATAGAAGAGCTGGAGTCTCCAGCGCCGCAATCGCATTAGGTCGGCTGTCGAACTCCACGATGATTTGAATTTCTATTGTTTATGGTGGCAGACATGTGTCAAAGTTCGATTGGAATTCAAATTCGGCTTCTTTGTTATGTATTTTTTTGTCGAGTTGTAAACGGCACGGTGATGTTCCAATTTGGTTACCGGTCCCGCTCGGATCTATGACTTCTCGTAATAAGATGATATTTCTGACATCGGTATGTTTGAATAATCACAAATCATACTCCGAGCCGCTCGGTTCGTTTTTCTTTTACGTTTAAGGCCGGTATAAATAGTACTCAAGATGCATTTCGGTCTCAAGACACGGTTCAGGCTCTGTGATTGGTTGGCTGTCAAAATTTGGACCAATCACAGAGCCGAACCGCGTCTTGAGACCGAGATGCATCTTGAGTACTGACTATTTATACCGGCCTAAATGTACAGTACTTAATTAGCATTATGTAGTCGGAGCGCTCGATGCGAACAATTAAGTATATTCGAGCCGGCAGCTAGGGAACGGGACAAAGCGGCCACCATTTTGTTCTGACACTTTTCAAAATTAGAACGTGACGGTTGCAAACGCTGGCAGCCAGAGACAATGACATGAAAAGGAAAAATATAAGCGTCCCTGTTTTAAACAGAGGCACTACAACATTTATATTTAAAGGCCTCGTTCACGGGATCGTGGTGTCGTTTGACACGGCAGGAAGGGTTTGAAGGTCGAGAATCGCGTGAGTTCGCGGCGTTGGTTGGGCCATTGTGGTGTTCCGTCGTGTTAATTTAAAAGTGCGTTCTTGAACCCTTTCAGAGGCATTGTATCTTTGTGCGCTTTGTACGGGAGATGGTTTATCTGCCTCGCGGGGTACATAAGTGGTGTTTTTTCATTCCGTAATGCTTTTACATTTCAAAGGGGTTAAATGTTATTCAGTCTGGCTGCCCGTATGAGTGGGTGTCGCGAACGTTGAGACCTCATTTGCCTATGTTTTCAATACGAAATGAAGACTTTATACTGGTATTTCGCAGCTGAAAGAACTTGTTTATGTTTAAAGCCGTTTGAGCAAATGACTTAGCCCTTCATTTTATTTGGAGAATTATAAACGAATATAATCTGTTTATCGTGTAAAATGTGTTCAAACTTGGTTCAAACAGTAAGAAACGAGGTGTGAAATGACGGAGATATTATTAATTTTAGCTCAGACAAAACAACGTGTTTCGTGTCAATCTTTGAAATTATATTATTAAGTTATAGAGATATACCTACTTACCTAGTTACTAGTGTAATATATTCGACATTCAAGTGTATAAAACCTAAAATTAAATAAACAATAAAATATCAATATAATATCAAAATAATAGCTCTATATTCTTGGAACATAGGTAATATAATATTTTTTTTTATTTAGGTAGGTTATATTATGTAGGGGTAGCGACACGACACGAGTCACGACTAAGTACCTAATTCACCACTCAGAGTTCAGACATTGGTAAGTATAATATTATGTCGACACTGTTTCAAATAAAACTAAGCTAGTTTAGTTAAAAATTAAAATAAAGTTTGAATTTTATTAAAAAATGGCTTGTTTAAGGACGCTATTACAAATATCAGCGATTTTCCGGTACCCTATTAAAGAATTAGGAGTCAAACTGCGAGAATATTTTGGTTTCAAATGAAAGATAATATATTCATCTCCACGACTGTACCATAAAAATTCTATAGCCGCATACAAAATTTTCACATAAAATACGTTTTAACCATCACAATAATCGCAAAATATGAAAAAAATGGGGTCTGATTAGGTACCTTAATACACTGAACTGAGGAAAATAAATATACAAAAAAATTGTTGCTTATTTAGTCCTCTATAAAGTTCGCCAAAAATTTTATATAAAAATAAACAACTTTTCCAGTTATAAGAAAAATAAGAAAATTTCTCAAATTTTTTCATACATTTTCGCCATATCAAGAACGCGGCGAGCATCGTAACCGCCACTGTACAAGACGCGCTAGTATGAATCTTATTTTAATGTCATTAACGTCGATATTCGTACTGACAGACATCCGACCTGCTAATTTTCCGGTTGGAGCATTCTTAATTAAGACAATCTATACCTATAGGTACTAATATTAAAATTCGAAAGTGTGTCTATCTGTCTGTTACCTCTTCACGCCCAAGCCGCTGAACCAATTTTGATGAAATTTGATATGGATATGATGGAGAGACTTTCAGTTTCGGGAAGCACATAGGATACTTTTTATCCCGTAAAAATGAACGGTTCCCGCATGATAAACAAATTATGGTGCAATGGAGTTGCGGGTGTCATCTAATATACCTAATATAAAAACTTAATGAAAATAGTTCATAGTCAAACAACACTTTTGAATCACAACCAGATGCATATGTCTAGACTACTCTCTCTAGAGTACAAAAAATTTAGTCCGTATTTATTTTACGTAAATATTTGTCGTATTATATGGGGGGAAAATTGAGAAACCATGGAAAAACCTACATAGATCTCTCAAGTGAATCGCAACCACTCAAGTCTATTATTGTTGTGTCTTAATGAGGGTAAAGAACATAATACCTATATGGACCATGAAGATTAAACAGCTATTCTATGTCTTTTTGTCAGTTTTCTTTAATAATTATTAATATTGTAAAACTATAGATGGTGATACATATTGTTTGTAAATAAGTAACAAGTTTATCTAATCTTTCAAAGTCTAGTCTTACATGAGATATTGAGAAAACCTTTATAATTTATTAGGCACTCAAAAGTTTCAGCTCCAAAATTATTTTAATAGTTTTAGATGTAGAGTTCAGAGTTAAAATGAATTATTCATCATCAATCATCATCGAAAAAATGTAATATGATTTCATATATTTCATGCATTGTTTATTTGTAGAGTTCATAATGGTAGAGCCAAGATCAAAATGAAAAAAAGCGTACACGGTACAACATTTCAACTTTCAACCTTATATGCTTATGTTGAAAATGCGATAAGATTTATATTAAAGGTAATAACTTAAAAGTGCATCATAAGCTTAGCTTTAACAGCAATTCATAATAAAATACAAAAATGCGTCCATTGTGCGCGTCGTCCGCCATCCATCAACCGCGGCGCGGGACTGACGCACACAACTGCACGCGCCCGCCCAAAAAGAGAAAAAGAAAATTTTATAAGGGAACACTCCCATCGGCGCGATAGTCACGCCTCTACTCGCCGCCCGCGCCGCGTCTCCACCAATGACAGCTCGCGGTGCATCGGTGGAGCCGACGATAGCCGAGTTCGCCCGAGACCGCCCGAGCGCGCGCTCACAACAAAAAGTCATACGACTAGTTTAGTGTCGGGTCGCGTCCCAACGACGCCGCTTCACGAGTGCCGGGCCGCACTCCGCCGCGCAGGCGCACCACTCAGCTCCACCAAAACACATAACCCCAACCGTGAGCCGTGATATATCATAAACATATACGCAAAATGTACGTTACGGAATGGAGCGAGTGATTTCTGTGTGTACACCTATCTGCTCTACATTTGAAGTGATTAAAAGTGATAGTGAACGATTAAGTGATAACATACCGTTGAGGACAATCGAGGTAAAGTGCGCTTAATTATATCAAGGTAATTGATAAATAACAACCGAATGTTAGAGATAGTGAAATTAATCAGCCTAGTAGTTAAGTTTTAATTAGATATAATATTATATCTATCATAAACTATAATTCATTTAAGAAATATATTATCACTAAGATGGGTGCAAGTAACTAATAAATGAACCGACTAAATACTACTAGTAAGACTCTACAATTAATATTATGTCCAGTAAAATTATTTAAAAAAAAACCAAAATGATTAAAATATTACACAATATCTGTTCATAAATAGTATTTTCTTAATATTATTATCATAACACAGATAGAAATAATATGGTATGTTAACAATTTTATTTAGTGATAGTATCAATATTTTAAGTCATGTGGTCACCGTGAGTCCGACGGTACACGACATTTTATGAGCTGGTGTTCATACTTTATGGAGGTAATAACTATATTTTACTGATGATAGTGCACTGGCTACAAGTATCAATACTTCATAAAATATATTTATGCATAATAAAGTGAAATTTATGCACATTTAGGCACATTTATTCAAATAATAAACAAAAATATTAGGTAGAGTTCTGACTTTTAGAGTTTTTCTTTACGCTTATTGATACATGATATTATGTATAAAATATCTATTAAATTAAAAGTTGTACTACAAGTATCTTAACAAAGTACACGTCTAGTCAAATAAGAATTTACAACTTTAAAAATATTTTAAATATTGCCCGTACAAAAGACTTAAACGTGCTCTTGCTTTGAAAAATAGTTTTTTCTTTTATTATGATTAACTCTTTTATCTTATTTGATTTTTATTTAATTTTATGGTGATATCGTAATAACTAATAATAAAAATTATAAGCTTTAATATTTCTCTTATGATAAAGGAAAAGAATCCACATTTTCTTTTGTTATGAATTAACGGGAAATTTCAAATAAAAAATTGAAAAAAAAAATACCTAGGTGTAATTAATAACATAATATAAATTTAATAATTGCTGTCCTTATAGGACTGGGAGCATATTTTTACCATCATAATAATCTATGTTCTGTCTAAAGGCTAGCTAACTACGAAATGCCTTTCTCTAGAAAATTAAATATGATAGAGTTATGACAACATAAAAGTGCAAACTATAAATCATATTGGCTATATAAAGCCTATATTGGACGAGCTGTTACTAAGGTGTTACCAAAATAAACCAACTATATACAAAAACATTATAAACGTTATTATGTTTGACCCTACAATCATAGCTACAATCTACATTATATGGAATAACATTAGCAAAATTTTGCATAAAAATGCATTGTATGTTGGTGTTTAAAATTCTCATTGTGTATATTATATAATATATCGGATGTATGTGCGGTATCTGTTAAAATCAATGTCAATGTCGTACCGAAAACGATCCTGTATTTCGTTTTTGGATGGCAGCCATGACAGTTGAGTTCGAAATTTGAATGCGGTCCGAGATGCGAACGTTATCGATAAAACTATCGATAAGCATATACCTATTGTTTCCGCCGGACATGCGTAGTATCCTGTTAAAAACTATTGCCAGGATAAAAAAGAAGCCTAATGTGGATTAAAAAATCGCCTAAATGTCGACGACTTCGGTTTTAAATCTTTTTTCCTAAAATCGCCTTAATAATTTGAGGCAGGTAGGTACGCTGTCACCACGTTCATTATAAACGATAATTCACACGCTATTACCTAAAATAAAATAAAATGTCGGACGTTAAATTCTCGGAAATAATGGCGCATTCGGTAATCAATAAAAAGAGAATCATATCGTAATAAATTATTCAATCGTTCGTTTTAAAGGCATCGATCAAATCGTTCGGTGGAAGTAAGGCGGACTGACGCTTGTTACTGTTGCACGATATTGATTTTGGGTACTCTACTTGTTTTTTTTTCTATATTTTTTTATTTTACACCTACGTTTAGTAAGTTTAGGCTTACGTTGCGTATTTACTCCGTTCGTTTTTAGTGTGGTTTTTAGTGCTGATATGATTTTTTAATTAATCATTCAATGAATCATACTTGGTACAAAGCCGTTTACAATAAGTAAAATCTTTGTAAATTCTTTGGAATGGGAATAAAGCTATTTATTTTTAGCATTGAAGAAATTAAAATCTACTACTATAAACCTGCTACATACTAAAATCCTTAGCAAAACTTATGTTTTTCTTTTAAATTTTAAAATAAATATTAATTTTTATTAATAAGATACAAGGATAAACCATACCCGTATCTAATAATGACCATAAAATTTGTTCCATTACAATTATCTGTAATAATATGTTGAATGCATTTTTATTTCCTAATTTATTTTATTCGTAAGTACGTTAAGTGTTAAAGTAAATGATTTTAATACTTTAGAAACATTTGAAGGAGCTATAGGTATTTTAACTATCTTGCATGATAGGCCAAGTCAATTCACTCTATTAGGTATATAATTGTACGCATGTCTGTCTTCTGTCCGTCTGTAAGTTGTAACAATATTACGCCTAAGCAGTTGGTAAACCTTTGAGAAAATTCGGTATTGTGTCCCGGGAAAGGACTTAGAATAGTTTTTATTCAAAACATGTACGTCACCGCGCTATAAACAAATTTCGACGCATCGAAGTAGAGGGCAAAATCATGTTGTTAAGAGGCCGGGGTACTACTAAAACTAAAGGGGGTAAACTTTAAAAAATATTTTTTATTATTTAAATATTTTGTAGTAAATTTATTATTTATTTATATATTTTTTTGTGTTTTGTCTATTTTTGGTGTTTGAATATTTAGTAGTAAATTTACTAAAAAACATTTAAACACAAAAATTTTTTTTAGTATTTAAATATTTTGTAAAAAAAATTTGTCCAGGACCCTAGGTAATTACTATCTTAAGCTGAAAAATAACTCAAACATGTTAAATATTTTCGTATGAGAAAATGATTTTGGTATTAAGAATGTATGAAAATTTCGAGGGTAACCCGGGCCCTTAATAAAATAAATAGTATGGTTGCTAGGAAAGCTGTTCTTTAATATTATAATATCATACTTGAAACAAACAATTTGTAGATTAGTATTTAAAAATTATGATTTTTAAATTTGCACCTTAAAAATATTAAATAATAAAATAATATAACAAGATAGTTCACTTTTAGGCAGGTTTTGCATAAAAAATTTAAATTCAAATATTTAGCCTGATTTTTGTTTTTTTCAACCACCAAAGACGTATTGGCCAGTAATAAAGTTAAGAGTTTGTAACGTCGGGCTTATCTTGATAAAGAAGTGATGCTGTACGAGTTTTTTTTTTCTTTTTTCTTTAGTCCGAGTAGAGCCTAAACGACCGGAGGCCGAGGAGTCAATTAAGATAATTGAAAGTTGGTCTAATACCGAAACTAAACGGGTTACTAACATGTTAAATTTTCATTACTAACTTGTTAACGAATTTGTTTTCATCATGATCAAACATCTTGAGTGATGCTTATCGTCTTTTTTGGTCAACTAGTTAGTTGTTTCTTGCAACTATATTATTAGCGTTTCGTATTCGTTTATCTAGCGCAAACCGAGTAAACTCTAGTCTATGTTCTCTCATGGGATCTAAAATATATTTTATCCATATCGGTTCAGCGGTGTAAGCGTGATGTAACGACAGACACATTTATGATTCATTAACATACAGTCAGTCAAAAAAGTGAAGAAATTAAAAAGGGGCAACATCGTAAAGTGTCATCTCTTTCAAATCAATATAAGAAAAAGCGGCCAAGTGCGAGTTGGACTCGCCCATGAAGGGTTCCGCAGCAGCAATAAGGTTTATTTTTATGAAATTAAAAGGTTTTTGATTTATTTTTATATTTCAGTCGATTTAATGAAATTTTGATTAAGGTTTACCATTTTTATGACGTATAAAAAAACTACTGGCTAGATCTCATTCAAACCAATTTTCGTTGGTAGTTTTTATAGTAATCTACATCACAATATTTTTTTTAGAATTATCATGCCCCTACTTTAGAAATTAGAGGGGGGGGGGACACACATTTTACCACTTTGGAAGAGTCTCTCTCGCAAGCTATTCAGGTTAGAAAAAAATGATATGAGAAACCTCAATATGATTTTTGGAGACCTATCCATAGATACCCCACACGCATAGGTTAGATGAAAAAAATTTTTTTTTGTTTCAGTTGTACCTATGGGGACCCCTAAAATTTTTAATAATTTTTCCATTGTTGCATCAAAATCTTAATGCGGTTCACAGACTACATCTACTTACCAAGTTTCAATAAGCTCTAATAGTTTCGGAGAAAAGTGGCTGTGACATACGGACGGACGGACAGACAGACAGACAGACAGACAGACAGACAGACAGACAGACAGACAGACAGACATGACGAATCTATAAGGGTTCCTTTTTTGCCATTTTGGCTACGGAACCCTAAAAAAGGGATGACACTACGATGTTGCCAGTTTTTAATTTCTTCACTACATTACTACACATCATTAAGATTAAGCCAGCCATCGATACATAGCTTTTTCTTGGTGTGATAAAAATAAAGCGTAGGTTAATTTACATAAGATTAAGAGCTATTTTTATATTCATAATTTTACTGTACCTACTTATAACACTCAAAAGATATACATAAGTTAGTACCGATTCTTTCTTTTAAAAAAAAATCAAGTAATATTGTAGCCTAACTTTTTCTTGGTGTGAAAAAAAAAAGCGTAGGTTAATTTACATAAGTTTAAGAGCTATTTTTATATTCATATTTTTACTGTACTTATAAGCACTCAGGAGTTTCCTGGTTTCAAGTAATTTATGTTGTAGAAACAAAGCATTTGTGAATTTGTAGCGAGCTCCTTCTAAAATTATATTTATTTATCGCAAAATTAAATTATAATCTACATTCATTGTCTATTAATTTAAATACTTTCATGAAAACTTAAATTTATATGTGTTTAAAAATTCTCATGTCGCAGTGTTTGTTGCAAATCCCCTGAAACGGATGGACCGATTTTAATAAAATTTTGTGTGCTTATCGGGTGGGTCTGGCAATAGGCCGATATCTATTTTTGTTGCCTTAATAATATGATAAAACAATCTTGCCGCATCAGCTGCTATTTTTAGAATAATTTAAAAAAGTAAACATGGAATGTAGATTGTATATTTTATGGTATATTTATAGAGCCATCGGCTAAGTAAGTAATATAATATATATTGATTGGTATAATTGGAGAATATTGTTGCTTCAATAAATACATACATTATAACAAATATATGAATCAATCGCTTATAGAGATTTTAATTCTCGATACGTTCGCAACACTAGCTCTTAATACAGCCGTTTCTTTAAAACTAATAAAGAGAATAAATTAGGGCTAGGCTTGTATTAATCGATATCGATATGTTTGTCCTGCTCACTGCATATATACAGATGGCATATTATATCAGCGCTTATCAGCATATCTAGTTGGAAGCAATCAGCTGTGATTTATAATGTGAAATGTGCTACTGCGTACCGATCATGATTCGATTCTATCGATTAATTTTAATTAACATACAGAATTTAATGTGTTTGACTCAGTTGGAAGATTATGTTAGGCGTATTTATTTTATATAAGTGTTATTTATGAGTGACGTATAGTGCCCGCAACTCTGTTGTCGCAAAATTAGTTTATCGCGCGGGAACCGTACATTTTTACGGGATAAAATTTATCCCTTGTCCTTTCCCGGGACTCAAAATATTCCCATACCAAATTTCAGCAAAATCATTCCAGCGGTTAAAGAGGTAACAGACGGACACACAGACAGAAAGACACACTTTTGCATTTATAATATAATATTTAGTATGGAGGATTACTAAGTGTTTTTTTGTGTGAATCTAAGTCATCCATGGGCTTATTACGTTTCCCTTAATTGTCTGATTTATATTTTTTTTGTACCAAGGAATGATTTTACAACTTCAATCTAATCTAGTTTTTAGTTTACGACGGATAAGGACTTTGTGAAGATGATGTTAGTATCTTATATTTAACTCTGGATTAAAGTCTAGTTACACAATATAGATATGTATATAAGTTAAGAATTTATTGCTACTATTTTGAGTTCCAAAGGTGAAGTAGATATTTAAGTGGATAGTTCTTTTCTAGGTAAAGTACAGCTAAATTACTAAGATGCACCCTAATTAAGTTAAATTAGACTTAATTTATTTAGATTTTAATCACCGGGAAAATACTAAACAAAGAATTAATTTAGACTTTAAATTCAAGTTGTAATTAGTGTCCGATCAATTAAAAATTCGCTATGTTTGTGATATCTTATCGCGAAATTATAAGGAGTGGAAAAATGAGGGACCTACCGCGATAGCGATACGAATCTAATTTTTAGTTGATCGTCTGATATCAGTGTAATCGCTCGTCAAACAATAAAATATTAAATCAAGGTAAGCTTTAATGGAACCTTAATTTTTAAATATAATTGTATTTTATTCCAAACATTCATTAAATAGGACTCTATTAATTATTGTTAGATTATAAAAAATTGAGTTAAAAGTCTACAGAATTTTTACATACATTAGGTATATAATATTAAGCAATAACAAATTGATCAATTTTATTTTGCAATATCACGTATTGTTCAATATAATTGACTGTCTGGGGTTAATATCAAATCAAATCAAAATCAAAACATTTTTATTTCGGGCATCAGAGGCCCATATGACAGATACATTATATCTACATCATACCTTAAATCTAACATACATAATATTAATAATTTATTACATGACGTATAGATACCTTACAACTAACATACATATATTTTTATATATATTTAATGTGTAGCACCATATAATTAATGTGTGGTTATCTTTTAATAAGGCTCATATAGAATAAAATCGCTGTATTGACAAAATATTTATAATTTTTGCATGCTTCAAAAGCAGAATGTTTGACACTGTAATATATACTTAACTATAAGATCTTGTAAACAACATTCTTTGTAAATAAAGGATTATTATTATTATATATTATATTATATACTGCCTTCTTCAAGCCAATCTTGTTGTCAAATAAATTTAATAGGTACTTACTTATTTTTCAATGATATTGCACAATAAAAATGATTGTCTAGGGGCCCACTTAAGAACTTTTATTTTAACAGTTTTTAGCGTTGTAACATAAAATCCGTCATTTTCTCCATATTATGGGATAATTGGGTATTAGAAGAACACAATTATAATTTTCCCCTAAAATCTCTACCTTTATTCAAAGTGGCATCAAAATCCGACACATCGTTTTAAAGAAGCTACTTTGTTTCATACTATAAATGTATGTAGATTGTGGTAAACGCAATCTGCATAAAGCCTCCAAGACTAAAAACCAGTTCATCAAGCGGGTCACTCAAGCGACCGACTCATTCTTTTGTATTTAAAACACATATTCAGAGATTTGAAAAACATTTTTAATTCGTTTTTTCCTCTGTATGTTTAAACGTAGACAATTGTTTTTGTAATCCAATGTTGCAACCGTTACGTTAGGTAAATTTTTGTAGATATATGCTGGTATCTGAATTTCATTTGATAATGGAAAAGATCCCTAATACTGAATAATGACTTACCTTTAACCGTCACAGTGCATCTGAAAAAAATGAAAAAGTATAATATAGTAGTATATATAATATAGTAGTATAATAGAGTAAGTATGTATAAGCTTTAACACATAAAAACTTTTGTATTTTCTATTTACAATTATTGCCTTACATTACCATCAACATTAAAATGAAGGCCTACATAATTTATAGCTATTTTCTAGTGCAATATTTTTATCAAAAAGTCACTTCTAGCAACTAATATTCTGAGGCATGTAATATGGAGTAGACAAAATAGCTTAAAAATTAAAAACAAGCTTACTACAATATTGGTTAATTATTTCTTTTTTTTTTTTACATTAATGAAATAAAACTATAAAATTTTTAATTTACCTACTTGCATACTATGAATAGAATAAATACAGCTTAGTTTTAGCTGTAGCTTTTTCTAAGGTTTGATAGTAATTTTTATGCACCTTTCTTATTTTTATTTTAGGTACTTAACTAATTATTAAAAGCTTAAAAGACTACATAAAATAATCAAGTAAGCAGGCCTTAATAAAATATCAAGATAGTGAATCGATAGGGATATTTTAAGCAATATCAAGTCGGATTTTCCGGTAGCCAAAACCTTGCCCAATTTGGCTTGCCGCCAATTTGGCTGTGACGTCATCCCGCTAAGCCTAGCCCATCGACCGCTGGTCTTAGCTCTCTGTAGTCTGGACTCTACATAATATTGCTTGTGCAATTTGATATTGTTTAAAATGGCTACGGTATAGGTAGGGGGAATTTTGTTGTGGTATAATAATTAATAATATTATGTAATTGTTTGATTAAGTATCATATTAGGAATGTCTATGGCAAGTACCTGAAAAGTCTTAAATGTGTTTTAAAAAGTTTTGCGTTACGTAGAATCCTTGTTCATTGTCTACTATATAATAATTTTGTCTTTAATCAAAATCAATTGAGCAACAATGATCTAATATTTCCATTTCACTTCAAAATATATTATGCTATTACAGTCTAATAGCATGATATATTTTGAAGTGAAATGGAAATATTAGATCACTACGATCTAATATTTCCATTTCACTTCAAAATCTATAATAACTTTATCCTTTTATAAAATTTTGTTTCCTGTTTATTTATGAAAATATCTAGATTTCATATTATCACTTGTCAGATTCAAATCATAAGATTATTGTAAACAATTCACACTTGAACATTGATATAATATGAGATAAACCGGCGCCAAAATGTTAGAAATTACTTTAGATAATCCATATTAATATCATCCGTAAGTTTGTCTGTTAGTAACCTCTTCATGCTTAAACCACTAAGCAGATTTGGATGAAATTTGGTATGACAGTAGGTATTTTTAATCTCGGGAAAGAACACAATAATATTCAATTGTTAGTTTTATGGTAGAAAACGGAGAAAAAGATTTCTACGTGAACGAATATTTTCTCGAGAATGGCTGAACCGATTTGGCTAATTTTAGTCTTGAATATTCGTCGAAGTTCAGGAAAGGTTCATCTTATTGAGTGAAAATTGATACAAAGTTTAACGGGTCATCTTGTTACATCTACCTAATACATAATAATATAACCATCAAAACTCGCAAATCACACCTGAAATTATTGAACATTTATTAAGTTTTGATTTATTGAACAATTATTGATATGTATTTGGAGCATAAACTGTGATAATCTAATCGCGGCCAATCTGGATCCTTGACGTATCTTATCTAAATACATATTAATAGTGTATTCAATATTAAATAATATATCCGCTAGGATCCTTGAGCTTTATTCATGAAAAACATGGACAAATTGATTTTTTCTAAACTCTATAAAAATATGTTTCAATTAATTGAAAGGAAATAGGTAAAGCATATATTATAGAAATAGTCTATGATATAGAAATTAGAATCAGTCAGTCGATAAAATTGGAATTCATATTTCTTCATTCATTAATGTATCACCTTGTAACTGTACTTGAAAAACAAAACAAATAAGTAATAAAACCATATTATATTCTGCAAACTTTTTTGTTTCAATTAGGAGAGATGGAAGTTACTGATGTGTAGATACAAGTGTAGATATTAGTATTTAGAAGCAATAAAAATCAGTGCTCGATGTGCCACCACGGCTTAATGCTCGTGTTATCGCGCGTATCGAGTGCCCGCGCACTATCACCTCGTAAAATTGGTAACTTACGGTATCAGTTATCACACACGTTTGCGATAGCGGCCGCTTATCTTAATTGATTGTCTATTTTTTGACATGCTGACTTACTGCCGATCGCGCTTCGAAGTCGCCAACTAAATTCTCCTCTCCTTTCAGATCCGTGCGGCATGAGAGCAGCCCCGTCGCGATCTTAGCGTTTCGGCCTGCGTTCACGCAGAACAGATGCGGACAGGGAGGACTTAAAGTGCGTGCGGAGAAACGACATGCATGGTTTGTGAGGTCGGCGCCGCGGTCATGGACATGAGCGGAGAGGGTGGCGGCGCGGGCGCGGCAGGCGGGCTGCAGCAGCGCTGGTACGACAGCCGCGTCAACGGCAGCCCCGCGGCCGCCGACGTTGGCTCCGACGCCAACGGCGACGGGTTCTTCCACTCGCCGCTGGAGGGCGGCCACCACAGCCGCGCCCGCTACTACCACCAGCAGATGCACGGGCCCTACTCGGCCGCGGTCGGATCCCACGGTGAGTGTCTCCTCGTCCTATCGATCACCCCGCCGCGGTAATGGCCGCATTGCTCAGCGCCGGCCCCTCGTAAATAACCGCCGTTTAAACGCGCCGGCAAAGACCGGGGCGACACTCGCGGTAATTAAACATATTAAGATTTAAATATTCCGCAAAATGACGGCGTTCGAGCGAATCGGCGGTATCTTATCGCGGATCGGACGATATCTCTCGAGACCGCGGCGATTAATTCGAGGGACCGGCGGAGTTTCGTAGGGCTGAGGTAAACATCAAAAATGGGCCTCGACCGCAAAACAAAAAAATGTCCCGGGCGTTTTGTTTTTCGGGTTTAATTTTATTACGGCCATAAAGTTTTCCGTGGGGACAGGTGGCTCGTCCTCGCCGGGGACATGGGGGCATTAGGGCTAGATCGGCATGCGGCGGGATGATATTTATCGCCGAGTGTGTCGGTTCCCCGAATCGGCATCGACGGGGCCGTCCGCGCCGTAACGTGGCGGAGTTTATATGCGCGGGCGCAGCCTTATCATGTTTCGTCCGCACTCTGATTGCATCTGCATCTGATACGTTCATTTGTCGAACGGCAGCCCCGAACACCATCGAGCAGTATAAAAATTGTGTTCAACATTAATTTTCACTTATCATGCCCATTAATGTAAGAGATATCAGCGTACACTTATATTCATTAAACGTTGTACTGTTTAAAAATGCAACCTTTTTACAATAATTCGGTAATGGGTACGCAATTATGTTATGAATCTCTGGCCAAATAGTTTATGCTTAGTGCTAGGATTACAAACTAGTAGCTCCTCGCGCATAATTAACAGGCGGCTGGCTAGTTAATATATTAAATTGGAGACGTCAACAAAGTTAACTTTTAAAGACCATTAAATAATGTTGAGGATACTCTTTAGCCTTTACGACCGTTAAGCTCGAGAAGCGGCCATATTTTCTCATTTGTTTTTTGCATTAAAAATTTTATCCGCAAATATAAAAACTAAAATTCCGCTTTATTCGTGCGACATTCCTTTTTAAATTATTTACGTCAAGGCTGTATTAATAAAATTTATATTTAATTATCAACTGCACACATTTTATTCGAATGAAAATGGACGCCAAGATTGATTAATATAATTTAAAGATTTTGTGAGATTATTATTTATTTACGTTTCCACAGATGCAGAATTGCATTAAATATCCACAAATGCTCATTAACAATGAAGTTGATTGATTTATTATTCAAACAGAATATATATGGTGGAATATAAAGATTAATCTAGTCTATTTTATCTATGCCGCTAATGCTTACACTTTGACCAAAATAAACTTAATTAAGCCCGCCTATTCATAATTAATTTAAGTGGAATCCAGTTGCTTATTGATTAATTATCAAATTATTGATTTATTTCCTACCTAAATATTTTTAACTATTTATTCGTATCTAACGTATTATAAGTATGAATTTGTTTACTTTTCTACTGAGCTCTGACTTGAAACCTGATTTATCAACCTAACGGCTTCTTCTTTTCCTAATCGATATTCGATAACTGAAGAAGTTGGGAATTCCTTGTTGAAAGAAAAATGTACTTCTTTCTCACACACTTCTTCAGCTTACTTAGGTACATATTTAGTTACTTATGGCCTATAATTAGGTATACTTACTTATAAACTACTTAGTAAAAGCAAACAACAACTAGGTACACTGTTAGCAACTATCCGTTTATAAATTGCATTCAGATATGTTGAATTTAAATATTTAAAATAAAATGACTACATTCTCAAAATACTTATCATTTATTATGGCACTTATTGCACTACAATTAACATTTTTAATAAGCTTTGGTGTCACTGTGTTAAACGGTTATAAAAATTATAATAATTTAACGATAATGTTATTCAAACTTTTACTTCATGCGAAGAAAAAAAAATGCTGCTAAAATATAAAATTTGGGCGCGAGTTTTCTAGCAGATGTTTTTATTTTTATGTTTATTTATATTTTGTGTGTCGTTATAAGGTTCCTTAATAAATTATGCTTGAGCGTCAACGGAGCGGGGACCCAAAAAAAGAATGCAGGCCTTAGGTATAATAGGTTCTGTAACCTGAGGCGGTGAACTTATTTGACACATTATACTTAGATACCTTGATTGATGGTATGAGCAAAAACACTTTATCAATAACACGTTCACTCGATCCCTTTTTGAATGGTTACAAGTAACAAGCAGAAAATATTATGTTGGCTTGCGAGAACATGTTATATTTTTTACTTAAGTAGTTTCTTTTATTATTATTTTTATGTTGTAAGATTAGTTAATATATTATACTTACCTCGCAAACCTGTAATTAAATATAGAATAGTTTTACAGAACTAAATAAAACTCATATAATGTTTCAATCAAATCGATTTCAATTGTAGAGGCTTATTAAACAAAATCCGTATTGTATAATCCGATAAGAGTATTTTTATTGTTGTTTTTCCTCGTTACTGCATAAGGTGTAATATCTTATCGATAAGATTGTTATCGAACTTATAAGTGTCAGCTCATGACGACCATACTACGCATACCTACTTGCAGATGACGCATTTACTTTCAAAATATTTTGCCATTCGAGTGTAAGATTATATCATTATTTTAATGTGAACACGTAGCTGTGAACACATAATCACATATGGCCTCGTGCATACTTAGGTACATCATCATAATCCATTTATAAATAAATGCATAAACTTTTATGTGCTACACTAAATAAAATAAAATCGGCCAAGTGCGAGTCGAAATCGCCCACGAACGGTTCCGTACCGTTATAGAGCGAACGTAGGGAAAAATGTGTTTTTTAAATATTTATTTTAAGTAGTTTAATTTTATTATCCTTTATTATTATTTACTATACTTAAATGGTTATTTTTTATTTTCTTCCCCTTCTTCTTCTTCTTCCGGTGGCCGATTGCACATGTTCAAGGGCGAAAAATATTACCTAAAGTAAAATATAATTAAGGGTGCTGTGAAAGTTCAAGTGCCTAGCTGTTGCTATTATTGATTACGAGCAAAAAAGGCAAAAAAAATAACGTTTCTTGTATGGAAGCCCCCTTTGAATATTAATTTTGTTTAATTTTTAGTATTAAGTGAAAATTTCAGAAGTCTAACTATAGCGGTTCGTGAGATACAGCCATGGAGACAGATAGACAGACGGACAGATATCGAAGTCTCAGACCTTAGTAATAGGGTCCCGTTTTTACCCTTTGGGTATGGAACCCTAAAAAGCAAGCCATCCATCCCAGCTACTCATAGCAGTTTGAAAGACTTTCCAATTTAATAAAAATTACTCAAGTTTTCGCAGACCAATTTGGACTTCTCGTGATTTGCGAATTGCGTTTTTCCAGTTTTCAATTAATCCGACTGAAGTAAGTAAACGAACGCGGCCAGATTCATCACTACTCCAATTAAATTTGCAATGTTCTTTTTCTGTCCGTCCGTCTCGATTCACTCACAGCCCGTCAGAGCTTTTATTTTTCCGTCCCTCGTTTTTGTGAAAAGACCCTCCGTCTGCATATAATTAACTGGCATTAATTACGATAATAACGTATGTTAGGTAACAATAGTGCAAAAAGCGTTGCGTGCATTTGCACATGTGTGTCGAAAAGTGCGTGTTTCGAAAAGGTGTGCGTACGCGGCACAGATTGGCGCAATTAGCGGGGGGCGGGGCCTGCGCCGGCGCAGCGACACCCCTCCCCCCGCCCCGCGCCTCCACCGCGCTCACGCACACACGCACCGCGGTGTTGCCATCAAACATTAATTATTTCCCCCATTCTTCGCAAACATTAGCTCGCAATTGCGGTTGTGAAAATATAAAGTAAATTACTTTAATTCGTAGGTAGATGCAATATCACTCGTCATTACTGCATCTCCAATTATATGCTGTGAGCACCTTTTCGTAAGATGTCGAGCTATAAAAATTAACTAATTAGATAAAGGAGAAATTAAATTAAAATTTTTGATGGAAATCGAATTTATTTTAATGTTAATTGCGAGCGTTTACGCGGAGGTAGGAAATATTTTAAAGCGGAGAATATTATTTATGGTAGCGGTGAACTTTTCCGTGCGCGGTGCGGGCAACCAAAATATATTATAGTTTGGGTAAGCGCCCTAGGAAACAGAGCGGAACGTGTTGAGGAAATAAGTTGAGTGGCAATTTACTCGTGAGCCAACCTGAGACGAACGAATATTGAACCCTTTGTAAACATAAGATTTTATAATAATAAAACGTACATGCACGTTTAATTATTTACATTGTACTTACTCATATAAATTTCATTAAAGAGTAAGTTAGGTGCGTACCTATCCCAAAGCAGTTTAGATTCTCACTTTAAAATAGAGACCTACTAGTATGTAATGTTAGTTAAGGATAATTAACAAATCTCACCTAAAACATCGTTGTTAATTAAGAGGCAAATTTTGTCATTGCTTACGTAAGATGATGACCTTCAACTATTTTTATGCAAAATAATAATTCAGATTATTTTTATTGAAATTTATTGCTATTTTTCATTGCTCTACATATTATGTTTCCTGATAATAAAACTAGATCAATTGATTACATAAATTCTGTGACATTACCATTCTAATGCATATTATGTTTTAGGAATATTTATGTACTATACATACCTCACGAGTCACATTTGACATTACTCTACAATATAGAGCAGTAACGTAGCAGGAAAATGTGTGTATATCTAAAATATGAATATAAATATTCCGTATATTATGCAATTTATTGTTTTTTAAACTGGTATGTTTATTCCAAAGATTCCAGACGCCTCTCCAGGGCCACAACTCTGGCTTGAATCTCAGGCTGTTCTCTTTGGTAGAGTTTCTGGTAAAAGTCTCCGAATATACTTTCTCTTGTAGTCTCTGGACTCAGGTACTTTTAATTTTAGGCTATTTATCTTTTCTTGGCAGTCCCACTTGCTACCTCCAAACGAGGCAGCCTGAGAACATAAAAAAGTTTGAAGTACCTACCAACAAATTTGTCTCCTATCAAATCAAAATAATATTATCAAAAAACGTCGAACTTAAAAATACCGTTTTGGTTATTTTTCTACCAATTGGATTTTTTTTTGATGTCATATTACAATTTACCTACGTCATTCTAGAGCCTATACCAGACCTTAAACATTTGAATATAAACATTAAAACTCATCAAGAATAATTAAGATTTTCTAATTAGCATTAATTTTGAAAATAATCACGAAAACTAAACTGACCATTATTCATTAACCCTTTACCCGTCAAATATTAACTGCCACCAACTATAACAGGTTTTCGTATGAAATAAATATTTCGTTAATTATTTCGCCTAATTAATTTCACGTGAGTTGGGGTTGGTTAAGGTTAACTAAATGTGGTGACCACACATAGGTAATTGCTGTAGCTGGGTTGATAAGAAAATGTTCAAAATTTTAATTTTATTTTATTAACTGTCTTTACTACGTTTAAGGCGGCTCAGAAGTTTACAGTCTAGTTGAGTTTAAACAGCTTGATGTAGATCAATAAACAATTTAAGGGACAAGAGATATTACAAAAATCCATACAAGATAGCGGTTTTTAGACACAAAAAATTTCACATTAGTCGAGAAGGTCCGGCGAAACAAGTTGAATTTGTTTCCAATGTATTCCAATTTAATGATATTGAAAGATCGCATGTAAAGAAAGTCGCATGTCGGTTGTGACGTGAAAGAAACGATGTAGCGGTCACAATTAGAAAAATCGATCGAGTCGCGACTCGCGAGGTCGGCGCTACTTACGCTTATATACGGTTATACTGCTACTTACGGTTCAAACTTTGAACTTTATCGCGTTGCTTGACCTGATTTCTGCTAAAGCTGTTAGGGGGTTAATATGTGCTAAAGCTGTTAGAAGATTACTATGTGCTGAAGCTGTTAGGGGGTTAATATATGCTAAAGCTGTAAGGGGGTAATACCTATGTCCTAAAACTTTTATGAGGTTGATATGTGTTAGTTGATACAGTAGTACTCCAGTATCACTGGATATCAACGCTGGATCAGAGTGCTTAGTCAAAATATGTTCTTTAACGGCCGTTGTCAATATTCAATCTATCTCTGGTTTGACATACGACCGATCGCAATTCGCAGCTTACATTGAATTGACATACAATATATGTATCGAAAGCTATTCCTATCTCTAGTAGTACAAAACCAGAGATAGATCAAATATTGGAAACGGCCGTAAGTTTCATGGCGCTTGCTATGCGCTATGTCAAATCTCATACATTTTTGACATAGACTAATTTTGCTGTCAAAATTGGCGAGTGCATTTTGACTAAGCGCTCAGTATTGACAAGTCCAGCAACCATTAGCAGGCGTCTGCTACTGTATTACATAACTAACTAACTAACTCCGCTGGCTCAGCGACCCGAAGCGGATCTTGACCTCCGAAATGAGCTTCCGCCATTGAGCCCTGTCCTGCGCTACCTCCTGCCAGTTACTGACTTGAAGGTCACGCAGGTCAGCCTCAACAGCATCTCTCCAGCGATATCTGGGGCGCCAGCGATACAGGACATCGTCCTGTTGGACGGCCCTTATACGCTCTTTTTATCCCGCGATCCTCTTCCATTCTTTCCACGTGGCCCAGCCAACGGAGTCGGTGAGCCTTTGTTTCTCCGATTATATTGGGTTGGGCCACCAGTTCTTCAATTTCGGCATTCTTCCGAATTCGCCAACAGCCGTCATTTGTTTTGGCCGGGCCCAGGATTTTTCTAAGGACTTTCCTTTCAGCGACTAGTAGTTTGTTCTCCTCCTTTTGTGTCAGTGTCCAAGCCTCGCAGCCATACGTTAGAATAGGCCGAATAATCGTATTATAGATTTGGATTTTTGTATTTTTGCTGAGAAGCTTGTATTAGGTATTATATAAAGCAGCACATATTAAGTCATTGGAAGGATTATTTAGGCATTGTATCAATCGCATATTATTATCAAAGATATAAGATAAGATAATAATCTATCTAGATATGTCACTCAATTTAGTATCATGTACAATTAACTCAATTTAGATCTTTAATTTTATTTAGGACCTGTTTCACCACTTTCTGATAAGTGCCGGATAGGCTATCCACCAATTAACTTGACAGATCAAGTATGGAGAATCTGTAAAAAAAGCCTATTTGGCACTTTATCAGAAAGTGATGAAACAGGCCCTTAATGTTGTAAAACGGGAATAAATCTAGATTTTAATGATACGAGTAATAATTATTATGGTCTTTATTTACTCACATTTTTCAGTGTTTTTGTAAAACAATTAGTTACGAAAAAGTAAATGCTTCCTTAAAAAACCTCAACAAAAACCAAAACAACAAAACAATTAACACAGCGAGGCTTTCTAATAAATACGTCTTACACGCACTGAGATCGCATTATAACCATTAAACATATCCGTTATCATTAAAAACTAATTAATATAGTTGCTGACGTCATGACAGCACAGTTTTTGTACCGATAAAAAATATTCTTCAAACGAAAAAGCTCTTATATGCGGTTTAATTTAAAGATTTACATTTAGGACCATTTTCACCAACGTCTGTTAGTGTTAACAACTTGTTAAAATGGCATGTCTTCTCTTTTATTCACTAGAAAAACAAAAGAGGTAATGTGTTACGTTGCACTATAACGAACGTTAACTTTAACAATCTTTGGTGTTTGGGCTTAACTAGCTAACAGCTGCGGGTACAATGTGGATCTTAAATAATAATCTATTGCCCAAAAATGTGTAGGTATTCTAGTCTGTTTAGTACTTCAGAGGATCAGATCTGAGGCGATTTAGATGTACTGTGTACCACCACAAAAATTTATTCATAGAAGTTGGCATACCTACGTTATTTGGTTGGTTAATATCAAGTGAATGTTTGTCATAATCTGTCCGCTGGGCTAGACTTACCGGCCAAATTATGTAGGTCTGCAATCTGCATACTTCACTTTCTCTGAGAGTAAAATGTAGATAGACATTACATATTTGTACTATCAGAGAAGTTAATTCCTAGGCAGATGGCGGACCTAAATAATTTGGTCGCGTTAAGTCAAACCCATCCAACCGATCACAGCTAATATTGAATTGACATAAGCCGACCAACTGACGTAGATCCGTCAACTGCCTAGGAATCAATTTCCTCGATGGTACAATATAAAGGATGATATTATGATAAAAAACTTTATCTAGCATTTCAGCAAACATGTAATAAATCAAGCCAAATCAACGTCATCTACTAAAAATAGATTTTAATGAACTTGCCTTCATTAAAATGATTTTTATAATAAAAACAAGATGGCGGCATTCAAAACAAAGTGTTGTACGTACGTTAACCATTTTAAAAGCGGTGACTCGCTTGAATAATGATTTCCCCGAAAACTGTAATAAACTGCCCATTAGAATGACAAATGAAAAGTCTTTTATCTTTAAAGGGTTTATAGTATTAGGTCATGGCGTCGAAAATTATTTAGATTTCGGCTCTTGTCAAACGTCAACCATTTATGGTTGGTAAGTACTTAGTAAAAATAACTATTTTAACAGACCTTCCCAATCTATTGAAATTAGAATAAAAATATACATATTACCTAAGTACATACATCTCAGAATAATTTGCACATAATTTGCAGATTATTTTAATCTGAATATACAATGATAAGTAGGTACGCACATTTTAATTGTCTCATTGAGCAAAAACAAAATGACTCCCTATTTCCCTTAGTTACTGCATCACACGTGGACGGCTAGATTGATTTTAATGAAATTTGGTACAGATTTAAATAGATTACGGAGCATAGGCTATAACTTTATATGTCGGGAAAATACACGGTTCCTTTAGGACATAATTTAGCACGCACAAAGTCGTGGGGAAGAGCTAGTACTGTATAAGCCATACTTGATTTGGCGACCTTCCAAGGCGTCCGCAAATTACCAAGAGCGGCAGTCGCGCCAGGAATCCAGAATATTCCTCAACTCCTATATGTTTAACACCTCGAAGAAATCGAGGATTTATGTTTTCATTAAAACATTTAGGGCAGAGGGCGTCGTTGCCGCCAGAAGGCTATTTCGCAGCACATTATGTACGATGAATGATTTCCTGCGTATGATTTATTCGCCGTTGTTTTGCGCTAGCTACTGGAGTCTTGCGTAATTCTGACTTTACAATTGTAAAGCCGTCAAAAATAATCTTTGTTGCTTTTCCTAATATTAGATTAGAAGAGGAACCTCATTTAATGGCATTAGTATACCGGTTTGGAACACTTCTATATAGTTTAAATCATCCTAAATGGATGCAAAGACGTTAAAATGCTTTTTGCTTATTGATTTTTCCGCCAAGAGACTTTTTTGACTAGACATTTCATTTGTACAAAACTCAAACAAAAACTTAAGATAAGCTTTGTTAAAACCCTACTCGCTATATTCTTGTTGTAGACTTTTAAGTCTTAAATGCTATACCTAGTAGCTAAAACGTTATTTAATGTGACTCGCATATAATTTATTGTAATCAAGTCATATTATTGGCATTATTGTTCTCGGAGTTGGGCTCTACATCATACACCGTCACGACAAAGCCATTAACAGTTATGTACTCGTTTATCTTTGAATTATTTTAAACTTAAAACTTTATTAGCGTCGTAAACTTTTATATAACCTACTAATTTATAACGCCTATAAAGCTTTGACAGTGTTTCATCGCAATCGTACGAGCATTCTGTTAATTAGTACGTAGAGTAGAAAAAGTGGTAAGTATTATTATTCAGTATTTACCGTAATGGTGATTTTTGAGTATTCACCGGTAAGAATAGTAAAGTACACAATGCAATACGGACCAATTATGAGTACCATAAACTGCTAAACGTTAAATATTCCCTGACTGTACTTATAGTGGATTCCAATAAAAAGGTCCAGCATAAGTTTGATTCGCACTAGAACCTGTTTGAGGCTGGGATCGCAATACGCAAGAACGTATTGCCGGAGAATAAGCATCGTTACTATTACAAGAACACTACTGCTAACAGCACATATTTGGTGATATCGTTTATATTCAAATACCGTTATAATTAAATACCGAGTTTCATTCAAATCGGTTCAGCAGTTGCATGAAGAGGTTATACAGTATACACATAATATAGACTAACGCACTTTCAAATTTACAAGAAAATAATATTAGTCTTTATACAACGTGAAATTTTAGTGGTTGTTTTCCCACAGCACAACGATTTACCTTAATAGTAGTACTATCGAACCATGCATGTTATTTTTTGAAAATACAAAATATTTTGTATGACGTACTATGGAAACTTTATGCCGATAGGCGCGAGTTACTATGGACCCGATCAATTTTTTTTTTTGATTTGAACAAAAAAAACTTTACAAATCTATTGTACTACTAAGATAGAATCATTTTACTGCGGGAAAACAACCATTATATATGACTGACGTCGATAATTTAAATACTAGATTTACGCCTAGAGTAAACTCTACAAGAACTAAGTAGTAAATTATACGACCATCGAAAAACTATCCAGGTAAAAAACTTTTTATTACGTATCAAGTACCACATAATGAATATTTTAATTAGTGTTTCTTGGAAAATAGGGCTTGCCAGCAGGTGGCCCGCTCATCCGGTCGAAAAATAACTTTTAAATAGTTAAATCTTTTTGAAGCAGGAAGGTATGTTCAGTTAAATAGTTTAGCACGATAACTTCTTAATTCGTTCGTATTAGTACCAGAAGGTGACGTTTATAGAAGTTTAGTTAGGAGAGTTATAATAATATTATGTAAAGTCAGGAAAAACGATAATTTAGCAGATTGCTAGATAATTTTTGTCGTGCGTTTGTGAGTGGACTTTATAGCACTGGATTTTCAGTCAAATTACGTTCATTAGTTTTTGCTAAAATTAGCTACCTCAAATGTATGGGATTTCACATAATAAGTAATTGTAATTTGTAAGCCCAAATACTATAAAATAAAAAATAAAATAAAATAATCGCAAGCACCATACTTTGTTAAATCGCATTCATTTAATACCCTATCATCGCACTCAAAACTGTAGAACGCTAATTCACCGAAGACCCTGATCAGTATCCTATACCATAAAAAATGTCATTAAATTACGACCTTTAAAGTTACGGCAATTCTCTATATTTACTTTCTTCGTCTGTACTGAATTCATTAAAATACAGATATTTTGTTTGAATCTAACAAAAGCATAATGCATCAAAACTAAGTAATTATGACATAACAAAGTCTAGAAGTAATAAATAATTACGGTAATAACTCTATATGGCGCGAGCTGGAGTAAAAAACTGATACATTTTCAACTATAAAAAAATGCCATGATTGAAATGTTATCAAATAGATACTTTATAACACTGATTATACCCTGCATGATGCATTAGATAACAGATTTTATTAATATCAATAAACGCCATTTATAGATTAGTATGTGCTAGTTTAATAAAAAATGATAAAAAATAATGTTTTAGGTTCTGTAAAGACCATAGAGAGAAATTCGGACATTGACCCTAGCTTGTCTCTTTCGCACGCGGAAAATATTGATACATATTTATCTCGTTTCCACGCACAGGCTACCAATATATTATTATCATAATTCATAACAATATTTTTGTGCGCTTGTGAAAAGGACAAGTAGCTAAAGGTCAAATCCCAAAGGTCAAATTTCTTTCTAACAGACATCTCTTTGGATTTTTTAAATTTGTGCAAAATTAGACCTTGTGCAATTTAAAGTTTTATATATTTTTTATTTTTTAGGTCTAAAATCTTGCGATAAAACCAGTTTGACACTATACACCTGAGGCACAGAATATATAATAGTACTCCGTCCTGAGGGCTGAGCTATACACAGTAAGCTAAATACATATAGATAAGTAGGAAGCTAAGTACTAAGTAGCCAGTAGCCACTAAACACAAATGGGTTTAGTGTTTTTGTTATCGATATTGAGTAGATGTTAAGGACTAGTCAGTAGTAACTTAAACTGTTATGTATACCGGACTAAGTATAATATTAGAATCTAATATTATACTTAGTCCGGTATATCTGATATTATGTACATTGTACATAATATTTTAGCAACTTTGTTTGCACAAACTATTTTCTCTACGAAGACGAGTCCCATTCTCAGAACACTAAACATGTAATATTATGGTTCGCTTACTTAGGGTTAGCGTTGGCCCCTGGCTGGCTTCTGGTGGTGCTGCTCAAAAAGATAAACTCACTTTACAAAATTACTATTATTTTCACGAAAACGATTTATTGCGTGATTGCAGAAAGAGTTACTTTTTAACTGACTTCCAAAACGGAGGAGGTTATATGTTCGGCTGTGGATATATTTTTTATACGCTTTTTAGGGTTCCGTAGCCAAAATGGCAAAAAAGGAACCCTTATAGATTCGTCATGTCTGTCTGTCTGTCCGTCCGTCCGTCCGTATGTCACAGCCACTTTTCTCCGAAACTATTAGAGCTATACTATTGAAACTTGGTAAGTAGATGTAGTCTGTGAATCGCATTAAGATTTTGATGCAAAAATGAAAAAAATATAAAAAATTTTAGGGGTCCCCATAGGTACAACTGAAACAAAAAATTTTTTTTTCATCTAACCTATGCGTGTGGGGTATCTATGGATAGGTCTCCAAAAATCATATTGAGGTTTCTCATATCATTTTTTTCTAACCTGAATAGTTTGCGAGAGATACTCTTCCAAAGTGGAAAATTGTATGTCCCCCCCCTCTAATTTCTAAAGTAGAGGCATGATAATTCTAAAAAAAATATATGATGTAGATTACTATAAAAACTAAGAATGAAAATTGGTTTGAACGAGATCTAGCCAGTAGTTTTTTTATACGTCATAAATAGTAAACCTTAATCTAAATTTCATTAAATCGACTGAAATATAAAAAGAAATCAAAAATATTTTAATTTCATAAAAATGAACCTTATTACTGCTGCGGAACCCTCCATGGGCGAGTCCAACTCGCACTTGGCCGCTTTTATTAGCTTCAGCTGTATATGCATTTGTTTGTAACATGTTTGTAACCGACTTCTTTGGCCGCGATTTTGACCCACTTTAAACGGCCAGATTTCGTTCAAACTTTGTAGATTTATCGAGGACCGATGACAATACACTAATTTGATATGATTATTCCATTTTTCAATTTGTATGTTTGTATGTTTGTTTGTAACCCTTTATATAAAAAGCGTGTTTTTAGTTTTTTTAACTATTACTTATTTAAGTATCAGTTCGTTCGTGCTTAAACTGTTAAAGGGATTTTACAGGTTGTAATTGAAATACTTTGTATCCAAGTTATTTAATGTTGACTAGTCAATATATTATTGACACACTCAGTCGAATCTCAAACTCGATGGTGGAGCGAGCTTAACTCGATACCAGATTAACTTAGTTGTTGACGATACAGTTAAAAATAAAGTACCGTGTGTTCAGAGAGGGATTCCAACGCACTAGAATCTAGATAATTCCAATAATAGTTTCTTTGAATCACTCAAAGAAACTCATATTAAAATAAAACATTGAATTATTATTAATTTTGGAATTAATACAAATAAATATTTTTAATATTTAATAACAATTCAGTAGAAATAAAATTAACTACTACCGAATGTCGATATCAAAAGAGCAACTGTCAACTACAGATGATTAAATTAAAAAATTATATTGAACAGACAAATTATTGTTATATTTTTTTATTTTATATGTTATATATTTTTATTTCATATATATTTATATTTTTTATTTTATATATTATTATTAAAAAGTTATTGTTTAAATAAACAAAATTACGTTTTTTCTCATGTTTTCCGAGCGAGCCGATAGCTACTGGCCGCAGCGTATTCACGAATTTATAGTCATACAAATTAAGTATAAAATTGCCCTTGCGGTAAAATTACTATCAATATAGCGTCTTAAGGCGTAGAGTTGTTGTCGAGGTTTCAATTATTTTTATATTTAAGGATCGAGTCCGTCCCTGGAGGTATTTTTCTGTACCGTAATGCACAAGTCACGCGCGCTTATGTAAGCAGGCTGCCGCGCCGGCCGTCATTATAGGCATTATTGGTACTAGGTCCTAGCCATTGTCAAGATTGTGGGGTCAGACAGCAACCAGGCAATTTCGCAACCTAGCCCATCGAAATACTATACAGTAGAACGATAACTCTTTAAACCCCTCAGAAGAGTACCACACCTCCGCGGGGCCCGATTAAAAATTGTTTAGCAATTGTAAAATTTTCTATGGACCCTAAATCAGGTTAGGGGCCCCCGTGGTCCAGGGGCGTCATATAATTGAAACGGCATTTACGTCGGTAGCTACGCCCCTGAAAACTCTCAATTCTCAAATATGGCTCCAGCTATCGTCATAAATAGATAGCTAGGGAAACGAAAATTGTATACAACGACCCGAGTAGGTATTACAACCAAATAAAAGTGCGCCTCAGTGTTCGTAGTACCATTTCTTTGACTTAGTTACTCTTCCATAGTATGGTATTTCGATGACTTAACCCTATAAATTGTAAAACAATTTCACGTCGCGGCTCACGTTCATGATAATTATAGTGGCTTCCGATGACATTTTACTCAAAGGTTGTATCATCGCCCATCGGTGTTATATTGTGATGTTCTGAATTCGTATCTTGTACCAACATTCAAGTTCTTCACACAGCACACAGATACTAACGAGGTTTTCGATCAACCATCAGGCATCAGCAGGTATTTAGCCCTTAGCAGTTTTAATAAGAATTAAGAAAGAATTTAGTATCATCTTATTTGCTAGACGCGAAAGCCAGCTCCTCTGAGAGCAGCCTTAGCCTGGTAAGTAGTTGTAATAAAAGAAATTAAGAAGCTGATAGGAATGTAATTATACTAATAGAAAACATCCAATTGTACCACGTGTCTATAATATTGTGTATTTTAAACAAAAAAATTGTTCTGTCTTCGCGGCAGTACTTTGTACATCTTAGCCACAAAAGCTAACCATCCGTGGATTCAAAGTTTTTGTGCCGATCGGTTAAGTGTCGGATAATAGATGGAATCTAAGCGCGGGCTTGATCCACGAGTAATCCAATCCAATCCAGTCCAAATACTGACCGCATCGATGTTTAGGTATCCCGTTCCACGAGGTATCGGATTTCCCAAATTCTTGAATACGTTAAATTTTTATTTATGTAATGTATGCAAGTTCCGATTTAAAATTTTAATTCGAGTGTTAACGTTTTGTTTACACATTTTACTGAACCACAACTTTTATACTGTCCTCTTGTAGTAGGTACCTACTTATCACTCTACCCAAGAACATAATATAAGTGTATGACTTGGTATGTTTGTTATAAATTAATGTTTGCTTGTGACTCCTGTTATTTATAACTTAACTTAAATAAATATGCCTACATTTGTTATATTAATTATAAGTATGTATGACTTTAGAAAACGTGCGCTACAAACTCGTGCGCGAATTCGGGCTTTGCTCTCTATAATTTACTTGGCATCGCTGCTACTTCATCTAGCATGTTTGCTATTATAATTAGTTCTAAATCATAATATAATTGGTTAAAAGCTGAATTTTATTGTGTAAGAAGGATTAATAAATCCATACCCACCTTACATCTAATATAACTATATCTATCTTTATAGTTTAAGAGGCAACGTCATGTTTTAATCATCTACCGTTTGAGTCCACAAGAACTGTCGAGTGAACTGTACTGGAAGTAGAGTGCGGCTCGGCAAAGCGTCGGTACGTTTGATCAAATTACATCTGTACCACGACCATGTGACGTGGACCGCTGCCTGGTTTTTATTTACTTTTTATAAATGTTTGTTATTGCCAGTAGCATTTTTTACGTGGCAGGTATTTACGCGATTAAAGAAGGGATACCCCCCTGACCCACAAAAATGTAGGAAACCACTATGCGAGTCTTGTATTTCCGCATAATTGTACATCCCCTCAAATCTCGTAACCCCTTCCTCAAAATATCAGGTTGCGACTTAATAATATTATCTATGATATCTATGCACGTCTACTGTTCTTATTCAAACATCTGCTTGTCAGGTCATTTAGTCATGTCCAATCTAGAGGCACTTTATAATGTAGAGTAAGCTACAATTTCTAAAAACCTTTTCTTTCTCCTTCAAAAATATAGAGAGTCATAGATAACATGTCTGAAACGCATTCAATCAAAATTTTATAGTTTTCGTGGAACTGTCGAATTCCAATCCATTTCCTCTTCGGAAATAAAAGTGCATACAATGAGAAATATTAAAATGCAATAACAATAAAATTCGTGTCCGGACATTAGGCATGGTAAAATATTCCTCGAACGACGCTTAATGAGAAGTGATGGGTTCGTAAGAAAAAATACAATACGGGGGTTAGGTGCGTTTATATGCGGTGCGCGTCCACTTAAAATTACATGTCCTGTATGCAAAGGACGAGAGACCGGGACCACCGATGCATTATCGATATTTGATAACTAATTTTATGTGATAGATTAGGAGCTGATTTTGGGCACGAGTAGTGATGAGTTTGTAGTGGGGGAAGTGGGCTTAGGACTTTAAATGGCGTTGTAAAAATATGGAGTTCTTCCACTGTTCACATAATATTAATAATATTAAGATGGAATTATACATAAGAGTGGTAAATAGGTTCTATGATGCATAGTGCATACCCACCTCTGAGTCAAAAGTACTTTGAAGATTGGTGTTAAGCTCTAAGCTTTAACTGCCATTGTCCTTTACTAAGCAATTGAAGATAGCAAAGGTTTGAAACAGAAATTATTATAATAATATATCAAAGAATAACAATATAAACCTGTCACAAGACATTTGCAAACGTCCAAATATTAATACGCGAATAACTCATATCGCAGCGTGGAGCAATTTTATTATGTTTAACACGTTTTTTATCGGCTGACTACGATTTGACTAATCACAGTCAGACACCCACGTCGCTACATTATACATAGCGGTTAATCGCATTAACTTTAATACTATTCTAACACCTTTAAGGATGTCTGTTGCATAATCAGATGGGCTAGATTCTTTGCAAGTTATATTTTAATGTAATTGTAAAGTAGTTACTCTAGTAGTACAGTACTCACACTCTCCTTTGTATTTGCAAATGATTTTGGTCTCTATTGTTGCAGTAGGAAATTGGCGTAAACCTTATGTTTCGGGATTCGAATCAATCTACCAAATCTTAGATAAAAATTTAGCAGTTTCTGCAGTTGAAATTTGCCCCAAAAAGAGCACCAAAATCCTAGGAGTTTCAACAAATATAATTTTATTTTCATACTTCAAATATTATCATAATCAGTCAAATGCGTGTAAGCGAGCTGCGAGACCTACTATAATTCGATAACCAAGAATCGGTCACCAAGCTCTAAATCTCCATCATAGCATTGGCAACATAGCCCGGATTAGTGCTAGTTGTTATTCCCGACGTCGTCCGCCGTAGCCGTGATAATAAGAATCGTAATAAATGCTCCAATCGCGTCGCTGCGGCCGCCCGCACGATGCATTACCATTCCGAACGCGGAGACATCGTAAAACAATTTTTACACAACGACTATAACACTACTGTTTTATATCGTTCGATTATTTATTGGGTTTTAACAGGGTTGAGTTCGATGTAGGTAGTGGACAATTTTGGTGGTCGATAGTTGTTAGTCGTATCAAGTGTTAAACTTTGTTATCTAAAACTTAATCATGAATATCATCGACGATAGTAGTTTTAGGGTCTAAAGTTTTAGGGTCAGGTCACACTGCAACGAAATTGAAATTGCAATGTCAAGTATCCTCTTTGACGTTTTTGATTCTGTTTGTATCTGTCCAAACTCCAACTTGTTTATTTTCAGTATAAACTGACCCTAAGCAACAAAATAACAAAAAACTTTTTCTTCTTCTCCTTTTGACCCCACCTTCGTAGGTCAAATTGTGATCATTGGGTCAAGTACTTCGCACGACAACAATGATCAGCTGTGAAGGCCGGAGAACGGCATTAGTGCGGTTAATACTAATTCATAAGCTGTGTTTATGCTAATTTCATAGCAAAACAACAAACAAACGGATAATGATTATTACAATACTTAAATTGACCAATCAATGGTGAATTTTTTAAAAAGAGAATGTCATGGAAAACATGGAGCTGTTGTAGAAGTGAAAACTTTTCAATTTCGAATAATTTCATTTACTGATTTTCTTAAGGGGCCGAAAGAATGAGCTTTTTTAAAGAAGTGCTTCTTCTTTAATTAAAATATTTAGAATTTATTGAAGAATTCAAAAATTTCAATTGAGTATTTAATACCTACCTAATATAGTTTTATTGGCTAGTTGAAGAATGGAGAAATGTCAACGATATAGACAAGGAAAATTTACATATTATACGATAATTAGATAACATAAACTATGGACATTTATGTGTAACGAAATATGAAAAGCCACAATGTAATAAATTAACATAAATTTATGACCTGTTAACATAATAAAGATATCAATATCTCATCACAGAGAACTAGAAAGCCTGGTTCATGATTATTTGACACCTCGTTAACAATTGGAAGCGAACACGTGTTCTAACAAGTCGGTTAAGAATACGCAGCGAAATAACAAAGATCCGATACCAGATATCGACGCCTACATAATATTATATCATTCGGCGAGGAATGTAGCTCTTATGGCGTTGAACATAGGGGTCATGAGCATGTAGACAATAAATGGGAGGGATGAGGCATATTTTAGGAGTAACACGCATTTTGCATGCGGATGGGATTTGGCGGGCAAATATTATGGCAGACTGGATGGCTCCGACCTTGAACGGATACATTCCCGTACGAAGCCTTCGAGTATTCGATTCGAAATTCAAAATGTTGTACTCACTCTTCTTTTTGCGTTTTTATTGCAGACGTTTTTGCTAAGAACAAATCGAAATAAAAAAATGGAATTTAAAAATCTCAAGTTAAAAAAAGCATTGAAAGTTTCGTGGGAGCTTTCAATATGTTTCAAATTGAAACATAATATTTATTATTGCACATTAGTGCCTTAAATTATTGTTTTTGTAAGGAAACCTGACATTAAGGTAAAGGTTGAAAGCTCATTTGCCTAAATGATTAAAAGTTTGTAAGAATTTTATATCAGGTCAACGCCATGAAGTTTTCATCCAGAAAATAAAAAGTTTTTCTTATTATATTTATCTTTCAGATGTTTCATGTATATAAAACAGACATGTTCGTATATTTATTATAATTTAAACAAAACAGCTCATTTTAATTCGCACCTTTTTATCTGAATATTCAAAAAGTTTTAGACATTTTTAATTATTATTCTTAATGTTTACGACATCTCGTAACAAGATAAAGATCATTTATTTTGACCTTAAAGCTTATGATAAGGAATTATGTATTCTATTTCGTCACCTTATATTAACACTAGCTGTCCCGGCAAACGTTGTTTTGCCATATAAAGTGTATCTACTTTATCAGTTGATCCAAAATCTTCCCCCTTCTTTTGTCCTCTACGGGGGGGGGGGGGGGGGTTATACACCAAATGTTGAGTTGGAAAATACAGTAAATAATATACACCAGATGTTAAGTTGGAAGAAGACCAATATATCTGCGAAATCCGCATTCAAATCGGATCAGTAGTTTTCGTGTGATGCTGGAACAAACATACAGACAGACAGACAGACAGACAAAAAACTAACCACATTTTTGGCTTCTATAGCGATCTAGTGACACCCTCTGCTTATTATTTTTTGAATATCTTTAATGTACAGAATTCACATTTCTACAGTTTTATTATATGAATAGATAATATATAACGAGGGAAACATAATAAGTATGTATAAATTATAATTTAAATAAGAACATCCTTAGAAGTTTAGCAAATAGATCCCTGCAAATTTTTCTGTTTAAGCTAGAAAATATTCGAATTCTGTGTCAACAATTTTTTATATTTTCCTTTGGGGTTTCCTAGATCAAAATGGCCGTTAAACTTTTTGCATTGTTTTGTAACATCATTATATTAAACAAACAGTGATTTTGTAAAACCGTTACAAAGTAATACTAGCAGTGCCCTGCGGTGCGGTGATAAGATCAGTGCATCTGCTGTAGGGCTGGGGTTCGGTTCCGTTGTCGCTGTGAGAACATTCTGCTATTGGTTTATAATTTTATTAAGCACAAATTCATTTTTATCTTCATGTACTGTTGCTTAAATGTGTTTTCCTACTTTTTAGGCTGTAAAAAAACTACAAAATATATTATAGAAAACTACTTTTTAGTCAACTTTTTAAGTTGGTTATAAAGAGAGTATACGAGAAATATACTTAACTAATGTTATGCAATAAGTCACGTAATTTTTAAGCCTCAAATATTTTCTTGGCATTTTTAATTATATTATTAATAAAAGTAAATGACCACCATAAAATGTATTTACCGTTTAGTTGGGAATCGTAAAATGAATGAATATTTAAATTATAATAATTATTATGATATGACGTGTATATTGCGTAGTTCAACGGAAGTTTTATAATTTGCATAAATTTATACACATTTTACACATTAGGCAATAACGCATGTTAAAATTGTGCTATGAAAGTCAAAGTAATATAATTGTACTTTAGAAGCCGTAATATCTTGGTTTACTTATTCGTAAGTTATTGTAACAGTCTAAAGTTAACGGGCTTTAAGATACTTTCGTAAATTTTAGGCACAGTTCTACTATTTTTAGGTTGTAGAGTGTAGTATTAGAATTAAGAAATATTAGAGACTAGAAGACGCCCACAACTACTTTGCGCCAAAATTCGTTCATCGCGCGGGGAACCGTAAATTTTTCCAAAAAAAAAAGTATTCTACGTCTTTTCCCGGCACTCAAAGTATCCCCATACCAAATTTCAAAAACGGTTTAGCGATTTGGGCGTGAGCATGTAACAGACAGACAGACACACACACAGACAGAGATACAAACTTTCGCATTCATAATATTATTAGTATGGATTTGTTTAAAAAATTTAAGTTTTTACTTTTTAATAATGTAGAGTTCGCTGTTTAACACAATATTATGTTAAGAAGTTGTCAAGAAAATATAAAGAAGAAGGAGACTTCTGTCGCGCTTGGCGAGACGCGACAGAGCTCCTAAATAATAATAACCCTCCTTCTGGCACAGTCGGGTAACTACACCCCCATAATGACGGACGGGCATAGTCATGGTGGCAGGTATGGAGATGGTGCGATAGCCGTTATCGTGACATCGCTGGGGTGCCCGGTGTCGCGTCAAACCTTCATTACTGCAGCTTAATCTACTTTATTGAAACTTGAACAAATATTATGCTTTATAGATATTGTCTGCTTCTGCATACGCGTAAAAGGGAATGCTCCTATTTACTAGATAATATGTTTGGTCGTAAAAAAGTAGCCTCTATCTTTCCCCATGGCCTGCTCTACTAAGGTGCCTATTATGATCAGCTTAGTGTTTTTAGAAAATTTTGATTTAAATATACGTTTATATACTTTCAGTTATTTCAGTGTTACTTTCAGCTATTTTGTTTGATAAATAAAAGCTGCTGCAGTAGCTGCTACTGTGAAATAATGTCAAATCATTGATTTTAATATTTAAAATAAAGGCTAAAGCATATTATTTGGCATACATTTGCAGTTTACATTATATAAATTATTTTATTTTTCTCTAAACGGTACAGCAACCATTTTCAGCCATTTTTTATTACGCATTGTTTTATACACAGCCTTATATTCGTTAGCGGATGAAGCTGTAAATAAATTTCTTAGCTGCTGACACTTTTCATAATTCCCAACACCGTTGTAAAATGACTTCTATTTCCCCGTGTTTGGGTCTCATATCCGTTGAGCTACTTTAATGTATTTTCGATCGATTTTAGATCTGTATTCGATGTGAATGTGATTTGAATATTGATGTTCTATAGGCAAAGAGTGCTACGACCAATGTCGACTCAGTGATTAACATAACAACACTTAAACTATGTCTCTTAGCATCATCAATTCACATTTAATTCCAAATACATGGAACTATGTATAATGCATGTACAAACAGTATTACAACACAGGAAAAACATGTTTATAAGAGAGCTTATTATGAGAATTATGTATGCAAGAATAATAACTATTCGAAGAATATAATCTATATTCTAGAGTTTCGTTTTAGATACCTGAAATTACTTTTATGATATTGTACCATCGAGGAAATTGATTCCTGGGCAGTTGAAAGACCAACGTCATTTGATCGGATCATGTCAATTTAATGTTAATTTTGATCTGTCGGCTGGGTTTGACGTAACGCGACCAAACTACGTAGGTCCCCCATCTGAACAACTTCTCTGATAGTACAATCACAGAAATTGAGTCATTACTCATTAATAGCAAATAGCGGACTTACATTACTTGGTCAGGTTATGCTAAGCCCAGCCGACAGATCATTGGTAACATTGCTTTAACCTAACCTTACCAAACTTTCTGCCTAATGCTTATGAATCAACAACTATGATATACATAACTAAAATTTCGAGCAACCAGTTCTTCTATTCTCTATGAGCAAAATAATCTGTACTTTACTTATAGTTTAGTACGTACTTTAGACAAGCATTGTATGTTACGAAAATTCGACCACATTTAAAACAATTTATTTATTTTTCCATAATCCGCCCGGCTGGAGATTACAATCTGAGATGTTTGATACGCAGCACCTGGATATGGCATGCGGGTACCCCAAAATGTTTTGTTTGGTGGAAATGTTACATTTTATTGAAGCTTTCTCTCAAAGGATATAATAAATGTTTTTTAATTATATAAATAGGAATTTGGAGATTGACCTTTAAGAGATGTTCTGTAGAGATCTAAAATAAAAAAAATACCAAACAACCTCAAAATAGGGTTCAAGGTTACTCTTACTATGCTTTTTGCTTGAATATTTATAACAAATTAAGTATATACTTTACATATTAATAATTGCTATCAAAAACAGTCGAAATGGATGCCGACTCAAAATTTTATACTGTGGGGATGATGCGTGGAGGCCCAAAGGAAGATCTTCCGACCGAGCGAGGTGTTATGCTCGGTCATACCGGTCGGTGTAGTGAGAAAGCCCGACGATGCCGATGCGGAGTCGCCCAGGCCGCGGTACATTGCGGCTAGTGGACGAAGTACTCGATGAGGCGATGTTGGCTGGCGCGTTGCGGAGGGGCAGGGAGTGATGATGATGATGAAGGAGGCGTGTTCTGTCGAGGATCACCAATGTGGGGATGATGCGTGGAGGCCCAAAGGAAGATCTTCCGACCGAGCGAGGTGCTATGCTCGGTCAGGCCGGAGCCCACGTGATACATTTCAGCTGTCGTTTAATATAATACATTATATACTGACGCGCTCAGAAAACTTCGATAGTGCGATGCAGGAATGTTAGGCGAATTGTGGGTACCGCCACAATACTAACTTTTATTCAGCTAATGTTCTTACATTGTGTAAGAACACCTATCGGCTATATCCACATTTATATAGTCATTATTTAGAAGCCATATACTGATTAACAATATGTTCCGTACCAGTTATTAGCTACCCGCAGCGCGCGACGGGTACCAGTAATTGTACCCTACCCGCTGTACTTGGGGCCAAACGGGTAGGGATGACCCCTCCGCCAATCGTGACCCATCCTACCCCAACATATGCTTACTTTCACTTTTATAATGATAATTCTAAATCAAATTGAAAGGGGAGTGACGGTGTATTGATAGTCATTTATTTAATGTTATAAAAACTTTGAGTTTTTTGGCTGAACAACCTTTTGGAATTGTAGAATTGGACACATGTTTATTTCATATTCATTATAAATTAGGACTTCAATAAAATCATTGCAAAAATCCAACAGTAAAGAACCAAAAAATTATGAACCCCACATTTTGCTCAAAATATGTAACCGTTTACTCTCGGAACAGAGGAAAGTAATTACAATTAACGTCATTACAGTAATAAATTAAAATTTATTCAATTGCTCCACTGCGGTTTCGTTAATAACTATATTAACACAATAAAACTAATTTTAATATTTGTTTAAGTTTTGAGGCCACAATGTTTCGCTTATTAATGACCGCGTGAGTTAGTGGACCAAAATTTTAATTGGCCAATTGTGACACAATCGTAATTGTAACCTCGCCATTGTTGCTAGATTAACGCAACTCTCACAGGTATCTCCATTTATTAAATGTACATTATTTTAATCTACATAATGAAGATGTCGTTTTGAACGACCGAAAATGAATAATTGACGTAAAAATGACCTGCAGCGTCGCTATAAGTGTTATTTGCATCACGAACTCTTTCGAAGACATTTTACTAGGTTTTCGACATTTACAGAACATTTTCTATCAAGAACTTTAGGTTTTTAATAAGTCAAATAATAGACTAAAGGCCTGTTTCATCACTTCCTTATAAGTAGGTACCGGATAGGCTATTCACCACTTAACTTAACAGATAGAGTAGGTATGGAGAATCTGTAAAAAGTGGTGGATAGCCTATCCGACACGTTATCAGGAACTAAACAGCCCCTAAATTGCCTTATTAATTAATTCCCAGGTCGGTCTCTGAGCGGCGGGAGCGGGCAGGTGTGCAGGCCCCACTTCCACACGCCGCTGCACCCCTGGCTGGACTCCAAGGCGCTGGGCAGCGGCGCGTGGGGCGGCAGCTTCCAGCAGGAGGGGGCCCCCGACAAGCCCCTGTCCCCAGCGCAGCATCCCCACCCGCACCCCCTCTTCTCCTTCCCCCCCACCCCTCCCAAAGACTCCACGCCCGACTCGGTAGCGGCGGCCGCGTTAGGCCAACAGGACTACCAAGCAGCAGTAGCGCACGCGACGGCTATGAGCGTCGCCTTCATGCAGCAGCAACAGGAGCTGCCCCTCTGCGGCGACGTCAAGCCGATGATGGGCGCGCAGAAGCAACGCGAAGGTGCGCAGCCGGACTCGTGTCCCCAGGAGAGTCAGCCCCCCGGGGAGTACAACGCTCAGTACAATGGCGACTACTACGGCTACCAGGGCAAGGGGTATAACGGGCAGCAGCAGAATAAGCCCCGGCCCAACAAGACGCGAACTAGCGCCGGTGAGTCGCGCACTATACACCGCTCTCGCTCGCACTCACTCTGACTAGCGCGCTTATCTGACCACTCAATACTCGTTTTCAGATTTTTTTGTCAGTCAGATTTTTTCTGACCACTGAATACTTAAATTTTTATCAGATTTTGTCATACTAAATATCTTAATCTGTTAAAGCACTAATGTTGCTTGTCGAGTTATCAGTGGTTATTATTGGCTATATTTCTTAATTATTTATCACGACAACCCATAAAATCAATATTAATATGTAAGTGCATAAAACACCTCCTATTTATATCGACTAGCAACCAGGTGCAGACATTTTGTTTTGCATACATTAATTCAAAATTGACATAATGTTGTTTTAATTAACTTAAGTCTGTTAAATGCAACTTTATTAACTAATGACAGAGTAAAAAATTGACTTTTTATCTATGAACGTGTGAACTGTCAATAACAAGTTAATCTATTCATAACTTTAACAAGGTGTTCACTGCTTTATTTTTAAACTGACAAATGTGGTCAGATATGCGCGGTCGCACTGGGGTTAGGTTATGGTGAAAACGCTTAATAACTTTTCTGGTGATGGTCACTAACAACTAACTTTTAACATTTTAACTAGCCTAGTCGTCAAGTTTTCTAAAACTTAACTGTTGCGTTAAAACCTTTTAAAGATAGCGTCCGGTGCTCGAAAACAATTGATTTACAAGACCCAAATAAGATAAAAGGTAAATAAATTGTAAGCCCACTATAATTACGTCGGAAGATAGAGCGGTCTGAGCTTTAGTTACGTGGTGTGAACTACGTGAGGTTTCCCAACTAATTACCGGCCATTGTCTAAGGAGTTTCTATTTAATTTTTCAAAGTTTCCGAAATCTTATGAAATGCTTGTTTACCGTCAAAAAGTGAATTTCATTTGCGTAAAGTTGATTCTACGTAATTACTGTAGAAACTTGGCCCAATTAGTTTGACCACGGTTTGTTTGCTCTAATTTACATGTTCGAATACACTGCGTATATTATTATCTGGTACTAAAAAAACTTTTACGTATTTCAACCGTGAATGTGTATAAAGTGTAAACTATAATTTACCTACATTTAAAACTATTTTATAATAAACATCGTATAAGGTGTAAAATACGTAGCTCTACCTTTATTCCCTACACGCAGAAAATAAGACATGAAACCAAGATCATCAGAAGGTTTAAAATGTAGATATTATCAATAAACACGAGGAAAATAATTGGTTTTTCTTTTTTATTTGCTTAAACTCTTTATGATAATCAGAATATTCAACCCATGAATCTCTACGTCTCTATATTATAAACAAAACATTATACTCCTCTGAAATGCCTACAGCATTTAATCCCAGCATAATGGCTCCAACGGATATCCGTTATACAATCCTCAATAGACTAAAGTATGGCATATAATTAAAAGTTACATTCGCGTAATATTGTTCTAGCAACCTTTGAAATAAATGTGACCATTGTTCGCCGGTCGAAGTTTCCACACCGCACAACTGGAATATTTTATTTCGTCACACAACAATAACCGTATTCATAAACTAGGATGTAGTCTATACGAAATTATGTTAAACTCATAATAACTTTAATTATAATTGCGTATTAATTGTCTCGAAATTCCGTCGCGTCACGGTTTTGAGTCGCTAGAGTTATTCTTCAAAGTTAATATAAATAATAATAATCATTTCTAGTACACTATAAGTAATATACACTTTATTATATACTTTAAGTTCTAATTTCTAAATAACCGCAAAGTTATCCAATATCCATACTAATATTATAAATGCGAAAGTGTGTCTGTCTGTCTGTTACCTCTTCATGCCGAAACCGCTGAACCGATTTGGCTGAAATTTGGTGTGGAGATCCTTTAAATCCCGAGAAAGGACAAAGGATACTTTTTATCCCGGAAATGTACGATTCTCGCGTGATAAACGAATTTTTATCGCAACGGAACAGCAGGCGTTATTTAGCGCGTAAATAAATAATTAGAATCGTTTTTAGAATACCTACTAAGATCTAACTCCTAAAGTCTTAACTAAGTAATAAAAAAGAAGGCTCCAATGTTTAGCTTTTAAATTAGAAAAGATTTAGAAATCGGACTAAAGTAGTAATTATTTCGAGTGGCGAGCATTAGAACAATCGAGATTAATTTACATTGAATGAAAAGCGTTTTATGTAAATTCAATATTTTGAGTGAACGTTGCGATCTCAAGGGGATCTCAACGATCTAATCTCATGGAAATTCTTAGGTAATTAAAGAGGAAGAGAAAAACTGGCGTCGTAATTGCGAGGTAGCTGACGAGTTGTCAATGTGTCGGCGTCGCGATTATGATCGCCGTTCTTATAACCTCCATTATAAGACACTTGCAAGTATTTTATACTTCGAAACGACTTAATTAAGTTTAATACAGGAATTTCGTGTTAAAAACTTAGTTTAGTTGCAACGATGGGAGAGAGAAAAAAGTCCAAACGTGAGAGGAAACGCCTATCATAAATAATACATTTTTTTACTTAATAATTTAACGTTATTAAATACTAGATGACGCCCGCAACTCCGTTACACAAAAATTCTTTTATCGCGCAGGAACTGTACATTTTTCTGGGATAAAAAGTATCTCCATACGAAATTTCAACAAAATCCGTTCAGCGGTTTGGGCGTGAAGCGGCAACAGTCAACAGACAGAAAGATAGACAGAGTTTCACATTTATAGCATTAGTATGGATAAGTAATGTTTTTAGTGAGTTTTAGGAAATTCTGATAAAACGTTTTTCCACAAGGTTGAAATGAGTTCATTACCCGAATAAAAATTACGCACTCCGCGCCGTTTGATAACAATTTTACGGTTAAGAATTATTAGGATATAAGCAAAATACGCAATAAAAATGAGTGAAATAAACGCTATTTGCATATATTACCATTATCATAATAATAAAAGTAATTGTGTACGGCAACGAAAGCGAAACGAAATCACTTTCCAAACGAGCGGAGTCGGCGGCGGTAGCTAGCTACCACAATATAAATCATATTCATATCAGTAGAAGTTAGAACATAATACAAACCACCTTAATCGCACGCACATATGCGTGTGTTTTCAGATAACTAGTCGCAAAATAATGCAGATTTCAGTGTCACGCGTAAAACGTGTCTCTACGTTGAGGTATAATTTCAAGGACACAGGTTATTCTACTGTAAAATATTTATACTGTGTCTCCACCAGTCACTAGTCACCACTGACCGTGGCTAAAATATTCATGTACTGTTTTACATTTTTAATTTTTCTGACTCGGCTTATAATTTATTGGCACGTTTTGCTATACAATTTTGAGGCCTACCTTGCACGGCTGTGTTCTTGTGGCTCGTGTAGACTGCCCGAAACAAATTAAAAAATAAATAACCAAAGAGTCCTAGGTTTTGTTTGAAATTAATAATCGGCCAAGTGCGAGTCGGACTCGCGCACGAAGGGTTCCGTACAATTATAAAGCAAAATTAGGCCAAAAATTGAGTTTTTTGTATGGGAGCCCCCCTTAATCTTCTATTTTATTTTAATATTATTATCAATTATTAAAGTACACATATAACTAAGGACTTTGAGAAAAATTTAAGTACCTACCTGTTGCCATTATTGATATAGAGCAAAAAAGGTAAAAAGCTGACGTTTGTTGTATGCTAGCCCCCCTTAAATATTAATTTTATTTTATTTTTAGTATTTGTTGTTATAGCGGCAACAGATAAACATAATTTGTGAAAATTTCAACTCTCTAGCTATTACCGTTCTTGAGTTAGAGCCTGGAGACAGACAGACGGACAGACGGACAGACGGACAGACGAACAGACGGACAGACATCGAAGTCTTAGTAATAGGGTCCCATTTTTACCCTTTGGGTACGGAACCCTAAAAAATATATTTCTATTTTAAATAATAAAGCTTTCGAAATAAAACAAATTAAATATTTTTTGTATATAAAGATCAATAATTAATTATTATAAGATGAACAATATTTTGCCGTCAATAAGTGGCTTTTTGGGACCATTTTCAGTAGGTCACTGAATATAAATGGATATTTAAATAATATATTTCACACATAATTTTTAATATGATTACTATATATTATAATATGTACTCATATTTTATTTTGTGTGAATAGAAGCAAGGCTCTAGCCTCTAGGCACGTTCCCTCTTGCTCCATCCTAGATGAATTGACTTATTTTAATATTTTCTCAAAAATACCTATATAATTATAGATATAGAGCAATATAATTATACTTATACCTATATACCTATATAATTATAGATATAGAGCAATATAGAGCATATATATATATAGAGCAATCTGCATCAGAATCAGTTGAATTCTGATTCTGAATATGTAGAGCAATATAAAGTCAAGATATTCGGTCAACTGATTAAGCGAATAACAATTTAATATGCAAAAGTTGTATGTTTGTTGTCTTACAAAACGAAATAAGAATGTTAAATTGTAAAACGAGTGATCTTTTGAATATTGAATATATTTGCATCGCTTAGTTTTGTTTTTATTGTAGCTAACGCGGAAAACATATTTGAGACGGAAAAACGTGGCAAGACGTTACTTCGTCAACTTTCAGTACCAAAGTGAGGCGACAATGTTAAATCTTAGTATACTGACTATAACCACTTAATTAGATACTAGTTGATGACTGTTCATGTTCACTGCAACACCAGTAGAGTTGCAAGTGCATTTACAATTTTTTTTAATCCGACCTCAGAGGTTCAAGGATCTTTAGTCAGCAGGATGTTAGTTACTGTACCTGCTAGCAAGGCCAACCCAAAGTCAGTAGGTGTAGTTTCATTTATTAGCATATTTTATCACTTAGTTTATGCAAGTAATAGTATATTACTGTCGCAATAACAGTCAACCTGTTACTTATTAATGTTTATGTTACTTGGACATTATTTAATAATAATAAGCCCTTTGAGTTAAGCTTTAAAAAGATAAAATTAATAAGGAAAATAGTATTTTGTCGAATTAAACAGTAACCAAGGGTGAAAATGACGCCTCTACAGAATTTGGTCCTTTCAGTCCTTACTCCTATAACTAAATCTTTATCTAAAAGGACCATTTCTTCGGGAGAAGAACTATCCTTTATCCTTTCACAATATCCAAATTATCTCAGACCAAAGTTTAAATAAGCGGTTAGGCCTAAAGAAGTCTTTTCTGTTGGCCTTATTAATTTAGTTAATTTAATTTATTAATTTAATTAATATACCTCAAAATTATTAGCAGTTTAGAAGTAACGGGCAGCGAATGCGCTGACCAAGATTGGGATGATTGACGCTCATTGGCCTACGTCAAGCAGTGGATAGCGGTGACGGGACTGCGGACTCGAAGGCGAAAAAAAAGTGGATAGCGGTGACGATGATGAGTTCAAAACTATAGATACTCTTGCCCCATCTAAGTATAATAATAATAATAGCTCCCACACCGGTTTCGGTGACGGTGGCCGGTTTCATTGAAACCAGGCCAGCTACGCAGGAGTATTTTTATAGTGCCCAAGTGTGTGCGCAGTACACAAGAGCACTCTCTATTCCTTTACTCTCATAACCCAGTGGGACGGCAGACCGACACGACCGGTGAGAGATCAGGCGCAGGACCGACTATTTACATGCCCATCCGACGCATGGATCATCTTACTTGTCAGACAATCAGGTGATCAGCCTGCATTGTCCTAACCAAACTTGGAAATTACATATTTCCAACGCGGGAATCGAACCCACGACCTCCGAGTCAAGAGCCGCGCTCTGTACCACTAGACCACGGAGGCGTTTCTATTTAAGTATAGATAGTTAATGAATGAAGTGCAATATTCAAATCAGCACCGCGTATAATACGGCGGATGTTGGTTATTCCATTGTCGACCTGACCTCGACGAGTGGAGGAAGTCAAAGTGCAATATTTCAAAGGAGCAAGGACAATAATTATTAACGCCGTTTTTGTAAAAGCTACATTATGCCGCAAAAATAGGGAAAAATAATGATAATAATAAAAGATTTTTTAAAACAGAACAATATTGATTATTTTTTTCATTTTTGGGAGGATTTGGGCGGACACTTGTATATTGTAGTTGTAAAAATATTTTTTACAACTTTTTTTATTAAATTGTATATTATTATATTATAATATACAATTTAATTAATAATTATTATGACAGTAAAAATTAATTTTCATTTGACAACTCTATCTTTAGAACTTGGAAGCCATGAACGATTTTATTATTGGTATTGTTCATCTTGGCTCGTGATGACTCATGAGCTTACGACTATACCTACTTGCACAAAATTTTCCTTTTTTTTCCTTTCAAGTGGTCGTTGCTGTTGTACTGTCATTCTCAACAGTGTTTAATGTTAGAATAAACCTTCGTAGGTCCTTCACCTGAACATATGTAACATTATAATTACATGCACTCGACTTTAACTGTACTTTAAACTCGGTGATTTTATTTAACTTTTTGTACTGCATTTTAATGTCTTTGTCTTAAGACAACTTTCTAAACGGTTCACATTAAATGGCATTTTATTTGATATACAGCCTTAACCTACGCGCTTAGTTTTCTTGTACTTTATCTCAAACGATTAAGGTTTAAATTCCTATAAATTGTTACGCGAACATAAACATGCAACTCACGTATTGCAGAGATGTTTAGTGGAAAGTTGCACAAGCAATTAGACAAGTTATGCTCCTAATAAATCTAACGTAAATCCAAATCTAATTTGGTAATTAAGGTTCTTATTGTGTGTTGCATTGATGCTAAAGTTGGGTGCATGGTATAATGAGATGTGGGCCGGTGGTCGTCCGTATGCCACGGACGGCCGGCCAGCAGGAATGACGCCAGTACTTATCTCATCATTTTAGCGAATCTTTTTTTCTTTCTTGTAAATATTGCAAAGTAAACATGACTCCTTTTGATTTGTTACAAATTATAAAGTCAATAAAATATCGGGCCCGGGGTACCCTCGAAATTTTCATACATTCCTAATACCAAAATCATTTTCTCATACGAAAATATTTAACATGTTTGAGTTATTTTTCAGCTTAAGATAGTAATTACCTAGGGTCCTGAACAAATTTTTTTTACAAAATATTTAAATACCTACTAAAAAATAATTTTTGTGTTTAAATATTTTTTATTAAATTTACTACTAAATATTTAAACACCAAAAAATAGACAAAAACACTAAAAAATATATAAATAAATAGTAAATTTACCACAAAATATTTAAATAATAAAAACTATTTTTAAAGTTTAAATATTTTGTAGTAAATTTACTATTTATTTATATATTTTTAAGTGTTTTTGTCTATTTTTTGTGTTTAAATATTTAGTAGTAAATATACTAAAAAATATTTAAACACAAAATTTTTTTAAGTAGGTATTTAAATATTTTGTAAAAAAAATTTGTTCAGGATCCTAGGTAATTACTATCTTAAGCTGAAAAATAACTCAAACACGTTAAATATTTTCGTATGAGAAAATGATTTTGGTATTAAGAATGTATGAAAATTTCGAGGGTACCCCGGCCTCTTAAGAAGAGTCAAAGATGCAATTTTTGATTTATAATAATTGTTACAATGTGTGATGTTGAATGTAGAGCTTTAAAATTTGATTCGATTCATGTTTAACTTAGTTGTTTTTTTGGTCGTTATATAAGTTATTAATAAAAATGATAATAATTACGAAGTAAAGACGTCATGTGAAAATAAAAATTAGCGAATTCTTTAAATAATTCATAGTAAAAACATTGTTTTTTGCTCAGTCTATCAAAACGTGCGGAATAACAAAGCGAACAATTTTTATTGTATCTTGATTTTAATAGTACGGGAGCCCTAGAACAAATTCTTTTGTGATTACTAACAAGCTAATTTATGTGAGTAGGTAGCTACATTTTGATAAGATGAACAACATTTTTATTACTTATAGAAAAAAGTGGTAGCTAACAGAGATAGAAAGGATTTCATACTTTGACTTGATAGTCCTAAAATATGGATTGTTTTATTTGTAGGACAAGGTTACTCTTAAATTATATAACTATTAACCTACAAATATGTAAAAAATCAGCTGGTTAGGGTTCCGTTTGAGGGTTCTGTAATCAATAAAACTTGGTTGATTACTGTACCCTAAAACGGAACCCTGACCAGCTGATTTTTTGTATATTGGTAGGTTAAATAGTTATATAATTTACGAGTAACCTTGTCCTATAAATAAAACAATCCATATTTTAGGACCATCAAGTCAAAGTATGAAATCCTTTCTATCTCTGTTAGCTACCACTTTTGAGATTTTTCAAAAATAAAAAATGTTGTTCGTCTTATCAAAATGTAGCTATTCACAAAAAATAAGCTTGTTAGTAATCACAAAAAAATTGTTCTAGGGCTCCCTCACTATTATAATATATTATGCCTTCTAAATGACTAAGTATGTTAAAATTTTAATTAAAAATTCCACTAAACTTGGCTATGATTTTATAAACTACAAAATCAACTAATTATCAAACAATTTATATTTTATATGCAAATGAAAAAGTTACATGACCTAATATTTAACATCACTACAAATTTTAAAGTATAATGTAACAACGCTTACCAATTTTCATAAACATTAAAATATGAAATAATTAAGTAATAATTAATAGAACAATAAATAAACCATAATTACAAAACAACAGCTCGCGGCGGCGGCGTCTTCAAACTTCAAAGTGGTTGATAATTCTTAGACGAATAATTTTTATTATTTATTGACCTCGTAAGTTTTAATAATGATACACAAATTGTAATATACAATTTAAAATGTCTTAATTGTATTGCGGTTGATAGCGAGATTTTCTCACGCCCCAATTTTTATATTAAATGCGCCTTAAAACGTTTACGAGTCTTATACGTATACACATCTTTACAGACTTGTTTTACAATCAACAAAGTTAAGTTTTCATAAATATATGAGTTAAGTTAAACTACGCTATCTCACGCCACCAAAGTAGCATAACACGCGTGTGCGTAGAGCTCTCGGAGCTCACTCACTTGAGACACCATAATCCAAGACATACTATATACATATATGCCTACATGAAGATGGACTCACATGATACCTATAGCAATAGTCTGTCTTAAGACTATCGTTTCTCAAGTAAACACAAGCCAAGCCAATAAACACAATAAGTGTATTATAAGCTGCTGTCTACATACCAAAGCCGCCAGCTCGGCGGCATAACCCGCTGGGCAAGGCCGGCGGCCTCATTTTGAAACAATTTTGACAAAGCTTGTTTCAAAATGAGGCCGCCGGCCTTGCCCGGTGGGTTAGGCCGCCGGGCAAGGCCGGCGGCTTTGCTGTGTAGACAGCATAAGTAATGTTTTTATCTAATCAGAGAATCCTTCTTATCATGAAGCCTATATGCTTAGTAACGGAGTGATGATGATTTTACACAATCTATGGTAGCTATACACACTGCTAGCTATACATGCCCGTCACGGTGCGTGGCCGTGGTTCTGTACATTTGCATACAACTTAAACGGAACTGTGATTAATTCATTACAACCGTGCTACAGCCCTGCTGCTGCGTCGTGTTCCGCCATTTATAGACCTTATAACTACTAAACTCGCACCGGCCACCTGTTTTTGTTGTTAAATTGACAGCTACTTTCTTAGGTTTTGTGCTAAAGTTATCTTGTGTATCTGTCTGTAATTTTGGGTTAAAGTTACCCCTGGGTTAAGACATGTTGTTTCTTTTTTCATGATCCATTGATCCATATCCCTATATAACTGGGATTATCGGATTACAATCTTTATTATAAAAGTGACACAGTGTATTCTGAAATTAAAGGTGATTGCGCTGTATGTCTATAACGTAAATTATAATTTAAATGAAAATACAGCTAGCTTACCAAAGCTTGCCTGTAAACGTACTACTGTCTAACTCTATACAATAGGAAAATAATTATTGTTCCATAACCTACATAAAATTGTACAACAGCAATGTTAACTTGCAAGTGACTAATATATTGAGTCCGTACTCCGTTCCAATACAATCGGTTACACCATTTATGTGGTTTGATCTTATAAGAGAATATATAAACGATACGAGTAAAGGTAAAAATTATAGAGATAGTTTTATAGTTTTAAGCTAAGTAACTAAGAAATTAAAAAAAATGAAAAAAATTCTCTTATCTATAATTTTATTCAAGCCGTAATAAAAAGTTACACGATTGTGTTGACAACTTTATGTTAATATAACCTGTAAAATGAAGATTATTGTTTGATAATAGCCGTGTATTTTATTAAAAAGGCAATAAAACGGTAGGATAGGATAGGCTAATGCGATTGTGTTCGATTTGTCAGTTTGTTTTATATAAGCAATAACATTCATAGCAAAGTACTACTTAGTTTACTTATTTATGAACTTAACTTACATAGCCTGAAAACAGAGATAAAATTAGAAAATAAAGCTTTAGCTACTAATATGGAGAGCTCATTTTCCTTTGGCGCGATGTTTGTGAAGTGCGACTAATGTAATAGAGCCATTATGCAGACGCGGCGTAACGACTTAATTCGTGAACACTCATTGTCATTCATTTTCGATTTTAATTACCTCCTCGCTATCCATAATTGTAACCCACTACCTAGTTAAGATTCCGAAACGCTGTCAAACAAAATAAGACTATTGGCTTCCATTAAAAAATCTATTTGCATACGAGTGTGTAATTAGCTTAATAACAGCCTCCGTGGCGCAACAGAGAATAACTTTTACGAAATAATTTGATGGTGTGTACTGTGTATGAAAAATACGTTCCATGGTGATGGTCGAGCGAGCGAGGCGAGCTAGCCTTTTTGGCTCGATCGGCAAAGCTCGGCTCGGCCCGGTAAAACTCGGCTATGGTCACGGCTCGACGTGGTCCGTCACGGTGCGCGACGGCGAATTAGTCCTTCATTTAAATTACATTACCCCGCTCTCTATTAGATTTATAAGCTAACTCTGTTCTACGCCGCCTAACGGGTCGTCTTTGTTTGTCTACCGATGCGTTTAGTTTGAAAAGCATGTCATCCTTCATGAAACAAACATTTTTATTAGTAAAAACTAAAAAAGGGTGTTTGTTTATGTTTTGTTGCACTTAAGAGTCGTCGTCCATCCACTATTCGTTATCAGCAGTTCCCATCGGCGCGGCGATCGATTTTCAGGTGGAGGGCCCGGCAGGTCCTGGGGAGGCCGTGTGAAAACTCCGCGCTCTCGAGGCTAGAGGGTACTCGGCGGGCTCTCCAAAATAAAAACCGCCCACTCGGCTACGTAAATATGGCAGATGAAAATCTTTTATCGCGGTCACGTAGCGCGGCCGCGTCACGAGCGCACGTCACTCCGGCCATAAAGAGCGCGCCGCATTCTAATTTCGTACGAACGCTGGAATTTTTCGCTCGAGCATCTGTACCGCGGCGGGATAGGTTTATCTCTAGCCGGCCGCGGCGTGCGCACTAAATGATATCTTTATTTCGCGTCGCGTCCACGTCCAGACCCGCAGATCGCAGATAGTGAGCAGGAAAGAATTAAGCCGTAACTCGTTACGCGGATCAAACGGTCCTGCGTTAATAAGCTAACCATGGGCATTTTCCACTCCACGCTAAATCACAGATTACTAAATACCACGTAAACAAAATCTCTACTTTCACAATCATAATATAGAGACGTTGCTATTGTTCTCCCCGGCGAGCTATAAAGCCGCTTCGTAATATCCTGTTATTTTTTCTTAATAATCGTTATTGGTGTTTATTTATTAGAAACGTCGATACAAATTACAGGCTTCACATTGAGGTACAAAAAATAAAGGGTTAGCCCAAAAAGTGAGTCGTCGGCTCGATCGCAATAACTTTTCGATAAGGTCCGGGCGATTTAATTGCCGGTTGTGATCTGGTTTAACATAAAAAAGACGAACGGCCTGAGCGCCTAAAGCATAAGCGACGTCGTCCCGATCGATATTTTTTCTATTCGCCGACCACTTTCACCGTTCGTGTTTGATCCGCTTTAACCCTATTTATTTAGTGCTACACGCCATAATGGCTGCTTAGTAGCCGTCTCAAGGTTTCCGAAAGTGTTTCAACGGCTAATTAGAATTTACGTGTACGTAACACCAATCCTTGCTCCTAATTCCGATAGCTTTGTTTTTGTTAATTTATCGAGTCTCAAAAATAAAAGCTAAGGCTATCACAAAAAAGGTATTGAGGATTATAAAGAAAGGTCGCTGACGTACACGAGATGGGTTTTTAAATCGATCTCGGTAAATCATCGATTCGGTAATCGAGTTTAGAGGGAGATTGTGGGCGGCTTCGCGCTTCCCATATGTGAGGCACAAATTGAAAATTTACTCGGATACTGATTTTGTATAAATTGCGTCTATAAATCGATAATGCAATTAACAACTTTAACAACACTATCGCGATTGAAGTGTCAATATTCCTCCGGAGGGCTACTCTCTAAGGGACGACTAATTATTGCATGTCTAAAGTAAATGGAGCATGTTCTTAGCCCTTTATGTAGTTTTGGAGGTTGCTTTCTTTGAATATTATGTACGGTAACAATTACTGGTGAAGATTAGCATGTGGGTAATACTTTATTACTTCCTTTCCGCTCTGTTTAGTGTTGTTACTCTGCTAACGTTTTTGCAATAATTTTTTACTATAATAATTACTTATGCAGATAGCATTTTTTTAATACTTTAGTTTATTAATTTTTAATAACAGTCCCTTTTTATTGCTTACGTAAATAATTTAAATTGAAATGCAAGATAGTAAAAGAAATTGTAGACTTTTTAATGATTTAATAGCGTATAATATTCTTTTATGACATGTAGGAGTTGAATTTTATTATCAAAATTTTTAAGCTTTTTGTAGTTATTTCAGTATGAAAAGTAAGTTATTTCCATTAGTCATGATAATTAGTCTGAGAATTATTACTAGTTAGAGTAACGGTAGATGATTCCTATAGCTCCTTGCGTGTAAAAAATCTTGATATTTTGTGAAACTGCATATTCCGTGTTCGTTAACCATTTTATTTAGAGTAGGTAGTAAACGCATGCGATATAGAAAACTGTACTGTAATGGTTCTGAATGTGATTTTCTCTCGTCTTCCGCAGCCTGCCAGGAGACAGGTAATCGGTTTACTTCTAAAATTTTTTTTTTAACTTAATCCATTACTAATAAGCACTAGTTTAACAACATTAAAAGGCACATTAACATACAATTATTATTCAAAAGTTAAAGTTCGAACGCTTTATCTGTCACTTGATTTTGACAGCTGACGTTTTTTTTTATTTCCGACTACAGAGGGCCGAGAGTGCGTGAACTGTGGAGCCACGAGTACTCCGCTGTGGAGACGCGACGGCACCGGCCACTACCTGTGCAACGCCTGCGGACTCTACTATAAGATGAATGGTCAAAACCGTCCTCTAATCAAGCCAAAGCGAAGATTGGTGAGTGTAAGAATCCGACCAATTTTTTAAATAAGCTTTAGTTTGTTGAGATAACGTAATTCAAAGAACATTATTATAAGACGCGTCTTTTATGCCACAATATAATGTGGAGGACTGCCACTTGAGAAAACGGCACACATTTAAGGAGGGTATAAATGTGCGCCATTTTCTCAAGTTAAAAAATTCTTGTAGATACATTGCTTTATCCAAACAAGCGCTTAGAATTGGTACAATTTGAATAATTTTATTACCTTTTTCATAATTAACTTTTAAATGCAAAAGTGAAACGCGAGTACGTGTGATATTTAGGACCTGACTGTCGACAGGTCTTAGGTCACATAAAATTTATAACACTATTAGTAGCAAGCACACTTTTCGCCATATAAAGTGTAACGTGAGCTATTAAGAACGCGATATCGCGTGAACACTAAACTTTTAAAAATAAGCTTGTAGTAGCTGTAAGAGATATTATGAGAAAACTGATTTAAGTTGAGCGCTCTCTACATTCGTGACAAAATGTTACGTTAATAGGTACATAGAAAATACTCAAATATCTATATGGGAATTCGTAAGAACTATAATAATTGTTTATCAAAAACATCAAAGGTAAAGACTGAAGTGGGAAAAAGGGAAAAAGAAAGAAAAATTTTGCTGTCCCAGTTTTGTCAGGTTATTGTTTGTACTTTTTGTATTTTATTTTTTTATTTACCTATCTAATCTTAAATATTAAAGTTTTGCCTTTGGGGAAAACTATCATCTACTGTTTTTTATGAACGATGAGAATCTCGTCACGACAATTGGGTGTCGCCAGTAATAAAAGACTCAAATTGGGCTTAGAGCGTATTCCGAGGAAACTCGAACTAGTTTGTGTATGACTGCCATAAATTTTCGAGTTAGCGTCTAATCTGAGGTCGGGCCATGGAACAATGTGACACTGGAGCCCGTACTTGCAATTGTTCAATTTACCTTAATACATAGTCGTCGCACATGGTCGGCGACCATTTTGTTTGAGTTAAAGTCTGTTTGAGGGTACCTACATATTAAGTCAAAGCAACTTATTACTTAATACAATTGTTGTCTTACGCTCGGTTTCTGAGGTTTTTCCTGAACTTAGTTAACAACACTGTTAAATTGATAAATCCTTAAAAGTCAAAAATAGTCATTAATGAACGTATTTTTTTCGATATTTTAATGCCTTCTTATGTATATGTATACATATAACTAGCTAAAAGCCGAGCCGAGGGCTCGCGTCGTCACACCTTGGCTGACTGATGATAGCAAATCTACATCGCATTATAGGCATGATAGTTTTTCCGTAGAGTGTAGTTGCACCACAAAATGTAAAGGTCTGTGGGATATACTCTCTCTCGCTGCGTTCGCCGCAGCCGGGCTAGCATACGCCAACGAGATATCTCACTCTCGAGATAATTAAAAACTAATAGTCTCATAATGTCAAAATCTCGACATTGTCTCGACAAAACTCTATAAAATGTGTTATTTCGATGATAGATCTACGCGAGAAAAAATGTTTGTCATGCTAGGGTCAATAGAGATGAAGATAAATAACAAAATATCAAACATCGAGAAACATATTATGTAGAGGGAGATATCTCGTTGGCGTATGCTAGCCCGGCTGATGATAAATCGTAAGATATACCTACTCTTGTACAGGTGAATTTAAGTACAAAACGTTTTAAAGTAGCAATTATTCATGGAATTTATTACCTAAAGACATAATGTCAATGAAAATTCATAACATTTTAAAGTCTGTGTAATTCAAAATATTTCGCCAGTCATTCTAACGTTCTGGGGCATTAACCGTTGTACAATTAATTTATGATTACTAAATTTACATAATATAATGAATATTGAAGGGAGTAACATACGATCATGTCATGTACATTTAATTTAGAGTATATTTAAATGATAATCATAATAGTTTACATAATACAACACAAAACGTATAAAGTAGAAATATACCTCTCAATATGACCATAACACGTTGTTTTACTCTATTCAGATCAATTTTAATCTAAACGGTTAAATGTGATCAAAGTTATAATAAGTATGTATATTTCATCAGGTATATTTATTGCACAATAAAAGTGACACCAATATTTGTACTATGGGACGCAAGTTTCCTTCTGAACGGAGTATAAAAACAAATTGAGAAAGAAAATTCTAGAAAACCTGACCGCAAAAGAGAAGGTAGCATTTTAGAAAGAGAAAGCGCATGCGAACAATACAATAATTCTGCTATTGCTCCACAGCCCGCGGTTCGCGAGAACACGAGCTATAAATTGGTTAGATATTAACTAGAATTATGGAAACAAAAGAGTGGCCGAGCGAGCGCATCTGTGAGATAAGGGCCGGGTCACACTGGTAAAAGCCAAGGTTGTTACTTAAAGTTTATTATTGTGGTTAGTCAATTAATATTAGGTTGTTTGCCAGTTGGTATCCCATTGTCAAAATTTAACAACCTAATATTATGGCATTAATTTAATAAAATGTGTTAATTGTTAACCAATTTTATAATATGTAATGTATATAAATGAAACTATTATTTATCTGAGCACGCCCTATTTATTATTTCCCATCACATTTCTCTACGTAGGACTGCTCGAAGAAATTTAATTAAAAGGAGATAAGCAGTACCTGTTGTGTCGTTTTTCTTTCTGTATATATTTTCATTTATATAATATTTTTATGTGCAATAAATAGTAATAAATACTTTCATAAAATAAGTAAATAAATAACTCCTTACAGAAATATCTGCAGGTTATCCTGTCGTTTTTCATACTTATGGAAGAGAATATATAATATGATATTTAAACAGGGTTAACATAAATAATAATATGGGCCAAGATGCCTGATGTAAACAAATAAATAAAATAATAAAATAATAACCCAGATTCGTATAAGTAGACCTTAGTGTGTCATCTGCTTAACCAGTATGCAGCATCCATAAACAGGCTTGTAGAGGCGATATATTAGCGCCCAGAAAGAACTCGCTAACACGATGCATCAAATTTTATACCTGCAAGCTGCAACTGAATAACTCGGGTTACTACGTGATTTCTACTTCAAGTAGATTAAACTTTTGTGTAAGTATGTTATACTTTTATAGGCTGTTAACTTGTTCGTTGCGGTGTCCCACGGTAATATTGTATTTTCGGGATAAAAGTAGCTTGTGTTTGACTCTACATGGGAAGCCAAAATTACTCTTTTCAGAACATTTCATACTTTTTAAACTTGCAAAACTATACAAAAAGGTCTTTTTTTCCAGACCTTCAAATTTCAAACCTTTTAAATGTTCTTATCTTGTACCTACTTAGTGTAGGGTAAGTGGTAACATATTCGGTCGAGTTTAACTTTTCCTACTCAGAACAGTGTTATTATTTCCAAAACCAAGCTGATATTATAACTAATACAAACTAATCCCCAAACTCCAGAAACTCAATGCCCGTGCTCTACACGCGATTTTAAACAGGAGGTCATAGAACTTTCCTATTTGGCATTCACAAGCTCGCGCGGTGCCAAATAAATAACACAATAAGAATCGTTGCGGGTACATTATAATATTAATCTAACTTTTGGTACCAAACAGTCTAGTGGGTAAAGGATGTGCTATTACTGTTGGTACCAAACAGTCTACTTACTAGTAGGTAAAGGATGTACTAATAGTTTCCGATGGATGATGTAATATGCTAATTAAGATTTATCGTATTTGAATACTCCTTTGGTTGTAAAAATGTTGAAAGGATGTGCCGGCGTTATTTGCATTTGATGCGCTCGGTGTACTAAATGCTCTGCTAAAACAAAGGTAGTATTTATATATTTTTTACAATGCTAAGTTTTAGATACAAAATAATATTGTATCTTTTAATTTTAAAAATTTTAAACATTTATATCTCATATTATTCTCAAAATATGATCTGAATCACTTGAAAGAGCAAAACAATGCACTATCACGTCGCTAGAGCGTTACACTTGTTAAGTGTTTAGTTAACTATATTTCAAGGACATAGCTGACTTAATTTTAATGTATGCAGTACAGAGAGGTATTATGTATCTACTACATAATATCACTGATGCAGTATGTACTTACCCAAGAGAAAGTCGGTCTGAAAATAAGAAGCCTCTGTTTCTAATCTACTCTATGTCAACTATAGCATATTTTTATATACTACCTGTTCAAAAATACTTTGATTTACTTGTATTTTTTATACACTACCTGCTTAAAAATACTTTAAATATTCACCTGTAACATAATTAGACGTACGGTAGTGACCGCGGTAACCCATCGATCACCGCGCCCGTCGAATAAATCCTCCTCTGTCGTGCTACACGGCTAAGTTTTTATACCTTTGTTTCTTTCCATATTTAAAATACTAGTTAGTGATCTATAATGATCGTACAAAAAGATTTTGTGTCACATGGATTTCAAGTTTTTAAATCTGTTTTCTTGAGGCTTGAGGAGTCTTAGGAAATACTTGTAGAACGTAGAGTACCAATTTTATGTTTTGAATGACTACATTTTTTTTGTCTTTGAATGTCTATCCGGACTCCTATACAATAATTGTTAACCGACTTCCAAAAAGGAGGAGGTTGTATTATGTTCGGCTGTGGGTATTGTTTTAGAGCACAACTTTTTAAATTTATTTTTCTAAGAAGTAACAATCACAGTTTGTCGTGATTCAGAATCAGTCGTGGTTAGGTCGCACACGTCTTGCGGTCATGTTATTACCGCGATATAAATTATTACAGTTAAAGCGCTTTGAATAAGTAAACAGTCCTGGGAATATTAACTCGCTTGTGAATCATCTGCTTAATATACATCAGTACCAAAAACTAGTGGAATGAATAAGTTAGTTTTTATGGAAAACTAGCCCAGCCTTTTGTTGAATCGAAAACATCTTTCCGGGATAACACATCCTGTCCGTCCTTTCCCAGGACACAGCCACACAAGATTTAAATAAAATTGGTATAGTTGTATGTAGTGGTTTGAACGTGAAGAGTTGACAGACAGACACATTTTGTGAAAAATTCACAGTATTAGTAAGGAGTAATAAGAACAAGGAAAACGCAGCAGCCACTGTCATTACACAAGATATAATGTCACCCGGCTTATGTTACTTTATAAGGGCCAGTTTCACCACTTCCTGAACTTGACAGATAGAGTATGGAGAATCTGTCAAATAAGTTGTGGATAGTTTATCCGGCACCTAATATCAGGAAGTGGTGAAACAGGCCCTAAATAAGTAGTACAAGAAGAGTATCATGTGTGTTACTGATCTTTGTTCAACATCGCAGGAATATAAGATTTAATTGAAAGTAAATTATAACTGTTGTTATTTCATTTAACTAGTATGCAGTTTCTAAAGTTTCTACGGCTTTTAAAATCGTGAGAAAGGAATCCGACGGTTCCGTTGTTTCATACTTTATCGGCAACAAATTATATGCTACTAAACTTCTCACCTAAGAAACCTATAAAATATTTTATAAAAATTGTAAAAAAAAGTAATAAAGATAAGTGTGTATGGCGAGACTATAAAAATAATCTTGTGATTCCACCGCTAAGTGATATTCTGGTTCTAGGAAAGGATAAGTAGAGGAAGATATCTATGAAACAAGCTAAATATTTAATATTATAAAGCCAAACACATTATGTTTGGTACATAGTAAATTTTGTAGTCTATAATCCTAATTTTATGTAGATTTCGTTACCAATGTAGTTAAGTGTAATATACCTAATGTACAGACAAACAAGTTATTGTCGTCTTCCAGTGATCTAATTTTCTAATAAGTACATTTGGAAATCGACAACCCTAATCAAGCGAGTAAAATTGATCCAAATAAAAACGAACATAAAACTTTTATATTCAGCGTTTTGTAATGACCATATTTGGATTGTGTTTTAAGCAGCCCATAAAAGTCTATAATTGCATTAGTTTTACTGAAGTTGAGTTCGTTTTATAGTTTGTGATGTTTCAACTTCTAAATAATCCAATCACTATGATTGCTTTTATATAATATGGTCTGCTACCACTTTTATAGGGATGTACTATCGAAGAAATTCATAAGCCGATTGACCTATACTATTTAGTCGGATTATGTATGATCTTCTTGCGTAACACATGTTAAACGTCTCATTATTCCACCTAGTTTTGTTTATGATGTACTAGTTTAGCACAAATGTATATAAATAATGAATTTTTAATTTTGTTAGTCTCACCAAATCTCGAGATCGGCTGAACCGATTTGGCTAATTTCAGTCTTGAAATATTTGTGGAAGTCCAGGGAAGGTATATACGATATAATTTAGGAATTAAGTGATACTAATTACTAAGTTCACGGTTCATATAGTAGTAAGTGTATTATAAATTTTATGGACCTGTCCCGCAATACTCTCACGCATGGTAACCCCTGTCAATTCCCAGGAAGACTGTCCGTGTAGTGAGTGACGTGAGGTCTCACCGCGGGGGCTCGGCTCTCCCACAGCCTACCTGGCTCATGTGCCCGCTCCACTCCGATTGGAAATTCCATACGTCTTCATACTTGTAAGCTAGTAGTCATTTTGTTTGGACGCGTAGAAATCTAGTTTTCTTCTTATTATATGAGCTCAAAAGATGTGCTAAATAATATTATATTTTGGTAATAATAATAGTTATTAAAAAGTTGCTAATTTGAGCGAAAAAGTTATGGTACATAAACTGCTTGTTAACAAATCTATAATAGAGCCATAAATTTAATGTTCCCACTTCCCGAACGTCAATAATTTTATTAAACTTGCCAATATTACTATACATAAGTACGAGTAGCAAAATAATTTTGCGAATAAACAGGTGCGGTCCCAATAAAATAAATGTTCGATAAGTTTTATCTATGATAAATGAAATAGCCTATGACACCGGCTGCCGGGGCCTCACGCTGCGCTCGCGTCTCTTTTATTTCATTTCCATAAACATGGACCCTTTTTTCATCCCACGGCCCGGGGGCCAAAAAAACTCTACTTTTGTCAACGCCTTGATTGATACGGTAACGTTCCCTTGTTTTAGCAGTAACCCGGAGTCTTTAGATTGTTTTTTTACGGACGTTTTTATTCCCGTCGAGCGGGTTTGACATATCACTAAATTTTGTACAGAAATTACGTTTCTCGGGAACCTCGGGTGGCGGGGGGTGTTATAAATTTACAATTTTTTCCGTGTAGGCACTGCGCATTGTCGTCGGAGTTTTTGTGTACTCTTTAGTCTACCTGCAGGCGCCAGCGTGACATTTACGATCAGGATATCGGGAGTATATTAATGTCGATATTAATAGGCAACATCGCTAGACATAAATCTCCCGGGCAGATCCTGCCCTGCATCAAAATACGGCACATACTTTTATTTACCGAGTGTTTTGTGTTTTAATGGGCGTGCGATAATGCGGGAGCTCCTCGGAGGGTCGCGGGTTCGGAGCCGTGTTGATAATCGAATAAGCGATTAATCGGATCGGAACGAGAGCGGTGTCGATTTCACGGTGGAAGCGCGGAGAATCGATCGCCGAGGCACAGGGATCGCTGCGACCTGCCCGGCTCGTATTGCTGCTATTTAACGGGTATCAATCACATATCGGTGACTTAAACGTTGAACCTAGTACCTCCTCAGTACAGTTGCCGACAGTTCTAGCTATGAACCTCAGTCAAGTGTGCTGCCAGATTTAAAGGTAGGTACTTCATAAACTTGGACCTTAAAAACTACCCAGGCGAGGTTTTAAAGTGACACGAAGTTCGCCGGGACAGCTGCTAGTAGGTTATAATCAATTTAATTCGCTTATTAAAATCATTTAACAAGAAATATAAAGTTACATTGGTAATAATATCATCGCCACAAAAGCCGCAACGTAGGGCCTTAATTCAAACAAATCGTCTCTCGCTGATGTAATTTATCGGTAGCAGGAGCAGTCCTGTTTGATTTAAAGCGTCAAATTGCACCTCTTGATAAAATATCTCTTTAGCTCGCCTTAATTTATGGTTCAGAGACACCCGAAAATGGAGTGCATATATTTTGGGGTACACCCTTTTCTTTGTATGAATCTTATGCAAATTATGTACATATTACGTTAATCGTAATATATTTTATTGAAATAAAACTTCTTGCACAGGTAAAATAATAATTTAATATTATGTATCTAATCGCTTACTATTATACAAATTTCGTTTACCCAACGGATAACTTGAAGTGGATAACTGAATGCCATTTAGCATTAAGTCCGCCTATGTAAAAAGTATAAATAAATAATTTACTTTTAAGAGGCCGGGGTACCCTCGAAATTTTCATACATTCTTAATACCAAAATCATTTTCTCATACAAAAATATTTAACATGTTTGAGTTATTTTTCAGCTTAAGATAGTAATTACCTAGGGTCCTGAACAATTTTTTTTACAAAATATTTAAATACTAAAAAAAAATTGTGATTAAATATTTTTTAGTAAATTTACTACTAAATACTTAAACACCAAAAAATAGACAAAAGTACTAAAAAATATATAAATTAATAGTAAATTTACTACAAAATATTTAAACTTTAAAAAATATTTTTTATTATATACATATTTTGTAGTAAATTTACTATTTATTTATATATTTTTTAGTGTTTTTGTCTATTTTTTGGTGTTTAAATATTTAGTAGTAAATTTACTAAAAAATATTTAAACACAAAATTTTTTTTTTAGTAAGTATTTATATATTTTGTAAAAAAAATTTGTTCAGGACCCTAGGTAATTACTATTTTAAGCTGAAAAATAACTCAAACATGTTAAATATTTTCGTATGAGAAAATGATTTTGGTATTAAGAATGTATGAAAATTTCGAGGGTACCCCGGGCCCTTAAGACGCAAGACCAAGGCCGTATCTTCTATCCGCTGTAAAAATATTTGCCTTGCCCATCATCATTAGAAGTTACAAAACTCTATAAAGTTTTCACACACTCGAAATACAAATCAATCACAATATATTGACTTTGGACAGGAAGCAGCCACTGTCATTACAGCAACTGTTCCAAAAGTGCACGACCGAGAGCAATTACAGCTATGGATGGTCAAATTACCACCTTGGTGCTGACAAATGATGTAGGTACTGAATAATAACTTGAAGAATACATTCTGTATTAGGCATGTATTAGCACTTTCCATAACTTATTTAGTGACACTAAAGTATTAGAAAATAATGTCGAGTGACTGTGAAAGGATTACTAAGCTTTAACTTTTAGCAGCGTATTTTGTGTTTTGCGACAAGAGTAACATGTAATTTTTTTTAATGTAGAGGAAACAAAAGATGGCTATCGAAAGATAAGGACTTAGGAAATCTTTAAAAAACTGCTTGTATATTGAACTATCGTAGATCAATATAGAACCCCAAAAATTATCAACTTGGTCTAAGTCTTGGGTAATTTTTGGGGTTTTTTAGGTTTCTTTCCGCAACAACCTATTTTTAATAAAAACTTAAAATACAAGAATTAAATTTAAGTCAAGTAAAGTAACTTAAATGTATATTTATCAGGGTTTATCCGAGTCGCATGTGTATTCGCCCACGCCAGCGCGAGACAAGCCACCGGCTGCCTTCCGTATTCCCTACATCATGTACACCCATTGTAATTGGGATTCGATCAATTATTTATTTAAATTTTAAATGTTGAGGTAAATGTTAAAATGAAGTATAAGCATCAACGTAAAAAGTTGAGCTTTCATTAAAATTCGTTAACCACAAGATAAGGTTCATTTTCCTTCACGTAGTAGGTTTCGACTTTCGCCGCTTGCAAAGTTTTAGTACACCGCGCCGTAAAAAATACTCTAACGAGCATAAAATGTTAATGCTGGGTGGAGTCTTAGATATGCATTTTACTCGTAATCGTCCAGTCAAAATCACTAAGCATCCGATTCTCATATACGTGACACAAAAACTTCGCTCCTTCCGATATGTTTATTTATATATTTTTATTGGTTCGTGAAATGTAAAGGTAGGCGCACACGATACATATGTATCGCACGATCGCGCCGGATCGGCGTAATTGACGCGTCCGATTTTATCCGCGATAATCGTGCGAGCCCGCGATAGCCTTATAACTCAACCGAATTCGACGTAATGTACCGTATTAACATAATTGCATGGATTCGATTGGATATGCAAATAGTTTAATCAATGATTGATAGTACAATAAAATAGAGCAATAAAATTAGCATTCATATTTACTTAGTTTTATTGCTGTTGATGTAAAAAACGTAATCGAATTGTTATTTATTCATGCAATTAAAATTACAATTGTATTAATTGAATAATTAATCACTTTCAATCGTTACTGACTAGAAAATGGCTTACGCATAATTCAACACGAAGTTTCATTTAATATTGCTTGCGTTAATGGAGTTAAAACGTCTTCGGAGATAAAATATGTAGCGGGAGATTATTTTTCCTTACCTTTCTTTCATTTAACCTTACATTATTTTTATATGAACAAAGTTAGATTTTGTCAAATTTAATTTGAATAAATAATTAACAACCAAAAGATGATTTAGTGATGTCACAATTATACATATTGCATTATTTTTTTTTAAATAAAAGCAAATGCTTAATTCGAAGCAATCAATTACATATGTATAAAGTGATCACAGTGTCCGAGCGTGTTAAAGACCGGTTGGATGCGGGGTAACGAGCTTTTCGTATACAATAGACCTTTTAGCGTCAGCCGGACAGCCGTCAATCGCGGCGACATGCCGGCGGTGTGCGCTCCCCCTTATTACCATGATACAGTTACCCGAGGCAAGAAGTTCAGATAGCTGAGCCATAATTAGTATAATTTCGACGATAATGTATGGCATGCGTAATAAATATATGCAAACCAAATTGCTATTATTATCTCGCGTACAAATTATTTATACATAATCATATTTGAAGATAATTTTTATCAAGATCTATGTATTGTTTTGTTGACCATAACTACATTGAAACCTTACAAAAACATAGTTTTTGTACGATTCTGCGTCTTGCTTTACCTTATAAATAGCACAGCTGAGTAATGAATATAATCAGTAGGTTCTAATAATATTATCATACACCAGCAAGTAGCAGACTTGCTGGTGTATGATATTCGTGTGTCAAACTAAACAGGAACTCGAATTTCAAGTCGTTACATTTCAAGCGACGAAATAGCGATAAAATTATGAGGAGTATACGAGTTACGACAAACTGTTTTAAAATTAATTGTATATCGTCAGACATCTATTATAACAAAAAAGCGGTCGGGTCCATTGGAAATAAAACGTGGACAGGAGTGACGTGCGCCCGGCGTCACTTAGCAGCGCTGGAATGATGTGACAGGCCTTGCCGATCCGAATTCCTTTAAAAAATTAAAAACAAAACGAGCTTTCCGCTGCTCCATTGTGTTCACGTTTTGGAAAAATTTAAATGATCCGACGCTGGTCGCTTTTTTGAGTCCGAGAATGCGGGGTTCGGCGTTTAAATACATACGGTTTCGCGGTTTAGCGCCATGTTTTTTCCGTTTTCTGCGCGTTCCGCTGCGCCGAATGTGAGACGATGCGGTAGATTTTGTGCGATTAAATCCCCGGGGTGTGACACGAGTGAGTCGTTAGAGCGATATTATTCACTTCTAAGGCTTACAAATTGAGTTTTACCGTGTTCCTCGCCCCAGAATGGCGTAAAGTTTTTCGGCGCTAAGGTTTAATTTTCGAAGTTTCCGCAATCTGTATATTTTTTTAATTTTCAAATTCCGTTTTCAATTGGAGTTTTCGCGCGGTATTCGGAGTGGCGATATGAATGTATTTATTCTGTGCTGGGCGGCCGGGGCTCTCAGGCTAACAATACTAGGCCTGTCGCGGCCACGCCGACTTAACAGGGCTACCGACCGGCTCTACAGGCCCACGACAATTTACTGCACACTGCTCTGCATCCGATACTATTGTCACGTAATTGCTACGAGGATAGCCGAGGCTACAGGGATACGTCGAGACTCGAGATAGCTGAATCGAAGTTGGCCTTTTAATTTTAATATTGCTTTGGTTGTTTAAAGCGTGTTATAAATCGTATAGCTCACAAGAAATTATTTATGATGTCTTACTAATGATTATAAATTGTTTAGAGTTTTTTACACTTTTTGACACTTTATTATATAATATCCTTTTACTAAAATACCTAAATCCCAAAAAAATAGAAATTAAATAGAAATTTTCTCAATTTTTAAAAGTCTCCTTCATGTGTAGGTATGTAACAATAACTATAATTTTTAAAACAACAAAATACCTATAATATAAAATATTGTTGACAACCCTATCGGTTCGGCTGTGAATCAGGGCTGACACAGCGGCCGGTGGTCCGCACGTCAGGCGCGCGTGTGCGGCGCTGTTCAACCCTTCCGATTTACATAAACATTCACTTTTCAAATATATCGACCCAAAAAATAAAAACTTTATGATAAATTTCAGAAGTCGGAATTATAATGACCGCTCCTCGAACCTTTTGTGTGAAATAGAACAGTTTTGAGCGAGTCGTTTATTCTGCGTAATTTGATTGATTGGTCACAGAGGGGTAAGTAATAGGGTTGTCAAAAAAACTTGTGATCCTATATATATAAACTGGAAATACTGATAAGTCATGTAGTTGTGTACAGGCTACACGAATAATATAATATATCTCATGTATCTAAGATCTACCCATTCTAGCATACAACCATTTTAAAACAAAATCGATAATCGAAAATACCACTCGTGCGATTCAGTCGTGCAATACCTCGTAATTATTGAAAACAGTCAAATCAGAATATACGATATCGAAAACAATAGTAGGGCTTTTCATACGGGGCCCGCCGGCGCGCCGCGGCTTTTTGCTCGTGTCCGCCGTGCTTACCGCGTTTACCATTGTTCTTTAGCCTTATAAATTGGCTGCTCCGGCAGTGACAGGTATATTTGAGTCTTCGGTAATTAGTCGGTATTGTAAGGCCCACCCGACAACGACATTCTGTCTTTTGTTCTTAATTTGTGTGCCTTAATTACCAATGTTCTTGCGTGTATGCGAAGCTTGAATGTCTTTGGAGGAATTTTTACATCTTTAGATGGATGTTAACGAAATGTTGAGTTTGGGAAGATGTAGAGTATCTATAATAGTTAGTGATACGTAACGTATAAACTGATTTATTTTCCTCTGGCCAAAACAAACTATAGAGTATAGAAAGGTGTAGAACTAACGAAAGTTTTACGCTTGGCATTGACGCGGACGTAACGTTGTCTACGCCAAGACATCTACTGGATAAGCACAGAGCATCCATTCATCATCTTCTCGAATCTCAAATTCGCTTTTCCAGGTACTTACATCACGTATAAAACAAAATGTAATTATTGTAATGTAACCGTTAATTGTTTAACTTTTTATGGTGCCGCAATAAATGCTGGCAAAAACGCGTTGATGAATTATCGCGTTACGGTGTTTCACGCGTGACAACAAAAACTCTGTTAATAAAACATTAATGTTAATATGTGATTTATGATGTGTTAGCCTAGCTCGTTCAGTTAATTGAACTGATTTATTCAAACTAAGAACTAGATCAATGCGTCATAAGTACAGCGATAGAAATGCCGTTCTCTACACGATTTCTGATACACTTAAATAATAATACACATTACAGTACACTGTCAAAAATAATCTTTATTTATTTTAAAACAAATCTATAAATATAATTAATAATAAAAACAATAAACTAATACAAATAACTATAAACTAATACAATAATTACTAAACTACAATAAAAACTAGTAACATTACATAGATAATACAATAAAGTATATTATGTGCCAGTTAAAACCAAACATGTATTATCATCACCACATTTAAATATAATATTTTGAATAAGTAAAAACAATTAAGATGTAGACTTGAAGAGATTAAAGTCCACCACCAAAATTGCTAAAATAGTTGTATGATATTGGCCAAACAAAAAAAATGTTTAGCAGCTAAAAAATATACTTTTATTGCAGCAAAAACTTCAGCAAAATCGGTCCAGCGGTTTGGGCGTGTAGAGGTAAAAAGACAGACAGACTCTTTCACATTTATAAACTTAGTATGAATTTATTGAAAGCTCGAACTTTTCCACTCGCTCAAACTAGCGCATGCGCAGAAGCGGCTCAAGTCACTCATTACCGCGGGTGCCCATCAAGAAATTAAACCACAAGATGAGCTGTCAGCTAAACGGCGTGACTGACTACTGGACGTCAGAACTGACCCCGGAGGTTACGTAACCAAAAAACGTACGTCATATTAAAGTCGTAGATGATTTTCAACGGTAACCACGCATGGGAGACTTTTTTTGAACGTAGAAGTGTAACTGAGTTTTTTATTTCTGTATGTACGGTAACTTTTGAGTTACGACTTTCTTTTATTATTTTTGAGTTGTGACATTCTAATACCGGGAATATTGTAATTTTAAAGTCTTTGATACTAATTTTACTTGTACTAGTATTCTGCATGTAGGTGCACTTTAAAACTACAAGACAAGCTTTCGTGAAAAATTGTCGTGTTCTAAACTTTACGACATTCGAATACTTTTAGGATAGAGTAGTGAACAAACTCATAAAATTTTAGGTCCGTAATAAAACTAAATGTCTTAAATCAAAACACTAAAACTTCTTTTGTTTTTCGTGCTAATTTATTTCATTTACACTTTAACGGAGTCGTTAAAACGCTATCGTCATAATTTAATTTGGCCACTGGCAAACACTGGTAGCGTTATGCAGTAGTCATCGAGTCAAATGCCTATCTTATCAATGATTTCAGCCACTGGTTTTAGAACGGTAGCGGGATTAGTATCGTCGATTAAAAAAGTTATTTAACAGGTCATATCTTCTGTCACCTGTCCGATTTACCATGCGAGTGTACTGACAAGCTGACGTGACTGTCGGGACGCGGGACAGACGTCGAACGCACCTGAAACGCCCATTAAATGCCTGTCCACTTGACGAACACAATTTTAATGCTACAACTATTTGGAACGAGGGCACTGATGCTTTATTTTCCTCAATTTGTTCTTTAATTTTGTTGACTTGTAAAGGATATTAATAAGGTTTCCATAATTATGACGTTATTAATAAGAATATTACGAAACTTATCGACATGGTATCCACTTTAAAGGAAATGTGATTTTTGAGGTAAACAGTAAACACGTACTTTTCGCATATTCAATTCACTTAAATCCATCAGCTAAATCGCTTCAAGTACGATAACGCTTCGTTAAAAATGAACCAATTAAGGGTTCGCCTCGTAAGTTACCGAAAGTTAAAATCTCGCACACCCATTGTAATAACGCGTACGCTCTCAATATTAAAATTTAACAAGGTATTAATTAAAAAAACTAAAGCGAAAAGTTTAAATTTCGAGCGCGGGAATCGTGCGGTCGTTTTTTGATTCGATCCGTTCGGAAACGCCCACCGGTGATTTAAAATTTTGATTTATCGGCGGGAAGCGGCGCGGCTGCGCGTGCGCCGCCGTACTTGTAATTACAGCGACGCAACTGCGAAATGCCAGCACCCTCGACACTCTTTAACTCTTTGAAATGTTATTTGTGATACTCAAGTTGTCTGTTTTGGATACGAACATCCTGGTAATAGTTAAAAGGAAATGTTCGTTTTGCCAGGTTTTGCTATGGAAATGAAAGATGGTTCCTGGTGTACGATACGATAATTATTTATCCTACAATTTTGCTATTAAGTAACTATTATAATAATATCTAGTGATTCCAAATGACAGTTCCAGAGACCAGACCATAAGTGTTTTTAAGAATTTATTTTTAAAATACTTATACCGTATCCGTCAAAATGTTGTTAACAACTGCATCTGATGTTGAGATTTTTTCGGGGTTCACGAAAAAAAGGTTTGTGCTGAATTTGAGATAAGATTTTTGAGATGGTTTGTTTTGATATTTTATGTCATTGTGGTCCAGGTATAAACCTATGTCAAGTCGATATTTTTTGCACCCTGAAGATATTTGGATGTCAGCAATTTTTCATCTCAATAAACATTTCCTGATATAACTGTAGTATAAACTGATATTTTATTATTTTTCAACTTGCTAATTGGAATTAGCTTTACAACGTTGTACCTATAGAAATATAAATCCCGATGAAACACAACTCAAGAACAAAATATATAATAATATTTTAGCGCTAAGCAGAATCAGAGTCATTACAGTTTCGACTCGAATTTAACATCTAAGTCAGTGGTACTCAACCTTTTTGTTTATACCTTTTTGAGTATATAACTGGTCCAAATGGATTAATAGCAGTTAGTATTATACTGGGTATATAGTAGTAACGTACTCTTCAGCATAATATCGGGTAGCAACAGTAATTGAAGGCAATTCGTGTTTAAACAATCGCGGATTAGAGCACCTGCTCTCTTTACGACTTCCTACTTCACGGCTTTCTCGCTGCATCCACCTGTCCTTGATTAATGTTGCCAGCCTTCGTCATAAGGTCACGTGCACACGATTAATGTCTTGTCTTAAAACATCAAAAAGTGTTGCCATTAGAGAATAATGAATTATGTGACTACTCAAACATATCAATTTAGTTTTAAAGAAAAACCTTAAATAGCGATAGAAACATAAAAATATCATAATAAAATAAAGTTTAATCAATAAAGGGTGAGAAATCTTCATAAAAAGTGTATAAAAAATATTATAAAAACGTGTTAAGCTTTCAACTGTCAAGTAAACTTGACAATAATAATCTTGACAGTGGATAAAAACTAATACATCTCTATTTAAGTGTTATTACATGATTAAATCAGTGTGGGAACAACTCGGCTATAAATAGAAGTAACCATATTCATTATTATGCAATAAACAGCATAAATAAGGGCTATACAATACACGATAAATAAAATTGCTTAATGAATTATAGGCATAAGTTAAGCTTCCATTCTAATGATTTGAATATCGAATGTTTTTGATATACCGATAAGGTAATTGCGGCATATTAATTATTTAGCATACGAAGTAAGAGGTAACTGCAATACTTCTATTATAATTATTGTAAGAAAAAATATGCGTTTATTTACTAAATAAATAACAGTATATTTAAATATCCAATCTTATAGTAACGGATTACTAATTCGAGTTAAACTACGTTCGTAGTATTTTGTGGTTCGATAAATTATTCAGTAAAACCACAAGACCTATCCGATAATATTTATCATCATGATGAACATGTAGTATACAAACAAAACAAAACAGGAAAAGAAAAAAGAAGAAATAGAATGTCTGCATTAAAATAAAGTTTGAGTGGCCTGTTTAGTGAAAGCTTTAGCAAAACATGAGTTATCTTAAAATTGATTTCTTTAACATTATTTCTAGTTAGAAAAACAATGTTTTAATACCTGATCAACGTACGTAACCGTGGTCTCGCCTTGTATCTAATTTGAAAACACTCACTGTCCCTACCCATTCAATGCAAATTCGCACGATATATGCCGTTTACCGACGTTTAGTCGCCTTCGGACATCATTTCCAGTCGGTCTCTGCTATGAATAATGTCCTTTTATGCGTTTTATTACTAGCCTTACCCACTTGCAAAATATTATGAAACTTATGGTAATTTTAGCTAAATAATAAGGTCCTTTTTAAGGCTGACATAAACAATATACTGAAAAGTTTAGAGTTTAGACAGTATGTATTTAGAAAATTTTTATAAACTTTAATATTAAGTTACTTTTAACTCTTGATACCCTATCAAAGACCTTTTAAACGTGAATAGTAAATAATATAGACTCTATAGTCTATTATCTCTATAGTCCATACTCTATAGTATGTTATTATGTCTATTGTCTTTAAGAGAGTCTATACTACAGAGTATAAACCATTTTCTCTCGTTTTATCTTTCTCGCTCTAGCTCACGGCGAGACCAGACGTCTCGTGACCATAGAAGTAAAAGTCATAGAAGTCAAAGTCAGAGATTCACCCATTTTACTAATCTGACAGTTCCCGAGGAGCACAAAACTCATGACTTTTGAAATTTGGTCGTTCGAGGCGTGAGGCTGGTGTGATGTACGAGATACCGATTGACAAGTCAATTCAGATCCGTATCTCGATTGGGCAACCTCCAGGCAACCGAATATTGTTAGTCTATAAGTTACATTAGATTTTATCGGCACCGATTTGTACGATCATCGTTACAATCGCTACCATAACTATGGTCCCGATTAGTTACGCTAAAACGTACGAAATTACATGTTTTGTAATGTAGTAATTTCTTTTAACTTTCACTTGTTTGGTAAAAAGTGAAAATTAACTATTGCTGATAAAGATTTTTAAATTTAATAACTGCTAAAAAGTAAATCTGTATTAAAATGGCCAAGGAAAAAAGTATTAAAACCATTTTTCAGTAGGTTACAAAATAACATCGTATCGTCTAAAATCCTTTATTAACTTGTGGTTATAAGTACTGTAGCTATGTATGACTAATTTTATTGGTATAATAAGAGTTGGCGAATAGCGACCCTTGCTCTATTTTAAGATCCCCCGTACAACACTTACAGTATAGGACGGTAATACCTACCGCACCACCACAGCCGTAGCACGCTGGTGTGAGTGAACACGATGAAAATCTTTATTTTCACGCTCTATCTCTCCTTATCTAATCGCCCCCGTCAGATAAGGACGGAGCGGCGGAAAAACTGCGGGGCGCGGGGTAAAGGCTACATCGATTCCGCGCTTTCACTGCTAGGGGCCGTGTAAACCTTTAAAAACGGTGCTCCGCCACGCGATTGTGATCTATATTCGCGTGCTGTAGGAGTCGAATTTGAATGCGGAGAGTCGGCGGGTAAATGGATTGCCTCCCTCCCGGGGGTTCTCGTAGTGGGATCTAGATGGCGTAGATATGCCGATAGGCGGCGGTGTGTGTGTTTTCCGGGTGGAGGTGTGTGAGTTTTCCGGGTGTATGTGTTTCGCTCGCGTCGGCGAATATACGAGGGTTCGGCCATCCCTTTTTGTAGTATAATTTTATGTTTCAGCGTAGATAGGCAGATAGATTAAGGAGGAGGCTGCGATTTGATTTGATTAGGAGGTGTTCGGAGGGTCGAGATCGCTGGGGGAGATGGAAATATGTTTTTAATGTGGGTGGCTTATTGAATCACTTGCGGACTCCTGTTTCGTGTTAATTAAACGATGTATAATTTCGGTTTCGACTTTGATGGAGTATTGCTTATCGAAATTATTGTACGTGTGAGGGGATGCTTCTTATGATTATATTTTATGCCATTCATAACAATCATTTAAGTTTGTCATTGATATCAAAATACACCTCTTTAAAATTTTCCTATTTTGAACCTTAACATAATTCTGTCCTTTTCACTTTTTAATATAAATAGAAAATCGATAGTAAGAGAGCTACTCAAGTAAGCGAACAAAGCGGTAAGCAAAACGGGCATTTGTTATAAAAAATTCCAATAAACAAACTCCGAATTGTCCACTCGGTGACGTAATCGTTGATCTAAACAACAAAGACCTTTTATACCCACAATAGCTGTCATTGTCCGGGCTCCTTTGAGTTTACACTACACTGAAAATTAAAGGACGACAATATTATGTACCTACCGAATTAGTACTTTGTCGGAGATAATCGTGGAATGCAGTTGACAATTTTAATAAACTGTCGAGGACACTTTCGTCGAGGAATGTTCGGACAAAAATAGGTACCTTCGCTATGTCATGGACAGACCGATAAAGGATCTTTTATTATCTGTTGATTTGATAATAATGATATCAGTGTATTATGAAATAAATCTAACTTAACACACATAATATAGAAACGTATTTTTTTCTAGTTCTTATAGTGGTGTAGCAACGGTGCTACGCCGTAGCAGGTCTACGAAATTTTTTCTTCCTATCCACATTTCAATTTTGTTTTTCTTATATTCTGAGCATAATAATAATGATATATTATGTATAATATTATTATATTATTATAAAATCTGTGCAAATATAAACAAACTATGACGTTCCAAAGTGCCTCAATTCTTTGAAGCCATCCTACACGGGTCCTTATGAAGTAGTTCAGCGAGGAGATAAGGTCTTCACCATTATGGTAAACGGGAAAAAGGTAACGGTATCAGTAGACCGTTTGAAACCTGCCTTTATACTGAGTGACCCTACAATCACACCACATTCACAACATAACACGCGCCAAAACACTCTTCAAACACTACTCAACACTAACACCCAGCACTACACTCCGGATAACCAGGATTTGCCTTCCGCCGATGATAATATCATTAAAACGACGCGGTCAGGCCGTCGAGTAAAATTTCCCGACTATTATCGCCCTTGACGGTCTCTGGAGGGGGGTGATGTAGTGACTTGAATGGTGTACATAACTGAACTCTTTTTATAAAACCTATTTTATTTTGTACTCTTTACTTTATGATATTTTGATATTTTGATTTGATTATTTTTTGATAGATTTTGTCAATTTATTAAAATAATTTCGCTTGAAGATCAAGTACACGTTTTTCCTTTGCACCTTCTAAAAACTAAAGTTCGGGCAAGATATCACCCTCGCACTCCTGCGAGGACCTTGCCCACTTCACTGCACTTGCAATACCCCTCCCCAACCCTCTCTGGGGACCAAACAGGGGGTCAGATTTTTTATCCAACTTTTTTCGTTAGTGGACTTACTTCATATTATTAACTATATTTCCAACTTAACATTTGGTGTATAACATTTTCTCCCTCCCCTCTTAGGGGACAAAAGAGGGGGTAACATATTATTATGTATTAACTGATGAAGTAGAAATACTTTTAATTGTTAGTAATGAAGTTTATAATTTTGATGTATTTTATGAGGCTGGCATTGTCGGATTCGACACAAGCCTAATAAATAAGAAAAAAAAAATGGCAAAACAACGTTTGCCGGGACAGCTAGTCATAAAAATAATTGGAAAATCCTTATAAATCACGTCTGACTTTATCTGACGTATAAACAACCCCTCGGTAATCTCACCCTCACCCCGGGGGATGCTGTTGATTACCAACTCTTATCTGCACACGACCAGCAATTGACCCTATCTAAAGATATTTGGCTTAATCTCTGATTTTTAATCACAGTTGTAGTGTACTGTGTACTTAATTCGCGTTTGACTTAATCTCTGATATTTAATCATAATAATTGTTGAATTATACTTGCTTAATATGTGATGGGACACGGATTTTGGATTGGAATGTAAATAAATAATAATAATAATAATAATAATAGCTCCCACACCGGTTTCGGTGACGGTGGCCGGTTTCATTGAAACCAGGCCAGCTACGCAGGAGTCATTTTATAGTGCCCAAGTGTGTGCGCAGTACACAAGAGCACTCTCTATTCCTTTACTCTCATAACCCAGTGGGACGGCAGACCGACACGACCGGCGAGAGATCAGGCTCATCAGGACCGACTTTTTACATGCCCATCCGACGCATGGATCATCTTACTTGTCAAACAATCAGGTGATCAGCCTGCATTGTCCTAACCAAACTTGGAAATAACATGTTTCCAACGCGGGAATCGAACCCACGACCTCCGAGTCAAGAGCCGCGCTCTATACCACTAGACCACGGAGGCGTTAAATGTAAATAAATAATTGCTACTAAGAGTGATTGTAAACACCATCAAAATAATTAAAAATGCTATCAAATGTTATGAGTTTCATATTATTAGATAACATTCAAATAACACACTGCTGAGATTATTATTGTTTTGTGAGTGTTTCAATTTTAAATAACTACCGATTTTGACTAATATTCAGTATAATAAAGTTCCTACACCAGAAATTATAGTTTCCGTGTGTAGGACCACAAACGTCGTTTTAATACATTAGTCATTTATGATTTTTTTACTCTACCTTTTTCCACAGGTTTTACTCTACCTACAATTTAAACTGGGACAGTGTATTTTTTTGTCTCAATTTTACCACGGCATATCCATGATGAGTATGATGGATTACTTTAAATATAGAATAATCGGCCAAGTGCGAGTAGGACTCGCGCACGAAGAGTTCCGTACCATTAAGTATAGAGCTAAATTAGGCCATATTTTTTTTGTATGGGAGCCCACCTTAATTTTTTATTTTATTCTAATATTATTATTAAATATTAAAGTACACATAAAACTAAGTAATATGTGAAAAATTTAAGTACCTACCTGTTGCTATTTTTGATATAGAGCAAAAAAGGTCAAAAAAATGACGTTTGTTGTATGGGAGCTCCCCTTTAATATTCATTTTATTTTGGTTTTAGTATTTGTTGTTATAGCGGCAACAGATATACACAATCTGTGAAAAAATCAACTCTCTAGCTATTACCGTTCTTGAGTTACAGCCTGGAGACAGACAGACGGACAGACGGACAGACAACGAAGTCTTAGTAATAGGGTCCCGTTTTTACACTTTGGGTACGGAACCCTAAAAAGCATCATTTGTTACCCTGGCTAATATGGCGCGTATAATCGCTGGTACAAAGGAGACGCCATGACGAGGCAAAAGGCTATTTAGGTATTCTGTATAGACATGTATAACTGGCTTAACATTTTTATTTGTTAACCTTTTACATTGCAATGGTTTACGGCATGATAAATAATACTGGTGCAAGTAAGAATAAAGTCAGTGACTATGCTATGTATAATGTAACCAGAAATAAGAAGACTATGGTCTTTAAAAAAGTTTGAGGCATGCCACAAATTTTATATTAAACCACACGATTATCATAACCCTCCTTTTTGCTTCGCCGTAGTCGGGTAAAAAAGCTTTGTTTTTGTATCTTGTGGTTTGAATAATTCTAATTAGTATTATCCGTACTTTCATTTAAAGAAAATAAATTATAAATTATCTAAATAATTTTCCTTATTTGATGTCTGAAGTCGGTAGAAGACGAAGAGGTGTAAATTATTCTTGTTTCCAGAAATTGTTAAAATTGTAGAAAGTAGTAAAATGATATAGCAACCGAAAAACATGAAATTTCGATTTAAATTCGACCATGAGAGTACAATTCACATGACAAACAGACAATGCAAAACATCTACTCTATATTCTCGTTTATAACATACTTATATGACATGACAAATTAATGGATTTATTATTGGTTTTTTTGTTTCTCGGACGAATGCACTTTTAATTGAGTGAGGCAGGCCGCTGGTGGGGTAGTTTTTTTTGATTGACGTGTTGTAATGGGCAGGTGTGTTGGCTACTTAGCTTTTTCGTCTGTCTGTTGGTAAATCTTTTTTGTGTGAATTGTTATTGTTTAAGGAAATTGAATATTGATCGCTACATTAATAGTGGCGAACATCTGGCTTTATTGATAGGCACGTAAAATTTTGGATGCCTAATTAGGGATGACAAAAACAACATCGTAAAAAATCATTTGATAAAAATAATATCATTATCTTTATAACTTAGCTTTCTACAGCTCTACATTCTAAGGAAAATATATATTAAAATGTAATATACAAATATACGCTATAATTAAATAAAAAAATAACGGGCTAAATAAAATTAACATAAGGTTCAACGAAGTACGGTTTGCGGTAGTCGCGTCATTTAATCTCGCCGTTAAGATAAACAAATTTTTCATTACAGATTGTTGAAAAGATAACAATTATCTTAATAATTATTTCACTTAAAATGTAACACCTTAAGGAACCCGTTACTGGGTGCAATAATTAATTGTTAAACTGACATTAATTACAAAGATGTCCAGAATAAGGCCAATGATTTAAGTCTGACCGCGTTTCGGCATTTTGGAGCTCTAGTAGATTAATGTTTATTGCTGCTTGTAAGAAATATTGAGACGTTTTTGAAAATTATCACCCGGTTTTAACCCTTTGGATTAAATTATTTAAATCGTCGCAAAACTAGGATGTACAAAAAAACCTTAAGTTACTGTTTATGTTACTGAATATTTTTGGGGATTTGGAAATGAGAGATGAAAGTATTCTGATTATAAAAAAATTGGCTTTATCTTCCGCGTGATACAAAAAGGATGAGTCAAAATTCTTCAACCCCTATTTTTTTCAGTTTTAACGTATTTTCAGTTGTATTGACGTCAGGCCACTTAAACTATAAACTTTGCTTTTTTTTGCTCCGTTTTTGAGAAGGAAATATTCTTAAAGTTGCATTTCTAAGATTATGTACATTTTGGAGCTTTTAAATGTCTAGACATTGACTGCAAACTCTTTATAAAATAGCCCATAAAACCTTACCACTTACTCTCCATTCTCTTCCAATTTCAAAATATTAACCCTCAATTCTTTTCCAGTCTCTCCAGTCAGCGGCGCGGCGGGCAGGCACGTCGTGCGCCAACTGCAAGACAACCACCACCACGCTGTGGCGCCGCAATCAGAACGGGGAACCCGTCTGCAATGCCTGCGGGCTGTACTATAAGCTGCATAATGTGAGTAATAAACTGTAAGGGTCTGAATGACCCATGAATATCCTGTGAAAATTGGGGTTAGCCTTAACCCTGTTTGATTTTTTTCCACGGAACATTTTTTTTCACGTAGAATGACAAAAATTGCTGGTTAAGCCCAATGTTTATTTTTATCCAAGACTAATGCGTTAGGCGCAAAGTGTCTAAAAGCATTTTGAGTTGTATGCGCTGAACTGATGGTGTAAATTGACGTTGCAACTTACCTTACATATGGGTAAGTTGCAACGTCAATTCGTTTCAACGTCAAAAAAATCAAATGTGAGGATATCCTAATTCGGCTACCGTCCCTGAATAAATATTAAATATTGATCTTGGAATCTTAGAAGTCTTTAGAGTTAATGTAGACAACTTATTAGCGATATAATGTACATCTGTTTCATGTAATGTATTAAGAAATGCTACATTTACACCATATAATAAACGCGATCTCGTATTAACCTGTAAATGCCATATCTAACAACTATATACCCCGGCTGCCCAGCTTCCAGTGATCAGATGAAAGTGGACAGATTAACCGTCGTGTAGAATTAAAGGGATATTTATCCTCGTTTATCGAATGCAGCCTTAATTTATTTGTTCCTGTGATTAATTGAATGTTTCAATTAAAATTGATTTGCCCTGTGCGAAATATTCCTTAATGGCCGCCGCTTAATGCGCAAGATAAATAATAAATGTCGTTATAATTGCGAAGAAAATAAGCTAAATGACTCGATCTACATAAGATTTAAGTGTCTATATTTAGCATGTCCGCTGTGTGACTAAATATAGTCGTAATAAATGACATACTTAGCTGCAACAAAAAATCGTAGCACCTGCTACGAGTTTTTGTGTATTAGAAATTACTGCATACGATAAGTTACACTGAGCTAAACAGACTTTCAAAAAGGATCATATTTTTTTAGATATTTTTATTTATGCTTTATATCAAGCCCTACTCTGCATTCTAACAGACAGAACCAGTTCACTTTTCCTCTCAAAATCTGTCATTTCAAATCTCAAAATCGCTGCGATATTTTATAAAAAATTGCCCCTTAATCTCTCGAGGGTTAAATCCCTAAGGATGATTTGACTGTATTTAAGATGGGCCGGACCCCCGTCGCTCGGTAATGTGTCATAACACCCAATACGATTAAGTCGGTACATTACATTTTTTGTTCATTTGAATATCACTGATTTAATGCAGTCCAGTGAGAATAGAGATGTGATAGAGTTTATAAAATGTTAGGAGCTAATATTAATTGACTGATTTTACTCCCTTACTGATAAAAATATCTGGTATATTTTTTTACACAAGACTTTGTTCTCTGTCAAGCTATTTAAAGGTTTTCGGGTAAAAACTAAGAATAGTAATTATATCTAGTGCTTATAAGAAAGTATTTATGTTGCCGCAAAAATATTTATCCATTGTTGTGTGTATAGTGTGTTACTAAAGTGTACAGTTAAAATAATTATTAATTTAATTCTACATTTAAATAGTCGATACCTAATTGCCAACGTATTAAAATAAACAAAAGCACAGTAGGTAATATTTTAAATCTGAGCCCATTTTAATGTTACACTATCTTTATAATTATCGTTTTAATTGCTTTTTACAATAATTTTATGATAGCTGTATCATGGCAATGGCTTTATTTATGGTAACGGACAAGTGTAAAATATGCCTGGCTTCAAAATAAAAATAAAACATAAAAAATATTGAGTAATTTTTACTTGGAATTTATTCAAAGTATGAATGAAAGCACCACTATAAAAACAAACAGCAGAAATAAAGTTGGCACCTGCCTCCGTAGGGTTTTCTTACGACAAGGCGCACAGTTAACTACTGTGTCTAAAAAACAATTTACTTATATTATGTTTTTATATTAGAAAGACTTCACAACATATTTTAGAAATTGCTTCATAAATAAAAAAAAAACTAAATAAAAAGCTTAACACTTATTACCTATTCAAATAAAAAAATATATTCTCTATCAAAATACACTACATGAAAATATCACGAACATTATACTTTCAAATTCAAATACAAAAAAAATATACAACAATTCTCACGGCTCTCCGCGCTCTTACCCTTGTGCAATCGATACGTGCATTTGAAAAAAAGAACATGTAAGCGATACAATGACAAAATTGCAGTACAAGCGACCCTGCCCTTAAGATTTTTTGCCGCCATCAATACTAAGTATACAAACAACTGTAATAGCTACTTGAAATACGGAAGCTGGATAATTTGACCTTTATCCCGAAGATGTAAGGACCACTCGAAAGGTATAATAATTCTGGACTACAGTAGCACTCAAGATGTTGAAACGCCTCCTCAATCCTCATACATATTGATTGTGTCTTTTGTCAATAACATACAATGTTTACACCTCAATGGACTGTTTATTTTAGAGATACGAGAACTTATAAAACTAAGCCAAAGCTGTTTAAATGCTAGCTATAGTTAGATCTAACATGTTTGCATGTACAGTTAAATTCTTCAGGTAAACCGAGGCATGTAAAATTATAATGCATAACTGTGCAGTTTTTGACAATCCGCTCAAGCTTACTTAATAGTGAAACTGAGCTGGAAAATCCATCAGGTACACTCTTAGGTGTATGGCTATATCTTAAAAAAAGACGCATAAGTATTCCTTTAGTCATGTACTACTAGAAAAAAAAAACGATTTCCTCGTAGAAACATGATTTAGTTAAAGTTTTGCGACAAAATGCAAAACAGCTGGTATTCGGAATAAAATAGCAATTTCATGACTTTTTGTTGCAATTGTAATAATACGCAACTATTGTACATACAAAGCCGGCACGTGAAGCACAAAGCGATGATCGATTTCATACAAAAACTGTTTCATACAAGCTTTTGTCGAGTACGCCCTCACTATCCTTGATAGTTGTACCTACGTCAAATTAGTCTTGATACTTGGTCATAGAACCCCCTTCTTTAGACTCCTAGGACATTAGTCTTCTAGAATGTCCAAAAAGATATCGAGATCTTTAGGTAGCTGGTAGAAAATAATAATATTATGAGATACTTAATCAATTTTAATGATTTTTGTAACTACATACAAAAATTTATAAAATTGAATCAACACAATAATATGTAAATTTTAAAAAATATAAAAAAGCTCTCAACAAACGAAACCTTTATTACTCAAACTGCAAAATCCCTTTTTCTATCAAGACTGTTTCAAAACTACAATCTGAAGTACGTATTCAAACAAACCCCTTGAAAACAATCCACTTGAAAATTGTTTTCTTAAAATTGTCCAAACACAATAAGAACAAAGTTTTTGTTTCTTATGCCGCTACTTCGACATTTATACAGTTTATTTCTCAGATTGATTGACATGGGAAACGATTGTTTATTACAAAATGTATTTATTGTTTTTATTATTAACATATTTTATTGAACTTATTGTATGCTGAGTTTTATAAACTTTTTTAACGGGGCTTATTAAATATATTTTGAAGAATGTTTCCAACATAAATAATTATCATCATGTCAAATTTTACTTCTTAATTTTACTTCTTTTACACCGACTGCTACAATGATAATTTTTTCACTCAGTCACGACAGCTTAACTTGAATTCAATAATGCAATTTAAATTATGAATTGGGAATAAAATTATTTAACCAAACGATAATAGGATTAGATACGTTAGTTAATGTTGCGTTAAAGCAAAACCTACCTTATTCTAAAGGGACAAGGCTTATTTTGGTTGATCAGTGAGAGTTAACCGCAATCGAACAATGATGGGCCGTTTCAAGCTTTTTTAATTTGTTTATTTAATTTAACACGGTCGTTATACAAACTGTTTCCTTTACAAGCTGTTTTTGTGGTATTACAATCGTTTTTTTGCGAGTTCGTTTTTTGTCATTAAGTAACCAAACATGAGTCTTTTTTCGCAAAGTTGCTGGCTGCTGCAACATAATATTACGTATTAATCTTTCTGAAATAAGTTAAAGTAAGAAACTCTTCCAGAGCATAGTTTGTGAAGTTGATACCAATAATTATAATATCGACTGAAACATTTCGCGTCACTATTATTAAAAAATATGATAAAAAGCGAATAGAAATGTCATTACGCACTTGCGACGTTTTGGAAGTGGGCGGGCCTAAGTGGCTCTCATACAAAAGTATTGGATTACCGCCGCGCTAGAGGAGAGCGAGCGTGCCCATAATAACAGCTCAAATGATACATTCCGAATACAATGGGGCGATCAATTCAATTTTTGAATTGAAACCGTTCTCCTAGTTTTTTTATACCTTCTAAAGTGCTGTTTTGTTCGGTAACATGCGCGGGATTCTGACAGTCACTGTGTCTTTCATTTTTTATACTCCATAGTTAGTGTATTAGCTGCGAATCTTTTAAAGGCGGTGGAGAATTTTAAAAGAGTTCGGCGTCGATTAGGCGAAGTCGATTCGACGTAACAGCCTCATTTCCGTTAACACGTCCAATGAATGTATCGCCAGATGAATCCCGCCAAATTATTAAGATAAAAAATGTTTAATTCGCTAATTAGGGCGACATTACACATGCGCTGGCCGCGGGCCAACCGCCGCCGCGCGACCTTATAATGACATCAATTTGAATATTCAACATCGAGCCGCTATCCCATTTACATAGATTTGGCCGTTGAATTCGACGGGAACGCCCGTCGTTACTGCTCCATTTCGGAGTTTAATCAAAATATGTCAATATAGAGACCCAATTTCTGACTGTTCCACCGAAAGAACCGCGGACGCCCGGGCAGCGAGACGGAAAGATTTTATCCGATAGCGATACAGAAAAAATGGCGCCCACCGGAAGTGTCCGAGCGCGGTGCGCTGCGCGTTACCTTTTTTATTTTTTTTGTTTCAAATGGCTTTTTCCCGGCAGCGTTCGACCGGAAATGCGTTCGCGTAGAGCTAGCGGAGTTCCCATCGGTCGTACAGTTGGGGGGCCACGTACGCTATTTTGGCGTTTGGCGCGAGGGGGCATAGAGTGAGTTTTCGGTCGCGGAGGAGGGCGTCCAGGCCGTTTTCGGCGGAGCTACGGGCGCAGACGGAGCGCTAAATAGCGAGTTTTTATTCATGAGGCGTCCGCTCTGTTTGGTGAGCGATTCTCGCTGATTTATTGTCTCCGTAATAAATTTGGAAAACAGTACTTTTGTGTAAAATAAAAACGTCAGCCTTTGTATCGCGTAATTACGTTTTAACTTCGAGTAACGGATCGCTTAAGTTTTATTGCCCGCTAAACTCGGTGAATATTTAGCGCAAATTTCGGTGTAAAAAATTAAAGGTGCTTCGGGCGGCGGAAAATGTTTGTTTAAATTATCGAAGGGGGTATTAAAAGGAATGAGCCGGCAGCTGTCGCGATGGTGCGATAAGCGAGCGTCCTTCGATACACAATCGTCTACAAAAGATTTGCGTAACGGAAATTGTACAATAGATGCGGCCAATGCTGTAGCTTTATTAGCGCCATTATTCCAGCATTTTCACTACCACATTATGTAAGTACTGAGTTCACGTTGGCGGGGAAGGGGGGGGGGGGCATGTAAGGCAATCAATACTTATGTAGGTACTAGGCGTGTTACAAAAGCCTATCATCCCATGAAGATAATATTGCAAATGCTTTAAATAATAAATCTTAAAATTAGAAGGTACTTACCTCCCTTTGAATACATAAACATACTTATGTTAAACTAAATGTACAAAATATTATACAAATTATAATACCTATCTACTTTTACTTCAGCTACTTCGCATAGGTCACTGGATGATAAGAAAATCCTCTTGAAATATTTCATGACTTATCTAAAGTTTGTAGGTGAACTTAAGAAAATAATCTATAAATAGGTTATTAAAATATTATCTCAGTAGAGCTTGCTCTCAGCTCTGTTAATGCCGATAGATGGTAGATAACACATCTACAGATGTTATAATTAGCAGATGATCGCAGATCTGGCTACCGGCCATCTTGCCATCTACTTTCATCAGGGGTTCCTTTTTTAAATTAATGACTTTAAAATTAGAATATTAATGACAGCTTATTTTTTCATGACAATTAGTGATGGGAGATGTATTTTTGAATGATGTCGATAAAAATCTTCTGAAAATTTGTCGCTGTCAGTGATGTTAGTTTTAAATAATAATTTGCTATTTATTTATTTTATAACATATTATGTCAAAATATACTATTCATTAAGGTGATTTTCGCAGGTAGTCCTAGTGACTAGTTTTAGTAGTAATTATTATAACAGTTTCAAGATAAACGTTTTGGTCTCCAGTATTGGTCAATCTGGTATCGGGAGATCAGAGGCTTCGATCGTAATCCAAGTTGTCATGAACCATAATATCTAATAATATCTAAGGTAATTAACCCTACATTTTCGGTCGATTGCCCGCGCTAGAGATTCGTCGGTACATCTGTAAACATGCGATAAACATCTGACGTTTGACACAAAGCGCGGTTGGCTGATACCATCTGAGAACTATCCGAATACCTCTCCCCCTACCTCTCCCCCTACCTCTAATTATTTATTTACGTTGCCTTATCATCCATCGATGCGCTCGGCGGCAAAACGGTGCGTTTCTGAGCATAATTTTAGAATGAAGCCGTAACGTTATCGGTTGGATCGCGACGGATATAAACGTGTATCCTTTGGAATCAGAGTTATTTTGAAGTACCGCCGGTGTAGACGTTGAAGTTCAAAGCTGTGCTTTACCCAAGCAGGTTTATAATGAAAATGGAAAATCAAGCAAACAAATAATAGTAGTAAGGCAAAACTTTGTGTTTATTACTACTTGACGCAAAACTACCGAACGTTTTGTATTGTCTATCTAGGTCTATCTAGGTTGTGACTTAACACATAGGCCTATTTATCTCATAAAAGAACTAGTGTGTTTACATAAGATACTGCGTCTGAGCCGCAAGAGAAAAGCTTGTCTATTCTAAAGCCATAATGTATCAAATATAGACCACGAATATTATCCATAACTGAACCTATTTTATATTAAAACGCGATTACCACAAAACCGTTCAAGGCTCACCGCGGTAGATAAAAGCTTACAGGATTATGTCCGCCGTTTACATTAGGCCGTTGAACGTTAAAAATTTATGACATCTCATTCTCGAAAGCCAAGGTGTAATTTGATTGAAAGCACCAAAAAAAGACATAATAATAAGTGGCGTAATTATTGGGGTCTTAGGGCAGGTGCCTGCGCACGCGCCGCCGCCGGCCTGTTAAACCAAACGTAATTATTTACAGAACATCAAATGCAAATCGTATTTTCCGTTTGATTGTGCGTAAGTAGAGCCTTTGTGTCTTTAAGACTATAAAGCCTGTGGGCAATAAACGCCTAGCTTAGGGTGCGCAGGAAAAGGACTTGGTATCAGACAAATAATTCTTCATTAATAGTTTTCAAGTTCTTTATTCACAAAACTTTCTAGAACATCATGTTACTTTTAGTGCTAGTTTCTTATATAAAAATATGTTTTTTAAATTGTCTAAATCATAATACCTTCTCATTTCTTAACGACTAACTTTCATAAACGTTAACTAAAATTGGCACATAATATTTAAACAAAATAATAAACAACAAAATCGCATTTTATACAAATGAACATGCGTAGTGTTGTGCGAGTGAGGAGCAGGCTATGGATAATCCGCGATAACTGTGAAGGCTTGTCGACAACGACAGTTACTGTTGGCGTATGAATTAGTGTAGCGTGGTAGCCGAGATTTAGTGCCAGCCTGTTTCTAATTGGTTCGGGTCGATGCCACGGGCATGATACTAATTTATTATTTTTCGCGAGATAGTGTTAGCCCCAATTTGAGGAATAATAACAGTTATTACTCATAATAATTATTACTTTTGTCAATGTTAGCATAAAGGCCCACGTCCTAGACACTTATCATTGTAAATAAGGTATATAACTTGCGACATTTTAAATTGTACTTAATTTATTATTACTTGTTCGATTTCTATCTGTGATAAATATATTCCGCCTTTATAGTGCATAACAATTACCTATTTAAAACAATCGTTTTGACACCTTGTGAATTTATTTCGAGATTGAAACGGAGATATGTTGATAATCATTAGCGATTATAATAGCAATTAAAAATAATATACAGTTAGCCTAATTATCTAAATTATGTTGTAAAATTTGAGATTTCCATTATATGTAGTTGGTAGCATCACAATAGTATCACGGTTTATAATTATGAGAATATAAGTAAATAAGTTTTGGAAAGGTTCACGTTGCGCACTTATGGCATGATGCAAGCCTGATTACATTAGCCTAGTTAATTTGAAAAAGCGAAAACATCGACAAACTAAAACGCAACATTAAAGGAGAGAAAGAGATGAGAACAAGAAATATATTGCAATTAAATAAATTGTCGTTAACAAAAAGCAATATATAAAAATGCTAACCTAATCACGGTCATTTATTACGATTACCGAAACAATATTTCATAATTAAGGACGCCCGAGGAAACGTCGATAAAACACCATTTTGTAACGTTTGATGAGAATCCTTGATTAAAATAAATACTCAGTAGTCGAGCGCCGGACAGCTGCTACTCCGGCGCATAATTGAAAAAAAGATTTATATGCGCGCCAAATTTATCGACATCGATTTATGCGGGCACAACCTTATTCTACTGTCACACACCTTCATATCTTATACTTTATTTGTAGCAGTTATTTAAGCTTTCGTTATACATGAAGTTAATATTTTCTCCTTCAGTTATTGACAAGATAGTTAGGTTTGTAAAATTAAAATATTGAATACGTAATATTGTGAGGCGCCTGCGCTAAAATAGGTTTTTGAATTGCATTGAAATTGGAAGTGTACGATAAGAAATTGCTTCTACTAATTCATCTGTCACGTCCCAGCAATTCGGTAGCAGGCAATGTATGAATTATTCTTAATGATCATCCATGCCAAGGTAACCTTTCATGAGATGTAACCTTGTAACCCCGCAGGCGCCGGCGCGCGCTAACTACGCGGAACTAATGCAACCACACCAAAAGAGCCGCAACCAAACATCTCGCTAGGGTTGCCTAATAATGGGATTTGTAATCGTTGCTAATCCTTGGGTTAGTTGTTAAGTTACAGTTAGTGTTATCTTTCATTTACAAAAATTAGCTGTAATATTACAATTTTTGATATAATTTTGGGCTTGCAATCATGAGTAGTTGAATGCTATGAAATTAGCATATTGAGACCATATTTAAGAAAGTAAGACTAATCACTTAAAGGCCCGTTCTTCGTAAATTAGCAGGTCGATTGATGTCAGTGCGAATATCGATCTAAATGTCATTACAATAAAATACATATCAGAGCGCCTTGTACGGTGGCGGTTACGACGCTCGCCGCGTCCATGATAGGGCTAAATAGGAGAAAAACCCGTTTTACTTAGATACAAATATTATAACTAAACATCTATCCAATGATTTCCCTGTTAAATTTTAATAGCTATCGAACTGTCCAAATTATTTTTTATTGAGTCTCTGTAAGTCCTATAAAACTCAAAATGCTTTTAAAATCGACGTTGTTTCGGATTTTTTTTTATCGAGCCAAATTATCTGTATTGTGTTTCTATCCAATGAAAGCACTAGTTAAAAGATGCATCTATACATGTATATATATTTTTCAGTTTTTTTGAATGACGCTTTCTATCAAAAAAACTCATTCTAGAAATGTGAATTTGGAATAACCGGCCCTTAAGTCAGGATTTTAAAATAGAGTCAACACTTACCTATATAATTATCATTAGCTACTCTATAAGTATCAGCTATCTAAATAACAAATCTACATCTTATAAACATATCAAGGACAAAGCTCCAGATGTTCAAACACAAAATCTTAAAATAAGAAATCTGAAAAAGACAAATTAAAATGATTCAGTCAAAAAATAAATAAAAACCAAAAGTTAGCAACCCTGACGAAACCCTTTCTCTCAGCAGATGGACGGTTCTCAATGACGCATCATCAGCACATGAGCTCGGCGCCAGTAACTTTTTCTTAACCCCTCAGATGCACTTCAATTACTTTCTTTTTTAAACGTGCAGACATGTTAAAAAATCACTGTCTGTGGCACACCTGATAAAAAAACGTATGCAACGGAAACGCCGGATTAAACAATATATTACGTTTATCTATTTAGTAAAACTGTGTGTCCGTAACCGACTTCCAGAGAAAGCTAAAAGATAATGTAAGAATATTATATTATATGTCATTAATACAAATAAAACAATGAATGTAAACGAATAAAGTTGAGACAAATAGAATAGAGAAATGTGAAAGATAATATAAAAGTTATATTAAATGTTAAGTAAAATTCATATGTAATTAAAAGGCCGCCAACGCACCTGCAGCTCTTCTGATGTTGCGAGTGTCCATGGGCGACGGTAGTTGCTTACCATCAGGTGACCCGTTTGCTCGTTTGCCCCCTTATTTCATAAAAAAAAAAACAAATGTAAAATGTAAAAATTTAATAAAGAGTAAACAATTGGCCCTTTTTCATAAAGGGGGAACATAAAGAGATCCCATATAAGGGGTCATTGAAAAAAACCGACTTCCTAAAAGGAGTTGCTTAATATTAGGTATGTGAATGTCTCAATGTATAAAAATTAAAAATACTAAATAAGTAGCTAGGTATTTTTTTTACAAATGGAACTGTTTTCAAAATGCAAATATCGCTGTTGCCTGTTACAAATATTTTCTAATTTAACGACAATATACCTACTTTTATCGGTTAGGTAGGTTACCAAAAGAGATGTCAGAAATTTATTTGTAAATCATTTGATAAAGCTGTACGTATACTGAAATATTTTAACTTTTTAGGGTTCCGTATCCAAAGGGTAAAAACGGGACCCTATTACCAAGACTTCGATGTCTGTCCGTCTGTCTCCAGGCTGTATCTCAAGAACCGCTATAGGTAGAATTCTGAATTTTTCACAGATTGTGTATATCTGTTGCCGCTATAAGAACAAGTACTAAAAATAAAATAAAGTTAATATTTAAGGGGGCTCCCATACAACAAACGTGATTTTTTTGGCCTTTTTTGCTCGTAATCAATAATGGTAACATCTATGCACTTGATATTTTCACATAATCCTCAATTATATTATACTTTAATAATTAATAATAAAATTAAGTAATAGGGGGGGCTACCATACAAAAAACACAATTTTTTATTTACTTTCACTCTATACTGGTATGGAACCCTTCGTGCGCGAGTCCGACTCGCACTTGGCCGATTATTACTTTATATTTAGTCGGGCTAATTAACAACTCGTAGTATCAAGACGTCATTCTGTGAAGGCGGGTTCCGGGTAGATCGCGGCGGTCTGCGCGGCCCATCGCTACCGCGCACGCTACATTTGCGGCCCACGAGACCATACTTCACTAATTGCGACACACATTGTCTCAAGTTGAATTTTTAATTGACCTACTGTCTGCACATCTGGAAAACTGACGTATTTTGAATTAATTTAAAGGACTTTTTGGATTAAGCGGAATTTAGGTTTCAACTGTTGAGTATCTTTTAAACCACTTGTAAGGCTCTTATCATTCCGCATAAGAGTTCCTATAGGAACTCTTATACGGAATAATAAGAGCCTGTTTCACTACTTTTTGATAAGGTGCTGGATAGGCTATCCACAACTTATTTGACAGATGCTACATACTCTATCTGTCAAGTTAAGTTGTGAATAGCCTATCCGGCCCTTATCAAGAAGTGGTGAGACAGGCCCTAAGTCTTCTTTAACATAAAATATTAACTTAGTTCGTATTTTACTACTTTCTAAAGGTTAATTAGAACTGAAAACAAGACCTAACACTTACATAAGCCATTTGCATTGAATCAATCACTTTATCAGCAGGCAACAGGTTTCTGTAGGAAACAAAAACGTTGTTTACACGCATGTATGACTATTATGTTGTCATATTAATTAAATATACGCAGTTCACACGCCGTATCAGTTACAGCCTGCTAATTTCTTACTTATAATATCTCCTGACAAAGGGAGTTGCACGCACGGGCAAAAACGGTGCTTAAAGTACAGCTTAAACAGTATGTACTTATTACTTAGACTAAGTTTTAATTGGTTTTTCTGAAATATTTAGGTCATAATATATAAGCATGTTTCTCTAAAGAATACCTCGATAGGATACTCATCAAACAAAATCAAAATTAAAGTTGTTCAAAAGCCTTTATTAGGATACAGAGACTCTACTATTACCACTTCAATATTTGTGTGAAAGTCCATATTTCATCGTTATAAACTCTCACATATTATAATAGTAAATATATTTATCATATAATAAAAATCTTAAATATATAAAAGTATTAAATATATTTCCGTTGTCTGGTACCCGTAACACAAGTCCTTCAGGTACTTACCACGGGGCCAGATTGACGTGGTGTGAAGCGTCCATAGATATTATTATTATTATTATTATAAAAAGCTATGTCCATTGTCCACATTATGCGATTTCATCTTCAATTTTCATCATCTTCTTTTTATTCAACTTTCGTTTGGCATATTCAATAATTGAATGCGTCAAAATCCACCTGCGTTGAAAGAAAAGTGTCATTGCGAGCACTACGATTTCAACGCGCGTCACGGGCATGCCTCACGTTCGATGTTGACTGCGCTATAACGCATGCCCTTGACGAACAGAAAAAGGCACAATGTGGACAAAGCCAAAGGACAATCAAACTCATAGTACGTTATTACCAAACTCAAATTAATATTTTCACAATTTTACTTGAAACATGAGAGAGCTATTTTCTTTAACGGAAAAGCTATAAATTGTAACAACAAAGCGAGTTGCAAGCGAAATAGCTTGTAATCGATAACGTCAATTGAGCCATTTCAGTTTTTGCTGCTACTACGGTGTAATCAATACATAATCTATGTTGTAAAGTGTCTAGGAAAAAAACTTTCAACACTTACTTGAATGGAAAATTGTGAAGGCGCGTGCCATTTTTAGCGTAAAATGTGATTTGTACCTATAATAATGATAATTACTAGATTATTATGTTGTTAAAAGTTTCCTGCACAATACTAGGTTAAAGAAAACAATAATTTGAAATGGAAAATTTGTAATATGGTCCCGTATTTACGCTTTGATTACGGAGCCATAATAAACCTAATTATTAAAGGAGTTATATCACTTCTTTTACTAGTATTATCACATAATATAATATATTAGTTGGTATTACCGAGAAACGGCGGATTTTATGTGCGTAGAGAAATGGGTAATTAAAACAATAAATCAGGTAGAATCATAATTATTTAGATAACAAAAGCTTTCTAACTGTCGGAAAAATTACGTGGAGGAGTGCATTTTTCATTGCATTGTGATGTGAGCCTGTTATTTTCTCATTTCAGTGGTTTTACGACGGAAGATGGCAGATAGCGCATATACACCTCGCTATTATTCACACGCACCGCAAAACATAACAACCATTTTATATTCTATATAATGAGCGATTTCTAATCGGTCAGGACTCGGCTTGAACCGAGAACTTCCGAGAATTGAGAACAAGTTAAAAAGAAATAGACTCGAATATAGAATATCAAAGAAATAGAACCGATTATAGAACCTTCTCCTTTATTTGGAAATCGATTGATAAGACTTTGAGTTGTTAAGTGCTCTACTTATCTAATTTTCTAATAATTTTTTAACGCCCCCGTGGTCTAGTGGTAAGTATAGAGTGCGGCTCTTGACTCGGAGGTCGTGGGTTCGTTTCCCGCGTTGGAAACATGATATTTCCAAGTTTGGTTAGGACAATGCAGGCTGATCACCTAACTGTCTGAGAATTAAGATGATCCATGCGTCGGATAGGCATGTAAAAAGTCGGTCCTGCGCCGGTCGTGTCGGTCATCCGTTACACTGGGTTATAAGAGTAAAGGAATAGAGAGTGTTCTTGTGTACTGCACATACACTTGGGAACTTTAAAATTAGACCTGTGTAGCTAGCCTGGTTTCAATGAAACCTGTTATTATTATCTAATTTTCTATACTGCTCGAAAAAGTTGATTATACTTGTGCAACCAGAAGGGCCTTTTCTGCCACGATGAAACTCCAAATATTTAAACAAATATTATATACCATAACTGTATTTTAAAAAGATAAAACCGACTTCAAAATTGTACGTAATTGAGAATTAAAACTCCCTATCTCCAAAACTACTGAACCGATTTTGATGAAACTTTCACTATTCCCTAAGTTGAACAATACCTAGTACAATAAAAAAAGAATCACTCAAATCGGACTTGTAGTTTCAGAGATATTATGCGCGAACAAACATAAAAACATACATACATACATACATACGTACATACACTTTTGAAATTTAGCACATTTGTTCAGAAGCTGTTATAGATTAACATATACAAAAACTAGGCAGTTCTGGAAATATTACATACATACGCGTCGAATTGATAACCTCCTTTTTTTGAAGTCGGTTAAAAATGCAACACAAGCCTACTAAACATCTAACACAATATTATAATCTATACATATAATAAAATCAGGTATAAAATGTAAAATTAAATATAACAGGTTTAAGAGATAAGATAAGAAGTGTAGAGATATTCCGCGATAAATGTATTTAACTTGTTAATTTATGATTATTGTTAAAGCTAAAGGCGATCTTCTTGACATTTAAACATTATATGCGGTAAAAGTTTAATAATTTCAGATTTAAAGATAAAAAATGCGATGATTTAATTAACCCCATTTTATTACTTAATTCGTATTAAACTTACTGTTATTTAAAATAAAGTTTTAAAATAAATATTAATCAAAATTCTTGCCATTTAATTTACATATAAACAAAATGGTGGCGCAAAAAAACCTTTTAAACTCAAAATAAAACGCGTAGAGATTCGGTATCCTTGAAGCGTTTCAAGTTCACCTAATAAAATTAATAATTTATTTTTTAAATAGGTGTATGTAATTAATTTTACGTGTATATAATATTATGTTTATCTGTATCGAGATTCGAGAGTATTCCCAGCCATAGTTCATCAATCATCATCATCAGCTTGCTCACTGCTGGAAAACTTCAGAGTTTTGAATTCCTTAATTTATAATATACAATACATTTGCTATTATTTAACAACAATAGCAACATTTCACAACTAATAGACGAACTGTCCGGCTTTGTTTCCTATATTCGATGATATCGAGTGAATCGTAGAAGGAGGTTGCATGCAAAGTGTGTATCGTTAGCGAGCGGTCTATCTTTTCGCAATTATGATCGTTTTCCTTTCCGGACTACTATCTAATCTACAATATATATTCTAGTGAATGGTCAGCAATAAAATTCACTTGGTACCACGTAGGCTTTAAAGCTTTAAAGTTATTATAATTTATATTGAATCAATACGTCGTCGGCACAATTATTAAGGTAGGACTTAGGAATTATTGTAGGTAGGACTTGATGACCCGGTGACATTTGTATCGCTTTCATCCTAACGCAAACCTTCCCTGGAATTCCATGAATATTTCGAAACTAAATTTAGCCAATTTGGTTCATTTGTTCCCAAGTTTTAGCAAGACTAACAATTGAGATTCATTTGTATTTATTTAAATAGGTAAATATGTCTCTATTAGGTCTCTATATTTGTAATCGCAGAATATTTCTTAATTTTCTTTTCGGGAGTCATTGACGCTATGTAAAATAAGTCGAAAAAGTAATATTGTTATATTTTATTATAACTAGCTGTTACGGAACCAAGTAATATAGAAACGTAGTGGAATCGCAATTATAATAATGAATCATATAACTCACGTATAATTTGTATACAGAGCGTGCTAGACGTGTCTAATTAGACTTAATGAACAGTTATTAAACAATTTCAGCAAGATGGCGGCCAAGTGAGACAGGTATGTTTGCGGGAATCCTTAAGTGGATTGCTCTTGCGCATGCAAACTATACACGTAACGACTTAGAGATTTTCCTGCTATAGTATAACAGTATAACTAATAGAAGGGCGGGGTATAGCTGGTCATGCTTAATTAACTTAAAAGCTGCTGTCTAATGTAGCTTTTTTATTATTTGCTTTTATCTATGGTAAAAATACTTTAAGCTCTGTCTTGCTTGGCCAGTGCTATCATCGTTGTTTTAGCGATAAGCCTAACTTTAGGAACCTAATAAACAATATTATAGTGTTAATATATTTTTCAAGAATGTAAAAGTTTTGAGTCTCTTAATACTTGAGTAATATTGGCAAACATAACATAAACAAATTAATTTATAAAAATAAATTGTGCGTGACGTCGGCGGTACCACTTGCAATTCCAATTAAACGACTGCGTTCTATTTTGCGGTATGTCCACTGTCCAGGGTTCGCAATGACCCATTTACGTCTAAATCTGTCGGCATGTGCAGTGAAGTTAATGCATTTTATATTGGTTCAATTGGGAGAATGCCGGCGCGGTATGCGGGAGTGGGCGATTCGCGGGAACGTATTAGGGACGACTGAGCAAGGGTACAAACATTATTAGACGCATGAAAATTTTGAGAGGAAAGTGAAATAAAGTTAGAATTGTGCTAATTATTATGAAATTATTATAATATTGTGCTAATATTATAATTGTGCTAATTATTATGAAATTATCATGAGGCTAACAACTAGAACCAAATATATTGACAGGTAACTAGTAAGCTTCAAAGCTAAGGTATATCTACTCGTAAGTAGCATTAAAGCACATACAATATGTATAGAGTGCCAAAATTACTACGCTGTTTGGCTTAACCGTACTAATTATTAGTAGTTAAAATCTTTAACACGGTTGTTGCAAGTTGCATGTCTACATACATCTCTACCGTACTCTAGTACGCTAGAGATTCGTAAACAGTTCTACGAAAGAAGCAGGCACTGGTGAGAGTTACGCATTGACATTGTAGCAAGTTGCACATGCAAAGTTTTTAGTGTTTGATAAGCGAGTGCGACGCGGAATCCTGTGCCATTAGGCCAAATAAGTTCAACTAGCGGCGGCGTTTGCCACATGCCGCGAACTTCCATGGAAGGCGATGAATAACTCATTGTCCGTCCGTCCGTCCGTCGTGACGCACGCTTCCCAGAACGATGCAGAAAGTGACCGACATACTTGACCCGCGAAAAACGAATGTTGCACCACCAACGATGATTCCAATCAATTTGGCATCAAAATGATAAGGATGTGCTGCATCCACTCGCAATATTCTAGAGAAATTCTGACTTAGAATAATGAGGACGTTCATCTAGCAACAGTAACAGGTAGGCGAACATAAAGAAAAGTAGAGCTTTCAGCGTAGAGACCTCTACGCAATAGATACCAGCTTTCATGATTCTCTACATTTCTCCCCTACGCGTACATTTCTACCCTAACGTAGCCTATGGTTTCCAACAGCATCTGTTGCAAACTCTATGATAATCAAAACATGTAATGATTTTTGTTTAGCACACGATTATATTCAGAATGCATAATAATAATATTTATTCTCAACCATTTACGTCATTGCACAAAAACTTACATTCAAATTGATAGTGACGCGATTCCCAGTGCATCGGCGATTAAAATGCAAGCAGTGTGCATGTCGGCCGGCACAAAACGATATTCGCACATTGTGATACCATTTTATGGTGCCCGGTGCTTTTCAACTGGACTTAACATTCAAAATTGGTAGCGAAGTGACAATGACTCATCTGACCTTGTCGACGTGTCTCAATTAAACTGACATATTTATATGGCTCTTTGATTTCGCCGCCTTTCTCTTATAAGTACCGCGACATAAATTATGTCTGTAATGCAGAAGTGGCGAGTTTCTTGACATTTGGAATTTGCATCACTTGCATCTTATTCAAATTCAAATTCTTTATTAATCATTCAATAATATACAATAGTATAAAAGCAAGGTAGCGTACATCACGTCGTCTAATCCCATACTAAGTAAAAACTTGTATCATGGCAATCAGAAAACGGATGCACGCCGAACAATTTTATCCTAATATATATTATTATTCTCACATTCACACACACAATCACACTACACTTTATCACGTTAAAGTCTGTTTCGGCGACGTGATGCGCGCTTCGTTCGGGAGCCTCCCCCGAAACCTCCGGTAAACTACACCGGCGGGCCAGAACTCCTCCACCTCGAAGATGGATAAAACTATTGGTGTTATAAAATAAAAAAGAAACGTGTAATACCGTAATGTGAGGTAGAACAAGCTTATTTACAACTGAAGAGCTAGAAACTGTTAAAAAAGTTCTCTATTTCATTATGAGAGAAAATTAAAACATCCAAATTAAACTATCTTTTGAGGATTTTTTAACCGACTTCCAAAAAGGAGGAGGTTATATGTTCGTCTGTATATTTTTTCGAATAATTTATTATCTTTAAATAAACAATAAATACATAATATATAAAATAATAAATTTAAATCAAAGTACTTAATCAATAAACAAAATCAATGTTTTTTGTCGAACCGGAAAAATTATTAACATGTTTATCGTATGATATATTTTTGACGTAAATTAAATTAATGGATCTTATCAAGAGTGTTACTTAGTAATTGAGCGAACACGAATTTGTACTTAATATATTAGTATTGATTCATCGATCGGAACTACCGCAGATATAAGGATTGAAATAGCGAGATCATGTTTAAAATATAGAATGTATATTTACAAGAACTTTCTGATACTATTAATATTCTATCTCCTATTATATGCAGTGTTTTTATCTTATTAATCCTTAATTCAAATCTTTATAGACTGATTGAAAGCTACGAACTAGAAATTAGAAATCAAATTTACAATATACCTACTCATTCATACACCTTCAAAAATATTAATATAATTACATTATAGTTAATGAAATTTCGGGCTAGTTGTGGGCTAGTTATTGAACCGCCGTATTTCAAAATAGCTCCGTTTTTTAAAACAGCTAGCAGTAAACGGCAAATTTCGGGACAAATTCGACCAGGAAATCTTCAATAAGAGAGCGTATTCCCGCTTAAAATGCCGACAACGCACCTGTAGCTCTTCTAATGTTGCGAGTGTCCATGGGCAACGGTATTCCATCAGGTGACCCGTTTGCTCGTTTGTCCCCTTTTTTATAAAAAAAATCATACGATTCAAATGTGACGTAAAATTCCTAACTCTATTTAACGGTCCCATTTCATTGTTCCAGGTAAACCGGCCACTGACAATGAAGAAGGAAGGCATACAGACGAGAAACCGCAAGCTCAGCAGTAAGAGCAAGAAGAAGAAGGGGGGAATGGGCATGGGGGGAGGGGGGGCTTGTGCGCTCGCCCTGGGGGGAGTGATGGGGGACATGATCAAGCCCTTAGGAGACGCGACGAAGGGCTTCGGCGGATCGGCTTTCCCGTCGGCTATGGACTTTGGTAAGTTAGAATAGTATAATCGAGGAAATTAATTCCTAGGCAGTTGACGGACCTACGTCAGTTGGTCGGCTTATGTCAATTCAGTGTTAGCTGTGATCGGTCTGATGGGTTTGACTTAACGCGACCAAATTACACAGGTCCGCCATCTGCCAAGGAATCAACTTCTCTGATTTTGGCAGACAATAATAAACTTCCCTCGTCTATTTTTTGTTCTTTAAGTTGGAAACCCTGAATCTACTTACTAACAGTAAAAGCTTCGATTCGGGGTTTTAAACATATAAGATCAAAGACCAGTTGTTACAATTTTAAATGATTTATGACTAGGGGACCGTCTCGGCTCCGCCCGTGGTACATACATAGCTGACACTCAGGAACATCAGCTTAGTTTATACATTGGTGAAATAATTTTTGAAATCGGTCGAGTTGTTTCTAAGATTATCACAATCAAACAAAAAAAATTCTTCAGCTTTATAACATTAGTACTTATATAGATTTGAAGACTTTATAAAAAATGTATGAATTATCTTTTTGTTGTTAACAGTAATTGTCTTTGTATCTCTTTCTAACCCTCTCTCCTCCCACAGGTCAACACCAAGTGGGTCTGGTGCATCCGGCAGCGGCGCACATGTCCCACTGGTACGGAGCTCCCCACCAGGGCTTCGGTCCACCACCGGCCTCGCACAACCCCTACCACCACCACCATTTAGCCCAGCTCAATTCTATGGTGAGTCTTACTATAAGACCTAATAGTCTTCTAATTAATGGTATACATATTGAAAATTGAGGCTGAAAATACAAGAATCAAATAAAGGTGCCAGTTGGGAGCGGACGACATGAAGCAACCGCACACGACGAACTGTCGTTGCGGCACTACTGGTTTCTATGTATTTCTATGAAATACCCCGCGCAGCTAGCGACAGATTCATAGAAATACATAGACACGTCGTCTGCTGCAACTTCATATTGTAGCCGGCTTCCAATACCTCAATGATAATATTTTAAACACAGGGCAGTTTAAGTACAACAAGATTAATAAATAAGGAACTTCGTTCCAAAACCAAAATTTTCCTCTGCCTCTTTTGAAACGTTCTAGAAATAATTGTAGATGGCAACTATTTCAATGCAACGTTTATACACATTCGTTCCTTTTTTGAAAAGATTCATATTAATATAAATTATATTTAATGGTGAATTAATGTCAAATACTACAATATCCAATATTCATGTTCCATTAATTTGGAGTACTGACTCTAGACGTAGAGATTATTTTAACAACAAAGGCATTCATATTATGATATCTTAGATGTAGACTTTATTCTTTTTTGTCTACCAAATCTTATTTCTCATATTTTGTTGCAGACTGGCTGGAGGAGTGAATACACGTGATAAGTAAGCACCCGTCACAGCATTCCGATCCGGAGAACTTAAACCACCTCTGTAACCCATGGTTAACCGCACTCTGCAACCTGCGGCTGACCGCAATAAACAACCTAAGCCTGTGGTTAACCGTGCTCTGCAACCTGCGACTGACCGCAATACACAACCTAAGCCTGTGGTTAAACGCACTATGCAACCTGCGGCTGACCGCAATAAACTACCCAAGCCTGTGGTTGATCGCGCTCTACAACCGTAAACCAGTGGCTAACCGTACTCTTCAAACGTAAACCTGTGGTTATAATTGCAATCTGCAACCGTAAACCACTGATAAACTGCACTCCGCAACCGTAAACCAGTGGCTAACCGTATTCTACCAACGTAGATCTGCGCTAAACCGCACTCTACGAATTGTGGTTAATCGCATTCTACAACCGTAAACTTGTGGCTAATCTACCTAAAAGCGGCTAATAGATGCGACTTTGAAAACTTATGGTCAACCGCATCCCCTGTAACCATTCGATGGTTAAACAACCCCGCGCTAAATCATAAGACTGTCCAGCAGAATTGACGTTTATAGAACATTTATCGGCACCAACTGACATATCCCGGCTTTTGTATTCCGGTATTGGTATCCCAAGTATTAAGTAGACGTATTCTACAATTACTAGTGAAATTGTACAGTATTATAACGTTAGTTAAGATCAGTTATGTCCGTTTAGACGATTATATAAGTAGGTAACGTTCTCCTGTGTATTTGTATATATTCTAAGTTATGCGTTCCTGTATAGTTTTGTATTTAATTTAGTTAGTCTGTGTGATAACACGTTTTTGTACATTCAGTTCGGTAGTATTAAAACGCAATAGTAACTTATAATAGTGGTTATGTATGTAAATAATCGTGTCCGACGAAAGAACTGATGTGGATCCAGAGGTCCCGGCGAGGACTTTCATATTTGTACATTTTGATTTGTATTGTAAACCCCGGACTTGTAAAATTAAGATATTGTGTGGCCATAAAATGTGTGGTAGTATTGTCTATGGAATTTCAGAAGTATTCGTCACGAAGTACTTTCTGATAATTTTCATTACAATTTACAGGCGAATGTAAATTGTCAGAAACGTTGTTATTTCATAAGGGAGCTATCGTTTATATCAAAATCATATTAAATGAAACGTTTTGTAAAATTTCTAACTTTTATGTTACATTTTTTGAAAGCCGCATGCATTATCATATAGGTAACATCCGTTTCCTTCCTACAGTTATTTTTCTCACCTAAAGGATGATTATCTTTTTATTGAATTGTATTTCATCCAGGTTCATAATATTATCTATCTGTTAGTGAATAAATCTTTAATTACCTTGCAAAAATATGTGGAGCTTTATGTAGTAAAACTCTGAATTTCCATAGACAATATCTAAATGCAAAATGTAATTGTAAATATGAGAAATGTAAATTATCTTTAGAAGATAAATTGATCAAAGTATGAAATGTAAATTAGATCACATCAGCCTATACTATCCCGTACCTAAGTTTTGAGTTTTTAAAACAGAACATTGTGAAGTTGTGTATTTTAAATAAAATTGCGAATAAATTATCAATACATGATATTTCAATGTGATAATTTTTTATTTTCACCCCACATTTTCTATAGTTACTTTAATAACTTTATAGCACTTTAATCAGTAAACAATAAAATTGCTCAAATAAATGTTACCTGAATCTGAGTCAAAATTATTTGCGCAACTGTCTAGAAATCCATGCAAAAATTAATGTTGCGATAATCTTTTACCAATAACAAGAATGTGCAAACAAATTAAATTGCAGAAAGCGTCTTCGAATATCAAATGTCACACAAAATTGTAATAATAAATCCGCTTCTCAAAGTAAATCTCCAATCAATGGACCCTCGGACTTCGAATCCTTGTTCAATTTGCGGAAAAATTAGAATAGATCTGACCGCCGCGCCCGCTCCGTCCGCCATAAGTCAGCGGATCAATTCCGCCATTTTGAGAAAAAGTCGTCTAAAATTCGCGCTTATCTCGCGCCAAATTGAAAAGCCAGCCGGCCGTGAGATTGCGTACGGTACCGACATATGGAGCTATTCAGTTTTAATCGCATTTCGGAGGACATCGCATAATGCGTATAAAATGGCGACCGGCGGGATTAGGGCACATTGTTGATTACAATTAATGTTTGGATTTGATCTTTTTAAGGCGGTTTTGCGCTTCACTGAAGATGTTTCTGTGACGGTTCTATTGTATGATTCGCGGTTTTTTCTGTGGGTACCTTAAATAAGATTATTCGATAAGTTGGACTCGGATTTAATCGCAAGCTCTGGTCAATGATGTTTGTCGTTTAATTTTTTGAAGTCATCTAGGTACAGGAAGTAGATTTCTGCGCTGAATGAAAGTTTAAATGCTTACCATATTTAAATTTATTCTAAAGAAAAACAGAATAATTTAATTCTATACATTAACTTTTTTTCAATAGCCATCCTGATTTTTTCAAACTCCACTTTAATTTATGGTAAAGAAAAAACAAAACAGTACGTAAGTAATAAACGGTGCATTTAAAACGTGTACACTTTTTGTTAAATGAACTATTAAAGCGGCTTGTAGGAGGCGTATATGTTACAAAACGTCGAATACCATTACACGCAAAACGAGAAATATTACGTGCGAAAACGTTCGCAAGAATAATGTTCGAAAAAGCAGGGCTGAGACAAGACATAAGTCAGTACGGTGATATATGCGCGAATAGCGCGGGAAAAAATGTCGTGCAACGAAAAGTTTTTTTTTATTTAGATTTATTGCGTGTGGCTGCGGAATATTCGCGCTACAGCTGGAAATATCACCTCCGCAGGAATGTACCCCCCGATGTGACGGAACTTCGCACTTGGCTAAATTACTGCCCGCCGACTTGTGTTTCCTTCCAGACGTGTTCCAAAAACTCCATATTTCAATTACAATTTATATCACTCAACATGGAATTTATTTTAATATTAATCCATCGATTGGAATACAACACAAGTATGTAAGTGTGTACCTAGGTTCTATAACAAGGTAGGTATATGGTAACCCTTACTTAGAAGGTTAAAAAATTGTCCTGAGACAATAAACAATTTCTTCTGTAACGCAACCTACCTAGAAACACCTAAAGAGCTTTTTCTGTTTTTAGTTTTCACCTTTGCCTGGAACGGTCGAACTTTTCTGGCGAACTATAAGTTAAATAAAGCTGAATAATAGGATATACACAGACAGTCAAATAAAAAAAAAACAACGCAACAACTCCAGCTAACATGACAGCAGACGCTTTTATGGGACATGGGAAACTGTTGAAGTGGAAACTTTAACAATTTTCAATATCTGAAAATCACATTCACGAAAATGCATTCAAAATATCCAGCTATCCATTTCAGTGCGCATTATCAATACACAATAAAGCTGGAATTTTCTTGATGCGCAAGTGTCGG